>JBAMYA010000005.1:3094662-3140923 GCA_037176975.1 Arrhamphus sclerolepis
GGCCCGTGCGTCAATCAGGTGAGTGAACAGCGAACCTCCCACTTGTTCACCTGTGTGACGTTACTATTAATCACCTGTGACTCCCACTTACTCACCCGTGACCTAGCGGACGCAACATCAACCAAAGGGAAAAAAAAGAAGTTATTTTCAGCTGAAATTAATTTTGCATAATGGTTTCCATAGTTTCACATGTACCCATCGTGAGAAGGCATTTGAATTTAGGCATGCCTTCAAAACATGATGGGGCCTGGCTTCCTGGGAGCCTCAAAGTCTCCAGGAGCTGGGAGGGCCCAAAGCATGAGACTTCTGAATGGGATTAATGACAAATCTGCGTATATTATATACATATTGACTTTTCTATCCAAACACTGTTCTAGAAGGTGATGCATTACAGTATCAGCAGCAAGAAACCATGACACCATGACATTAAAACCACTCTCAGGAAAAAAACAAAACAAAACCAAACACTGCTTATGCTGTTACAGTGGAACATTCTGCTGGGAAAGCCTCCCCCGTGGTATTCCCATGGAGTTTACTTTGACACTTGCCACCTATCTAAACATTTTTGCAGAGCTGCCCCCCCTCCAAACATCCACCCCCAGTATGATGGCACTCTTTTACAGTTATAACTTCCCCTGTAAAAACTGCTTAAAACCATACACACACACACACACACACACAGACCATCTAATGGTGCAAATTTCAGAAATGCTGCAGGAAGTGGTTTCAGGGTCCTTAATGGGGATTGTAATAGTACATATCAGACTTACAGGAAGTGAAGAAGACCAAACAATATGATTATCAGAAAGTTAATCCAGACAAAAAGCCTCATTCCTGGAATGCGTCACACTCCAGAACCTGTGTGGTGTCTTTAAGAAGAAAAGAAGAAAATCTTTTGATATCTGGGGACATCTGTTATGATAAAGCTGAAATAACCACTTTATGAGAGGAAAAATAGGCATCATTTAGGCAAATTCAAAAACCTGAAATTAACTTAAAAAAAAGAAACTTCAAATTTCTCATAAACTTATAAAAACAACAACAACAAAAGTGCACTGTTGAGACAGCTGGAATGAAAATATGTGAAAACTCCCACGTGTTACAGACTATCTGTGTGTGGTTGTGTTGCATTTTTCAGGGGTACTTTCCCAGTATTCAGAGGTATGTTCAATTTCTTTTTCTTTTTTTGGAACATTTGCCACAGAGCTGTATTACAGAAACCTGGAAGTATTACAAAAATACCAGACGAAAATGTGATGGGGAAAAGACAAAATTCTGGAGGAATTGAAGTCATAAACTAGAGGTTTCTGTACTTAATAGCCCGTATTTACCAGTGGGAATCTTTTAAAGAATGTTTTAGCTCTCATAAGTATCCCTCTTTTGCCGCTTGATTTCCACCTTTTTCTCTCTCCAGGTACAGAGATTTTATAAGAGATTGTTTGCACATCATTCTGGATGGAATGTGGATGATGAAAGAGTTTTCTGAGCGATCTTCATTTGTGGTTAAAGATTTGTCACTTCCTTTGTGATGGAGTACAGAGGGCCTTTGTACTCTGTGTAAATAAAATACACCTTTTATTTTCTACCAGTGTCAGGTGGCTGACAGGAAGTTGGTGGTGGAGGGGCAGCTCTTTAAAGTAAGGCGTATAGTTACTGATGATTAACAACGACAGAAACGCCTCCAGCTAGACCAAAATGTGGGGAGTGAGGGATCTGATGATAATTAGCAGGAGATCTGATATTTCTCCAATTATAGTTTATTTTCATTGACTCCCAGTTTAACCCAGACCAGAATCAAACATTTTTCTCTTCATTTATAAAGCCCTTAAGGGCAAAGCTTCATCATTAACTCGGAAATTTCTAGTTCCGACTGAGAACTTCGCTCTGTGTCTTCGGGCTTACTTGTCATTCCTGAAGTTTCCAAAAGTAGAATTTCATCTATCAGGTCTCTTCTGGTGGAACCAGGTCTCAGATTGGATTTGGGACACATTCAGTAGATTTAAATAATTTCCTTTTTGATGAAGCTGATAGTGAGAGATAGTCCAGTTAAGGGACCCTGAAACATCTCTGTACTATCTCTGTTCTTCAGGTCTGCACTGCTGCAGGACCCTCCCATGACTCAGCATGTTTCAACAGACGGCTACCTTCTCCGAGTCTGGTCCTGCTGGAGATCTCTTCCTGTTAAAAGGGAATTCTGATCTCCACTTTCAGCACTGTGTCGTCTGTATTTCAGCACAAACTGAATCACCAATATGATTTGAAACAGTTTGCTGGTTTCCTTAGCAACAAATGCTTTATGATAATTGGTATGATATGGATACAGTTGAAATGAATTGGATTACTTTGGGATGAATTGGATTATGGATTTTGACGGAATGGATTGGAATTTAATTTGAATGAATGTAATCGGACAGTATTTATATTGCAAAAAATACTTTTCTGTCCTAAATGGGAAGAAATTACTATTTTTGTCAACTAATTATGCAAATAACTGAACTGAATTGAATTGAACCGAATTAAATGGAATGGAATTGAACTTCACAGCATCTTCCACAACTCACCAGGGGTTTTGAATGAATGAGTGTTCCTCAAAGGAGGCCTCTGTTCTACAGTGTTAATAGCAGAGTTGATTTCATCAAACAGAAGCACAGTGCTGTGGAGGTTTTCAGATAGGTAATCAGAGATCGCTTCTCTCACATCTCATTTGCATAAATTTCACATTACAGTCGGTCTGAAGCAGGATCCTTAAATATTTTCACTCTTAATTGCCTGTTGTGTTTAAACTCTATAGGGGGTTATATCTCTGCGTAATGAGGAGGATGTGAAGTTGGAGTTCTTGTTTTTTTTGTTTTTTTTGTGGCACAGTTGAGTACCATTCAGCATTTAATGAAAACTCTGCCAGTTCTGCGAGGCTTGAGAAACCCACAGTGGAGCATCTGCCTAGAAACATAATTACAGATATCTGGAAATTTGTGGGGCTTTTCACTTCTATGAAATATAGAATTGCTGCAACCAGGTTTTACCCAGGACCAGATATATACTGCTGCTGCCTAAGCTTAAGCTTAAACTAAAGAAGCATGAACAGCGATGCCAGCCTGCTTCTTACAGCAGTCATCCATCAGGGAATACCAAAAGAGGATCCTGCCTCTTTCCTCCAGCCTTCAATGTCAATCCTCTTTTAGAAAGCAATTTAGAGAAGACGATGAAATGAAGTGGTGAAGAGAAGACGTTAGCCGATGTGAAGGCCATCAGAGATTTAGCTGTTTATCTCATCCTGAGAAAATTGACCTGTTATTGATGAGGTGGTGGAGGCACGTACCCCGCGTTTATTTCATTAAAGATATGAGAGAAAGAAAGTCATGTTGACAACAGATACTGAGACTCCTGACTAGCCAGACAAACATATACTCAGAGGAGACATGTTATGCCCTTTTTTTCGTAAGTTCAGACAAGTTGCCAAACTGACTTTGACTCAGCTATTAAACAAGTTTGAATGACTCGTGTGTGCAGGGATGTTTGGGAACAGATGTTATGCTGTTTTCCCTTTCACTTCTTTGGAATGAGTCTGAGTTTCATGGTCTATCAGTAATAGCAAATGAGCCACACGTATCTAGAGCCATTTAAGGTCTCTTGCCCAGTCTCTTTCCTTGGTTACTTAATTGTGTGGAGGGAATGTGGATTAAACCACCAACCTGGACGGGGCCATTTGAACCATAACCATCCTGGATGTCATTCTGGCCCAGATGTAGAAAATCATGTCCCAACCTAGCATGATACAATTAAACAAAATTGAAACATACTGTCGATTTGGCTCCCAAAAACACACAAACAGAAAAAACAAAACAAAAAAACAACTATTTATATAATTGAAGAAAAAAATATTTTGCCACACATTCTGATCCTTCTTGGCCATAGGTGAGTGATCCCTTCCTCCTTCTGTGAGTCACATGAAGTTATTTAAGTAATATTGAGGTCATGCTGGTGTTTATGGCCAAAAGTCTTGAGGGGATTATTACAACACCTCTGCCAGCATTTGCTATGCAGGCATGAATCATTTTTATGTGGTCTGAACTTACCATGGAAACGTTAACATTTTTATGTTAAGTTTGATAAATACAGCATGGCTCAAGTCAGTGGATAATCTCTTTTTTTATCATAATTTTGATGTTGACCAAAGTAAAAATGATTATGATTTTTTCCCCATAATCTACCTGCCCCAACCATAGTTATTAACCTTGGATTTTCTGAGTTAATTTTCCAACCTCACAGAAGCATAAATTACTTTTGCCAAGGGCACTGTTACAACCACATACCATCACAGAACCTGAGTTTTGTTACTGATTAAAGGGGACCTATTCTGCAAAAATCACTTTTAGTGTCTTTTTCTATTTCCATTTGTGTCTCTCCTGCTCCTATAAACACTCTAAGCACAAAAACAAACCATACATCCATTTTCTGTGAATCAGTGGAACGATTTTGGTGTCAGGAATCACGAGCCGTTGAGATTCCTCCCCTGTTGTGATGTCAGTGCAGGGAAGACCCGCCATGGCACCACCACTCACCTATCAACCCCTCCCAGAGCCCCGCCCTCTAGATTAGTAGAAGAGAAATGTGTAATTAGACAGAAAAAGGATTGAGAACAAAGAATACTAGAAAAAACTAAAAAACTAAAACAAAACAAAAAAAGGTGCAGTAAAATCTGACTAAAGAAAAGTATGGGAAAACAGTTTTCAGCTTAACTTTAAATGTGTCAAGAGTTGAGGTACATCTGTGTAGTAGCTAAATACATTTTCATCCTGTATGGTCCTAATTGGAGCTTCTACCAGCTGACTGCGGTTTATATTCTACTACGAGATCAGTCAATTTCATTTAAAATAATTTTTTTTTGCTGGAAAATGTCAACATTTTTTGACATTTTGATGTAAAATTCTAACGACTGTAGAATTGCAAATTTTGTATAATTTATTTTTTTCTTTATTTTTCCAATTTTATTTTATTTATTCCAAATCAGTTTATAGTTTCACAAAATTACAATTTTATACAAAAAATGTGATGATTTTTGGTGTCAAACACCCATCCATTATCCATACCCACTATTTCCAATACAGGGTCATGGGGGTCTGCTGGAGTCTATCCCAGCTCACTTAAGGGTACATCCTGGACAGGTCAACAGTCCACTGCAGGGCCACATGAAGACATGCTCTCATTCACACCTAAGGACAATTTAGGAACACCAGTTAACCTAACATGCATGTCTTTGGATTGTGGGAGGAAGCCGAAGTACTCAGTGAGAACCCACGCAAGCACGAGGAGAACGTGCAAACTCCACACAGAAAGGCCCCTGTGGAGGCTGGAACCAGGAACCTTCTTACTGTGAGGCAACAGTGCTGACCACCAAGCCACCGTGCTGCCCAAAATATTTTCAAACGTTTGCTAAATTATGACTTTTATCATGAGTTTGTTTTTTGTTTTTTTTACCAACCGCTTAACGGTCTTGGCAGCTCTTCTCGCCTGTTATTTCACTTTTTGATGTCGGTACCAAAGCAAATGGGCAGTCGCATTGAAATCTTGTCTTTCCACACTCTCGTCGCCAGATAAAATATAATGGCAGGTCATTTTGGCCCATGGACCTTAAGTTTGACACCTCTGCTCCAGTCCGATGAATGACAGGTCTTGATGCAGTGCAGCGATTCAGTCTTTTGGACTATGTTTCAACCCTTAAATGTTGTAATACATATATGTTAAAAATAATAACTAAAGGTAATGAAACAAAAAACATGAAATATCTTGCATTTGTGAATCTGAAATTAATTAAAAGTCAACGTTAATTAAGAAAATATGGCTTTTATTTGCATTTTCCATGTTATCCCACTTTTTCTCATTTGAAGATGTAGTTACTCAGGAGTCACAGTCGAAGCCACATGTACACAATCTGCAGTGAGTTGGTAGCATCTAAACATTTATTCTTTTTCTGAAGCTGTCATGAATCTCCTTTGTTCAGACTATAACACATTTTTCCTACACAGCTGTGTGGATTGGACTTTAGCAAGTCACTTCTCTGTGAATACAAAGTCCACCAACCCCCACGTGACTGTCATCATACTGATGGAAAACAGCAGACTTTAATTTCTCCTTCAAATTAACTGCAACTCAGTAAATAGTCGTAAAATGGGCATCAGAGAAGAACTATCATCCCCATATCTCTGTTCAATAAAAACATTAAAGGCATGCACTTCCATGCTTAATCCACACAGATGATTTAATTTATTCTTGCTGGGCCTTCTTTTGGGACTATGTGACATTTTCCAGACTCTCTGCCTCCATTTGTGTCTCTGTAATGTGGAAGAAAAAAAGTTTTTATCTTCTGAAGATGATTTTGCATGTAAGAACATGAAAAGCATGGGTGTTTTATTTTCATGGCCCTGGCGTTGCGCATGCTGGCTCAGCGTAACGCTGTCATTACTTACTGGGTCACTTGAATGGAATTGAGCCATGCCTAATGTTATTATTATCACCTGTGGAAGTCAAAATGTCTTGCAGCCTGTTTTGGACACATGCAATGAGCAGGATCACTCCACTCTCTCTGAACTCAAGCGGAGGTGTAATCAGATAGAATTGGAAACACCTGTGTGTGTGCATGGTCTTTAAAAGGTAAACACTGGCACTATTAAAACTAAGCAGACATATTTCCTTGCTCAAATACACTCTCCCACTATGACCTTTATCATTTTCTAAGTTCAGTCTGCTAATTAAAAAGCCCTGCTAACCATGGCTGGCGTATCCCTGAGGGTGAATCACTGAACCTTGTGCTACAATTCATCAATGCTTGTGTGTGAGCTTTGAGAAATAGCCTCTGATCCTCTCTACTGATGCAGGTTGTCCCATATACAGTATGTTATCATGGATTCCCTGAACTTCCCTGTCCATTTTAGTATGGTATTTGTTGGATATCTGAAGCATCAAGCACATCTGATTGGCATCTCCAGGAAGTAGCGTGGGAAACTTGTGCCCCAGCAGGACTACAAAGCCTGTCACATCCACAGAAGAGTCTGCCTAGTCCTGGAATGACCGGAATGGATGTTAAACCTCTGAGAAAGTGCTCTGACCTGGTGATAAGAGAGTCCACGCATCTTTATTTTGCTGCAACACTGGTGAAAAAGTCTGTTGAAAAAAAAAGTTAGTGTAGTATTTTGGCCTTTTCTGACGTCTAGTTACAATTATGCAGATGTCCAACAGTGTTTTCTGCACCTGCTATGGTGTGTAGCATTTCCATCCATCCATCCATCCTTACTTACCTTATCATACCAGTTTTAATCTAGTGATCTAAAAGTGCTACAGTGGACCAAAGTGCTGTGTAGGGATTAAATTCAATTAAAATAATAAAATCTAATGAAAATATAAATAAAACAAACTAAAATAAAAACAGGTGAAAGTCCAAGAGGTAGGTCTCAAAAAAATATAGGGAACGTTCCTGTCCAACCAGCAATGACAGATCACTCCACATTTTTGGTGCGACAGCTGCAAAAGCACAGTCCTCTCTGAACTTAGCTGATCAGCTGACCTGAGAGAGCATGTAGCAGCTCAGAGAGGTAGGGCATGGCAGTCCAGCCGACTGGTCACAAAGGCATTACTGTCTCAAAATGCGGCCTTGAAAGAACGGGCTTTAATTTGGACACCTCAACTAGAAAAAGCTCGACTTTGCAACTGTTCTGAACTGCTCTGTCAGGCTTAAAGTCCATTCTAAAACCAAGCTTTTGTGATGGTTGGTGTCATACAAATGTAATCCATATCTAAAGAAAGGGTCCCAGTGTTGCCACCAAAAAACATTACTTAAATTTTCTTTTTCCTCATTAAAATTTGAAAGGCTTCGAGCCATACTGGTGTTAATGTCATTGAAACACTTATTAGTATAATTACTCCTATCTAGTGTCATGGGGGTCTGCTGGTAGCCTGGTCCTCACCAGACTCCTGAACTTCAACTCAGTTTCATTTTGCTTCACTACTTTGTCTGAGAAGGATAAACTGTACCCTCTTTAGTCCAGCACCAACTAATCCGACGAATCAACGAACAAAAGGCATGGCTAAGAGTCATGACATAGCTCCTGTACCAAGTTAGAAATGGTAGTCCACTTTATTCCTACGAAACCAACAATGGTGGCAGACATGGATACATGGGAGGTCATTCGCCCTCTCGTGGAGAACATCCCCAGTACAAGCGTCTTAAAGCCTGTCTATTACCTAATGTATATAATAATGCTATTACCTTGACTCTTCACTTATCCTGAAGTTGTTACTCTCACCAGCTGTGAAAAAACAAACATCATACACTGATGGCTACTTTTTGGATCTAAGCAAAGAGCAAAGTTATCTTCACTTCAGCTAACCTTCTCATATTGAAATTCTGTCACAACCCTGAAAAAGTGCACCAGTTGTAATAGTGGTCTACATCCATCCATTCATGTAAAAATCCCAGGGGATCAGCAGTTTCTAAAATAGCCCATCTAACGCCAACGACCACCTTAAGGCCCAATCCCATTTCTCGTCTTAGCCCTGTCCCTCGCCCCTTAAAACAAAGCGGTGAGGGGTAAGGGTGTAAACATTACTCTAGGATATTAGATACCCCTAGTTCAAAGTTACACGTCATCAGAAGTCATTGCTAGTTGCTATATATTAGACAAAACAGTAAGGCCTGCAGTGTTAATATTATGAGGCAATGGGTGTCCTCTGGCTTTCCTGACGGACATATACATGTTACAGTTACAAAATATCAGATATCAGATATAAGAGTCCTGTTATCAGATGGAAAAGTTAGCAATGTTGGTGAAATTAGCAAACTAGCTAAGGTAATGAACGTTATTGATTAGCGGTAAGCAATAAAAGTTGAAGAACGGGACCGAGAGTCAAGAACAATGGCGGCAGACGAAAAGCAAGGCACCAATAAATGTAAGTATAGGTGTCATTAACAATGTAAAATAGCAAAACAATGCATATACTTTACATTTATTGGCACCTGCTTTCCATTGTTGTTGACTCCAGTGTATAGTGGGAAATATCTTTTACCCATTCGTTTGAAGTGTGGTCCTAGACTGACCTTCCCCTCACGTGAACACGCAAAAACCAAGGGGTTGGGCTAAGTAGTGGTAAGAGGGAGAAATGGGATTGGATCCAAATCTCCTTTCTTCCTGATGCTTGTTTTGAACGTCTAATGTGCTGAGCTGCTGCCATGTGATTGGCTGGTTAGCTATTTTGAACAATTACGTTATAAGGTGTGTCCCAGGTCTGTGCCTTCTCCTAACTGAATGTCTCTGCAGGCACCCTGCAGAGAAAATTAATTTCAGTGGCTTGTATTTGCATTCTTCTTCTTTTGGTCAATACCCACAATTGATGACCACAGGTGAGGGTAGGAAGACAGATGGACCATTTGACAAAGAGCCTTGCCTTTTGGTTCAACTGTCTTCAACACAACAGATTGGTACTGTCTGCATTACTGCTTACTGATGCTGACATCTGTCAATCTCCCTTCTTCCTTCACTCATGAACTTCACCTCAAGATACTTGAACTTATCCACTTGAATTCACTCCTGACCAAGAGAGGGCATTCCACCCTTTTCTGACTGGGAACAATGGTCTCAGATTTGGAGGTAATAGTTCTCATTACCACCACTGTGATCTGCTATGGAGAGAGCCAAACATCTCTGCTCAGTAACGCCAGCATACATCATCCACTTAAAGCAATACGACCTACTACTTTTCCAACTATGTTTCAATTTAGGTTAACTTTGGATTTGTTTTCAAACTTGATTAGTTTAAAATGACGACCCTTTTCAAGTGCTCAAACGCTCACCCCTTTTAGGTCTGACAGGTGAGCTTAAGAGGCAGTTTTTCCAAATTAAAAGAAAAAAAACTTCCAAGCTAACTTGTCAAAGGTTTCTACTTTTCACCAAGTACAAAAGAGCTCAGTTTAAATGTGTGTGTGGTCCTCACAACATGACCAAATTATCCGCTGACAGTGAACATCCACACGTGTCAGTCGAAATTCTCATCAATTCCAACACTTCTGATATCCCTTTATGTGAGCAGCTATAATTTTTAGTCACCACACATTTTGCCTGTTTTAAGACAGGTTCTTGGACTGAATGCCGCATTCTGTCAGCTTGAGGTTCAGGTGCTGATATAAAGGAGGGAATGCTCTGACTTGACCCCAATATGTCACGGCCTTTGCTGATGAGGCATCTGCTTGACTCTCTGTAACATTCACCGCTGATATCAATCAGCACAGTAGATCAGAGAGTGGAAGCAGAATGCGGAGAAGCCGGGCTAACACATTAAACATCAGATGTACAGAGAGATATTTCTCAAGTGGGGCTGGAGATGAGGGGGTGTTTCCATTATGTGCTGGATGCTGAGCGTTGTGAGGAAATGGAACTGCTAATGAGGGCCAAATACACGGAGAACAGCTGCATTGTAAATGAGCTGACTTCGCACACAGACTTGGAAATGATGTTGGTTAATCAAAGAAGGAAAAACGCAGGAACAAACAGCTAAAAATAGTAGCAGAAAAGCTGGGCACAGTTTATGTCTTTGACACACACAGCCATGGCAACTGCTGCGAAGAGGTTATCATGACTGCCTTTCACAGTATGAAGGCAGGTAGAGGAACGACAAGATATCCCAAGACATTAAGATGGGAATGATTCTCCGGCTTTGTCTAGAAAACTCTGAGACTTTGAAGCTGAGAAAAATGATCAAAAGGCAAATACTCTTGACTAGAGGTCATTAAGAGTTACATCATCAATAACAACAAAAAAGGGAAATTCACAGAGCTGTCTGTCCTTATCGTCTTTATTGATTGAGGGTAAAGAAAGAAAGAAAGAAAGAACGAAAAGAAAGGAAAAGAACTCCCTTATGTAGAGAATGCTTCCAAGATAAAGAACAAAAATGTCGTGGGAAAGTCTTTTTAGGAATGTGAGTGCAGGGCCGCTCATTTTGCTTCAGGGCACGCAGCCATCCATCACTGGAAAAAAAAAACACTTTAAAGCTGGATTTCAGTGAATATTTATTTACAAATCAAAAGAAAAAACATGACGAAGAAGAATTTGAGAGTGAATACAAAACAGGTGATAACATGATAAAATACATTACCGTATACAATGTATATTTTTATGAATGAGTTAAATAAACTCTGCTTTTAATTTTTGGAGTCTGAAAAGTCTGAGCTGAGGAGGCAGGCAGAAAGTGTTGCACTGCTAAACAATATAAGGATTATTGCATTTCAGGCCATGTTTAAGGCAAGAAAAAGACAAATAGGAGACGGAAACACTATGAGGGAATACGACTTCTCAGTTCATCACAGGATACACTAACACGGAAACATCAATGACTGCTGAAGAAAAGGACAAAAAAAGAAAGAGAACAACACTGTTAAATAAAAAGTAACAATTTACAAACAGGATTGGTCCATACATGTTTCATTTATGAACACATCTTAATAGAAGTACCGGTTTTCAGAGCAGTATGAGTGAGTTTAGAGTCCCTGCAGCTGTCAGATGAGTAGCGTCCCACGACGTGCAGAGCACCATGATGACTTGGTGTCTTTGGTGCCCGATGTGCTGACCTGGCTGGAGCCTGCGGAATCGGAGTCCTCTCCCTTTTGTCGTACCGACCGAGGTCTCTGTCTGTCGCCGTCTCTGACGCTCTCATCAGTACGGGTACTGCTTCTGCTTCTTCCCTGCGAAACAGGACAGCCAGGTGCAGAGCAGCATGGCGCCGGCTGCTCCCGCCCCCGTGCAATAGTACGCCCAACCGATCTGACAGGAACCTGCAGAGCATAGCAAACGAATCAAGAGAAGGTTTTTACAGCCTTTATTTTATCCGTCTGTCAGGAAACCTGAGGATAGGAGCAAGGAAGCACTCACTTGATTTATGTTTGACAAGAAGAAGTATTTGAGAAGTATTGCACAAGCTGATCTACATTTACAGATCCCTAAAGGAACACCACTAATAAATCACACATCACTTTGACAATGTAAAAGTAAAAGAACTCCAGTTTTTTTTTTTTTTGTGCTCCACTGGGATTAAAAGCACTACAGATACTTCAAAAGATCCTCCATGTCTTGAATTATAATTTAAGAGTTATACCAGTCATGTTAAACTAACATACATATGTTCATTTGAAATATATAATCTATCTGTGTCATATATTGTTGAACATCGTGTTAAAATGATCTTGTTTTAACAATGTGGTGGTTTTAAGGGCTGAAAATGAAAATGGAGTCAGCTAATTAGCATTTTTGTTCAGGCTGCCCCTACATTTCACTTCAGCATGTGAAAGTTCTTAAATGGGCAGAACATAGCTGAACCTCATTTGCAAACAGTCTGGTTTGTGACAAATGCACGGCACCGGATTACAGAAACGCCTCTGAAAGCACACAAGCTGCATAAAATGTTGAATAAAAGTTTAAAACACAAACCTACATTGCATAACCCTGGGGAGGAAGTTACATTTTGAAACAGGATGAGAAAGACATCTGATTACTGTTTTTGGAAAATGTTTTAATGAGCGTCTGAACAACTCATTAAAACTTTCGATTTTGTGAGAATATCTGAGTGAACAGTGTTCTCTAATTAACAGCTAGGGTGGAAGGAGAGAAAGGAGGTGTTGCATTAACAAATCAGCTGCCTTCTTGCAGTGGAAACCTGATTGGGCTGAACATACTTATTTTACCAAAACTAATGTTCTTACAACTCGCTCAATTTTTCACAAAGTGTCAGAGTCACACTGAATGGCAAAATAAAAGTCCCTGCCATTCTCGAAATGTAGCTGCAGGTTGTCTGTTTTCTAATTAAAGTTATCAAAGTGGTAAAAGCAGTTTTAGTTTTGTGTTTGATCATTTAGTGGTATTCAAAGTATGCAAAAGAACTGACTCCTCTACACATGGCCAATAACTGTGAGATGAATTAATGAAGGAAAAATTCACATTTTGCAAACACACCCTTTGTGTGAAATTACTATTTGGTCATGGCGCTAACAAGAGTGGTGTGGAACCGGAACAACTAAAGCATTAAACAAGAAAAATTAAATTTGCCTGAATCTGTGCTCACTGACATAAACACATTTGAATGAAATAACAAAACCGAGAGTCAGCTCTTTCAAACACGAGGCTGCGAAAATAAAGAGGATATCCAACATAATTACTTCAGAGGACATGCTTTGAAATTTCAGTGATGATATATTTAGGATGGTAAGTCCTTCAGAATTATATCTAAATATATAAGATGGAAGGGATTTATATATAGTTGCAGCATATTAGCAGATGCAGTCTGGTGAGGCAATAATTCACATGACAGAAACTGTAGTTGGTGTGTCTTTTGTTGTTGGGAATGTGTTGTTTTTGCCTTGTTGCAGTTGGTTTCCATGGTAAAGATGTTAATACTTTCATACATCAGTTCAGGGCAACACATCACAAGAACCACCGATTGAAGGATAAGGAGTACATTCCTTTTTTTTCCTACACAGCCATAATTCTACAGGATAGGCATTGGTGTAGTGGAAGGTAATAAGGTAATATTATCAAGTCCCAAAAGATAGCGAGCTGTCAGGGAACCAGACACAAGAATGCAACAGAGAATCTGGTGAATTTTCAAAATATAACACGAGTTTGCCTGACATCAAAATTACATTGGTTTCTGCCACGACAGATCCTGGTAAGAGGTGAGTTACCATCACTTAGGAGTTTTATTCAAGCTTGTGGACCACCGAGCCATCTGTTCTCATTCCGATCACTTCACCCAACTGTGTCGAAGTTGTTTTTAATTAAGTAATATTTTGATATTATTTGATTACTACTGCTGTTTTGAAAGAAGCCATTAGGCTTTATAAGCAATTCCTTTTCCACGTCCCCCGATCATAATGCATATTTATTCAAAAATCTACATAACCGTTTTTACCAAACAAAACCTGACATGCATTAATGAATCAATTATCTCATTACTCTCTTGTGATCACCGGTAGGTAGTGCTTGGCATATGTGTGTGTGCGCTCATACTTATGCATTACTAAATGCTTTCGAGTTTGTGCGTGTGTGAAAATGTGTGGACCTGCACACCTCCCCCAAACATGAGCCTGTTTTTCTTGGTTTGGTATTGACCTTCACTTGGTTTCCTGTTTCTAAATTGTACTGCCAGACATTCACCTTTTATGAGCTGAACTGGCCATTTTTGCTCCTCGACAGCTATATAACAGGACAGTAGTGAGGTTTGCTGTTTTTCTTTGTCTCTATAACGAGGAAAAGAGGGTCAGAAGGACAGATTTTGGGAGTAGTGGATCGCCACTGAGGTATACATTCTCATTCAGGCACCAGCACACCACTGCACACAATCTTGTAACATACTGCAAGGAGCGCTTACCAGTTTTAACACCTGTACAACATGCATTTGTGAACTGGAGGGTGTGATTCATACTGTCAATTAAGAAAATGCATAGACAAAAGTGTGCCTATTTCACATTTCATAGTGAGAACGTGCTGGGCCAGATGTTCATGATGTGAACATTCATTGTCTAGTGGCACTCTGGTGGTTCAACGAGCTCAAGGCTTTCCCTCGTGTAATGCTTTTGTTGTATCTTGACGGACACGTCTGGTTGAATTTCCCAAAAGCTGGTTGCAGGTAGTCCATTTTAGTGGACTCAACACGCCGTCCTATTAGAGCCACCAAGTGCAAAACATCAGCACCGATTGGGAGGATCGAAATAATATAATTGACTTCATTTATGCATTCACAAGGATAAACATTTCCCGAGTGAAAATACAAAATCTGTCACGCCATCCGAGCTCAAAATGTCACCTCTGAATAAAACAAGACCAGCCGCACTAATAAGAAATTTACAGAAGTATTTAAGAAAGGAAAAAAAAAAAAAATCTTTTCAGACTCAATGACACTAAATTATTTCATTTTTCTCATCAGGTGTTTGCTAATATTGTAGTCCTTAATAAAATATTAATATGAAGTGGAAGAAAAGAGCACTATTTGATTAGTATCAATTAAAGGAGCAGATGCGGTATGTAAAAAGCCTTTCCTCGTCCCAAGTGGCTGATAAAGTAGAATATTACTGTCTGTGAGATGGTCCTGATAATACCAGCTGCATACAGAGCACAAGTCGAGCTCCCAGTTATTCTCAGCACATATTTATGACTATAAAACACTCAACAAGCTACTGGAGGATTGGCTGACATTTCATCATGCATTTTAAACACCAAAGAAGTCATGGTTTGACAACATATGACAGCACAGGTTTTCTGAGAAAGGGCAATGTGAGGGGTCAGATACAACTCTGACTTTTCTGCTCTGAGACTCAAACATTGAGCTAACACATGACAAATTTATGGAGGATCTGTGTGGCAGAAGTCTTACCCAGTTGAAACTGGCTTGAGCTGTTGTTGCAGGTCTGTTTTACTTCCTCGCTGTCCCATCCCAGTGGATAGAGAGCGCAGCCTGATCCAATGAGCAGACCTGAGAATGACATGAAGAGAAGCGATGAGGAAATTGCCTGAGCTCAACGCATGACCATAGGTTCAGAAATATCGCAAAATGGCACTGGAAGCCTTCAAGAGACAGCTTGTGAGAGGTAACCTGCAGCAAGGACAAACTCTCACCATCAAGCTCCTTGAGGGGCTTGTTTTTGTTGAGATCCTCAGTCTGGGTTAACAAAATCACAGAATCCTTTTGGACAGTGAGAATAAAAATGCAAAGCCACATTACTCTTTTTTTTTTGCTTCATTGCATCATTGAAATATATAGCAAGGTGTCATACATATTAACTGAAGTTGTAACTGAAAGCCAGACAATACAAGCTGTAATACTGATTGCGATTTTTTCCGCTTCCTCAAATTTTTACTGCAGTAAAACAAAGCACTCAAGCAGCTTATAAACCTGCAAATGAGCAACCAACATATGCAAATAGCTTGGCAATTCTTCACACATGCACCGGGTAGAAAGACAAGCATTTTTGGTAAGCAATAATTACTGTAAAATGCTGTAGAATCCTTGAGGGACTGCTTTATGTCAGTGATTAAAGAGACTTATGACTGTGCTTAAAGCTGTTCACAGAGACAAGAGTAAAATCTAGCGAAGGCCATTACATTAAGGATTAATATCCTCAATATTTGCCTATAGCCAGGTCTTGATAAGTTATTCTCTGGATGTCAAGAACTGTCTCTTAGAATTACCCTGTGGGGGCCCTTGGTAGGTGGCTCTGCCATCTCATTAGCTTAATCCCTTCAGATGCGTCTGCCCTGCCATCGGTCTCTGGATGTGAGGATGGTAGTGAAGGAAAAGGAGGCAAGAAAGCAATGCTTTTCACCATGATTAGCCGTGCCATCCAGGGCAGACTTATTACATCTACATGTGATAACAGGCAGGAGTTAATCCACATGCTAATGGAGACTGGCCAGACAAACTAGCTAGCATCTAAGATGGAGTGAGAAAAGTGAAAAAGACATCTGTGGGTTTTTTTTTTTGTCCCCCCCAGTAGAAGCCAAAAGGACAATGAATGTCACCGGAGCAGCTCGGTGAGAAAAACACGCCGGCTGACTGCGGTTCTGCTGCTAGAAAATCAATTCAGTGAAACTCTGGCATGCTGATGAGCATGAGGGGATATATGTGTATAAAAAAAAAGAAAAAAAAAAGGTTCTCTCCAAGTCTGTGTCATTACAGCTGAGGATCAGAGGGCATCCAGGGATTATCATATCTGTAACAACTCAGCCATTTCTCCATCAGACCCTCAAGAGAATTTCACATGCACTTCTGCTTCAGGCCTATAAAATTACCACCTTCGGCAGAGCAGTACAGCAAAATTGAAACAGCTAGCGACGTAAATCCTTGTTCAAGCATTCACTGTGTTACCTGGCTGAACTTAAACACTCACTACTGTTCATGGTACAAAGCTGCATCCTCTGCAAGTACATGCACGCCATCTGAATACTCTCAGTCTCAGAACTTCATCAAATGTAGTTAGTTGTAAATTTATAACAGTAAAGACTGTAAAGCATGCCAGAGTGGTAATGTATTCATGATTAATATTAAACAAAATCTGGAATTCTCTTTCAAGTCTAAGGCGGAAATACAGCAGCATGTATTTTTTTGCAGTAAAATGGAGGGCACATAAGGAAACGCTAGGTTTTGTTTCAGAAAGATCTCATTATTCTATCCAGCAAAGTGGAATATTTCCATTTGAAAAGTCAAGATTTATGGAGCACCCGGCTCCCCATGAAACGCTGATCTGGATGAAGCAGCGCAACAACCTGTCTGGATGGAGCTCAACGGAAAATGAACAGTTGAGTAGAGCGAAGTAAAAGTTTCATAACAAAACTGATCAAAGTAAATAGTCTTAAAACAAAGCCCACCAACCTAGCAAAGACTTGTGCAAAGCAAAGTCAGTAAGGGTGCACTGACTTTGTAACAGTGGGTGCAGAAGATGAATAGATGGAAAAAATTATATGGAACAATCTTTAAATTTTAACATCTGCGAAAAGCAATCACAACTATCAGGCTGCTCTGTTCTGTACAGCAGAGACAACGGGAAAAGATAGACATTAGCGCATAATTTCCATATCAGGTCAGATGATGATGACTTCCAGCACTGCTTTAAGACTATAAACAGGAGGGGAGATTCTTGCCACAATAAAGGCAGTAGTTGATTTCCATTGTAAAAACCATTAAAACCCAGATAAGGTTTCACTATAAACTGCAGCTGTTTCCTCTTGTTGTTCAGGAGAAAGTCATTGAACCTTCCACATTTCAGTGGGTGAAATCAATGTGTGCGCTCACATTTTACCATGACACTATTAAGAGAGACGTTGCACATCACAAATGACTGCAGGGGCAGATGAATAAAAATATGAACAAATCGCTTAGTTGTAATTCTGGTCTGTATCACATGTGGTCCCACGTTTCCCTTTTGGCTTTTATCTCTTTGATTTATTTATTTCTTCCCAGGATAGTTAATTCCATCAAATCCCATCCTCCACACTCACTATGTGGGTTATTGAAAACTGGAGGTAGGGAGCCTGGATGGGAGTAGGATGTGAGAAAAAAGATTACTTTGAGAGAAAGACCTTCTTTCACATAATGTTTGCAAACAGAGTTGTTTAAAACACGTGGAGCTCTAAGAGGCAGTTAGCTTTAGGCTCTTATTTTACAAGTAGATACTTACTGTCCTTCGTCATACCAAAAATGACACCAATTCACCCTGAGATGCACAAACCAACAGTTGGGGATTTGTGTCATTTAGCATGTGGTTGTCAGCTGCAACAACATGAAATCTTTTTGGCCTGCGACCTCCACTAATAAACTGCAAATGATCAATTTGTGCATAATGACAGTTGCTTTAATTGTTTGTTTTTTTTCCTTTTGAAATTTACCCAATTTCCTTGGCTGTAAGTCAATCTCATGACGTTCACAAGCATTAAACTATTAGATACACATCATGAGATAAAATAAAACTAACCATCCCCTTTGCATAAATAAGTTCACATTAGCTGAAAAAAGTTAAGAGAAGAAAAAATGTATTAGCGCACTGCATGAAAATATCATGTATCTGGGTTTGAAATCTTCGTTTTTGTGTGTGTGTGTTGTAAAATAAATTACTTTTACAAATTTGAAATGTAATCCAGTTTGAACCAAGGCTTTGATTGAAATACATCACATCATGGCCTTAATGTAGGTCACTTTTGGCACTTACAGATCAGTTAAACACTGGCAGGTGCCATGCGGGACAGATGTATCCCAGAATTCACTTGGGTTTTGCCATTCCACGTATGAGCCAGATGTGGCTCAAACTACTTTTTACTTGGGATATGGCAAGTGAGGACTAGGTGTGGCCTAAAGAACCAACGAATATAGGAAAAGCCATGTCATTAGGACAGGTAAATGTTTTAGTCAAAACTGTACAACAGCTCCCTTTTCGACCATGCCTTTAAAGTTCTCCTTCCAGCAGCTGGTTTTAGGGAGTGAAGTCGAATTTCCCTAAAATGCTGATCCAACATAAGGACTGTCACAAGGTTAAATTACAAATAAACTGCATCAGTTCACTGCCTTTTAAGGATTTCCTTTCTTTTCCGTGAACAACTTAATTTTCCACCGAGCAGATGGATGTCTCGTGATGAAATTGTTGCTAGGCTTCACTGAGCTGCCATGAGGGTTTGGTGGAGGTTAACAGCAGAGCGTCTCAGAGGGAACGCAGCAGCTACATGACAATCTACAACATGTGGACACAAAAATATTTCTGCGCACCACCATTCACCTTCCACATAGTTTATAAAGAATCCACATAACCTGTTTCTCCTCATTGGCATCAGTTAAGACATCCAGTTCAAAGTTTAAGATGCTTTTAGAGTTCTGTGAGCTGAAAAGCTGGTTCATCAGCACTGAAGACTGGTTGTTTACCTTGCTGGTTCTTGCCAATAACCATGGTTTGCCCTGTTTTTTTTTTTTTTAATTTGTTTTTTTTTGTTAGGGAAGCCAGCTGATGCTTGACAGAGGTCAGGGAACGAGATGAGGAGGAGGAAGGAAGGGTGAGATAGAGTGTGCAGTGCAGGATCTAAGAAGCCAGGCAGCTTATTCACAGATCGGGTTTCAATTGATCTCCACGTGGTCATTATCAGAGCAACTATCTCAGGCCTAATGGCTGCAGTGAAAGGCTTCTCTGTGAACTGGGAGAGACTTAACCAAATACAATCAGTGCCACATATCAGTGTTCACATCCATGAATTCTGCTCTAATATAGTGATCTTTATTCTTCCTCTTGTTGCCTCAGATTTCATCAGTCTAGTTGAGTTGAGTTTTGAAAGTGGATTTTTGCTGGTTTAAAAAGGACACAGGCAAGCGTTTTATTCCACCAGGGCTGAGCTTTTGGTCCCCATTCTTTTTTTTTTCTGTCAAAGCTTTTTACCTGAATGAAAAGCTGCTCCCTTTTCATATCCCCCACATTCTCTGATTTGCAGAGCTGATGCCTTTTGTCAAGCCTTCCTGCTCTCTGTCAAGACCCGAGGAATTTCTTTACCCTCCTCTCCTCCCCAAGACAATACCATTCAAGGTTATCATTCAAGAGGCCAAAGAGGGCAGGGGGGAAAACGCTGCAGCTAAAGCTGAAGAGAATTTTGGTGGCCGGGGAATTGGAGTGGGGATGTGCCTGAATGAGCTGGCTTAATGTAACACATTCTCTTTTGGGCATCCAATAGAGGCATGGAAATGTCAGAGCTACTACACCTAGGAAGGAAAGCATGTTCATATGTCCTTCAGTCCTATTATCTTTTACTCAAGACAGTTAGGGGAAAAAAGAAAAAATGACATTCTGAATGTCATTTCTCAGTTTTCCCGGCACTCCAGGAACAGCATGGAACAAGTATCGATTTAAATTGATATTGTTCGCATGTTAATGTGTGGCTAACCTCATTCTCATTCTCCACCTGTTCACTCTTGTGAGAGTTAGATCAAACTCACAGCCACAGGTTACCAGTGTCACATCAGCCTCTAGAGCCAAAGAGACTCATCCGTCCACAAAGCCATCCCTGCAAGTTGAGGCATGTCTGCTCCTTCACTTTGAAACACAAGGCACACATCAAAATGCTCAGAATGCAAGCCTGTCTTTTCTTATCATGTTTTGATTCTCTCTTCGTTCAAGTTAGATCAACACAGTTGCTTTCTGAGAGGCTCCCAGCTATGTAGGCACTTTTGCTGTTGAAGCCAACGTGCGTGTGGGTATGTTTCTTTTTCTTTTTTTTCTTTTTTTTCTTTCCTGCATGATTAGATCTGGTGTTTCATTTGAAAGGAGAACCAAGACACGGGGGTATGGAGGCTATGGGTGATGCAGAAAAAGGAGGGATTTAAACAGAGTATGTGAAGAATGTGTGATATGGCGCTGAGCACAGTGAAGCATATTAATACATGCTGCTACCAATGACTGACATTCAGCATCATTTAACCAATAGGCCACTCCCCCCCGGCTAAAATTAACTTCTCTAATCAGAACCACTTTGTGCTGCTGTTGTGTTTTATTTTTCTGCAAATCACTTCAAAATACTCTCAGACAAGGATCACATAACCTGAAAGGAGATATGCCGACTAAGTGTTTTGCTCAGTTTTTACTTAATTCCTTTACAAACTGAGCATAAAACACAGAGAACCAAAGTATGGACCAGGCCAGCAGCATCAGAGCACTGGAACAAGCAACCTCTAACAATTCATCCAGTGTCATCTCCATGAGGCATTTCCCCCCTCTTCACTCTGGTATTTGCTACTGTCAGCCACAGAAAAGGTCAAAGCGCAGTTAACGCTCACACAGTCAAATTATTTGGTCATATTCATGTGAGGTCCTCATGATTTTTTTCCTCTGTAAAGCCGGACTCCTCCGTGCAGACTCCTTGCAGTAAGCTAGATAAAAAGGTACTAAGCTTAAATTGATGAAATGTTTTTCGAGAACTGGAGTATGAGCAAAGAAAAACACATTTTGGTGCAGAACCTGCGTTAAAGTTGCAAAATGCTGCATTGGCTTTGTATTTCCATTATTAAAATGTTTCATTATGTATTGAATCTTTCTTTGCAGTGTTCAGCTGATCAGAAACTCTGCTGTGCTTCTTAATAATCTGGGCTGTAGTGAACATGATGTTTTAACTGTCAATCAACATATCATTATGTAATATGCTGACCTGGCAGTTTAACATTTTGGTCATCTTGGCCTTGTCTTAGTTAAGTATGAGATCTTTGCATTATATTGTATACATGTGGGGCAGCAACACTGTCCACAAGCAGTGGTGAAGGCGCCCCTGCATTTGCCACACCCCCATTTTAATTGCTCTTTAGTTTCCACAGACAATCATGGTCCACAACAGTCTAAACACCCATCCGCTGCAGCCCCTGAGGGGCTCTTGGTCCTGCGCTCGGCCCGTGCTGGGCAGCTGGGCAGCCGGTGCCCGACGGGGAGGCCCTGGCCTGTCGCTGCAGGTTCCCTGGCTGCCTTCCTGTCCAGTGGTGTGGGCTCTACCTGGGGCCCTCCTCTGCTGCCCGCTGGGCTGGAGCACTGGTTTCCAGCGATGAGCTGCCTGGATTCTCTCTTCTGGTCCCCCACGAATGCTGCTGGTTGCCCGGATCTGGGGGCCCTTCCTGTCTGCTCCTGGTCTCTTGGGTGGGGCGGTTGTGGTCCCCTTCCCCCATTATTAAGGACAATTCAGGTAAAGCCTTGTACATATCTTGCACACACATTAGACTGGCTGCCTACACACCCACTCATTAACTTGCACGCTCACTCCACAGTTAACTTTGTGGATCTAATAATTCTCATCACGGTTAAGTTTCCATAGGCTTGATGTAGGTTGTTGTTTGTTTCTTTTTTGTTTGTGATTCCCTTCATGATTTTCTTTTTTCCAGATGCTCCTGCTTGTGTGGGTGTTGTCTGCTTTCTTGTCCTCCACAGATGAAGCAGCTGGTTGTCTTTTTTTAATCTTTTTTCCTTTTCTCTCGCTCCTCCTCTTACTCGCACTCCCTCTTTTCTTCCTTCTCTTTAGTAATTAAAAAAGAAAGATTCAAAATGGTGCTCCATACTTTGATGAGAACACTGGCTCTCTGTGGGCTTCTTGCTTTGCTGATGCCTGTGCATCATACGTGAATAACAAATAAATAAATCTTTCTAATTATTGATTCCATTTTTGAAAATCTCAGGTACCAAATACGTGACATACACTTTAAAAAGTAATTAGAGGAGGTACAAAACTAAGGAAACAGTTGGGATGTCAAGGTTAATGAACTTATTTTCTTCCTTTTCCTTTATCACTATTCTTTGACGAGAAATTAAACCGTATTCTCATGATAAAACTTCATTTTATGTCATCTATTAACTGCATGTTACAGGAAATTTTATTTATTTATTTTTGCTTGGATGAAATCCAACTCCAAATAAATTTTCATCTCATTGCTACCTTTGCAGATGGCTCTCAAGAACACGTCTCACAGCTGGCTGCACATGAGACCAATGTTCTTTGTCAAGCTCTGAGGAAGGCTCACTTTGATGAAAATTAGATTTTGGATTATTTTCACCTTGCAGAGACTTGAAAGAGGCATTATTTGTGTTTATAACTGTTTTGCATGCAAGTTATTTACGCTATCCAGGAAGTTTGATTTGTGAATTTCATGCACCAGGAACAGCCAGGAACCAGCTTTGTTTTGATGCCTGTCTGTGCATATATTTATCTTGTGTGTAAATTAAACTAAATATAACAAGTAACTGTGATCTCTGTGTCATGTTAGCTCCCAGCAACTAACAGGACTATAGGTTGGCTCGTATTTGTCTGGTTGTTACGTTACTCCCCACATCATTGTGACGATTCTGCTGCTCAAGCATGGAAATCTGAACAGCAAAGATTCTTGGATAAACTGTCATTTCAGCTGTCACAGCACATCAAATCAAAAAGACGTGCAGCTGCAGTCACTGGCCAATGAATGCGCTGCATCTTTACTGGCGGTACTGCTGACTGTCATTGGTCAAGTGAAGGTGAAAGCGGAGAGGCGAGATAATTTATAGGATTGGGGTGAACTGCAAACCAAACTACAAAATGAAGTGAAGTGCTGTTTTGCACTGCTACGTCAATTTATACAACACATTTTTGGATATACTTATAAGATACAGGTGAAGAGAAATTAACCCAAAACAGTGTATTGAATCTCCTGCTTACACACCTCATGCCACCCTCCTGAAACAGCCTAATTTCTTTCCATGCTCACCCATCAGTCACCAGTCGTGGCCGTGGGAAGAACGAGCAGTTTGTGTTACATTGATCTGCTCACTGATTTTGCTACAGGCACTGGGTTAAGAGCCGGTCTTATCTAATCACACCATTCATTTGTCACACAGCTTCCAACCACAACCACCAATTAATATACACACCAATTACAAGAGCAAAATTAACTTCTGCTTCATTAAGCAGTGGTCAAACCTGCATTAAGTATCCGGCTAAGGAGCACAGACGCTCTGCAAGAAACTTGCACGAGCTGAAATTGGGCTGCGCTAAATATGTAGCAAATAACTTCCAATAGAGAGCAAATTCTGGATATGTGAGGAGAATGAGCTTTTCAAGCAAGAGTGTAGATATTTTCAGTTTGTCTCACTCTCTCCACTGATAAACCGCCCTGCAACCTCAACCGTGTCTCTTCTCATTGCAAATAGGACATTCTTCTCCCTCCTTACAGTGCAGAAGGAAAATAAAGGTTTTGGAAAAACATTACCCTCCTCTCTTAAGCAGCATTTTAAAATGTGTATATATTTTATTGACATTATGAAATACATAGACCTGTTTCTTTCAAATCTGGTGACTCTTAATGTTAAGCTAGGTTTGTCTTTGAACATCAGACCATCTAACTTCTACTTTGCTATGCTGGTATCACTTAGCTGAGTCATTTTACCCATGACAAGCTGTTTTTGGGGACATTAATGATTTCAAAGCCAGATTTTGGGTTTGAAACTGCTTTGCCGAATTAATTTCCAGGCAAGTAAGTGCTAAATAGGAAAATATGAACATCTTCAGCAAGACATATCCATCAGAATAATGGTCTGAAATGTAATATTATAGTCACGTCTATTCCCTCCAAGAGAACAGGAGAGGAGAAGAAGAAAATGATAACAACTAAGTTAAAGGGTGCAAGAATCTTCCTCAGGGTAAGATTCTTTTTTTTTTTTTTTTTTGAGGGGGGTTCTAGAAGAGCAGCTCTTCTAACTGGGTCACGTCTGATGTGTTGAGCTGCACCGTCCTCACAGACACACAGCCTGATAGAGAAGTACTACTACCAGACACGTGTCCAAAAGTCTGCATATATCTTAAAGCACAGCATTCCTGACCTAATCACGCTTCATAATGAACCGCAAGCATGCTAATGCAAGTCTTTCTGAGGAGAGGGATATCAAAGTCTCACCAGCATATGTTATAATATCCTTTTTAATAGCATCCAAATATGCCATGAATGTTTTAGTATCCTCCACACAGCACTGCTAGACATCAAAATGCCTGTCTAACAATACTGGAGCTCATCATGTGAGCAGCTTCAAGCCACAATCACAAAGAGCCTCCTTTCAAAAGACAAAGCAATGCTTGAGGGATTGAGCGAAAAGGGAAAAAAAAAAAAAAAGACTGACTCCCACTGCCAAATGGACTAAGTACTCCACAGCCTGTGTTTTAAGTCCCCATCCCACTGCTTTCACGCCTTCTTTTGGGATACACACCAGCCTAGCTTATTACCCCAGAGGATAGAGCTGGATTGAGTTTAAGCAGCCTTACACTCCTTCCAACAATTTCTGTAAACTAACAGGTCGCTCTTACTCCCAGGATTTTATTGTGTGGGTGTAACATAAAAACCATTCGGTAAGAGTGGGAATCTTAGCTGGAAAATGAGGCCCATTCTAAGGTCTGGAAGGGGCGTTAAGAAGCACCACAGCTTACTCAAACATTTAAATCAAAGATTAGGGGAAGGGTTAGTTACTAAAGTCTAACATTTTAAAAGGTAAATAGGTTTTTACTTTGAGAAAATCCCATTTTATGCAAACTTTATGACTGAACTTTTGTGCACATTAGGTTTCCTTTCACTGTTGTGTCATGATTAATATTAAACACAGTCAGCAGCTGGCAATATTAACTTTGCACAGAAACCTAAATCAGCAAGAAGCAGCGATCCACCCACTGACAAAATTAAGTTTCCTTAAAGATCATTTGTTGACTGTGCAAAAACAGAATAACAATTCGTGTTTAACCAATAAGATTTTTATCATTTTGCATACAGTAAGACCTGCAGCTTCCACCTCTTTGTAATATTTATGCTAACCAAATCTAACTAGATGCTGGTGCTGGAGTTTTGTTTACCGCTCATACAGGGAAGTGGCATTAATCTTCTCGTGTAAACGTCTGTGAGGGAGTGAAAAACCTCAGTGTTCATTAGCTGTTCTCGTCCCTGCAAGCTGTTTTTTCCATCCTGCAGGACAGTGTGTCTTCTAATATGTTGATGTAAGAAAACTAAAACTATAGTGTTTCCTCAACCTGATCAGCCAGTTTAAGGGCCTAAATCTAGTCAAATGCCACCTGAGAATCAAAATTGCCAAACAAAAGTAACATGAAAGCATAACTACAACAATTAACCTCGGGTTATTGTCTCACCAGACTCAAAATATGAACACTGTTGATTGTATTTGGAGCTCAGTGCCCTGCATATTGCAAAACACTACTAAAGTGGTACAAAGTGTATTCAATTGTGAAGCCCAGGGCTTCTTGATCTGGCATCAGGAGTAAGAACGCATTGGTGATGTATCATTTATACAGCAAAAGCAACCTTTTCTAAGCGACGTATGTCTTCTGCTGACTGAGAAAGGTTATACGCAAGCTCAAGTTCTCTTTCATTACATGCTTTTATAATGTGACATTTGAGAGCCATTAAGGACGAGAGAATAGCAGAAATGAGAACGCATTATGTAACATGTCAAGTAATCTGTGAGCGATACAATGGGGTAACAGGAGGGAGAGGCCAAGGTGAGGATGTGAAGGATGCGCTCAAGGCATTTTGTATCGTGGTGAATTGGTATTGTGATCCTGTAATCATATAATAATATCTGGTTTTGCCCGTCTGCTCAGGGATAAAGTTATTTCTGCCTCACTGATTCCATAGATGGAAAACAAACAGATAAGTCAACCAGTTCTACTTCATGTGATTTCCCATTATCATGCCATATACTGTGGTAAACTGAAGTCTTGACATCCTGACTGTGTGAGGTTCTCCGGTCCCATCGTAATAACATAAAAACAAGGGAAAAAAATCAGGGATTTGTCAATCATGCTTTCATTTCACGCTGACGTTAAAATGGTCATATGGTAACACGTGATGAATAACCCAAATACTCCCAAACTGGTACTACTTTCTGCTAAGACCACTGGCTGAATGTGATGACTGGATCTCTGTTTTGACAGGCTCATTCAGTAAATGCTTGTCTTGATGAAAAGCCTGTTTTCTCATTTCAGTCCTGATCCAAGCTTAATCTAAAACATTTAAGGGAATTAAAGAATATCAGGATGTGCATCATGGCAAATTAAAACCTAAATGGATGAGCATTTAATTACAGAAAAATAAAACGTAAAATAATATAAAAAAAATGAAAAATGATGTGAAAATGTTCCTTTTTCATAATCCACACTCCATTTTTCTGTGTCAAACCATGATGTCATACAGTGAAGGGAGGATTCAGCGTGATGGTTGTCTAATCAAATGAGAACTTTTAACAGGAGTGTGTCCAGACCAAGTTTACTTAGCTTCACACAGTGCATACCAAAACACCTCTATCACCCTTCTACCCTCACAAACACATGGCTTTAATCAAGCAGGAGCCATTCATGCCTTCAGAGTCAATGGATCATATGATCCACAGTTTATAGCAGAGGCACAAGGACGAATGAAAATCAATAGCTTCCTAAACCCTTCCACAACTGCATTTTCACTGAGATGTATGAGAGAGAGAGTAAATCTGCATAGAAATACACAAAGATTTGAAAAAAAGATACTTTAAGAATCTCAGCTGTCTCACCGTCAAGCTCAATTCAAACTAAATTGACAGCAAAATACATTAGGGTGTTATATGATTTATTAATTAATCTTTTTCATTTCTTTCTCTTTCTCTCTGGAAACACATGAGGACTCTTTTCTGCATACACATGCAGCATGTTTTAAATAGTTTGTCAAACCAAGTCTGTCCCAAAAGCATATAAAGCCCACTTCAATAATTAACTCTCCTCCAGGCAATTATATTAGCACAGAGAAACAAGAGGAAAACATGACTGGTTGCCAGAAACTAATTCAAGTCTTTCCAGTGTCCAACCATAGAGACCAACCAAAATTCCCATCAGGTTAAATAATGTTCCATATTAATTTACACTGCACTAACTTGGATATTAGTCATTTGCATTTGAGAGCCTTTATGTGGCACGATTGCCACAACACAGCTGGACAACCTTTTTTTTTTTTTTTTTTTTCGTAATCCCAGCTGAGCAAAAGTAGGAATTGCCATTATGGCTCTCCTAAAGGACAAAAAAACTGGCAGCTTTGAAGTTTCTGCTGGAGTGGGTTAAATTACAACCAAATATTACGCCGAGTTCAAAACCATCCAGTGATCTCCCTCAGTTATATAAATGACTTCCCAACCTCAGGTTGTATGAGCTCACTGGCAACAGAGCTTCATAAATTTCAAAGATGAAGTGCTATCAGTATTCATGAACATGAATGACTCTCCTCATAAGCTCTGAATGAGCGATTAAATTTAGGCGTGCTACAATGATGATGTATTAAAGATCGACTTTACCGGAAGAAACTGAATTTTCACAGCAAGATTAACTTTGTATTATTGCAGGGCTTTCAGAGAAAAGCTCTCTGTAAAGTCACGTGTGCAGCAGCTTCCATTCACTGTCTAAAGAACGCATCAGCTGAACTTTTCCTGACTGACTCAATGAGTGCTTCTGGCTTGAAGAGTGGCTCACTCTGCTGACACGTTATGACTAAAGTGTCTGAGGTCATCGCTCAGTGCATTTTCAAACTCCTACTTTACAGACAATTTAAAAAAAAAAAAAAAAAAAAAAACATTCTGTGCAAAATGTTGATTATTACAGCTTTGTTATGGAAGCCTCGAAGTAACTAAATAGCCTGCCAAGGGCTGTTGAGAATGTACCACTGGACATTTCAGAGCTAGTCAGTGTGATTGATTGAGCCATAAAGAGTTTGTCCATGGGGCTTAACAAGACTTGGATAAAAGATTAGAAGTCTGGTGAGTGTTGATTAATGTTTGAGGATATAACCTCTGGCCAGCGGTGCTGAAAGATTTATATAAACAAGGTCTCAGCAGCAAAATATATCCACACTCAATTGGAGTGATTTGAAGTCAGTGAGCACGAAACAATCACAGGGTATCCCCAAGACATGAGCTAAATCAAAACAGAATTGTTGCAGTGCCATAATGAGGCAAACAAGTGCATTAGCTGCCAGATGAAGCAGGACCGAACAACAAAATAGACCAGACTTAGCAATATATCTGAACAGCAGCAGTCTCAATTTCGTTTTTTTCCTCAGTAAAAGATAATGTGATGATGGCAGGAGGAAAAAGAAAAAAAAATTCCTCTGCATATTATACAGAGGACCTTGTGTGTGTCAAGCCCTGCCCCACCCCCTGGACTTAGGCTGCCTGATTAGTATTCAGTGAATTCATTAAGACACAATCGCTGGTGTCTGACAACATTGGAACTCTTGATGGAGGCGAGGTGGAGTTCAGCCCCCGTGTAAGTCCCAGCAGAGAAAAACACCCCTTCCCCCTAACTTGAAGGTCACACTGTCCTTACTCTGCTACTGATCTGATGATCAGGCACACGGCAGTTCAGGGGGGTGGGGGTGGGGGTGAGTGCGGGTGTTAAGATCTTATTTGCTCATGCTGAACTGTTGGCAGCTTGTAAAGATCGGCTCCGAGACAAAGGTAAATCTGAATTTAACATTTAAGTTGATTCATCCCGTATGCAACTGCTAGAGACGCACCTCCCAGCAGGGAGACTTGTGTGCAGCGAGCGATGCAGCTTGTAATCTCTGAACTATTACAAATGACATCAGACTTTGTTAGTCGCAAATTCCCTGTCCCTTCAAAGTTGAAACCTCACCACCATCTCTTCAGCAATTAAAATCGATGCTGAGACGAATGAAGAGCAGAAACTAGAGGGACTCCAGGTAAACAAACTCTTCTGGCTGCTCCGCCGGTCCATACATTAGGGAGGAGAGCTATGGTTGCAACCCAGCAACCTAGTGATGAATCATTTCTCAGCGAGGCACTTGCACCCTTCAGCCCGTTTAATAAAAACCACCACCAAAAAAAAAAAAAAAATCTGTCGTGCATGAGAGCTTTGCAACAATAAATCACAAGCAGTGCATGCACCAAGCTGCTCAAACCCTGCAAAGTTTTGCTTAGCTCTTTACTCAATGCAGGACTGTCAGTCTTGATTCCTGTATCCAGACGTTATCACTTTGATGCTGCATGTCCTTGTCATTACCTCCTATTTTTGAGAATAAATTATGAGAGAATTATCTGAAGTGATATAAAGAACGTAAGGCTGCACAAATTTCAGCATGCTTGCAGTAAAACTAATTACCCTTAAAATAGAAAAAAAAAAGAGTGTGAATAAGTGTTCTGGCAGTCTACAGTATCCCGTATAACCCTAAAATAAATCTGCGCCATATCCTGAACCTCGTTTCTGTTTCACACACCAGCATGAGGAAGAAACTCTTTGATCCTCCACTCACCAACAGAAGAAGAGGGGAAACAGAGTTGGGGCATGAGAATTGGGTTTTCCACACAAGGGAACCCAGTACAGAGGAAAATTAGGTGAACATTCATAAAAAAAGAAGAGCAGAAACCTTCCTGCATCTGCAGCATCCTTGACAGGAAACCAAGCTGCTGAAGAAAGTGCCAAATAAAACAAATCGCTAAAGCCTTATGACACACTGCACGGTTTCTGGGCTGTCATGACAAGAGTGGAAATCAAGTTGCCACACAGTGAGAATGCCAAGGATAGATCACCGACTTCACAAATAATGCTGACTTTGGTGCTAGTGGCGAGTTTGCTTACGAGGCATCACGTGAGAATTAGTTCATAAATCGTTGCTTCTGGCTTTTTTCATCAGATCCAGGTTTGAAATTCTTTTGTGCACCATGACTTTTTTTTTTTTTTTGTCTTGAAGCCAAAGTTAAATTAGGCTTCCTTTCAAGAGGGAGAAGAGTGTTCTGTCTCAAAATATGACACCTCCCCCCAGTAACCATGCACAAAACAGATGCATAAGTGTGAGTCAGTCAACAAACATATGGAGACAGAGCATATTAACATAGGAATGAGCGAGTACTTCAAAGTTAAATTAGAATAAAATTAATTTAGTGAAATCTGCTGTGTAAAAATCCATTGTGAGACAGAAAACCTTTGGATTCACAAGAAAAAAAGAAACAAATAAATGCAATTGTAATGTACTCAAGTGAGTGCTAACTTTAGTGCTTCACAGTCATTTATTAAAAATATCCTTGAAAAAATCTTAAGACAAACCACGTACAGATGAACAGAGTCCAAGGTTGAACTTTTGAATCATTTCACCACTAAAGTATGTTATATATTTCATTGGAAGGTACAATAAAGAAGGCAGCGTGCTCCTGTGAGTGTTTGTGCTTATATGTGACAAAGATCAGTTGCATGTTGGAAAAGGTTTATGGTACCCATTACTGCTGAGAGTAGCAGCAATGGGATTAGAGGTACCCAGGGGGCACAGATGGTACTGAAATCCTTCGAGCCATCCTAAAAAGGTCACTCAATATAGGAGCGACTCCTTCACCTACTCACACACCCATTGAGTGCTACTAACAGCCTCCTCGGGCTGGCTTTCATTCTGGCTTTTAGTCCTTCAACAATCTTTCCAATAGTCCAACTTCCAGAAGCTGTAACAGAGACGGGAACAGATATGTCTATGAAATGACAAACAACTCTGTATTTGACTGACTGACAGTGTCACTTATGAGATCATTGCAAAGGCTGAAGTCACTGAGAAGCATGAGATGCCTCAGAGGACATAAAAAGGGATTATTCAATGTTTTAAAATGAGATTTGGAAACTATTATTACTGTCTGTCATGCATGCATATTTTTTCTCATGTTGTGTTTGCTTTGTAAACTGCAGAATGAAGACTGCTCTGACCCTCCTCTGCCTTGTTTTGCTGTACTGCTGTGTATGTTTATTTCTTGCTACCATACGGCTGTACCCTCCCCAGGCGCTGGCTTCTCCACCAACGCCATATGGCAGGGCCAGTGAGGCAAACAGCCCTCTGCAAGACAAGGTCTCCATTCTGGATGTCTTCTTTAGCAGCTCCACTGTCACTCCCAGTGATATTGTTGTTTATCAGAAATACACATACACACCATTTCATTTATGTGCAAGCGAGGAACCAGAGGAGCTGATGAGAATATAAATATGGACTTACTGGAAAAAAACAGGTGGTGCATTAGAGTGACCTCACAACTGTTTGCAGGTAACGGCTTTGTAAGTCAATGCAGCTTATTTAAAATCCCAAAAGAGTCTTGTTTAACCCCTTATGTGATGATTTAATGTCAAAAACATAAGGCTCCCCCAGTGTGTTTTTAAACAGTGTTTGGGCAGAAAAACAGCGCTTAAACAAACCAAAGGGACGGCATCCAACTGCCAATAGAATCTATGATCTCCATCTGCATAAGAAGCTGTAGCTTTACAGTGCAGAATAGAACAGTGGTCTATATATTATTCATTTATAATTGTGTTATAATTACATAAGACCCGGTAACTGTCAGTTCAGTTTTTGGTATCAAACACCAATCGATCTCAGTTACGTATGTTTAACATGTCTCACATCCAAAAACCTTAAACCAACACCTATGAAGTGTTTGGACATTTACTCTCAAGTATTTATGATTCATGCATTTAAAAATAAGACTCACATTAATGTATTTAAGGCAATAAAAAACTGATCCTGCCTCTTATATCATGGCATTACAGTATAACTTGACCTAAAACAACACATTCAGTCTCAGACAACTAAATCATGACATCTAGCTGTGTGTATCATGACTGGAGCGCTCACTGTTCCGGTTTCGTCACAGAAAATAATCTTAACAGGATAACAGAGTTTGCAGAATTTAGGTTGCTAATTTAAATTGCAGAGGAAAAATTAGAGGAAGTACTGAATTAATTCTGTGAAGATGAAAGCAAAAACAGTTGTTAGAGGACTACACACTAGTCCAGGGTATGACATTTATGATTTCTGGATTGAAGGGTTGAAACATGACTAGATGAACATGTTTTTAATGTATGTGAAGAACACACTGCAAATTCATTTTGAGCATCAACACTGCAGTGAGGAGGTTGCAGAGCTACGCACCAAATGAGCAGCCAATAGAAAAAAAACAGGAGAAAGTTGATGCTTATCAGGATGATTACCTGCAGAGCCACTGTAATAGAGAGTTGAGCATTACCTCTAACACCTGTCTTCCTCCTGGTAGTTTCATAACCTTTGACAAACAACTGAGATTAGCAGATATGCTGCTGCTACAGTTTTTTTGGAGTCAGATTTACTCACTCTGGTTAGTGTGCTCACAATGCCAACACGTTGACTGCTTCCTTGGCAGTAAATGTCTATATTTAGTGCACAGTTGGACAATAATTGTATTGAAATATTTCATATCTGCAGTGTGCATTAGTCTAAGTTAGTTTAAGGAAACTCTGTTTGTCCTTATGGCGTCTTTCATTTGAGCTTGTCTGAAATCTGTCAATCACGCTCCTCAGCTAACATGCCTCCAGGTTTTCAGAGCAGACAACGTCGCTCATTTTCTTGATAGTGAAACCTAATTCTCTCTTTTTTTATTTTATATTTAACTGGATGTGAGAAATTGAGAATGCATATTTATTTTTTGCTTTAAAAATGTATAAATGTAAAAGGGGACCTACATATGAATAACTGAATGCCAGCACCCTAACAAATTGAGAAAGCCATTTCTGGCAAAGGCTTTACAGTCATCATCCCTCTGAAATGACACACATATTGCCTCAAGAAACTGGGTACCAGAAATAAAATAAGCCTGTCATATAAAGGTGAGACATAGACTAAGCCATACACCAACAACACAAAGAACAGAAAGCGAAAAAGGAAAGGTTTACTGGGCAGAAGCACCAGAGGACAGAATTTGAAAAGTTTACAGCTATTTGTGCCTGACAATGCCCTCACTACAAATCTTTTGTTTTTAAACAAATAAAACTTTAGAAACTCCTGAAAGCATTGTGCCTATGCTACCTTATTGCTTGTACAATTACATCTGACAGCTGCAAACTGATCAATGGTGGGGAGCACTGTAGACGATGTGACTTAAAGATCTTTACACTCCTGCTGAAGAGTAAATTTAGCTGGAGTTAGGAAAGCAAAAAAACTTAACCGAATCTGTAGCTGCAATCCTCATAGTGTTTGAACTTAAAAACAGTATCAATTATTGAATAAACCTTTTTACCAGTTTGAAGTTAAGTCGAAAAATCTGTAGGAAAACCAGTGTCAGCAAAGTCAATGGAGAGCTCATCCAGTCAGGTGCAGAGAGACTTTATAGCTATATGTGTGAGTGAAAGAGAGCACTGTCAGTCAACTCATGCAGAGCATATTTAAAATTCTTTCCAGGCCACATGGAGCAAAGTGAAAGTTGAGGTTTGGCAGTGGAAGCAAACCATTCATTCCAAAACACAGAAATTATAAGGTGTGCTGCAGCAGTATTTTTGGTCAGTTTTGAACTCTTAGATTAAAATTGTTGCACGTCACCTTGGCAACACAATACGTATAGTTTCCCCTTGGTTTGTCCCCAGTTAATACCTTTTCACCCTTTTGTTTATTCTGACAAATAACTTTTGGCGCCAGTAGTGTAAAAATGAACCCAGTCTGTGGAAGGAAATGTGAAACCAACTCTGAGAAGGCGGCTGCAAATAGACTTACGGTACCCCACCCCGCTAGCCAGACACGGATGTGCAATACGTGTATGAATTTGAAGGTGAAAAATCTGCACCCCGTGATTACACTTCACGCTCAAAGTGTGCCGTTTATAAATGGAAACTTGGTTCTGCTGGATAGGTGTTAGCACGGCATTCTGTCTCTGCGCAGGCAGCTACTGAAGTGAGTTTTTTCACCATTTGCAGATGACTTTTGCAGTAGTCCATATAATCATTTTTTTGTAAAGATAAAAGATATGAACAAAAACCTCTTTTTGCAAAATCAGGAATTTCTAATTAATTGAATCTGCCCACATGAGACCATCCCACAGTGTCTTTACAGCTTGCAGTGTGAGGATGCATGGTGTGATGGAGAGCCAGCACCACCCCTCACATCTGCGACAGATTACATGTTGTAATGTGCCAGTGATAAATGTGTGAACACAAGGCGTGATGAATTTAACAGTTTCCCCCTAGAATACAGTACTTCCATTACATGCGTTATTACTGTCTCTTTCTCCTGATGGCTTAATTAATCCTTGAGGGCCAACAAAGGAAACCCTTCTCCTCCTACACAGAAGTGATGATACCCAAAAGAAAGCGAGAGGGGAAAAACAGAAAACAACCACAACAGCTTTCAACCAAACTTGCCCCTTGTATCACATCTAATGACAGAGTGATCCACTGACAGTCTTGTAATGTTGACCAGCTGCAGGAGCATAACAGCAGATGCAGAATTTTTTTGTTTCTTTGTTTTTTTTTTCCATTTAAGTTGCTTTTCACTAGGTATAAACTGTTATTCTGCAGTAAAGAGAGTGTGGAAATGCAGACACTTGTGTGATTGGCATCTCCTGCTGCCAGGGCTGGCTCTGCCCTCGTCTGTGCTAAACTGTGCGCCTTCATGGATGAATTCAGAGGAGAAATGCGAAGCATCGCAGAACAGCACTCCCTTCTCTACCCACAGACACTGACCACGGCATATGTTGCCACTTATTATTCTCGGTGTCTGCTTGTTTTTCCATTGTATTTATAGCAGGAAAAACTTGACTTAGATCTGCTCCATCTGGTGATTTGCTGTAGGGATGGGTGCCACATCTTCAGCTCTTCAGTGTTAACAACTCCCCCACTACCCCTCTCCTTTTCTGCTTACTGGCTTTTATTTAAGGAAGATTGTAAGTGAGATAGAAGGGCGTCGTTCTTTTCTCTCTCTCTCTCGCTCTGTCTTTCTTTCTGGCACCAGCTGCTGTTGCACAGTTTATGATTCTAGCTTGGAGAAAATGTGGAGGGAGGGGGAAAAAATCCCTCCCACTTTCTCTGGTGGTATGTAAAGATTCCACAGGCGGCCTCGAGAGCCCCATCCCTCCCCCAGCTTCAGATCCCGTCAACCTTTAGCAGGCAATGAAAGAAAGGGAGGGGGAGAACCAGCAGAAGTAAAGGAGTTGAGGTTTGGGGTGTAGAGGAGGAAGCGGTATATTAAATAGCATCCTTACCCTCTGACTTTAATGTCTGAATCTCTGTTTACCTCAACATAAAAACATGCTGCAGGGTTTTCAGAGATTGGCACTCACAAAGGTAGCAAGTTAGGGTGTTGATTTCTTTCATGTTAGTGCACTCCACAGGATGCAGTGCTGCTTTAAGGTGATATTCTGATCTAATGAAATGTCAGACAGGTACCATCAGCAAGAAAAAGGAGAGTAAAATAAAGTTCTCTGCATATTTCTGTCATTTCAGCGACCCAGACATGAGCCCATTTCCATTATAATTACATTTCCAAGAGGATCAGAATACCTCTTAATGGCAGGGAAAGTCATTGTAATGGACAACTGGTAATGTGATTGTCTACCCGTGATTGACACTCACTTCAAATCTTTCTTTAAATGTCCGTATTTCATTACCCTCTAATGTATTCTTTGCTCAGTGTGCTGATGCAGAGAGAAGTGGAGAGAGATGAGGGAAGGGATGAGCTGCTATCTCGAATGCCTCCTTTCATGGGTTACTCTTCTGATGGGGGGAAAAAAAAGAATAAAAATCTGTAATTTCTAATCATATGATCAGTCAGCATCTGGCTTCAGCTAAGACAAGCTGCTTGACTCCTTTCACTGCAGTGTTAAAGCATGAGGTTTGTTCAAGCTGTATTTGACTATCCACTAGAATGGAACAAACACAGAGCTCCACAGCTTTGTTGGGGACAGCATGTTATTCATTCCGCCACAATTGCAAGACTTTCTGAGCGTACTTGCCAGAGTAAACAACTCACCATAAGGCTGACCGTCTGCCGCTGGTGGAACTTTATTGTTGCTCTGTACACAGAGCAAGAAACAAGAGCAAGATTATGTTGAGCTTTCAGCTATTTGCTTTCCTTACAACATGAAACAAATACTTATGCTAAATGTATTCTAGTTAGGAATATTGAAAAAACTAATAATGCAGTTTCAGATTTAAAATATTAACTGCTGGATTTGTGGGTTGACTCCGAGCGAAATGAATAATCAGGTGCTCAGACTGAGAGTTATGCAGAGTTATGCAGAGCTGTGAGTACGCTGTCATTACTGTCCAACTGTTTTTCAGTGCAGTGTCTGCACTCAAAACCACAAGCAAATAAAGAAAGCTTTTTGTCCTCCTTAAATCTTTGCACAACACAGTTATGGGGAGCATCCTCAACAGTCGGTGGGCCATGCAGAACTGGAAGACTGTTTGCGCTAATCTGCTAATCTGTCTAGATGATGCGACATGAAGAAAAGAAAAGTATGACATGTTTTTTCAGCAAACGTGCATGTGAAGTGTGATCAGCTTCCCAAACAAACTTGGGACAGACATGATAACAGGAACCTGCACCAACAGTCCAGCCACTAAGGCGTCACATGCCATTTGCTCCTTGTCACCTCAGAGTGCGAGCAGTCATGCAAGCCTCTTGCCTCTGAGGAGGCTAAAAGGTGTCCTGCAGTGATGAGGGCCATCTTCACTGATTTTACAGAGAGCAAAAGGGGAAGAGAAGGGCAACCGACAACCAAGTGAAACCTTCAGGATTCAGCATCGCCTCATAACTCTGCATATGCAAGCGCAGCAGGACATGCGTGAGACTGCTCTCTGCCTGTAGCCTGTCTTGAAGACGAATGAGGCAATAGCATTGGACTTAGGGGGCCTGAGGCCCCCGTAGGTACCCCACTATCAGGTTGGTAGATTAGGTCTGGATCACAGTTGACATGCCACAGTGGAAAGCAACTGGATGGCAGAGAAAGTGGAATATTTTTCAGTGTTATTATTTAATTCAGTACTTCAGAAGTTCTGTTCAGTAAAATAAAATGTATTTATACATTTTCAGTCATGTAATCTGTTATTCATTAAATAGAACATCTAACTATTTAACCTTTATGAGGATTATGCTCAGTCTTTAACCTTTTGGCCAGTAAGACTTTCCTCTTGCGTGGACAACAGCAAATGTGAAAGCATATACTTGGCCTACTTGACTGAGCTCCAGGCCAGTCTGGCTCAGACTCTTAAAACCTGCAGATTTAAATGAAGAATTAAGTTAAAGTCCAGTTGGCTGCTCATAATCATATTTCCTCATAGCATATCAAATCAATAAACCCTGCAATTCACTGTTGGTCTATTTTGTGTGTGTGTGTGTGTGTGTTTCTAGTGTCTTCAGAGACTGAGAAATAAGATATTTTATAGTTTTTAAGTTTTCCTAAAACCTCAGGTTTATTAAGCTTCATTAAAACTCCGGTCCGAGTCTGTTATCAGTTATATAGATGCTGATAGATGACTTTGTCAATAGCAAAGTAATTCCAGTGACTGCAGCGTAATATGAAGTTGAGGTTGGGTGGAGTTTAGAGGCTGTATATGTTAGGCAGGTGATAACACTTTATGCTGGATTTCTGAACGTCTCCCTGAATGAGATGATATCAGATCGAAGCAGCCTCAAAAAAAGTAATGTGTTTTATCAGAATTTCTGAGCTGGTAGTCTCTTCAGAAACCCACATAAATTATCTAAAGCATGAAAAGGTTTTTTTTTTCTCCCTTTCTTTTTTAATAATATGTCCCCTTTGAGCTTGGCATTTGTACTCTTTCATCCATTCGTACATAAAAATAGTAGCTCGTTTTCACTCGTGTTTCACACCGTCAGTGAAAATCCACATTAGCAGTCGTTCAAGTGACAGCAGCCCATTTTCCCCCATGTTCACTTCACCACCCCCACCTATTTCGTCCTCCCTGAAGATATACAGCCGACCATATACATGCCAATGAATCACAGTGGTGCTCTGCACACGACACGTTGCCCTTGGTTAGGTGTTACTTCTCAAGCTCAAGGTCCAACAAAGGAGTAATTATCACGAAGCGCTGAGACAGGCGAGGATGTCAGTGGAGGATACGTTTAAAAGAGGAGCAAACAGGACTCCTTAATTGCCAGACATGCAGCATAGGATCAGTCCTCTGCTGCATTTTTAAGACAAAAGGGGAAGCTCAATGACCAGGTGAAAAAAATGAACAAAATGCTGCATGTCAAGAATGCAGATCAAAGCATCCTACACAGAGAACTAGAAAAATGTCTGTTGGATCAACAAGGAATGTAGACTACATTTCTTTCCACAGATCAGAAGATTCTCTGGATGCTGCTCTCACAAGCATGGGCCCGGCGCCTGCTTCCGTCACTCTCCGCCCTCCACTGTTCCCACAACTACCATTTGCCTCCTGTGCAGCTACCCACAGGGATCGCTAAGGAGAGAAGAGCCGGCTTAAAGCAACACTTTTGGGCTCCCAGCTGACAGATCTGAGCTTTGATCACAATTACAGGTGTCTTCATGAGTCAGCAGCGCCCTGCTGAGGGCCTATCAATAAGCAGTGTGAAGAATGACTGTTTGAGCACTTTGCCTTCAGTGATAACAAACCTTTAAACATTTTAAACCCCTGGTACCTCTGCACACGCTGTGCTCTTTGAATTGTTGTTTTGTTCAATCCCTTAGAAAAAAAAAGAAAAAAAGTAAGTTTGTAAAAACCCGGGGGAGCCTCTAACTCAAAAGAAAACTTTTCTTTATCACAAATTAGCTGTTAAGAACCACGCCTGGGTTGCTTTGTCCCTCTTATTTATGTGGGTTTTCTTTTTTACTTTGGGCTTTAATGACTAGAATCAAATTTCAATGAAAAGACAAAAAGACTACACAGAAATCCATTGTAAAACTCCTGCGCCGTTTTCTGTTTGAAGTTTGAAGTGGTGTATGTGTAGTCTAAATGTGTCTCTTCAAACTCAATGTAGGCCGCCGGGGGGGGAATCTCTATGCACCAGTTGCCGGTAGCCGACCAACAACTGCCAAGGAAAAAGTGCTCGGCTCCTCTCAAGTGTTTCACAGCGAGTTCTTCTGAAACACAGAGAACAGAGCTGTGAAGTGAGCCGCGGTCACATAGTTGCAATGTTTAGGTGGAGAGCATGAAGAAGAGGCAGGGATTGTGAATTTTACACGATGCATATGAAAGCTCCAAACTCATGAAAAAACAATCCTTTAAAAAGAAAATGTCAGATTTATTTAAGAACCTCTGACTTTTTAATTTCAAAGTGTTTGCCTCTACAGTTCTTCCTTTCTAGTTAAACCACAGATATCAAATCCTATATAGTCATATTAATACCTCCCTCAATAAGTATGCCAGAAACTTTCATTAGGAGAAATTACATGCAAACTCCACTTTTTTTTTTTTTTGCAGTTCAGGATTATTTTCAGTTCAGTTGGAGGGGTGTACCTTTTTTTTTTTTTTAGTTCAACAAATAATTGACTAGAAATATGTTAATATATTCAATGTAGTCATCATCAATAGCAAACATTAGCTTTTGACGGTAGAAAATATATAAATATTGCACCAAATTCCAACAAAAATATACTGTTGCAATGACGGACATATTGTTTCTGCAACAATGCAGGCTGTTGATACATGTGGCTTTCATCAAGGCAGCAGCTCTTGCTGTACGCGCCCATCGAAACATTTGTATAATCATGCAGGAAGCATTTGCAGAAGTCCATGTTAAAATCCTGCTCATATCCTGGAAGATATTTCCAGCGCAGATCAGCAGCAAGTGAATGCTTCAAGCCATTTCTTTGCTTGTAGGACAGACAATATAAAGTATAACTCATTTCAGCTAAATTGCGTGAAAGGAGACACTGAATTATTGCAGAGCTCCAGATACAATGAAGGCTGGAGGACGCAGTGCTGAAGTAATAATGGACATTTACTCTCCGAAGCCCAACAGGGAATCGCAGGGTCTCTGTACACCACATAGCTGGCTGCCACTGCTTTTATTGACATTTTGTGCATGCAGCTGGAGTCAGTTTACCAGATGTGTTTCAAAATAACCTTGAAGTCACTGCTGCGTACGGGTGGTGTTCAGCAAACACAAGAAAATGATTTTAAACTTCCTCACCTCTATCTCGGCCATTACTGCAATATCACACAGGACTGTTTGTGCAGAAAAAAGTATGACATGTATAAACATACATATATATGCACATATACACACACACACACATATATATATATATATATATATATATATATATATACACACACGCTGTATATGTTTCTGAGTTGGTCAGCTGTGACAGAAAGGGCTTGGAGTCGACATCAAACAGGCAATCAAAACTGTACAGCCTATGTTTTGTCCACTCCACTGTCTGACTCACAGTCTTATCAGAAGGCCAAAGCACCAGTTACTTCTCACTGTCTATTATCTCCCTTTTTGCACATGACAAGCTATTGGCCATCCATCATGACCAGGGCTGAGTGCTCAAACCCAAACTCTGGCCTGCCGCCTACTCTGTCTGTTTATCTTCAAATGTCAGGTGGCGGAGCGCATCACGGTCAGTCAGAAACATGTTGAGCAGAACGGCTTTGGAGGATTTCACATCCTGATCCGGCTGCTCTCGCAGAGATTCTCTGATGTTAGCAAAAATAACATTGACTTTTAACCTGCCATCCTTTTATCAAAGCTGTTCAGCCAGCCACTGATTCAGTGGATTTTTCTTTTTCTGATGGCAAGAAAATCAACTTAATCTGCTTTTATTTGTGATTCCCCCCCCTCCTGAAATAATCACTTTAAATCTGTGCTTTATGAATGGGCTAAATTCAATTTAAGATGCTACTCTAAGAATTTCCTTCTGAAAGCCTTGTTTGTGATTTTGCAAGCCTTTATGAATCTCGCAGAGAAACAGGAAACAAAAGGAGGCAGGCGTTGGAGTCGCCTTGAGGGGAATTCCAACAAAGGACTGCCATTAGAGAACTGCTATCTAGACAATCGTGATAGCGGCACATTCAGTAATGATCAAGTCTTAGCTGGCAGTGCAGGAGATAAGAAGATGTGAGTGATATCACTGGCAGTGGAGCAATGCAGTTCAGCTTCCAGGGGCTTGGCTGCACGTGTAATCACTCTATAATTGGAAATCCAGCATTCTGCTTTACCTTAACAAGACACCCTTGTTGTTAGTTGCTTCTGTTAGAAGTCCTCTGCTTTCCATATGATTTGCATATGTTGTGTTTCAAGAGTTAAGAAATAACACCATATAATGAAAAATTATCAAAAACAAAAATCAATGCATTGCATTTGTGCAGATGTCATATAATAAATCAGCTCAGACATTATCAGAGTAAAATAAATTTGATCACAGTGTTCACTTTTAGATTGATTCAGACTGCATCATCTTGTGAAGTCCTTTCCTAAATGAAAGCCTCTGTACAATGGGCAAAAAAAAAAAAAAAAAAGGTGGTCAGCATTTGCATTATCTTACATCTTTTCAGTGACGATTGGTGTTTTCATTATGTTGGTGAGCATATAGAGCCTGAAAATAGCTTATATTTAATCATCTCGGTACATCCCCAGCATCTCCCACAGGAGACTTTGACTCATGAACCAGCTCGAGCAATAGCTGGAATGTGTGATTAAAAAGCTTGGGGTGCCGCCTCAGTATGAATCTAAATCATTCTCTGTAAAACTTCCTGTAATATTTTGATGTAACCAGAGCCAAGTTGCCATGGTTGTTTGGAGCCCATTGTGTGAGCGCAACACCAGGGGAATCACAATGGACCAAACCCAGAAATAGAGAAAAGCCATTCTGTTGGATCAAAGAGAACCTTTGTCCTCATGTTGCCTCTTGAAAGGAGCAACAGTCTCAGCTTTCCCCTTTGCCTCAGTTTTCTGTAACATTTTTCTCTTCTTTTCAAGAAGGCAGCATGCACAAGAGTGAAGCAATACATAAGTGAATGCAGAAGGAAAAAATATGTAACTAATGGTAATAAAGAACATGAAAGTGGCAGGGGTGGAAGCAGGAGTGGGCAGGCTGTCTCGTTAATGTTCTCTGTTGTTATATGCAGGTGAGGAGGGAGATATGGTATCATTGCTGATATCACTACTTGCCACCAACCACACAGCTATTTGTAAACTGCATCTGACCCAAGTTGTCAAGACAAGACTATGGCTCAGTCTCCAGTAATAGCTTATTTATAATACCAGTTTCTGTTTGATATTTTATGTAACAGACAACAGCCCTATATATGGCCAGCACTCTGGCTGATTTTCACAAGCACACATACGAATAAGGGTAGAGCAACCCTTTGTCCTGTTTATAGCCTCCTCTAACTCTCCCTGAGACGAAGCTTACTTTGTGCATTCCAGAAACTCTGTGTTATGCTTACACAAGACTGTATTTGGGACTTGGTGCCTCAAAATACAACCAGCCACTATGCTGTATAGTAAGCTGAAGGGGCGTTCCATCTTGGGGCCTCTTATTTCAGAGCACTTTTGCAACCCTGGTCTTACAGCTGGACAGGGTACATGTCTGACTTGAAGTTTTTTTGTGTTGGGTTTTGCGTATGTCTTGATGCTGTTACTGAACATTTTTTCTCTTTCGAGCTCAATTAGAGGCCAGTCAGCTTGGTGCCGCTGAGCTGTTGAGGGTTGAAAACAATCTGGCCAAAGAGGTAAAAATAGAACCTGAGAGCTGAACTGACTATGAACAGAATGGTGGCGAGCTGCTGCAGAATTTGAAGCCAACATCTAGCTTGACCTGTTTATCCTGAGCAAAAGACCCCCAACCACTTTGAGACTCCAGGGATTTCTCCAAATGCTGACCCTCTGTCCCATCTCTCTCCTCTAGGTCTGCACCCCCTGCTGCTGTGGAAACCAGATCCTATGGGAAAAGCCCACCCAACTGCTGCTGACCAGCTGGAATGAGACCCCGGGAAGTAAAGAAAACTAACTTCCACCCAAATACTAAAAACTCCCCCAGCCTACCCCAGTATGGCCATGGGCCACAAAATAGTGATTACTCTCAAGCTTGGGTCGGCCTTCAAAAAAAAAAAAAAGGAAAAAAAATACTGAGGCTTGCGCACTTTTCTTCTCCCCTGGGACATAATTTCATGCAGCACATTTGCGGGGTTGTCATTTCATGATAATGATGGGTCTGACATTTTGCTTATTACTACACCAAGGTGCCTTTCTTGTACTTTTCTGCATGACTTTCAAAAAATCCCAGGAAGCAAATTTCCCTCTTTCAAAATCACCCTTATTTGTATTGATCGCTCGAGTCTCAGGGGAGCAGTCATTTCTCATTTACATGAACTGAACTTGTAATGTTCTGATGGAAAAATCACTGAGTCTGTTATCATTTAAATCACAAAGTGATTATTATGTGCATAACTGTGTTCATTAAAACCTTTGGATTTAACATTTCAGTTAGGACTGGTGTAGGGCAATGGCATATTTCCATCCTAAATACCCAACATTCCTCAAGGCAGACAGGAAATTCTGACCCAGAGCCCAGCAGACAGGGACAGGTCCTGAGGCACATGTGGACCTACTGTATCTATAAGGGCTCTCTTGAAAACACAAATAGATACAAGAAGAAACTAATTCACACTTGAAAAGAATACATGTCCCTTTCATGCAACTAGGGTCACCAGGTCTTGAAAGGACAGCGAGTCGCTTCTGACAGACAAATGTCTGGGCACAGGCGACCCCCATCAACCTCTGACCCGATCTTCGGCCCCGTTTTATGCCTTCCTCACCTGTCCTCTGTGTCCAGCAGCACGCTGACAAGTGTTTGGGTGACCTCCCCGCCAGCTGTAAGCTGATCTAATTCTCCGATAGACAGTCGTGTCTTGCGATCAGAGCCCCGACACCCCATGTAGCTCTTAAATCTATTCCAGGAATAAGACATTCTTGGCCACACTGGTTAAGATTTAATGAGACATTCACAAGTTAAAAGAGAAAATGAGTCACTCTTACGTGGGCGTTTGCGCTGTTTCCTTGAAAATGGATGTTGGCAACAAAAACAAAAAACGAAACTGAATAGAGAACATTTCTTAGGATTCCTTCAAAAAATAAAGACTTGTCTCTATTCTATGACGCCTTTTTTTTTAAGCCATGGATCTGCCTCAAGACATACAGCCCCTGTTCTACTTCCTCACCACCCTGCTATTTGACCTACAAGAAGGATGCACAAAAGAAGTATTGACCACACATTCCCCTCACAGGGAGGAAAAGGATAATAGGTATACATTTATTAAAAAAAAAAACTAACTTTGACCTGCTGAGAGATGGCTAACTGGTCACAAGTAGGCTTTTCCATCATTGTCCTTTATCCATTATTATCTTCTGTTTGTACTTCTATTGAAAGAGGTCTGTACTTGTACCTGAATGTGACTAAAGTATTGCTCACTGTAGCCACAGACTGAATCAATGACATCATACATGCCCTCTACAATGTGTGTGACCCGTGATACAGAAGAGTGGAGTCTTTACCATCTGTTAAGCATCTGTCTGGGTGGTGATTCATCTATTCAAACAAAGTCGCTGTTTAAAGCATTGATGGCAAAGACGTGATACTTTTTACCAATTAATTATCTGTCCAGTTTGTCCTTTCTGTTAAAACAGAAGAGAAAACCCCAAAATAAACTCATCACAGATGAATGGATGAAGTTCTTTAGTTCTGGATTACAGAAAGTAGTTAGAAAATACTCCATTGTACTGTATCACTCGTGGTTCATTTCACTATTTTAGTTGGATTTCCATGAATGGATGAATGTTACAGGTGACGGATTTAAGAACTAGCCCAAACATCTGGATATCCTGATCATTAAACAGACATTTAGTTTCCAGTTTTGGTATATGGATATGTACAAAAAATCAATTAAAAGTCACCTGGATGCTTACAGCATTATTAGATCACTACAATCATTAACTTAGTGAGCAGTTGCAGCAGAATAAATGAAATATACATGGCTGCAGGCACCAAACAGTCGCAGTAAACTCGGTAACATTGCAAATGACTTCCACTTGCCTCTTGCTGGTCTAAGATTGAAATTGTACAAAGTAACAGCTATTAATAACATCCTTTTGCAGAATATTTCAGCTGAAATGCAAGAACACAAGAGATATGTGCTGCGCTGTTGTATTTGTTGTATTCAGTAGAAGAGTCTTGGTCTTTTCAGTCCAGAGGCCTGTATCACAAAGCAGGATTAAGTTTTCCTGGGTTCCTCAGACCTGTCCAGTTCAACTAACCCTAACAAACCCAGTCAGGATAATCGGTATCACGACGCTGTCTATCAGGTCGCTAACTCAACCCTGGGTTGTCTTATCAAGACCCGTGAACGCGCACGTATAAAGGGGAGGTTCTGAAGTAGCGGACCAATCACAGTCATGAGCGTCA
>JBAMYA010000005.1:3142499-3153967 GCA_037176975.1 Arrhamphus sclerolepis
AATAAACATAAAAACATCATTGTGTCCGCTAAGTTGGTCCTTCCAATATAACGTCAGGCTGGAATAAAGCTTTAAGCTTTGGCCACTATTAAATCATATCCATAGCAGAGCATATGAGCGGAGTGGGGAGCGAGGAGCGAGTTTTTATCCAAAGGCAGGAGCGATCGCTCTGTGCCGCTCCAGTTCGCTCCAGTACCGCTCACACCACCAGTCTTGAACATGCACACATCCACGGGCCTCACCACAGAGTAGAAATAAAGCAGATTTTTTTTCGCACCAGTCACGCAACAAACCTGCTACACACATGCAGGAATTGCTCCCTTTTTTAAAAAAAATTGAGCGAGCGTCGAGCAATTTCACCAGAGCGAGCTGAAATTTTAGGTGAGCGGGGATCGAAATTGAGCGGACCATTCTGATGTCACTTTGAGCGGATGAACGAACAGCTAAGTGAGCGGGGAGTGGAAATTCTGGGCGCTCAGCTCCGTTCACAAGCTCTGACTGAGAGCTAAAGTCTCGCAAACGACATGTCGATAATTGACTTATTCTATTCTTCCACTATGGGCCGACATCTGGGCAACATTTCACCAATAAACAAACGTTCTCCATGCGACATCTTGCCGATAAAACATTTTACATCTTGCTGACGTCTGTAAGATGTATGTGTGTTTTGCAATGAATGGCGAAAAGCTGATTGGCCAGTGGGTTTTGGCTTTATAAAGGACCTGATTCAATACTAAAAGTTACCCTGTTATGGAGCAGGTTAGCTGTTCAGCGTATGTTACCCCGGTGATGTACCTCAATAAGCAACTGCCCAGTTTCGTGATATAGAAAACCCAGGATTAACCCTGAAGTTACCTCGCTAAAGCAAAATCTCACTTCGTGCTACAGGCCTCTGCTCATTTCTTTTTTGCTTTGTTGAGTTTTGATCTCGGTTTACTGGTGCTCTCCTGTTTTCTTTGTTTCACTGGAGTTCCTTTTTTTTCCACTCAAAATGTTTTCCCTTGGTGCGTCACTTTGTTTAGTCTGCTCTGCCTTGATTACCTGAGTTCACTTATCCCTTGAGTGTCTGTTGGGTTCAATATATTGCCTTTTGTCTTTCTCTTAGTGTCCTTCTCTGAGAGTCCATTGAGTCCACTCTCAGTCTTTCTGCCCATCTCTCTTCTGATTGTCTTTACCCCAAATATTCACCCCTTGATCTGTTTCTCCTCATTTTGCCTGTTCTGTATTTTTTTATTTTTTTATTTATTTTTGTATATTCTCTGGTTATCTCTGCTTCTGCAGTGCTTTCAGTTTGGAATAAAAATACTTTACTGCTCAACACTTCTGCCACCCACTTTTCTGCATTTGAGTCCGACCTCTTGAAACACAAGTGCATTTATTTTAGCTGAAATAGTTTCTCGACTGGTTTTGACGAGTTGTCACTGATCTCAATTAATATAAGGAGACACTATTTTGAATTACCATTTTCTCACTATCAGCATTTGCTAATGCAGCTTCATGCAAAGCTTGGTGTGATTTAGGTCTGTGATGTCACAGTACCCTGCAAATCTGAATGACTCATCGAATGATATATTTTCAGACATGAAACAAAATTACAAGGTGGCACCATGTAGAAGTGCGTGTTCTCAAGCATAGACTTTCTGAATTTACCACAATCGTTAAGCCAAAGCTTTAACGTTCCCAGTACTTTGGTTTTAGCCTGAAAATTCACTTTTCATCTCGTATTTAGTGGTAAGACGTCAGTATTATCACATTAACAGAGCTATGACGGAGAACTTTGCCTTTTAGCAACGATCATTTCAATATTCTCACTTTAAAATGTGACTCAAAGCACTGCTGTGCCTAAGTAAAGCCCCTTTAAAACATGCAATATTTAACATTAATGGCTTCATCAGTCTGTTAGAGTGATGGTATTCAGTGACTCAGGCACTGGTCACCATTACATTAATGTTTCTTGAGGTTTCATGCAGAAATTCCCTCAGCGGTGATGGAGAGTTTTGCTGCATTTTTTCCCACTTGTACGAGATCCAACAGTAAATCAAGCGAGCGCCACAGTCTTTTTTTTTTTCTTTTACAGTAACGTATCATTCTGCCATGACAATCTATGTGCTGTGGTTGTCTTAGAAATCATGACATCAGCTGAGAGCTTCCCCACATGTTGAAGTCTACTGAACGCACGCTGCTACAAAGCACTTCCTCTGGTTTCTTCGGGGACTTTTATATCAGGCTGACAGTCAGCTGCCAGAAATGTTGAAGGCATCAGTGAAACCCTGTAATCTCTTCCTGATATGATTTGAAAAGTGAAAACCAGAGAGTTAACTGATTCAATCTAAAGAGCTGCCATACAAAAAATAGTGAAATTAAAAGGAAATCCTCATGATAACAAGTGAGCTGCTTTTGAAGTCTGAGCTGTACTGCCTCTGCACTAAAACTAGAGTGACGTGTGTGCTGTTGCTGAAATGTGGTCAATATGATGCCAATTACATCTTTTAGCCTTGTTTTCTGCCGATAGCAGCTTCCGTGACGCTGACATCATACATCATATGTGAGAAAGACTGTGACAAAACTCTAGAAAACTCTGCAGAGCAGCTCACGCCATGTGTGGACGCTCTAATCTCTTAGCAATCTTCACATAACACCTCACGTTTTCCAGTCTATAAAACTCCAGTTCTCTATGAGCCAGGGTCAAATTGTTTGTTTTGTTCAATGTCAACAAAAAGACACTTAATCAGAAATGATAAAGAAAAAGAGCCTTGGTCCAAATGTTTGGCATTCTGCTGCAAGTAATTCCGCTAATTATTGTTGGATAATGTTCTGTTAATCAAGAAATAATTTAATCAGCTAACGGCTTAATCGATAGCAAAACAATTTCTAAAGTCTATCTCTTCCCTTAGGCTTTCAATCTCAATTTGTTCTGTTTTTACAGCTGCATTAATGAAAAAAGTTTTGATCCGAGTGATGAAAAAAACAAAAACAAAACAACCTAGAATGCAGCACGCCTGCTGCTACACCAGCAAAAACAATGACTTAACAGAGGGCAGACTGAAATAACCCTTCCGTCTATCCTTTAGTCCCCCAGACTTCCTGTTTGACCAAACTAAATCCCTGTTGATGCCTGGCTTTCCGACCTTTTCTCTATTACTGTCTCACTCATTTTGAGTTGCTGGGCTTTTTTTTTTTTAATCTACAACTGTTCTATCCTTTCTGCCTGAGTCAGGGTCCACTCTTCGGACACTAAGTCCTGGCCTAATCTATGTTTTTCTGCTAGCAACATACCGAAATAAGCCCAGTTGCTGCGAGGAGAGGGAAAGGATGAGAGATGGAGAAAAAAAAAGAGGCAGGACACAGATGGGTGGACAGCTAGCGGAATTGGGGGAAAGTTGAAGCAAGCCCGAGAAAAGCAGTTGAAGAGCGACGGAACTGGAAATGACACCGACTAACCCGTAGGAGAAAGGCCAGAAAAGGAATGGGTTCACCCGGAGAAAGAGAGAAGATCGACTGCCTCTGGCACACAGATATGTATGTTGAGACAAAAAATTGCTGCTGGGCTGAATGAGCACATTACAGCGCAAGAGTGTCCTGTACTTTAGGTGATCAATCAACCCGGAGGAACAGACATACACTTTATAACCATTAGGGGCCGGAAATGTAAGCAATGAAGAGCAAGAGAGTGTTCGAAACGCCATTACACAAGGCGTTTGTCCACGGCGAGAAAGTCCTGGCTTCCTTCTCTTAAAACATATGGGCCACTGAGATCTCATTTGTTTTATGCAATGCCTACATGACAGATGAGACAGTGCCGTTCATCATCATCCCACCTCACTGGCAGGCCTACAAGGAGGAAGGAATACAGATGCGTTTTGAATGTAAAAGGATAACACGGCGTGTCAGGAAATAATTTACCCACCGCCCCGGAAATGTCTCCTGACGCGACACCATTAAACAATGAGCGTCAAGTGACGGCGCTCCAGAAAAGTGAGCTCTTCATCCCAAAGTGTACCTGGTATGGAGTGATGCTATTTCATATTGTTGTACCTCCTGAAATCTGGTGCTTGTGGTGAGAAAGGAAGCACATATTCTGGGACCAGGGCTTGTTCCAGCTGGCAACAATCCCCCAAAGCTGACACAAGGACAAAGCTCCTGGCTGTGTTGGTACGGCTCTGAAGCGGGACAACGCGAGATCAAGCCAGATAGCTCTTGGCAACATTACGGATGCCATAAAGGCTCTCCATCTGTAATTTATATACATGTCTTTATATTTATCACCAGTGTTCATGTCCTTGATATACCCTTTGAGCTGGTTCAGACAGACGCAGTAAAGTTAATTTCGTCTGGCTTCAGCGGGACATGACCAGGCTAAACGTTGTGTGTGACAGGTCATCCCAGCGGGAAGCAGTAAACTTAAATTAGTGTCAAACTTAAGTGCAATAGAACTATTTTTCAGCAAATATCCTCTGAGCAGCTTAATTTTATTCATTTACAGACTCTCCAAACCGGAGTGAGCAAACGAGGAGCTGGCACAGGGGTGTAAACACAGCCAACCAACCAGAAACCGAAATGGAGAAGCTTTCCCAGAAGGCAGCACTGCCAATTATTTGACGTTTCAGATCACATACGACTTCGGCTGAAACTGTGTGGGACATTTTCAACCAGAGTCTGTGCAAACTTGGAGGTAAAAGTCAGAATTTCCCACTTTTTAACATTAAGCTTAAGACATTTTTCAGTTCAACTTAATATTTTAAATGTAAATTTCAGTTGGTCAAAAGAAAAACATAGTATGTCTTTTTTTTTTTTTTTCACAAACTCATCATTTCACTGCTACAGACTTCCCAGGGTAGAGGAGCAGCATGATCTCATTTCATCAAACAACTGTCAAGACACTTGACTAATATTTAATGTAACAGACATTAAACGTCTCTAATCAATAATTAATGCTCATCCTGCTGTGCTGGTGCTGAATTTCTCACAACAAAATGTAAAAAGTTCTCTAAACTTCTCAAAAACAAGGATAAAATTAGACTGGATAGCTTTCCCGCTGACCACAACCTTCCTTCAGATGGCAAAAGTGCTGCGTTGAGAGTTCACACGTGTCTCGCATCCCTGCAGGACGCGGCACCTCGTAAGTCCTTTGAACCCGCATTCTGTCTGAATAAACTCACAGAAAAGCTGCAGCCCACCATGCATCATACTGTTTCTGTTGTTATTTCACCTTCAGTTATGAGGACAGTTCAAAGCGTTCTCAATAAAATATAGCTTACAGCCTCCAGCTTTGAGCAGCTATATGGCCTGACATTTTTATCAAGAGCTAAAATAATTTCAGTCGTGCTGACATTCTCCGCAGGTCAAAACAATGTTTGGAAAGAATTCAGGCATATATTTTTCTTTCTCAGTGGAGGGGAGGTGCCAAAACTCTTTTTTATTTGACTGAATGCCATGAAAGGGCAACAGTTTTCTAACTGGATCCCAGTTTTCAATTAAATTCACTTTAATTAAATGAACATCAACAAACTGCTGATCCTAACCTTCCTATATGACTTTGTGAAATCTAATTTACAATGTTGAAATATACCACTTTTCATTGTACCAGAAAGGAATTTCTATAAAAAAAAACAAAAAAAAACAACTTACTTCAAAACAGAGTGCCAGTATGTTTAACAGGTGTAATGGAGAACTAGGTCACACTTCTCTCATTTGGCATCTTTGCTTTTTTTTTACTGCCAGTTTTAAAGGGATTTTAAGGTTTCATTTTTAAGCTATTGTTGGACTTGGCATCTGGCTATATCACAAGTCTACTGTAGTAATCCCTTAAAGCCAGTCACACACTGAATTAGACTGTCGCGGTCAAGGTTTTGGGATGTGAGACAAAACCTCGATGTTGGTGCAAATTCAGAGCACATGGCTGCGACTAAAATCTCAACGTTGAATTGGGTCTGAGAGGCAGCCTCAGTCTCAACCACTCTTTCAGATGTCTTAAACATGTTTGAAGCCCTTGAGTGCAAAATCTGCAGCACTTTTGCAGTGTGAAAATAAAGAATTAAGCAGGTTTGGAGGAGCAAAAGAAGGTAGAAACTCAGTGGATGGAATAGTTTTATCTAGTGCATAACAGCGTATAATTGCACACTTTTCAGTTTCATCCTTCTTCAGGGACTTTTATAATTCCTCTCTGAAACATCTCAAAGAACATCCACTGACTTCCAACACTCCAAAATATCTTGTGTTTGCACAACGTCTAGCAACTGTCTAGACTTGCTTCTCAAGCTCATACGATGAAATAAAGTATCTTAAAAGAATATACATATACATAAGGCAAAGTAGGCCCACACACTGTCCTCAGTATTTAATTCCTGATATCAAATCACAGTACCTGTCAAAGTGTAAGACCCTGTCTTGTAATCTAATAGCAAAATGTCACCATATAAAACAACCTGTCGGTGGAAACAATAGTATAAACTTGTATGCAGGTTATTGTGCTGAGGGAAAAAATACAAAGTATGCACAGAGTTACACCGGGTGCCTAAAAATCAAGGCTGTCGAAAAACAAATGTTCAATAGCCTTCTCCCTGCTGTTTGTGGTTCTGCTTGAAGTTCCTGAAAGGCAAGGCAAGCCAGAGTAGGAGGGGTGAGGGGCAAAATCCCTGACAACCAAATCCAAGTCAAGAATCTTTAAATGTCTGAACCACTTCTGCGCCACAGTTATTCAAGTGTCTGCATCGTTGTATAGCTCAAACGGGGGTGGGGGTGGGGGGGTGGGGGGTGTAGCAAAGACAGCTTCTTAATGTACGCTGCATAGAGCTCTCAGAGCTTCGATTTCTGGGCCAGGGAAGCATCATAAGGACACTCAAACTCTCTGCTGTTGAGTAAAGATGAGCCATCAGCCATTAAAAGGCTGTGGGGCAATGCTGCCTTTAGTGAACTGGGAACCGGCAACAAACAACAACATCCGCGAAAATAAGAGTCACTGTGAAAAGCCAGGACAGCAGCTAATGAGACAAAACACTGATAAGTCCTTTCAGCTCTAATCTGCTTCAAGGGAGTGAGATAAATACAAGAAGATGAAAAGTTGATATTCTATTTGCGACCGCCCACAGACTCTGGCAACACGCTCTTCATTAGAAGTCTACAATACGATCAGAATAACAACAAAAGCCGCACACCGCCGGTATCACACAGTGAAGCATGAAGCTCACTTCATGTTTGATGTTCATCACTTTTACCTCCTCTCGCTGTTCCTGCTAATCACTGAGATTTGATCACACTTCTCAGCCCCCACTCTGGCTTTTTCCCTGCAGATCTTTATTTCTCAGCCAGATTCTCAGTTAACAAGAAGTGAATGCCAAATGTTTCAATCATCAGGTACATTTTTGTTCTCTCCCTCAACTTTCCTGCCTGCTTGGATATTTCAACACTCTGTATATATGACAGAAGACAATGCATGTAACAGCCCACTGAGCTTCTCAGCTGTGTCACTTTCAATTAGCCCTTCTGAGACATCTCTGCCCTTCGGCTCACCAGCATTTAAGATGAAAAGATCTGAGAGGCGTCTCTTGTGTTGTACATTGCTTTTCTTCTACTCTCCCACCATCTAAATTCATGTGTCTTGATTTTTATTTTTTTTTTTTTTGAGGCTGGAGAAAATATCAAGAAAGACAGACAGGATTTTTTTAATCCGAATACCAAAAATAGCAGCTTGATGTAACATTGCATGCATGTGGTTGCTCTGAGCTCAAAAGAAGCTTTCCTTATATAAAAGTGCAGATTTCTCAGCAACCCAACCAGTCTTTACCTTAATCATCCTGCATATTATACATCATTAATACTGATGTTCCTAAGAAGCTAAGCCTTTTAGAATTAGGACATGGAGCGTTGTGGTGGTCCTCTGTAGATTTATCCTTGGCAGTTCCATCAAATCTGCTTGCAACCTGCTTCTCTGTCACATCACTGTTTAAATCCAAACCGAAGTGATGGGGATTGTAAACAGCAGAGTGGTGAACCACAGTATGCGAGCAAATGTTTTTTTTTTGAGTTAATGAGAGGGCTGGGGCGCCACAGCTTCTTAAACTGGTGCGGAGAAATTTGCTGCTTCAACGGAAGCCTTCCCTCAGACCTCACGTCCAAAGAGTACACATGTGAAAAACCAACAGGGCACATAAACAAATCTGCTGCTAATCCCAACTGGGTCCACTTACTGCAATCTAACAAACAAACAAAAAGACGCTTTCCGCACCGTGGCCAAGCCTGTTTCTGCAAAGAGGTAGGATTTCTTTTCAATTTTAAGAGTTGAATTGTGTATTAGAGCAGAATCGGAGCTCATTTATTGCCTGATGAGTTTCCATTACTTCACATGCTGCAAGTGGAGGTATGCATTAATGCCAAATGTCTACTGCATATAAAAGAGGAGGTAGAGGAAGATGCAGGCCAAAGTTAAACTGGGAAAAACATTACATAACTCAGCCCTGCTTTTAAATTTCTTTTTTCCACCACATTTATATCACTCGGGTCATTTCCAAGCTTTTTGCAAATGGGACCAAAGTCGTACGGAGCCAAAGGTCATCCCCAAAAACTGCACAAACTGTTGCAAAACACCAACAGCACTCTGTGTGAAATTAGGAGTCCAGCGTGATGTCCAATGTCGGGGAAAGGGTCTTCCAAAAATTCAGATGAATTCCAAACAGCAAACCTTACAATACAAATATATAGACAGCACAAAGAAGATCTCACTAGGAGACTTTTCATTTCCTGCGCAGCTGAGCATCTGAGGAAATCCGAGGCTTTTTCAGGGCAGACAGCTGGACTGCTGTCCAAGACAAGTATAATGATATCCATGCTTCTTTGTTTCCAGTGTTATCAGTTGTAATCAGTTGGAAACTAATTTGGTAAGAAGGTAATTAAAGCCATTGAAACTCCCATAATTTCTATAATCATCTATGTCGGATAGAATAGAGAACTTGAGGGTTTTAATAAGAAGAAAACAGAAGGGATAAGTGATTTGACTGCTTAAAACTGACAGATCGCTCCCTAAACCTCACAGCACAGCTCATTCACATTCACAAAGCACCCCTGAGATCACACTGTGAATTTGGGCTCAGAGTTGCTTGGAGGTTCAAACACAAACTAAACATCACTGCGCTCACCTCCAACAAACTGGATGCCTCCAGCCACGCGACCAATCGTACGTGAGATGAGGTCAGAGATGCAGCAGCCCATGAGAGCTGTTAGCGCCACCAGCAGGAGGAGACCACATCCCACACCTGTCACCACCGTGCAGATCCTCCACTCCAGACTTGGGATGCCATGGAAGGAGGCGTAGCGCCCACACTGCTCCACCATCACTGTGATCTGTCTCTCCTCGTCTCTCACTGGGTAGGAGCAGCGCCGGAATGTACCGAAGGACACCGGTTTGTCCATCTGCGTTCCCAGCAGCCAGTAGGGCATGAAGAAGCCGACGCAGGAGGCAGCAGCACACAGCAGGGACAGCAGGGCCCAAATAACACCCGTACATGTCAGACTAGACGCCATCGTGAACAGTCTACAAATGGTTCACACAGTCACTGAAGGGACAGAATGTAAATTAGCAGTTGCTGTGTGGCTGGAAGTCTTGAGGTGAGCATTTAACACTTGCAGTCTTCACCTTCTCAGTGACTCCGGGTCCCTGTCAGGACGAGAGAAAAAACAGCCAGGCTGAGCATCCAAGTCATCTGTGCAAACATGTTGCTGATTTTCAAAAAAAAAAAAAAAAACAGAAGAAACCTCTTACATAAGAGGAACCAGAAATCTGTTCTCAACTCATTATAAATACTCAAGAATAACATAAAGAATAAAAAAGGACAGATCCCCATTAGCTAAATCAGATTTTGTGAGTAATTGTTTATTAGTTAGCTCTGTTTTTTGTCCTTCCCTCAGAGAACTGGTAGAGAGAATCAACAAAAATGGAAATGGTCAAAATGATCTGCACTGTTACTCAGAATAAATTAAATATAATTGTAATTACATTAATACAAAATGTTATCAAGATGGAACTTGATGGAATTTAATGAATAGCCTGAGAGAAAGCTGAAGTTCAATCTGAACTGAAGTTCAATTAAAGTTTGACGAACCAAACGCAACTATTATTCACCATTATTTCCAGGCTTTTCTCTTTCCAACTCAATATAGAATGTGAATGAATAATATAAACATATTTCTTCCGATATATACATATTTCCCTCAGAAAAATGACCTCATTGTGATGACATGATGACACCTTCACATGTTCCAACAGGAAGCCAATTATTGGAGCATCTTGAGTCTCATTGCTGAAATTTTTAATTTTTACTTAGAAGATAACCTAAACAAATGGACAGACATGTAAAATCAGTCATAAATAAATAATTCGAATTATATAACATAGGCTATACAGGGGAATGGCAAAACTTCACATTCTGCAGCAGCTGACGACTTGTTAATTAACAACGAAGCGCACACAGAATACCAACAACACCACTGGATATGGAGTTGAGGAAACCCGCTGCAGGGATTTCTCCTTAGGGGTCACCTTAAGAAACACATGCAATGATTATGCTGTCGAATTTAAAAATAAAGAAAGCAAGGCAATTAAATAAATAAATAAATAAATAAATCTTACATATTGAAAGACATCCGAAATGAGGTGCGCTCGACGTACAGGTTGTTCCCATCTGCGGACTCCCAGCTGTGTTGGGTCCAAAAGCAAACTTTTCTCCAGTCGAGGGAAGGAGAAAAAAAGAGGTACTGATCGAGGTAAGAGGGTAGATCCCAAAAAAAAAAAAGTGACTGCAGTGTCCGCGCACAAATAACTTCCTCCTCAGCTATTTAACAATAACAGAGGCGATGATCAGTTTTGAACTCCTGCGCGGCGCAAAGACGAGCTGCGCTCACTGAGCGGACTCCAGATTTCACGTTCCTGCTCGGAGGGAGAGGAGGGAGGCGGGAGGAGGCGAGTCCATGAAGCACTGCTGGGAGGTGACCATCAATCACGCAAACCCCCACCCAGGGGCCGGACTCACCGGTACTATCGCTCCGCCAATGCGCGTGGTGCTTTCAGGGACCCCTCGAAAACGCCAGCGTTTACCAGTTTCAGTGTATGGGCTTCATCCCAGAACGTAATCATGCAAAATAACAGGATAATCTCTTGAATAACTATAGTTCAGATGTGCTAATTAGTTTATTCATTTATTTTTTGCAAATCAGGTTCACTCTCTTAACATTAACAGTTTATTTATTTGGATTCAGAGATTTTTTTAATAAATATTTTTATATTTTCATATGAATAGGCTATTTATTGAGTTAACTTGTGCTCATTTAAGTATTTCTTTATGTAATTATATTGTCTCAGTATTTGTATGTTGTTTGAATTTGTACACTAAAGTTATGCAAATAATAAATTTATTGTCCAACAGTCTGAATACGCACATACAAACACATATATGTATATGTATATGTATATATATATA
>JBAMYA010000005.1:3154067-3178156 GCA_037176975.1 Arrhamphus sclerolepis
CACACACACACATATATTTATATTTATAATATCTATATATATAGATAGATAGATAGATAGATAGATAGATGTATGAATGAACATTCCTAACTTGGATTTCACATTTTCATAGGAGCTCGAAAGTGTTCATGAGGATGTTCAGGCCATGAGCACATGCTGTGAAGAAATGACAAATAGATTAAAGGTATAGCAATCCAATTCATTACGTTTGGAATAATTCACTTTTGTGTAGCTAAGAATTGAATGGAGTGCATTTTTTTCATGTTACCTAGAAAAGTTTTAACTGTCCTTTAAATACAATAACTTCTCTTCAACAGGCTGCAAAAGAGCAAACGCAAGATCTCATTGTTAAAACCAACAAGCTGCAAGGAGAGAAGTGAGTTGATTTTAAAAATGGGTTAAAAAATGTTTGTCTGTGTCTATATTGCAAACTTGTTGCTTGAATTATCTCTTAAATAGTTGTTAGGACGGCAATTAAGCAACTTTATCGATAGCATTGTTGCCTTACAGTTAGAAGATCCTTGTTCACATTGCAGCAGGGGCCTTTCTGTGTGGAATTTGCATGTAATTGCATGGGATTTCTCCAGGTACTCCAGGTACTCCCCGCAGTCAAACAACATGTGTGTTGGTGATTATAATTTGAATGCAAGTGTGCTTGCTTGTGATTGATGAATCTAAATTGCTCTTGAGTGTGAGTGTGCATGCTTCTTCATCTATGTGTTGGGATTGTCGTAGACTAGCGCAGGCTATACTCTTACAGTTGATTAATGTTTTTTATTGTACATGGTGTTATTATGTACAAGGTCCAAGAGAATACTTCCCTAATATGTGTCATTGTCCCTAAAGGTTAAGTCATAAATGATATGTGATGGGTCCAAAATTCATATTACATTCACATTAATCTGCCACTAATTATAACTGTTATAAATTTTGCACTCTTTTAATTGTGATAATAAAGAATGCAAATACTTAAATGTGGAACTTTTACATGTTATCAAATTTAAGACAGGCATTTTGGAACACATGTGGATACAGCAGGGTGAGAATTTAAGGAAATTGGAAAGCTTTATTTATTCTTTTGTCTGCTCTGAAGCAAGAAGTCATTTAGGAAACCTCACTTTTGTCACTTAGAGATATCATTATCATCAGCCCAAGTCAAAACACATTTGACTCTTGCTTTCACAGGGGTTGCCTGCTTTTCTGTTGAGGCAGTCTTCCAGATAAATTGCATTTCAGCCAAATTCCGCAGACAAAGCAAGGCAAGAGTGGGCAAATCTTTGCGCACATGTTTTGTTTTCTCCCTCAGAAAGTGCCTTGCACCCCTCCAGGTGGAACTGATTCTCACCGTCATTGTTTGGACTGGCCAGTCACAGTTTTTTCTAATGTAGGGCAGTACCGATACAGTGAGATCTGAGATGTTTTGTTGAGGCACTTTGCTCGGGGCAAGGTCAGCAGTTTTGCTTCTGTCTCTTCCAATTGCAATTGCATTAAAAACAACAATTTGAGATTGATAATACATAAGAAATTAATTAATTAAAGCTTCAGACTTTTTTTTTTGCATGTTGGCAGAGTGTGATTAAATAATATTTGAGTGTAATATGAAAATAATTAACCTACGTCCTGTGGACTGGGAGCTAGTGGGAATGGGTTCATTAGCATTTGTGGCAGATGTGATCTCAATGCTTAGTGACCTTGTGTGTTGACATAGAGGCAGCAGCATTAGTGGAGATGATGGAGAGATGTGGCAAAAGACATTGTAGATGTACCGTTGCAATCATGCTTCACTGGTGCACCATCAGCACCTCCTTTACAAACAGGTGACGTGGAAGGTGAAGCAGAAAAATTGAAAAGGCAGCTGATGAGTTCTGATTATGTGAGCGCTGAAAGACAGCAGTGAGGGAAAAAGCCACCAGCACATGTAGGCAATGAATTAAGGCGATGTATTGCTTTGTGTCAAGACACCTTGTTGAAAAGAGGGAGCGGTTTGATGTGAATGTCCTTCTGAGCAGCCCACACAGAGCCTGGTCTTTTTTCTTTGTATAGAGTTCCCATTGGGACCTGCTGTCTGTCTGTGTGACATTTTCATGTGCAGAACCACAATGACCCCACAACCAGATTGCATAGTTTGTGCATGCTGGGCTTTGACCTTGTCTCTACCGATTCTGTCTCAGAAGAGCTGCCAGAGGAAGTGTGTAGCCAAGCTGTCCTCCTTCAACCACCCATCCATCAGTCCACTGCATTTCCTCTTGGTCAGATCTTTTTCAGGTCACACAAGCCTCAGCAGTCCCAAACCACTGCTTTTTTTTTTGTTTCTGTCCTGTTGACACTTATTATAGCAGTGCTACATTTGCAACATAATGTCACATTTTGTGCTTATAGGGCAGCTCTGCTGGGAGAGTACAGCTGTTTTGAAAGCTTTGCTTATGCTCCTGATTTGTGCCTTGGAGAGGAGGCCTGTCTTTAACTGTTTGTTGTCTTATCTACCCATGGCGCTGGGGTCATTTATCAACCCTAATGAAAGGGAAAGCAACTGCAGATTACTTGCAGTGTACAAAAGCAAAGGTAGAGGTGCAGGTGACCTGTGTTTGGGGCTCTTTTGTTTTGTGCTGCCCTTGTTCACAGAGGCTGTCATCAAGCGCGCTTAATAAATGTTGTGTGTTGGTCCATAATGAAATGTAATGGTGCTCACCTGTCCTGCTTTGTGATTGCTTTAGCTCGACATGTTGTCATGTCAGACAAGTTGAGACACCTCACTGTTAGGCTGTTAGGCTCTCCATCTATTTTTAAACAGTGCATGCAGCTACCTATCAGCTTGAGTTGGCTGCAAGTCAAAGTGCAAGGCTGATACATTTATTAACCTCCACTAACATTTATCTACATCCGGCTCATGGCAGCTACTCATGTCGGACATTAATTCTTTCAGCATGTGACAAAGTCCCGGACATTTAGTCTTGTGTTTCACTCGGAGTGTTTTTGTATTTAAAATAACTCCTGTATAAGACATTAATAAAGCAAGAGGGTTGGACCCCCAGAGACAACAATCAGGGACATCAGAGTGAGAATTCCTTTGTGTTTTATGATGTAACTACATGTACTCCTTTGATCACTGGCGCGTGGTTAACTAACAGCTTTGTGATTGCCAAATATCCCCGCATTTCCTGAAATGCCTCCCAGCAGACACTAATGGATAATAAACCCAGATGTTTGATACCTTGTGAGCTGATTGGACATTTGCTTGTTACAAAGAGCAGTCGATCACTTATCCTTCAATACGCTTCAGTGGTTGGTAAATGTGATTCTGTGATCAAGCTCTTACAAGCTGCACTCTCAGCTTAGCTGTTTGAGGTAATTAAACAGGCAGTGGTGATTTTAGTCTTACTATGACAGAGATGTTTATGAGCTTGGGTTGTGTTATATTGCATGAACGAAACAACAAAAAAATCTGTCGTGTGTAGTGGGAAATCATAGCACTCACAGACACATTATGACTTGTTCAATCATGTAACTTTGATCTAATCTTGATATTGGTCTTTTGGGGGATTGCTCAAGAACGTTAACCTCTTTTTCACTGAATCTGTAGCACGTATACCCTTTGTATTTCACAGTACAACATTAAGGATTCAAGTATGTTGCCTCTCTCTGGTATTCAGAGATTGTGATTGCTGCTCGGAAAAGAATGTGTCGTGTCCTGACAGCACTGCACGAAATGATCCCTCTGTTCCTCTGCTTGTTTTTTAAGGGTGCTTCTGCAGTCTCTTCGCTTTGTGCACTCTGTGCAGGGTGCGTCTTTGTTGTGATTAACATCCTTGAAGAACTGGTCTATCAGTCTTGGCTGGGATGTAAGGAGATAGGCACATTTCCACGGCACAGTAAATCTGTTCTTACATTTGACTTACGAGGTTTTCTCTTGTGGGGGCCCCCAAGTCTGTAAAGTTAAGTTTGTCCGTAAATGGAGAAAAGGAGAATAAGTGACCAAGGGGAAGCATGTATCGGTCGAATAAAGGAGAATAAATGAGACCAAGTGCTTTTAAATGAAGAGTGTCAAATTTGCAGTTTGACAAAAAGAGCCCCATTGTAAAGATACTGATACTGTTAATGATTCTGTATTTATTTATTTTTTTCGTTTTCATATTCCTCATTGAAAACATTCTAATTTTGTGATAAATATCTCCTGTTATCCTGCTATATCTGACAGTAGAGGGAAACAGTTATACGTTTCTAAAATTTCCCAGCAACATTAGCACATTAGTGATAAAATTGCTCTTTTGAATTTTACAGCTCTTAGTCCTTCACTCTACAAGATTTATGGACCTAATTTTAATATTCACTGTGTTGTGTGAAAAAAAGCATAATGACATAGAAATAGCTTCCCTAATTTATGCGTCCCTCAATTTAATTCTTGACCATATTATTAGCATAGCTTGTTATTTTTTATGTGCTGTTGTAATTGTGGCGGGATATCAGGGTTCATAGTGCCTCTTGTTTTAATTAATCTCTCAAAAGCAAAAGGTGTTTCGACCGTCCTTTTTTTGTGTTTTTTTTTCTTACATATTAAGCAGTGAGTTGTGCTTTAAATGCAAAACATCTAGCTATGTTGCGTCAAATTACATTAATAAGGCTCTGTTGTTTCAGAAATGTACAGCAGTCTAAATAACAGTTTCTGACAACCTCATAGTAACAGCGTGGACCTGAACGGACATTTGAAATAACCTCACAGAGAGTGAAAAAGTATTGTTTCTTTTCTTATTTTTGGAATTGGGAGTTGAAATGCTAACCAAATCTACCTGTGCCTCTTATCTTTGCATCTCACAACAAATAATCATCACATCATCACTTTGAGGTCGTGTGCATGTGGGGCCTGACTAGCTGTCCAGAGAAACACTGAATCATAGATTTCTGCAACAGTTTTAGAACCCTTTACTTTCCGCTGTCTGAGCATGTGTTATGGTCATGTGAGAAACAAAGGTCGGATAATCATCAGGTTATTGTGCTCCACCAAAATAACCTGGTGATTTAAAGCTCATGCTGCGCTCTCACGAAGAGGGAATATAGACTGGGTGGTCCGGAGGGAAAGATGGGAACAGAAGGAGGAACTGGTGTTGTTTTGCTGCCCTGTGACAGAGTTCTCTGTCGGACTTGGGCGGTTGCCATGGTCGCTATTGTGTTGAGGTTGAAACAGTGATAGCTCTGCTGTTGTTGTCCGCTTGCAGGGAGTAAGCTTTGTGTGCAGAATGTGATTGCCATCTGCTGTAAAATGTGGGGCATTGCATCATGTTGTCCACGCACAGTCGTCATGCTACATGAAAGCTTGAAATGCTCTCACTTTGCTTTTTTATTTATTTATTTTTATGTATTTGCACAGTTAGAGAACACAAGGAGAATTAAAAAAAAAAAGAGATGAAACTCAGCGATGAAAAATGAAAGGAAAAGACAAAAATGTACAACAGTTCAGAAGAGATGCAAAACTAAAAAAAATCACAGTGAGAAGTAAATTCCCAGCTCACCAGAAACTGAATTGGGGAAAAGCATTAATAATAGGAAGTACTATGCCAGAAAACAGTTTACCATAACATCTCTGTTTCTTTTCAGTCAGCGACTTGAGGTGAGAGCTCAGGTTGCACAGGCTTTCCTCGCCAAGTTCCAGCTCTCCAATGAGGAGATGGCCACACTACGAGGTGCTCGTGATGCACCCATAACTGAGGTAATCATTATTGTCTTGTAAACAAACAAATGAAATCGTGTGAACGATCCTTCCACTGGCTTAGACAAGACGGCAAAATGTAGCATCACAAGGGTTGAGCAAAACTTATTCCCATGGGGCCATATTCACCTTGTCAGAACAGTCGCAGGGCCATGATTCTGATCATTTCTTTTATGACACAGTGATTTTATGAGTTTCTATGGAAGCTGTTAGTTGACTCCTATTGCTTATACACTCAATGTCTGTTTTTTAAGAACTATTCTGCTTGTATATTAAGCTTGAAGCAATTTTCAGGGCTTTTTCTTCTTTTCACATCAATGACAGCTTTGTACTGTAGTTAACATGCTTTAATATCTTGATGTACTCCTTCAACATACACTCTTTTGACCTATGTCATATGCTGCTGTTGAATCAATACTTGTGACAAACAGTGATTAAAATCTAAATATTCCAATCTCTTTTTCCAAGCATTCATTTTAGCTCTGGTTCTGCCATTAAACCCACTGCATTACTGACTGCTCCCTGGCAGAGAAAATGTTTAGTCCAATATATCGTAGATTATGCTCTCATTACCAAAATGTTATCATTTATTGTGTCATTTTGTTTCTTCAGTTAAAGAGGCCCACTCTGCCTGAATATAGCATAAAATGTTAAACCCAGTATGATCCTGAACTGGTATGGGTCTTAGATGAACATGTCAATATCTGGACTGTCAAATCAAAGCTAGGTTTCACGTATATACGATATCATGTTAGAAGCCCCTTTCTGGGCCCCAAAACCATTGTTCAAAAAAAGAAAAAAAATGTCCACTAAGTTCTGCATTAATGTCACTCATAATTCTTGTAATGTGTTTTTATGTTATTAAATTACCTAGGATTTTTTCAAAGTTCTGAATCGGGTGAAGCACATCCATGAGGATGTGAAAGTCCTCTTGCGAACCAACCAGCAAACTGCAGGGTAAGGCTCACATAAGATTGCATAATATCATTCAGTGTGGCACTATTAATAAAACTGGAGAGATTATTAAATGAATGTTGTTCTTCTTGTTATGTTGATGGCGTATATAATAAGCCTTTGAGATACAAGACACAAGTTGGTATTCATGACACTGTTAAGGTCTGTCCACATTATGCTGTGGTCCAAAGTGTGTAATGTCGGGTCTCGGCATGTGTCTGTTCCAGGTTAGAGATCATGGAACAGATGGCGGTGTTACAGGAGACATCATATGAGCAGCTCTACCGCTGGGCTCAGAGTGAGTACCGCACACAGAGCTACAACCACAAACACACTGAGGACTGACTGTGAGCCTTCGTACGAGGCAAGTCCATTTTATTACCATGATTAAAGGTTTGTTTCCTTAACAGGAATTTAAAATCTGCTTGATTCTTCTTCTGGGACAGTCATGTTGTTTTTTTTTTAAATTTTATTTATTTTTACTAAAGTACAAAGCTTTTATCTTTCCATTGGGAGTAACTTCATCTATAGGTCCCATTGGATGATGCTTGTGACTCATATCCTCTGACTGTCTTTGCCAAAAGAATTCCAGCTATCCAAAATTTCCACAGCTTTGCCGCATGGTGAAAATAAAATGGAAATAAACCATTAGCATCACAGAAACCTTTTCATGTGTAGACATTCATTAGGAAAAACTTGGAACAGTTAGTAAATAGGGCAGCTGTTATTCAGGACATAGAGTGGTTTTCCAGCAGAATGAGTGTCAGAATCATCTTTATTTGCCAGGTTTGTACAAACAAGGAACTTATTTCTGGGGGAAGACACTGTCTCTGTGGCGGGTGGTTTCGGCACAGAGTGTTCTGTAGTACCTTCCAGATGGAAGAAGTTTATGTGCAGTGTGTGAGGGGTATGTAGAGACTGGATGATGGCAGAGTAGAAGGTAATCAGCAACTCCTGGGGCAGATTCTACTTCCTGAGCTGTCTCGGGAAGTACAAGTTCTGCTGCACCTTCTTTCGAACAGAATCTTCAGGTCCACTTTGGATCCTGGGAAATCGCGGCTCCCGTAGACCTGGGTATGTCCACAGCAGACGCTGTGTTGTTGAGGATGGTGAGGGGAGGGAGTGCCAGGGATTTCCTCCTAAGGTCCACTGTCATCTCCACAGTCTTGAGTAGGCTCAGCTCCAGGTGGTTCTTATTCTACCATTGGACCACGTGGCCCACTTCCTGTCTGAATGGAGACCCCTGACTGTTCCTGGCCTGCTTGCACAGGGCATTGTCTCCACTTCCATAGGCCTCCTCCTTGGCCTGGCGTAACCTCCTTAGTTCAGCAGTAAACCAAGGACTGTTTTTGTTGAATGTGCAGACAGTCTTGGTCTGCACACACATGTCCTCACAAAAACTGATGTAAGATGTCAATGTCAGTATGTTCATTGAGGTCTGTATCTGCAGCTTCACAAACATTCCAACCGTGCAGTCAAAGCAGGCCTGTAACACCAACCTCTTCACTGTCCTTACCACAAGCTTGGAAGTTTTTCAGTCAATCATTCGACTGCCATCAAGACTACTGAAACAATGTCACTCCACAGGGATTGGTTTCCCATTGCCTGGGCAAGCTCATCCCAAGTAGGGCCCATGTCCCGAGCCAAGGTGCCTGGATACGTTAGAGGTCTGGTTTCCCTTTTGGGGCAGAGTAATAAGTGTCCTTTATGCCTGCATAGCGGTGGTCCAGAGTGCTTCTACCCCTGGTGGGACACTATGTGCTGCCTGTATTTGGGGAGTTCATGGGTGAGGTTTGCTCTGTTAAAGTCCCCCAGAATGTTGAGCTAGGTTTTATAACACCATTGTTAGGCAGCAGGCCTGAGGTGGAAAGCAAAGACCGATCAGAATAATGAAAACTCAAATTCCCAACTGAAGAAGTTGTGTAGACCTCACTTAGAAACTTTTTCCATCAGCACTTTAACATCAGTACACGAGGACCGATCGTGATTAATCAGAAAGTTGTCGATTCGATCTGCAAGTCTTTAGGTTCACTTGTAAAAGTATTCATTGACCAGGTGCTAACCCCAGATGGCCCCAATGTATCATTGTGGATTCTATGATAAAACACTTTGAATGGTCAACAGTGCTCCAAAGAAACATGTAACACACTGTTTTGTACTGGTCAAAAACTGGAAACCAGAAATTTGCCAAGTAGCAGTTCTTATAAATTGTACTTATATAATATATGTAAGTTCTAGTATTTTATATCAGGAGTGAGTTTGCAACACTGTCAGAAAGACTGACCGTATTGTTTGTTACACTACAAATACATTTTTGTTTTTTCTTTTTTCGTTGTCTACATAGATGAATGCAGAGGACTGACTCAGGAGACGTGTGATATCAGTCCCGTGTTGTCTCAAGCCATGGACGCCTTACAGGATCGCCCTGTTCTTTACAAGTAATAAAAACACACAAACAAAGGGATATTTGTAATTGGTGTAAAGATTGAGGAATACAAATCAAAACCTCATTTCAATTTTAAAAATTTCTAGACCCCTGGATTGAATCAAATGCACCGTAAACTGGTCATTGATGGTCATTCTGTGTTTAAAATGCACTTAATGCAGATTTTTCACAGAGGTTTATGTTATCACCAGCAAAATATTTATATGAAGTATCGGCGAGCAAACCGGCCTTCCAGATGTCCCACTAAGACCTTCCATCATAAAAGAAAAAACAGCTACTAATGCTGACGAGATTAACAATGCACCATCAAATCTTAAGTCTGGGTATCAGGCAAAAGATACAACTTAGATTAAGTACAGCTGAAGTAAAACAGATCTGAGGACTCTGTGAGTGGTCAGATTGAATCCTTTGATGCTAATACAGGCAACACAAGCAAGAAGAACAACACATAAAATACACATACACAAAATACAGAGATGTTAAAGACTCGAACTGAAATAGTAGTCACAACTCAGCAAAGTCAAAGGTAGTTGCAACATCTGTTGTCCTGTTTATTGCTATAGATCTAACAGTGTTAGATCCTAATGCTGAATGTAACGCTGTTAGTGTTCAGCCTCTCAGCTCTTTCTACACCAGTGCACGGATAACAACAGCTTTTGCAACACATTACATACATTTGAGCTGTGGTAAACTATACCAAAAAGAGCATTTCACCAACAAAGCTGTGTTTTTTTTATACATATAAACAAAGGACAACCTTAAAACATTTAAATATTTTCCTCTGCTGTTAAATAGCAATAATAGTTTTGACGTCCTTTTATTAAATACAACTATTTAAGGGGCGCCACCCAATGTCACATTTATTGAAATGGTTTGTTTTACAGAATTTATGATCTCGAGACTGTATTTTACTGTGACTTTCCCATACGTGCACTCACAGCGTAATACTGAGAAGGGCATTCTTGCTGCTGTGTTCTTGGAGAGAGAAACAATGTTCTTGCAAATAAAACAGAGAAAACAGCCCTAAGCAACAAAAATGTCTCCAGCATGCAGCCAGCAGGAGAAGATCTTGTGTGTTTGTGTGTGTGTCTGTAGTATTTCATGGCATTTAGTGATGTTTAAGCAGTTGGTAACTGCAAGGAGTTTTTGAAAAACGCATTTGCTTTCATTCTTGTTACTTGAATGCACCATCCCTCTTTTTCAGCCTCTCAGCTCTATTTAACAATGTCTATTTGAGAATGAATTTGTTGACACACAAAGGCTAACACCAGTGCATGTTACTGCAAGTCCTTTGACTAAAATGGGAAATGCATAAAAATGAACAAATGTGCAAATACATTTGCAAATAATTCATGATTAATTGTACAGGATAACTAACCTCTGCTCATACAGTATATAGCAAGAAACCGAAAAGGAGTTGCTCTAGATTACTGAGGATGTAACTTTGTTCTCATGTTTTCATGGCCAACCCTTCACGTGTCTGTCCTGTGTTCTCAGAGCGCCTGTCTCTGTGCCCACAAAGCATCCAAGGCCATACTCTGGCTGGCTGTGTTGAGGCTGGATACCAATATTCTAGGAATCTTTGTTCAGTGCTATCTTCTGTTTAGTCTATAGCAAAGTTTGTCACCACCAAGTCATCAAAACTACCTCAAACTCGTTCCTTTTGGAAAAGCTGCCTACATTGTTGATTTTAGAAAGTGACCACAGCACACAGTTTGCACAACAAGAGTGAGGTTGCTGCCCTTTCACATGATGTTAGGATGGTGAATATTGCCAGCTTTTTTTCTTGTGTTTGTTCAGGTACACCCTGGATGAGTTTGGGACTGCTCGCAGGTGTGCTGTGGTGCGGGGCTTCATTGACGCCCTGACCCGTGGCGGACCGGGAGGAACTCCCCGCCCCATAGAGATGCATTCACATGACCCCATGAGGTACATCTCTAGTATAATGCTTTACTTGAAAAAGAAAAAAAAAGAAAAGAAAAGTTCATAAGTGATGATCTCTGGTGAATTCTGGGGTTACACATCCAGTTAGTAGAGGTCTATTAAAATGCATTGGTCATTAATATTGGAAACAGACCCAGATTACTCCAAATCATGGTCAGTTATTCAGCCTAAATCAAGTCAAAACTTAACCAAACTGGAAATATTGTAATAATTTAAAAATAATGAGTTAAATATGAATCATTTGAAGAGTCTGCTTTTCCAAGACCATCTTCCCAGTACCTCTTGCACATTAACATTCAACAACAAAAGTGCTTAATTCTTACAACAGGGGTTCTTACTGCACTTAAATCTTAAAGTTGTTCACTTAAAAGCAGCTTGGACAAAAACATTTGATGAATGACTAAATGTGAAAGTAAAACTGAGTGTACAAATGATAAGATTTGACTGGATTTTCATTTCACAGGATTTGAACTCCAGTCCCCCGACTAAAACTTCTGTTTTGGAATATTTTGTGAACTTCTTTTGCTCTATATTCTATATTGTGCTTAAGTTGTCCAGCCTGAAAGACTAACCTCACTTATTTAATTCAGCTTTTATTTATACTGTATCTTTTATAATAAAAAACAATTACTAGGCACTTTTCAGAGACCGTTGAGAAAGTGTAATTAAATATTAAGTAAAGAAACAGCGTGAAGTGTTAAGAGGAAAGAAACATTGACCAGGACCTGGTTCATAAGAGAGGAGAAGTCAGTATTATATCGGACAAAAAGTAGTCGTTTTCCATTAGCTGGAGTACTAAGAGATCCATGTACGTGTGACTGATTTATCATTAGTCAGTGTCCTACAGAGGTGACTGTGGGTATATACAAATACTGGGATGTTAGCATGTTAGTTGATATCCTACAAAGACCACTAAAGTAAGCACAAAAAGTAAATTTTTGTTTGGTAAATTATTTCTTTGTTGTAACAGCACTTCTTGGCAATAAAATGATGGAAAGCCTAATTATTTCCCTTTTAAATGAGGACACATTTGTAAGGAACATGCACTTGTGGGATAAGCAGCAGAGCTGAGTATGTTGGTTGCACCCTGGAGAGACTTTTAATATTTTCTGCCAATGACCAGCAGCCATTGAGTTCTATTTTGAGCATCTTGTACCTCCAGGTGAGCATGGGCCCTGCTATAGTGGTCAGTTGGTGTGTGCTCCAGGAATTGGAATGCCATGTTTGACTGATTCGGATAGGGCAGCTTCAAGCTTTATATGGAGTGTGTATTAGTACCATATGCAAACTGAAGGCCAAGTTCCATTTAACAGGGGATGCCAGAGACCGGCCACAAAGTGAGCATTCAAAGAAGACAACACCCCAAGAAGACTGTTTCCACGTCTCGTCAGTATTTAGGTCTTCTGCAGATTTGCAGTCGAGGTTTGCAGGATGCTATGCCTTACGGCTCTCAACCCAGACAATCTGGAACAGATTGCATGCCTCCAATCTCTGGTGTCATAGGACTTGTAGGAGGCCTGTCATGACTTCCTTTCATCATCAGGCCCATTTGAACTGGTGTCTGAAATGTGTGTGCTGGAACATGAACATATGGAGGAACTTTATGTTCAGGAATGAGTCCAGATTCTACCTATACGGCACTTGGATTGGAGGGTCAAAGTGTGGAGAAGATGCAGAAAACACGTTGGCGATTGCTGCACTGATAGAAGAACATCTTTTGGTTAAGGCAGTGTGATGGTCATGGGATAGCATCTGGAAAAAAAAACGAGGCAATCTCAATGTGGTGAGATATCAAGATGAAATTCTACAGCCAGAGGCAATCTCATATCTCCACAGTCTGGGACCAAACTCTATCCTCCAGGATGACAACACTTGCCCTGCAGAGCGGGGTTTATTGGAGACTACATCTAAAATTTGGGAGCAGAGAGAATAGAATGACCTGCCAGACGTTCTGACCTCAACCCCATTAAATACTCGTGGGATAAGCTTGGTTGTGCTGTTGGTCCCAGAGTGACCAACACAACCAAGATGGATGACTTACAATAATCAGAATCAGCTTTATTCACCAAGTACATAGACACATTCAAGGAATTCTTCAGCAGCAGTTGTTCTCTCTCAGACAGATAAATAATAAAAGTAATAAAGGTATAAAAGAAAAAGCTAAAAACATATAAACTGTCCATATACATAAGAGATGGGCAGTAAATTACAGTGGAACATGAAAATAAGGATAAGTGACTACAGTTCCAGTGTTCAGTAAAGTGACTGCTGTGGGAAAGAAGCTCTGAGGCGCCTGCCAGACGGAAGCGCTTCAAACAGACCGTGTGCGATGTGAGAGGAGTCTGTAATGATGTTCCCTGCCCTCTTTCAAGTTCTGGAGCAGTACAGGTCCTGGACAGAGGACACGGGGGCTCCGATAATGTACTCAGTCTGCTTGAGCAAATGCTGGTTGAAGAATGGGATGCCATCCCACAGCAGTGTGTGACCAGCATGAGGAGAAGGAGGTGCCAGGCTGTTGTGGCTGTGTATGGTTCTTTCGCACACTACTGAGGCTCCTGTTTGTTAAATGAATATATTTAAAAATGTTATAAACCCGATATGTCTTGTTTCTTCAGACTTTAATCCAGAAAAACAAGATTCAGTTGCAAAAAAAAGAAGCTGTTTGGTAGAGGAGATTTGGCAAATCTTTCATGGTTGCAACCCACAACCCTGCTGCTGCTTATTCTCATCCCTCTGCTGAGCTGAGGGAAGAAGGAGAGAGAAGTGGAGGTTAGGGGCACCGTTCAGTGGATCATTTTGGTCTGCCCCTGCAGCGTAGACCTATAACAGCACAGATAAGACAGGGCTATATTTATCTAGTCATGGCTTTAGCCATTCCTATAACTCTAGTTATGACTATTGGCCCTGACACACTATGGTTTAGACTAACTATAGGCTTTACTAAACAGAAATGTTTTAAAGGTGGAAGTGATGTCAGCCTCCTTAACCCAAACTGGTAGCTGGTTCCTTGGTAAAGGTGCCCAGTAGCAGAAGCTCATCTTCCAAATCTACTTTTGGATATTCTAGGAACTGAAATTAAACCTGAACTTTGAGAGATGCAGATTTCTGTTGAGAGTATAAGGCGTTATCGGTCCTGTAGATGAAGAGGCGCTCGGCCGTTAAGGTCCTTTTATGCAAGTAACAGAATTTACAAGTCCACTTTTATCCATTTACCGCACTTTTCCTCCATCCTCAGGGAACTTGATGATACAAGGCTGTTTGATTTTATCATCGTGGTTTATTGTTTGAACAGTTAGAATAATCCATCAGAGGTGAAACACACAGTTTTCAAATGCTGATATATGTTGTTTTTTTGTCAACTTGCACCATTGTATTAAATCAGGACAGGTTGACTTTTGCCATTTTTTTTAGCACTTTGGGTTCCCCTATAAGCAGTGGGATTTAAGTTGATTTTACAACACTGTATAAAATTGACTTTTGTTCGGTCTCTTCCTCGGTCCATCTCTCCATTTCTTTTCTGTCATAACTTTCTTGAGCATCTTAGTTGCCGGTGCAACAATATCCGCTGTTGCTCTGTGAGATGGTTTCATCATTACTGAGGTGTGACATGTTATCATAAGCATTCCACATTTGTCAGACTGGGACAGGACAGGAAGTAACTTTGTCTGGTTTTTGTTGATAGCAGGCATGGTCTATCACTGCAGTTAAATGCTTTTTTCTTTTAAGTAAGCAAATATTCCCGCTAAATCCTTCAAATGAAACTGAAACAATATTTTAACATGAACAAAATTCCTTAGTTCTGCTTTAAAAAATACATGACTGCTTCAGAATTTCATTGTCTTGACACTTGCCGTGACCACTGAGGTGTAAACCAATCAGATTAAGTTCCAAAGCGCTCATTGTTTGGATGACATGGTGTCTGAGTGGACCTGTCCTTCCTGTTTCATCAAACATACTTGTGCCCAGGAGTCAAAGAGGAGCTTTTCTGAGAATAAAAGCCAGGAGAGGAACACAAAATCAACTCTTCTTTAAGGAAGGCATGAGCACTTCCGAGAACATTGAGTACTTTATCACCTCCTTGTGTACTTTCACTGACAAATACACAAATTCTCTCAAGTTTAACTTTGTTGTTTGTCCACCATTATGTGACAGTAAAAGACATTTGTGTGTGACGGGAGTCATGGCTAAATGAAGATGGTTCTGTGGTGGCGTGTGGTTTAATCTGGGCCACTTTGCCACTCAGGTATGTTGGAGACATGCTGGCCTGGCTGCACCAAGCGACTGCCTCAGAGAAAGAGCATCTGGAGGCTCTGCTTAAACAAGTTACTCTTCAAGGTATGATTCATTCACTAACTTGGACATGGTGTGTGGATGCGTGCGTGCACGTATATGTACTTTCTGCTTCTGCAGATCATATACAATTCATTCTCATCTGCATTTTTCTTTCCAACTATTCTGTGTCTTTCTTTCTTATGTTAGGCGTGGAAGAGAACATGCAGGAAGTTGTGGGGCACATCACAGAAGGGGTTTGCAGACCGCTGAAAGTGAGCACAGCGTTTACTTTAACAGTTTTACCAGATAACTTCAGATGTTTTATTGCTTAACTGTTTTTTTTTTTGTCGATCAGGTTCGGATAGAACAAGTTATTGTTGCAGAGCCTGGTGCCGTCCTGCTTTACAAGTTGTCCAACCTTCTGAAGTTCTACCACCACACAATCAGGTCTTGTTTTGTTTTGCTTTGTTTTCCAACAGTGATGTATCTATGACCTCTCTCTTAGGAATGATTTTTATTATTTATCAAAACAAAAAAGAATGTTAAGAGATAGCTGGAAAAATAATAAGATGGACAAAACTATACTTTTTTTTGGAGGAAATTATTGTTTTTCAATTTGTTTGATATAAAACCAGCATTTTTTTAAATTATTATATTCTAGAGCTCAAATCAGCAGAATACACCTTATATAAAGAAATGTAATATTCATATCCACATTATGCACAAAACATTGTACATCTGAATACTATTTATTCAGATGTATACATAGTACTATGTATAATGCATAGTATTATGCACCGTAATTTCAGATATGAATATCACAGAAAAAGAAGAAATTTAAAACCTCAAAATATTAGACTCCACTCTCATCAGAGGTCTAATGGAGTTTTCATTAATAACATTTACAAGAGAACATCTTTGCCTGTTTAGTGCAAATTTGTTTAGTGATCATAGCTTCTAAAAATCCATGTTATTTGTGATTAAGGATGTGGGTCTGAAGCTTGCAGTTGGGATGGATAGATTATGATTTAAAAACTTTTGAATCCTTTTTTTAAAATGCACCTTTTATTTATTCATTCTTTTTTTTTTTTTTTAAATCTTTTCATCAGCTCTATCATCGGGACCAGTGTGGCTTCCTTGCTCATGACTATTGAGGAAATGCACCTCCTCAGTAAAAAGATGTTCTTCAACAGTCTGAGTCTTCACGCAAGCCGACTCATGGACAAGGTGACCAATGAGTGTGTGTGTGTGTGTGTGTGTATATGTTTATAATATCATGTGTGTGTGTGTTTCTGCAGATGTGAAAAAGTGACTGCAGCTAGAAAAACAAAACACCCTCAGTACAAAATGAGATAAAAGAGGCCTTGTTTTTCCAAGTAAAGACAGTTTGCCATGTACTTTCATAAAAATGCTTAATGACAGTGCAGGGAAGTTTAGCGTTGCTTCCTGTGGACACACATTGTGTACTTCAGCTCTACGTCTAAACCCTCAAAGACAACAAGGCTATTTCTGAAACTCTTGTGCTTGTAAACAGTTTCAGCCTCCTGGCCACAGCAACAACATGGCGCTTTCTGCCAAGAAACGCTACGCTTGTTACTGTTTAGTTAAACTGGCATCCAAATATACCTCAGCACGAGCACAAGCTCTGCCACATTACACGGTACCGGTGTCCTGATCAATAGCAGTTACAAGAATTATCCCTGTGGCCTGGTGTTAATCAAATTTGAGACCCTCAGGGTTTTGGTGTCAATTCCACCTAATGCCTGGAACACAGCCTTTTTTATAATTTGCTCTATTAAGTGGACAAAGGTGGCCTTGCTCAGGTCTGCATTGTGTGTTCAGAGGCCAATGAAATCAGATCCCTTTCCTTCACAAAAGCTCTACAGCGTGCTGCTCGGTGTAACAGCAGTTAGTAGCTGTATATTTGTTCATCGTGCTGCTCATTTGGGTTGTTTATAGCTTTGATGTTATCAGGGCTTCTCGTATTTGTGAATGCCAAACTCCACATTCATATAAGATGTAGCTTTGCTTGTTTGCACTGTTTGCTTTACTCCGTCTTACAGGTAGAGCTGCCACCGGCAGATCTCGGACCAACAGCATCCCTCACTCAGACCCTCTCCCTTCTCAGGGAGGTGCTCGCCTCTCACGACTCCTCCGTAGTTCCTCTGGATGCCCGTCAGGCCGACTTTGCTCAGGTGAGTGTTATCAGGGAGAGGAAACTGGGGAAACTTCCTTTATGGTTCTAGTGGAACCAATCATAAAATTCCAATGTGTAACCTTTGCAATGACCTAATGGAAGCATTGAAGTATATATTCATATTTTTATTGAGTCATGTGAGAAATTCCTTAAGTTTGCCTTAAACAGTTTATCTGCAAAAGATGCAACAGGTCATCCCCTTTGGGGTGTTGAGTGTTGTAAAGATTACCATTTATACTACTGGATGTCTCTCCATCCTGTTCACTAGACCTTGAATCTTTGTTTCTGTCAGTGCATAAAAACTACTGCTCTTTAATTAAGCTATGTCTCATTGTGTCTCTTCCAGGTGCTCTCTTGTATCTTGGATCCCCTCCTGCAGTTGTGTACCGTGTCTGCCAGTAACCTTGGCACAGCCGACATGGCTACCTATATGGTCAACTCGTTGTACGTCATGAAGACCACTCTAGCTCTCTTCGAGTTCACCGATAAGAGGCTTGAGATGCTTGAGTTCCAGGTCTGCCCCTATTCTAATCCATAATCAACACATTAAAAGTGAAATCATATATTATTTTTCTTTCTTTTTAGGTATCCATTCGTATTTTTGCTTTAGCAAAGGACATGGACTTGATAATAATAATTGGAATAATGACCCATATCATCATAAGCCTGGACAAATTGAACCATTATCCCCTGTGACAGCTCAGCTTACAGTCCTCACATTGTCTGTAGACCTATTGTTTCTTTTAAAAAAAAAGGGATTTTTTTTTCCCTCCCTGTCATTAAAATCCATAGAAGAAATCTTCTACCAAAATTGTTTAATTTGCTGACTCATAAAAGAGTGTGTCATGTATTGTTGTTCTTGCTCAAGTGCACCATCCATACCTCTCTTTTTAGCATATCCTTTGTAACCGAACACCACAAGTGGTCCAGTACAAGTTTCATTATCAATGGCATAGTGATTCTCAATTAATCATGAGTACCACTGGTTCACAATGCAGGCATGGACTCTATTTCACGCCGCTTTCTCCCTCATTTTTCAGATCGAGGCTCACCTTGATACATTGATCAACGAGCAGGCATCCTACGTGCTGACCAGAGCCGGACTGAGTTATATCTACAGCTGCGTGCAGCAGCACACCACTGAGCAGGTCTCATTTATCTACATTCTATACCCACTTCATCCTATTTAGGGTCACAGGGTAGCAAGATCCTATCACAACTGTAACTCAACTTCCAGGAATATGTGTTGTTTCCTTTTTTTTCTTTTCTTTTTTTTTCACTCAATTTTCCTATGAAACTCTCTGATGACCCTTTGTTATGCAATGCAGACCCTACATTACTGTTAATGCTACCTCACTGGGCAGCGTTTATAGGCTTTACTATTGCTATGGTTACCGCATGACCTGTGTCTTTGTTGGAGCATAATAGCATTTTTATCAGATCTTCTGATGAGAAGAGGGAGCGTAAGACAGATTGTGTCATGTTCTATTAAACTACATTGGCTTCACCTGAAGTGTTATGTGCAGATAAGAGAGCTGATATCCTGGAGCTGTCCTCCCTCTTTGTAACACATTTTGCCACTAGGCTGACTAAAAAGCCATAGTTGTGGTTTAGCATGCAAGTCTTGACTCAGGGTCACGTCAGGACGCACCACACCCTGCCGCCGCAGCTCACTTACAAACTGGTATTTTTAAGAATACTTCTCTACCTTGGTGGCCTGTCTTGGATGTTTGTAGGATGGCTGTGCATCCTCTTGGAGAGAAAAAAAAGAATTGAGCAAAGTATTTTATTTATCTCAAATTGAAAATAGTATTGCTGCAATAAGGAAATATCTACTATAATTAAAAAGTAAAAATTCAACTAAGTAAAAAATAATAAATGCTTACTATTTAAAAATGAAGGAAACAGAATTGCCAGGAGTCTGCATGTACACTCGATGGGGGAAGTGATCTATTACCTGTTATTTTTTTGTTGCTTTTTTTTTTTTTTTTTTCTTTCTTCATTTCTTTAACACTCCCCACTGATGGGACTGTTTTGTTGTTGTTGTTTTTTAGGTTTGTGCAGGCACAGAAATCAGATCATCGGTTTCAGGTTTCGGATGGTGTGACTTCACCGTCTGATCATAGGTCGTGTATATACGCTTATGTATCTGATATACGGCCGTGCCAGTGAGAACAGACAGCAGAATTCATGTGGCTTATCGCCTGCGCACAAGTGCTGAAAATTGCACAGCGGAGAATGCATTTCTTGGTCGGCGTGCAGAACCCGGCAGATCCCTGGCAGCATGAAAAAAAATCAATCAACACGGGAGAAAAACGACGGTTGTTAAGTGGAGGTGTGTCGCCAGCGATGGCTGTGATTGCTACCATTCTGAACTGTTTGGATCCTGCCTGAATCAAACTTCCTGCTTCGATATGGACTCACAACCCTGATGTTATTAATAGTGGGCTCAAAAGAAGAAGCCTTTCGTAATGGTCATTGTTTTGTTTAATCATTTTGTGCAGTGTTGTCCAATATGTTAAGGAGTTTATTCAACGTTCTCCCCAACACGGTGATCAATTTACTTCAGTTCTTTTGAGAGAACAATCCCAAGAGTTATTTTAGATTTTTGAGGTTCGATTTATATAATGGTCGTTGCCAAATATTTCTGTGATTAAATAGGATAAAGTTGTTTAAACAGAATTGTGATCTCCTCTTCACAGGTCTCATAGCTAGCAGAAGAGTATGTGGCTCACAGTATGTTTGTTATAGTGCTGATTACCCTATAAAACTACTCCAGGTGCTGCACTGTTGCTTTGAACCTTGCACTTTCTGCTATTTGGTGGTTTTAACGCTGGCAATTTAGGCATTAAAGCCTAACTTAATGTAACCATTTGGATTGTCAGCGATGGCTAATTGCCTTAAATGTACCTGCTTTTGTGTACACAAAGTCATACATGTATTTACTCTTTCTCGTTAACATCATGATTTTTTTTTCCCTTTAGAGAAGGGGCACTGCTTTCATTTGCAAATTGAAGCACACAAGTACAATTAATAGAACAAGATTACTTTTATTTGGCACCATGCAATCTTTCAAGGACAGACATTATCGAGGATCCGCAGCCAGCGCAGCCCTAACTGTGCTAACTTCTTGACATTCAGCTTTGTTGCTTTTAAAACACTGTGACCTTGAGATGCACTGTAAACGAATTTTCACTTCTCTTTTCCCAGGGTCCAATGTCTCTCCTCCCCAGTATGGACAGTTCTTCTGTGAAAGCAGCAATGGTGAGTTTCTCTAAATGTATCAACAAAGCAGAATTATCATCAGGTACCGATAATTAACCTGCGTATCACTTCAGGTCCAGTTTGATCGGTACTTGTCGTCGCCTGACAACCTTGTGATGCCGCAGCTCAACTTCCTGCTGAGTGCAGCCATCAAGTGAGTCTCTGTATATAATGTTGGCTTTATACGAGAAAGCAAAAGCATGCACAAAAAATCAGGGGAGGGAGTCATAGAAATGAGGTGTTAGGACACCAGTGGTCAGCATTCATTAGTGTTTTGACTGTAATACAATAATTATTGCATTATAAACAAAACACTCAGCCAAATGTATGGGGTTTGTGGATTTCGAAATCCACCAACACGTTGGGTGAGTGGTCGCCCGTATCCCTGCGACTGATCAGAAAATGCTCATGCTTTTAGCTCGATCCAGCTGCTGCACTTGAGGGCTTTTTCTATGAGTTACGCTTACAGGGAAGCAAAGCAGGCTTGAGGAGCACTCTGTACCTCAGGTTAATGTTCTCTATTAATGGACACGGGAGAACTGATGTGCAGGACGCCATTAATTAGCTTCTGGTCCATTTCTCGTTCACTCGTGTTGCCTGAAATCATTCATCCTTTCTCTCTCCTGTTATCTCTCACATCTGTTTTTTTCTGCTCCTATAAATACACAAAAAGCACCCTCTAAACACTCCTGGAGTGTAAAAATAATGGAAATGTGATTTTTAAGCACCTTCATTTCATATTTTGTGTTAGTGCGGTTGGTGTGGAATTAGGTGTTCTATGTACAGTGCACTGTGGTGCCATGCTCTCTGAGGGCCAATTAAAAATATAGATTCTCAAGAGCCTGAGAGGGACACAACTGAGGTGATCCCACTGTGTCCTTGAGTCCTCTCACTGGGCTCTCCAGTCGAAGTGTTCCATCCTCCATACTACTCTTATGCCAAACTTATGTTTTAATTCTTTATGTGGCTTTATTTTTGGGGGCTGTTACAACAACCCTGGAAATAAATCAAAAATAAAATGCAAATTAGATGCATTAAGTGCAGTAGTTGCGTTTAAAAAAAAAAAATGCCTAGAGGTAAACAAGAAAATGTGTTTCGATGTGTTTCTGACCGGCCGAATAATTCAGAGTTGGCTGGGAGGTAACAAAAATCTAGATTTTCTTCTTTTTTTTTCTCCTGAATCTAGAAAAACGAGGACATATGTTGGTAGCATAATAAAAACAATCTGGTGGCTCATTAAGTTAAACATAAACTTGGTTCAGATGCTGTGTCATATGGTTTAAAAGGATAAAATATGAGCATTAGTTTTTTATTTGCTTAGGTGTTGCTGTCATGTTTCCGTTACCTTTAGTATCCATAGATGGCAGTGCACACCACACACTGTTACGATTTACTTTGGTGCAGCGGGGGCACACAGTGGTGACTAAACACAGGGGAAAAAAGTAAATTCCCTCTCAGGCTGACTTATTTCAGCTTTTGATTTATATATTTGATTTTTTTTCCCCTTTTTTTTTAATGCAGGGAGCAGATTTTCCGACAGTCCACGGAGCTGGTGTGCAGAGCCTACGGAGAGGTCTACACGGCTTTGAAAAGCCCGAGTAATGGCTACAAGGATGCAGAAAACCTGTTGCCCAGATCCCCTCAGCAAGTTCAGACCTTGCTTTCCTAAACACTTTCGACCACCTTGTTGATGTCAAAGATGAGGAGTGAGGCGAGGCTGCAGAATATTTAAAGAGGCAGGCAACTGCTACAGTGTAATTACACAAATGTATATAAAAACTGTTGTATAGATCCAGCTCCATGTCGTGAATGTGGGACGTGGGATAACGATGAGAGACATCTCTGTATTTAAAACCTCTTATGTGCCATGAGAGAAAAACTATATATTATGTAAAGATGATGCTTTCACAGGAGCAGGATTTTTTTTTTTGTGTGTGGGTCTTCTTTCTGTTTTCATTTCTATATAATGTTTTGTTTTGTTTTTTCCCTTCATAATTGTAGCAGATAAAGTGTTTTTACTGATGATTTTGCTCGGTGTATAAAGCAAAAGAAAACAGAATTATGGGGCTTGCCTTATTTTCCGCATTAGACAGTGGATGGGAAAAATTCAGTAGGAGCACCAGGGGGAACTTCAGAGGCTCCAGTACAGCGGTGTTTATTTTAATATGAACTGTTTTGAGTTGTAGGGTTAAACTAAAAAATCAGTTTTACCGTCAGTGTTGGTTTTTAAACATCGTCTACCAGTGTGAACAGACGTGTGAAGGCAAGAATCAAGTAAAACCAGTATGATTTTACTGGCATTTTGTCACATCATTGTGATCGCATTCAGCAGTTGTGACTTTTAGTATGATATCACTGAAAACCTGTCACTACCTTGCCAGCATAATGCCCAATAGAACAGCGTAAAAGAGTGCAGATAAGTGAATATTGATTCAGCCTGCTGCTGTGGTCTGTTCTGAGAGGCAGCTTTTCATTTCTGCTATCTGACATCAAGGTTCATGGCAGCAAGCCTGATCTTGGCAGCGCTGCCAGGACCGAGTCCCAGGATTTCCCCAGCTCACCGGATGTTACTTGGATATCATTGGCCGGTACACTGAGTACTGGGAATAAATGGAATACCACAAAGTTCAGCATTGGGGCGGCGTTGTTCAGTGCTTTAAATACAGCAGCTCTATTTTTCCAGTCCTGCCTGGCTGTGGCTGAACACAACCTGAGAGCATAACTGTTTTTACTCAACAATCTTTGGAAGAAAGCTGGGTGATGTTTGATAAGCAGGATTATTGAATAACAAACTTGCATGTATGTCACTATACAGAGTGCCTGCCTTCACTTGCTGAGCTGCACATCAGTCGTGTGTGTGCGGGTGTGCACATGTAGGCCTGCACGGTTCAGCATGTGAACGCTTTGTCCTCCCAGTGACTGTATTAATGAGTTGGCAGATGCGAGAGGTGATGGAGTCACCCACTTAGAGGCAGGTAGTAGTGAGCGCAACAGCGAACATTCATCCCATCATCCGCTCCATATGACAGCAGTTACCAGGCTGTTGCCTGCTGGAGCATGAAACTAGCAAGAATCTGGGTTAAAGGATAATATGCGTTGGGTGTTTTTTTTTTTTCTTTTTTTCTTACTCTGGGGGCTGGTGATTAATGTTGAACCTCTGATTAAAACTTCTCATCTGTTGCATAAGCAGAAACATGAAAATGAGAAGCAAGTTTCAAAACTGTTCTAGAAATAATAGTGAACATCAACACTTTAGTTAATTGCATGACAGCAAATACCTAGGAAAAATAAAAAACATATATATATATATA
>JBAMYA010000005.1:3189384-3202317 GCA_037176975.1 Arrhamphus sclerolepis
CACAGGGTACTTCGCATTACCTGCAACACTGAGAATATCACTGTACAGCCATTATATGACAATCAATATACAGTATTATACATTGTTAGTCTAACTTAGGTGACAAATGCCTGTGAAAAGTAAAATGCTGGATTTCTCTATCTATTTACTCATTATAACTTGTCAATCCCCATGTGCAAACTGTCAGAAAACAGCTAATTTTTCATTCCATATTCACATTTGTCTGTAAATTAAAACAGATCAACAGAGATATGAAAACAAATTAGTATTTTTAAGTGCCTATATAAAAGTATTTTTTTAAATTCAAGTGTGAAAAACCAGCCTGTTTATGCATATGTAAATGCCACTCACATGTTCTTTGATTAGATTTCTGCTTTGGAATTATTTTCTGGTCGGTAAGTCGTTATGCTGAAAGCAGGGAAAACTATTCTATCTCTTTGGAGAGATTTACTCCAAATTAAGATGTCAGTACTTGGTATGTGCACATCGATTTTCATATTGTGTGAAGAAGGATGATGATAGTGTGCCATATCAATATTTTTTTTTTCCTATTTTTGGTTAAAACATAACAGTAAAAGTGCTGCAAGAACTCCAGCTGCATCATAGGTGCAGATGATAGCATTACTTTCTATAATTTTCATCCAGCATAGCTGCATTCCTCTGACAATTTCTGTCACTGTAGTCTTGGTCCCTTTATCCTTCTGCAGGTCCTGTCATGGTGATGTTGAATTCTACAATGGTGATATTGGATCTTACCATGGTGATGTTGGGTCCTACCATGGTGATGTGGGGTCCTACCATGGTGATATTGGGTCCTACCATGGTGATATTGGGTTCTACCATGGTGATGTTGGATCCTATCATGGTGAGGTTGGATCCTACCATGGTGATGTTGGATCCTACCATGGTGATGTTGGATCCTACCATGGTGATGTGGGGTCCTACCATGGTGATGTTGGATCTTACCATGGTGTTGTGGGGTCCTACTATGGTGATGTTGGGTCCTACCATGGTGATGTTGGGTTCTACCATGGTGATGTGGGGTCCTACCATGGTGATGTTGGGTTCTACCATGGTGATATTGGATCCTACCATGGTGATGTTGGGTTCTACCATGGTGATATTGGATCCTACCATGGTGATTTGGGGTTCTATCATGGTGATGTTGGATCCTACCATGGTGATGTTGGGTTCTACCATGGTGATGTGCAGGGTCCTACTCTGATCGACAACACAGTGCAGTAGTAATCACTGACACTTAGCTAGAAGGTTTAGTTGGATCTTGGTTCAGCTGGTCTGTGTGGAGTTTGCATGTTCTCCCTGTGTCTGCGTAGGTTTACCCCAGTTACTCCAGTTTCCTCCTAACCTGGACACATGCTGTTTAGACTAATTGGTAGCACAAATTCAGCCTATGTGTAATTTACATAAACTATAGTGTAACTTCATTTATGGGAGTAATTACAGGAACAATAGGAGTAATTTGGTAATTTGGTTTACATAGGTTGATCTAGTTAATGTGTGTGTGGGAGTGAGAGAAAGCTGGTTGCATTGTTAAAGCGCCTTGAGTGGTTCCTGGACTAGAAAGGCGATTTATAGGTGCAATGTTGTTGTTGTGGCTGTTGTTGTTCCTGGCTTGACTCAGGAAGGTTACACTTGCAACTTGCAAAGGTCAGGATGTTTGAGGGAGGCATAGCAGTTGTATTGCTGCACAGTCTTCTCTTTTTTTTGTCAGATGTAACTGATTTACATATATCTATTTTTTAAAACAGTATTAATATTATTTATAAAAAATGATCCCATGATTGAAAGGATGTGCAGGAAATAAGACCATGTTGGATGGCCTATTATACTCTCCTCAGTGAAATTTCTGTGGCTCTAATGAGCTCAGGGAGTCAAAAAGGCAGCTGTATCTCTCCACTTGTTCACTGCCACTGGTACCGCTGGGAGCAGGTTTGGATTACATCTCGCTTGAAGCTCTGCAGCCCCAGGAGATGTTGGGCCACAGAAGTCCTTGTCCAGACTTGCCAACGCACAGTTAAATTGAATCCCACCCTACAGGTCAGGCCTGTTTTCTTCTGTCTAGCCTGCAGCCTTGTATGGGATAATTAGAAAACTTTCAAGCACGAGTGTAACATCAGATTAAGTCTAACACCTGAGCCACTACCATGCAGTGTGGCATCTTGTGTTTGAAGCTGGTTTAATGTCTGTTTTCACAGCTATAGTCCACCTCTGTGTTTGACTTTGATGATCATAGTTAATTATCATCAAGCAAATATGGACGGACTGATGATGATAAAAATATTTGAGAGATTTGAGAGATATCTGATGAGTCAAAGTCATCTTTCAGAAAATCAATAATCTGATCATTTGATCACTGTGATTGATGGCTGAATAAATTAACAAACCATCATCACTTCATTATTCTGAAACAGATAAGTTTTGTTGTTAATAAGGCTTCCATTACCCCGTCGATACCATTGTGAGCCCCCAGGTGATGCTAAATATAAAAACCTCACCAGAATTATGTAATTGTTTTGAACATGCTTTCAAAACTCACCTGATGCTCCACACTGTTTCACTGCAGCATCCTGTGATGCACAAGTCTTTGGAGATTAATAATGTCTGTCATGCACACTGTAATAGCTCCACAAATCCAAAGGTGAGAGGCATTAGCTAACATTCCTGACAGATCCTTGCTCAGCTCTTTCTAGCGTGGCTGGGTTACGCCAACCCTTTGGGCATCAGCTGGAAAAACAAGCAGGACTGATAAGAGATCAAGCCCACATTCTCTCCTGGGCCACACCGAGGGACAAAGCAGACCACCATTAGTCAGACACAGCTGTAAGCACTGGAGTAAGAGTAAGGCCTGCAGAGATCGAGGGTTGGCGGCATCTCACAGAACTACTCTGCTTTGATACATATCTCATGTCGGGACTAGGTTGCATGCAGCCGTGTGCCTCCATGAGAGAGGAAAACATAAACATACATCTCACTGACTTTATTCAGTGTCAGTTTTAGGCAAGTCTGTTTTTAATAATGCGAGGAATGGCTTGGAACTGTAAGGCCCAGGTGCTGACAGACCTCCCTCCATGCTGAGCAGCCTCTCTGGGCCCATGCTGTGCAGGCCTGGCCGGGCCCTGCTGGACTGCTGAGTACAGGTTGCTCAGCAGGCTGTGTTGTCTCAGCCTTAAGCCAGGGATGATAGATGAAGCTGGAAATGCTCCCAGAGAGGGGGTGAACACGTGTGGCAAGCCGTGGCAGGTGGTGAGCGCTGACTTGACAGCAATTAAATGTACAAATCGTTGATTAAGCTCACGGGAAGGTGGTCATTAGCAACACTGAATTGGTTCTCACACACATGCACAGCCTCTCGTTCTTTCAACACACACGCAGTCACACATTTAGTCACATTTTTCCCTTGTGACTAATGTATGGCCATCTTGTTCAGTTTCTATGTGCAATAAGCTTGAATTGATAAATATTTCTGTTACTTCTTAGCAAAAGCAACATCAGAAAACAATCTTAAAGGCTTTTCCATCAACAGATTAGTAGCAGAGCACTGAGGTTAGTAATTCTGACGGGTGAAAAAAAGGCTGAAGGCCTGATGAATGAGATGAATGGCAGAAGATAACAGAAGAGGACAGACAAGAAGGTGGAAAACTGAAGCTGCATGAGTTACAGAATTTGTAACAAAAAAAAAATCGCAAAACAATGTAACTGATCTGATTTTAGTAAAGAAGACTTCCTGCATTCAGTCAAGGCATTGGTACCTGCACATTAAAGCAGTAAACACTTTTATATGTGTATATGTGTTGTGTCACATTAATACAAACAGCTGCTCCTACTGCAAATACCTTAAATCTTATTATTGCCAGCAGACAGCCAACATTTTTTTAGACCACAGTGCAACATGGTTTTTGAAAAACTTGTAGCTAACCTACAAAGAGTTGGTGGATATTGTAAACATGCAACCATGCCAGCCAGGTCTTCAGACACATTTTCCTATAATGCAATACAGATAGTCATGAAGAAAGGAGAAAAGTAAGCAAGAGTGTCAGCTGCATCATAAATACTCTTCACTCAACCCAGTCTCATGGCACAGCGCTTAATAGCTAAGTTGGTCAATGCAAAAGATGGGTGTATCACACTAAGACTAAAAAATTGCATAATTACAGCCTGTCCTGACTTCTGTGTGTAAAACCAGAGAAGCAGCATGCATGTTGCTACCTAACTAGGTCTCTGTTGCTATTTGATGTCAGGTGCAAAATTATTTCATTATTTCATTCAGGCTATGTGATGACATTCAAGTGCAGCATCTCACTACTTGCATGTCCATGTACACTCTTCACCCTTTTGATTTGGACACTCATAAGGAGAAGACGGGCCTTCCATTCTACAGAAATCCACTCCACTGTTTGTTTGCTCTTTTTTTTGCAGTTCTTACACTTGCTTACACATCTTAAGAGTCATGATTTACAATGTGTCATAATTTTGCTGCTCTACAAACAACAATGCTGCATTTTGGACACCATGAAGCCTATTCCATGTCTTCTTGTGAGACTGAAGTGCTTTACCTGTAGTGTCTGAATAATTCTTCATATTGCCAGGCAGTAATATAACTTCAACATTTACACAGTTCACTTGCTGAGTTACCATGGTAACATGCCTTCAGTTTAGCCATGACATATACTGTTATGTTTTAGATTTTGGCCTTTTTTTCAGTGTTGGTGTTCTTAGTTTATTGCTCCTTTTGTCATCTTCTGTTTCTTCTGTTTTTAGTTGAAGGTCTATGTTTGTCATATTGTTTTCTGTTTGTCAGCTTTACTTCCTGTTTTATTTTGAAGTCCTGTCTGTGTCTAGTTATAATCTGTTTGACATTCCTAATCCTTGTTTCCCTGATGTGTTTCACCTGTGTCTCGTCAGCTCCCACCTTATACGTTGTCTTGTCTGTCTTTCCCTCTTTGCTGGTCCGCACTGTTTGATCCCTGTGTCCATGCCTGATATTTGTCTGCTTTTTTGCCTCATAAAGTCATTTAATAATAAATATGCCTGCCTGCTCATCTGCCTGCCTGACTCCTGCATCTGGGTCCTACACATCCTGCACACCTGTCATGTACTGTAAAATGCAAAAAGTGAGCGTATTCAGGAAACAAATCAGAACATGAGGCACAAAAAGTCAAAAAAGAGTGTAACGAGAATACAGAAGTAGCATTCTTCAATCCAGGTCTTCAAAACTCCAAAATCTTCCTTGGCTCCAACACACTTGATTGAAATGAATGGTTCACCATCAGCTTGTCATCAACGTCGGGCTCCAATGACCCATTCATTTAAGCCTGGTGCACTTAAACACTAGAGACAGCGGATCTTGAGTCAACACTCTCACTCTAGCTCTCGTGAAGAGTTTTGATAGTCAGCATCCATGTACCAGCCTTACGCTGACTCATTAGTTTGTGATATTGCTGTAGCAATTTCTAGAAATATAAAATGCCAATATGAGAAGCATTAGAGAACATTAAACAATCTTCATCTATTTTGTTACAGTAGTTTAAATGGAAGCAGTGGATAAAGAGTCCTCTGTAGTCCACATATCATGTGCACTGAAAGCTTTGCTTTAGTCTAGATTGCACCCAGACATTTGGAACCATAATTCTATAAGTTACAACTTAAACTAATTGTATTGAGTTCTTCTCTTTACCGGGAGATAAGTACTACTCAGCGGTCTGTCTCACTGAGGGCTTCACATACAGAGTGTCACACACCTAACAAGGCCCTTTAGAGTTGCCACTGTCTTCCTGCGGGACTCAAGTGTGGTAATTGCTACCCTCTTCCCAGCTCACTAATGAGCACAGGGTCATTCCATATACCTAGTCTGCCCTGAAATGTCCCCCTGTCTATATGCCATAATCCCATCGTCTAGGAAACAAACAAATTTTTTTTATGACTTTAAACCTGACAAACCTCCTGTGAACTCAGTCACCTCTCACCTTACAGGATTACTGAACGTGAATCGCAGCTCAACTATACAGCTAGATATAAAATGTCTTACGTATAATTAATACTTGTTATAATTTGGTAAATAAATGTCCTAAGTATAGCTTATGAGAGATGGTCTTTAAAGAACATGAAGAGGTACTTTATCTTCGGAAATTGTTTAGAACAGCATCTCTTGAGTGTGCTGCTCCACTGCTTTGATGGGAGTCTGTAACCGTGGAGACGTGAAGGTGTTCCCTCGCTGTCAGAGCCGGGAGACACTGCAACGCATCCCACTGGACCAAATCCATCTACAGAATTATACCCATTTATTCTCCATGATCATCTAATCACACGCACACTTCATAGTGACACTGTAACATGGCTATTATACCACTTTTGAGAGAGGGAAATTGCATGATGACATCAAACTTTATATTTAAAAAAAAAAGGAAAGAAAAACTTAAAAATTATGTTGTATTTTTATTAATTATCTTGATATTGAATCAAAAAGTGGAGAAAAATCCATAATTTACTAAAGAAAAGCCCAATAATAAAGAGTAGTGGCATTATATCAAACACATTTGACGGGATCCTTTGTTCCAGAAGTGAATACTTTCCTGCAGGATGCAGAGATGTTTTCAGAAGGGGCAACACATGCCTGAAGAAATATTGTTTCCATGTACACAGACTTACTTTATTTCCTTCTGGTGGCCTTGGCCTCAGGTACACTGGAACAAAGAAGGAATTCTTCAGAGGAGCAGTAACTGCTATCAAAGGGCCACCAATTTCTAAAAAAGACAGTAAAATAAGAATTAGATTATCACGTTAATGTACTTATAAACTATATGCACTCACTGGCCACTTTATTAGGTACACATGTTCATGTTCAACTGCTCCATTGAAGCAAATTTTTAATCAGCCACATGGCGCACATGACACATGGCATATCACATGGCAGCAGCTCGATGCATTTAGGCACGTGGGCGTTGTCAAGGTGACATGTTGAAGTTCAAAGCATCAGAACTGAGAAGAAAGATGATTTAAATGACTTTGATTATGGAAATGGTCACGTTGGTCTGCGTATTAGAGAAACCCCTGATCTGCTGGTGTATTTCACACACACCAGACTGGACGGCAACAACAGCATACCCAAGTAACATTGCAGCCCAGTTCCATTCCTGTAAGACCACAGCATACCCATCTTCTTATGGCTACCTTCAGCAGGACAAGGCACCATGTCCAAAAAGCATACATCATCCCAAACTGGTTTCTTGAACATGACAGTGAGGTCACAGTACTTAAATAGCCTCCACAGTCACCAGATCTCAATCCAATAAGGCACTTTTAGGATGTGATTGAAAGAGAGTTTTAGATCATGGATGTGCAGCCAACAAATCAGCAGCACCTTTGTGATGCGGTCACATCTATACGGACCAAAATCACTAATGAATGTCACCTCGTCACATCAGTGACAAGACGAAATACGGCAGTTCTTTATCACAAAAACAAAAAGCCCAATACAACAAAAGCATTTATCACGCAGACATTTCCCTCATTAAGTGGGTAATGACCAAAACTGGAGCTAAATGAGGGTGGTTGGTTATTCAGCAGGTGCCAAAGACAGAACTCCCAATGACCAACATTTGCTCCGTGGTTATGTTTTTGCTAAAAAATAGTCGCCTGCAGTTAGAGATGGTGTTAATTTATCTAGTTTGATGGAATTACAACTAATTCAAATAGTTTTAAAAATGGTCTGAAACCCGATTTTCCCTTTAGATTTAACACTGTGAGCAGTCCCTTTTAACATTTAGACACATCATTAGCATTTTACATTCTTGGTATAAAATAGGGGTTTAATCCATTATGACAAGTCTTTCTTTAAAAAAAATATAGACACTGAAGAAAAAGAAACTAGAAATTAGAAATATTAGAGAGGTTAGGGCTTCTTTCATTGGAGAATCCTGTCTTTAATGCTAAAGAATTCTAAAAATGTACGAGTTTAGGAGCATGTGTCACGTCAGGTTGTCGTGGTTTCAGGGAGACAACAGATGAGACTCAAAAAACTGTGAGGACCAAAGAGATTTACACATAATGTAAATCAGTATCTTCGTCACTGTGTCTTCTTCTGGTAATGTTTTTGTTTTGGTAAAGAAGGATGTTGCTTCAGGACCACGTCACATCATAATATAAAGACAGCTCGCATCATGTAATCGGCTGCATTTCCTGGGTCTTGTTTCCTCTCCCCATGTTTTGCTCCCTCCTCTCTCCCTCCACCTTTCCTGGAATATGTTGGCCGTTCTAATCACAGGAACCGACCAAGGCTAGAGGTGCATGCCTTTGCACATGGCAGCACAAATTAAAATGTCTCCTGCCACTTGCCTCTCTAATTCCCTGGCACTATGCCCCGGCCAGACCCCCAAATTACTACCAGGCCTCCATATGGTTCAGCCAGCATGGGGCAGGCCAGCTTATTGACAGAGGCCCTTCCCTGAACTCTCTCGGTCAATAACTATCACAGAGCTCATACATTCGGCCAGCAGCAGAGTTGCCCTCACAGTTAAAGTACTTGGAAAGAATCAGGAGAAGAAAAAAGGCTTTGTACATTTGGATAACCCTACCATCTGTGCAGAGTAGGTTACAATAGTAATGTAAGAAATGGAAAATGCTCGGCAATTAAAGAAAGAGCTTTATTTTCTTTATTTTTAAATATTTATTTTGGTCCGAATTATCTCTGAATATGCTTTGCACTTTCAGCCACCATCACCCATTTACAGCAATCAACCTATCATACACAATGAAAACATCAGGGGTAATTGACTGTTCTGTATCTTTGCCAAGAACACTTCAACATGCAGGACAACCTGCTCCAACTTCTGAGCCAGATTCACCTCCATCACAGAAATAAATAATGGTCATTAAACCATGAGTGTCTCAGGCAACAAAATCTAAATCCTCTTAGTATTGGACAGGTGAGGTCAACAATAATATAAAACATAGACTCATTAATACCCGAGGAAGTCCATTAGGATCTGTTCCTTAGACCCTTTCTTTTTGCTTATTTACTAGTGACAGTGTCCATCCATCCATTCATTATCTATACCCGCTATTTCCTGTTCAGGGTCACGGGGGTCTACTGGAGCCTATCCCAGCTCACATTGGGCGAAAGGCAGGGGTACACCCTGGACAGGTCGCCAGTCCATCGCAGGGCCACATATAGACAGACAACCATTCACACACTCACTCATACCTAGTGACAGTGTGTAAAATGTAAATAGAAAAATATCCATTCGCTAGAAAAATCATTTAAAATCTAAAATCAAATGGCCATAGACCACAAAAATGGTTAAAATGAGACAAAAGGTATTTTCCATAAATATAGCACAATGACAAATACATCCACGTTGTACACACACTCACCAACACACACCTAGACCCATACTAATAATAATGAACAATAATGGAGCAGAAACAGAAGAAATGCCATCCTTAGTCTAAAAAGAAACACTGAAGATAAAAAAAATACATACAAAATAAAAGAAATACATACAAAATAAAAGAAATACATTTAAAAAAATACATGAAACATAAATAAGCAAATAAATAAATAATAAAGAGGTACATGGTAAAAGTAGGATATTAATAAATAAATAAATACAATATAGATACATTATTTACACATTTGGTGAAACAGAATAACAGTTTTGTCAGTACTATTGCAAAGACTGAGATATTCAGAAGTAAAAATTGAAGGAGGGTTTACCTCCTCAGGGAAGGCCTTGCTTATTTCAGCAACACGATTCATGCGGAACAGCAGGATGGTTCCATAGCAACCGAAGCGTCTTTCCTACAGTCCAATCAATGGAAACACTGGATGTGACGTGGAAAAAAAAATACAACACAAGAGGACTGCATCATGAACTGATTGTTAATAACTGAGAAAGCATCCAACCTCCTTATAAGATGTTAGAAACTGAACTTATTAACGACTCGAAATATAGCACAAGGACATTTACTACAGAAAAGCTGGAATAAAGCAATTTTATTTCTTTTTATGATTCACCTATAGTCCAGTACAAAAGCCAAAGAATGCGTCAAACTGGAAACTGTATCTTGCACATTTTTTCAAATGTAAAATCCATTAGAAAAAGGTCCATCAAATGTAATGTAGAAGCATAGTCAATTAAATGGTGAGAAGGAAAGCCCAGGGTCTGGTCTGAACTGGTCTGAACATCCTCAACCCTAACAGTATTGTTATCTATACCTGTAACAGGATAAATCTTTAACCACAGGAGTGATGAGATAAACACAGAAGTGAATGGACTGCCTCCACCTGCAACTCAGCGCCAGACTTTTCCAAACACACATGCAGACCTGTTTGGTTCAGCCGTCGCTGTTTGTCAGCTGCACTGAGAGCTGTTGACGGTGTTGTTTTCAAATGTCCTGCTGATACTTAGCTCTGGCCTACACGTACCCTGGATGCATATTATTAGGCTGGTGCTCAGGTAAACGATATGTTCCTAGATAGAACGTAAACAAGCCGGCAACACCTTATGACACGCATGACTAGTGGGGACACAGAATGCAAGACTCTCATGAATAATATCATGACTTGTTGAATTTGCCACAGCGTCAGCATGAGAGCTCATCCTGTCATTGAGGCTCATGAATTGGACAATAAGATAAACCAATGAGGAATTAAAAAAAAAAAAAAAAAAAGCTCCACAAATAAAACTGGCAGCAGCTCTCAAACAGGCTAAAGTAACCTTTCAGATCTGGCGAGGATGAACATTTCTCACATGAGGGGAATGATCCTGACAGCATTAAAAAATGGTAAAAGGCTTAGTGTCACTATATCAATTTATGTTTTTTATTTTATTTTATTTAAATGTGTCAATAGCATCAGAACTTGTAAACCAAATGATTTTAAAGCATAGAAGTGTAAGTGGAATACATGATGGTGAACCAGAAAGGTGCAAAACATTTAAAGGTTCATAGAAAACAAACTCAAATGAACAAAAAGCCTACCATGATATACTGGTTTATGTTTTTTTCTTTCCTTTTCCTCCTTTTTTCTTTTATTCCTGTTTCCACCTATTTGTTTAGTGGTCCTTTACGTATTGTTAGTAATTGTGCTTTATTTTTTTTTTTTAGAATTTCTTTTCAGCTTAGCCAGACTCACAATTTACCCATATAGAAGTCTTATATACACAGCAACTGCTGGATTTCTTTCTTTCTTTCTTACATCTTATTCAGCCAGTATTTAATGCTTTATAGATAGTAATTTACTCATCTTAGAAAAAGCTCCATAAATAAAGCTGCCACACCTCCCTCTTTCTTTCTCCTTTCTGTTGATGTCAAACTTTGCCTCTCTTTAGCTCCTTCTTTACCTTTTTGTCATCTTGTAAATTTGCTATAGAAAAGCGTTTATGTCCTGTCTGCTTTTCAAGACCTTGTTTGTTCTTGAGAGCGCCAGTGTGTGACTCTTACTATCACTCCGGAGGAAATACCATGAGTCGCGTGCCAGTCACTGCTAACCACAAACCAGGCTGGGTGGAGAGGGGCATTTTTCATATAAATCATGGAATATGACTGTGGGCGAGCCATCAGCAGGCTGAGTGAACAGCCACAAATAGACTCTCATTGCATGTAGTAACAGCTTTGAGCAACACAAAGACAGACTGTAGTAACCATCGCCTGTGGTATAGATGGTGAAAAGGGCTCTTATTGTTCTTGTGCAATGCTGAGTTAGTCATAAGAAATTCTCAGACTGTCAAATTCAATCCATGATCCATCAAAATATAATGCTTTCATTTCACCTCCGTGTTTTCTTCACAGCACCAGCTGGTTTGACAATGAGATAGAAAACTTACACCAATAAACCTATTTGAGAAATCAGTCTTCGTCGGTCTTCAAAAAAAAAAAAAAAAAGAGTCTCTACCCAACACAGCCTGCATTACATGACGCATATAGATATCTAGTAGATAATCATGTCAAAGGTGGTTTACAAAGGCTTCTTGATAAAGAGCTTGTCATAGTACAAAGACAGCAAGCAGAAAAGACTGATGTGGAATGTAATTAACCTGGAAGCTAGAGTCATATGGGGCTAATCGGTTCCAGCGATGCATAAATTACAAAGAGAAGAACGGTGATGGTGGGCACCACGATCAGAAACTGCAAAGATAAAAAGAGAGGGGGAGGGAGAAAGAATCAGATCAGCCTGTCTGAGTCATGGCTGTTGGTGTCTTATCAGGGATACAAGAGAGGTCAAGTAGGGACACAAATCACACCCTAAGCTGGGCTGTCTCCTCTCAACTTACCCAAAAGTTGAGCTGCATCTGTTTCTCTTTTACTCTCTCTGGCTCTTTGTGTTGTTCTCTCTCTGCCTTTCTTCACATTTCCTGAAATGTGTGGCTATATACTTATGGCTGTTTGCCTTCAAAATGCAACTGCCTTGTTACCAGCTGATGCCGTTTCATACAAAGTCGATCATCTATAGTGACACACACAATAATAATGCACCACTTTGGTGCTGAAGTTCTATTTAAACAAAACAAGAGATTGGCATCTCAGCGAAACCCTAGAAACATTTGGGCGCTTTTGTTGACTAGAATGTTACAGTACACTAAAGGAACATCTGGAGCTACCAGTGAAGAATTTGAGATAACCTCTTCAAGATCAACCTGTAGAAGATCTGGGAAAGCCAAACGCATGTTTAAAGCCCAAAACAGATGTACTAATATAAACCAGAAAGGCATTTTAAATTGTGAGTACCTGGGACAAATGCAGTCCAAAGCCAGAATCTCCAGGAGGACAACAGCCCTCTAAACCATCTGTAAGGATCTCACTGTGCATGCTGGGGGGGATGCAGACTTGGCAGAGTATTAATTCAATTCAATTCAATTCAATTCAATTTATTTATATAGCGCCTATTTACAACAAGTCATCTCTAGGCGCTTGAGA
>JBAMYA010000005.1:3213805-3248854 GCA_037176975.1 Arrhamphus sclerolepis
TATACACATATATAAAACACATCACATGATAAACATATCGCTAAATATATCGCTTTGACTTCAAAGGCATATTTGGCTATAGTACTATAGTACACTATGGCATGGTTGGGTAAGAAAAGGCAACACCTGGCAACCAAGCCAAACAGCAGCTTTTTTTAAGGGCTCATCTGCCTTTTGAAATGGTAAGAACTTTTTTTTTTCTTCTTCTTAAAAGTTCTTTGCTCTCTGACTTTGTAAAAATCTATGCCAGAGGAGATCATTTGGTCTGGAGTACACAAATTCTCATTTGAGCCCTAAAAACAAACAAACAAACAAAAAATGCCTCATCACAGAGGTGTCATCTATGTTTTAAGAGCATATTAATTGGTGGTATGGCTTAAATAAAAGCGACACCCCGGCAAAGCATGTTGGCCCCCTCTGGATTAAAAGAAGAGTGGGTCTGGTCTTAAGTTGGGCAGCTGGTGTGGGTTCCTTCGGGGTTCCAGTATTCCAGGTCCTTGTGGACTGAATATGTGGAGCCCACGAGGAATACAAGTGTACTAAATGGGAAAGTGCCAAGAAAAGTGGTAATTTTGTGGGTCCCATGTAGTTTTTGTAACGTATGTCCTACATTAGAAAGTTAACCACTTGGGATCCGCGTAGACCCCAGTCAAGAGTCCATATGAGCAAACGCGGGTGGGGCCACCATGGAGCCTGCAGACAACCCTACGCGGGATCCATTATGCCACCCACCTTTATCTCATATGGGACCCACATATGAATGCTGGCTGGGACGAGATTGACTGTGGATAAAAGTGGTTTCTGGATAAATCACACAGAAAGAAACATTCATGTTAAAAAGAATGTTTCTTTCCAGTTTTCCGTTTATCTCTACGCCACTGTGTCTTCCAGCCATCAGACAAGTTGACTTCATCGGAAACAGTCATGTCTTGAGACATCTTTTGACTGAGTACAAATACGTTTCTGGGGAGCTGAAATGTCTGTTAGCATGGCAGTAAGTCTGGGAAAAACAAAACAAAACAACAATATCTAAAATGCAAATATACAAGCCACAATCACATACTTAACACTAAGCGGTGCTTTTTCAGGGAAAACAAAATAATAACAATATACTTGTTATTACAACAAAAGATGACGGGTTTTCATGCTATCAAATGCTCGGAGAGACGATAATATGCAGAGGTAGCGGGGCAGAGTGAAAGCAGTAAGGCTGTTCTTTTAAGACAGCATCAGAGGGCTCCTTTGGATAAAAAGGAATCATAAGTTTCTATGCTAATCTTAAATCAGTCACACTAACCTTTGAGACGAAGAAGAAAATACAAAAAAAGCTCTGAAACTGAACAGGGCACAGGCTGGTTACTCGCATGAAAACAGCAGTAGCACGGAGGAAAAATGTTCTATCCAAACTTTTTTTTTTTTTTTTTTTTTTTTTTTAACATTCACAGCTCCAAAATGTATTCAGGAAACCAAAAATATAACAATTTACACGTTCTTCTTGACTTCTACGGAAAAGTGAAAGCAAGAAATTGAAAACAGAGAATGCTCTTCTTCAAGACTGCTGGATTTGTGTATCATCTGGACCATAGTCATTTCAAATATTGAACCCTTCAAGCCTGCAGTTAAAATGTGATAGGCACAATGAGTAGGCCTCTGTGGTATTAAGGTTCAGAGTGACAAATAACAGAACAATTCTGATGTCTGTGTGCATGTTTTGCACAATAAATCTATATAAACCACAAATAACTTAGGTCTGAAATATATTCTAAATCTAGTAAACATCTACTACATCATTTCAATATACATTCTTAATGTATGTACAAGAAATCAGAAAGTGTAATATGATTTTACAGCCTGACTGACCTGTCCACCCAACGTGTGTTTAAAAGAATCTGATCCAGTTTTCTGTGTGAGCTCATATCTGCTGGCTTGGTTTTTGTGTCCATTCTGTAAACACTTATTTACAAACTTAAAAAATACACAACAAGACACCCGATTTTACAAACTCTAAGATTACATTATGTACATTCAGGCAATATTTATGTTATCATATAACATGACGCAAGGATCAATTGAGATATCTCAGAATTTTTTAGCCTTTTAATCCTCAAAATTCAAAGAGCCAAATTACCTTCATCGTTCAACTGTAGCAGTAATCAGTTATTACATGTACATACAAAAAGATAGATTGATGACATGATAAATAATGTGAGTTTACGCCGCTGCTGCTGCTGCTGATGATGATGATGATGATGATGATGAGATGTATTCGGCAGCGTCTCTTGTAAAACCTATAGATGCAACTTTTGTGTGTAAACCCGAAATGTGTGTTTCAGTTTGGCTCTTTTGTTAAGGCAAAATGTTTGGCACTTGTGCAGACTTTGATATTTGAAAAATAAACCTGACTTCAACTTCAGGTGATTTGTCCACAGCTGGTCACAACCAGTGGCAGTCTGCTGAAGTGATTTTATCTGAGAGGTACTTCTGGAACAGGAGTGTTGCTGGAACACGCCTGCAGGTGTTGTTGGGATGCCGACTTTTTTTTTTCTTCTTCTTCTTTTGTCTAAAATTATTTCAGTTTGTCTCTTTTGCCAAACAGCAACAACAAGTGAGTTGAAGAGGACTCCTTGGATTACAGTTTCTACCCAGACACCCAGCTGTGTGTGGTGGTCTTCACCCCGTGAGGGAAACTTGGTTGGGTCACCACATGCTCGAAGTTGAAGTCCAGTGATTCTCCATCCATTAGAGTGTCGTGAAGCACCGTCTCCATGTCGAACTCAAACTTCTCAATGGACATGTCATCCAAGTCACTGGGCAGTTTCTCCGTGTGTGACGGTGCTGACATGCCTGGTCGGCCGTAGCCATTGGTGTTGAGAGGACAGAAGCCCCCAGGCATGCCTCCCCCACTGAGGTGGCTGGAGAGGCCATAAGGCATCTGCATGGGGCTTTTGGCTGTAGGCACACGACTGGTGCCCCCGCTGTAGTTCAGAGACATGAGCAAGCGACCATTCATAGCTGGTGTGGGGGTCGGGGCGTGGCTGTGTACGTTGTGGGGGTGAGGGTGAGGGAGACCATGTGGGTGGCTGTTGCCTCCTGCCATGAGTTTGGCAGCATGCTGGCTGCTGCTGTATGGTGGCAGCATGCAGCCTCCGCTGGACTGAGATACCACCGTGTCCACAGACGGCATGAGCTCTCCATGCTGGTCAGTATCTGATGTCAGCAGTTCCTTCAGGAGTCCAGCGGGGCAGCTGTACGGACCCATAGTGGGCCCGAAGCTGGGCTTGCTCTCTGACAGTGTCTGCAGTGGCATGGATGGCAGGCCTGCTTGGCCGTATACACACTTGTGGTACTCCTGCTGCGACTGTGAGACCATGCTGGGGGAGCTGTAGGCTGGGTACCCAGGACTCGACTGCATCATGGGTGAAGGGGAGGACTGGGAGGAGCCTGGGGTTGCTGCCCCTCCTCCAACCTGAGAGTTGTTGGGCGAGAGCAAGTTCAGGTTGTCCAGAAGGTTCTCCATGACATTTTCAGAACTGTGTCCCAAAGAGCCCGTCATCTCTGTGAGACTGGGCAGTGTGGCCGTCATCTTGCTTCCTGGAGCTCCGGGGTAACCCATGTGCACGTCTGCTTCCCCCAGTTCGTCCTCAGGCATGAATGGTGAGAGGCGGCCACTGAGAGTGCTGGCATTGGAGCTGGTCCGAGGCCTGAAGCTGTTCCACGCGTCGTAGTCATCATTGCTGTGGGAGTTGGGGCTGCCAGGCCACTTGGAGTAGGAGCCTGTGCTGTCTGCGCCTCCGTCAGGGCCACCCTGCAGGGACAGCTGTAGGGAGACATGACGACTATCAATGGACAATGCAACACCACACGTCCCAGAGACAGACAGCGTAACCCACCTCATGGACAGAATTTACTATTCAAAGGTCGATTCAGTTCAAAGTTTAGTTTTCAAAAAGTGGTGACGCTGTAGCATGTAAATAAAAACAGATCGCAATGATTTGCAAATCTCGTGAACCCATATTTAATTCTCATGAGAAATCTTGCAACAGTTAGGCTAATTAGCAACAGGTCAGTGACATAATTGGGTATAAAATTCATTTAAGACAGGCAGCTCAGCATTTTATGAAAAACTGCTTCTACAAGTGGGGAAACAATATCAAAATATTGTTCTTCAGTGTAAGACTTTGAACATCTTATCGCCAGCATATAATTTAATCAAAAGATTAATTTAATCTGAAAAAGAATCATGTGCTCAGGGGCATCTCGGGAAATTACTGCCTAAGAACACAGTTCACTGTGCCATCCACAAATACTGGTTAAAGCTGTATCATGCAAGGACGAAGACATATGTCAACGTGATCCAGAAATGCTGCCATGCTTTTTAGAGGAAGGATCATTTAAATGGGACTGAGGAAAAGTGGAAATTTTCTCTGTGGTCAGTCATGTTTTAATTTCTGGAAAGCATGGATTCCTCTGGACTAAAGAGGAGGGTGACGATCCAGTTTGATGTCAGCTCTCAGTTCAGCCCTTTGATGGTTTGGGGGTGCTTTAGTGCACCCTTGTGCATGTGGAAAGGAAACATCTGTGCTTAAAGGTCAATACAAATTTTTATTGCAACACATGCTCCCATCCTGATGTCTTTTTCAGTGAAGGCTTTGCATCTTTCAGCAAGATAATGATCAACTTCTTGCTGCATTGGTTACTAATGTAACAAATTTACATTTAGTAGCAGAAGAGCTCAAGTGCTGAAGTTGTCTGTCTGTAATCCAGACCTTTCCAGACCAAATGATGACCCCAATTCTAAAGATTTATTTATTCATTTATTGAGGCTGTAATTCACATGCATTTCATGAATCATCCTGGCATTTCACATTCACTGAGAAGGCCTCAGACATTTGTAAGGACAGTGTTTCAAAATAGCATTGAAATTTTTGTTTTAGTTTAAAACTGCACCGGATCATCTCTGTGTCTAAATCCACTGACGGATTCTTGTTTGAGTACCTTTTTCTTCGCTGCCCGTCCTCTGCTCTTTGTGAACTTGCTGTTGTTGTCCATGGAGGCTGCCCTGCGTCGTGGGGACTTTCCACTCTTTCCACCCTCTGGGTTTAGCATCCACCATGAGCTTTTCCCCGTCCCCTCATTCTGGACACGAACGAAGCGGCTGTGCAGGGACAGGTTGTGTCTAATGGAGTTCTGGCAGGGAGGAGGGGGAAACAGGGAAAAAAAAAAAAAAAAATCAGGAACAGAAAGACTGAGAGATTTGCCCTTTTCCCAAAACACCTCAGATGTGCTTTATCATACATGTGCAAATCCATCCATGCAGGTGGACATATCAGAAAACATGCTCGCCTTGACAACTGGGGGGTTTGAGGTCACTCAACAATCTCATGCTGTTTACGATCCAAATAAAAACGCACGTGTACACAAGCACAACAGAAGTCAGCGAGCTTACTCCATGAGCAACACTTTTCTAAACAAATTTACTGTACGTGCGGGTCTTCTGTCACAAAAACAGAGGAGCCTGTTATGAAACGCCATTATACCAACAGTCACATTCCACCTGACTATGTCTCCTGACTAAACAGACACAAAATCAAAAGGGAGGAAACAGACTAATCTTTCCTTCTTACAGAGACATTAACGCGGTTCTCTGACGTTGCTTAGTGACACCGCCAGTGGAAAAACTAATTTTTGAGCAGGAAGCTAGTGAAGCGTTATAAAAACAGGGCAAACAAAAGAGCGAGAATATTGGGCAAATGTCTGCTGAGCAAACCACAGAACGCAAGACCCCGTTTGACGCCTGCACCGGAGCTGCTACTGTCCTCTGACGCTCAAGTTACTTATGATTTTCAGTCTCTACAGCAACTCAACCTGTTGCCGAAGCGACGATTTGCGCTCTGAGAATAATATACACGCTGCCTCTGCATCATTTCGTGTCCAGGTCTCAACATGAAGTAATGAGCCTTGTCCAGACATTACTGTGCCTGCGTAAAGCTGGTTGTTTTGGAGGAAAGGCTGAAACTCCTGGTGCGTGCACACACACTTGCACACACATGGCTCAACGTGCATAGCGGCTAACGTCATCAAGCCAGTTGACTGCTGTGAGTCACCGCTTCACATCTGGTTCACAGTCTGTGCTGAGCCTCTGCTTCTCCTCATCTCCACCATCTCTTCTCCATTTGAAATCTGGTCTCACTCTAACCCAGCTCACAGTTTTTGTCACTGTTGATTAGTTTGAAATGTTCAAAAACTCCAGAATGCCGTTGTGATGCTTCACACGGCTCTTTTCGTTAAGCTGTCCAAAGCCCGGAGTTATTAAATTAACAAGATGAGAGGCAGGCTTCCGGCGTTGGCTTGAACGGCAGCAGAACTCTGAGCTCCAATCTATTTATTCATAAACTACTCCATCATCTCAGCCAAGAGTCACTCAGTTGCTTGAGTGAATCCCATAACAGGCTACTCTTCTCACAAGAAAACGAAAAAGCAGAGAGTGGCAGTGATGAGGACGATGCTAACAATGGTCAGGCTTCGCTACATGGTGTGCAGGATGAAGAAGCTAACACGAGCGGCCAAGCCATGCAGAAGCTAAGACTAATGACCAAACCAGCGAGACCAGCATTCTGGCAATCATTAAAAACAGCATTTTCGACTCAACGACAGGAACTTATGTTATCTAATGGAGAAATAAAATGCAATTAGCAACTTTCTCTGAGAGAATTAATTTGGCCAAATGTTGAATTAGCAAAGCTGAAGATGTCAGCAGCGCTTCGTAATAAGGTGGATTTAAGGTGCACAAGCTATCCCAGAAAGTTGACGACATCGAAAATAGAAGGCAGAGGTCCAACCTGAGACGTATAGGTCTGCCAGAGACGACTGAGAAGGGAGATGGTTGTCTGAGGTCCTGGGTCCAGACACATTGCCAAACCCACTCACCAATGAGCGAGCCCATAGACTACAAGTTCAACAGACCCTGGAAGGACCCCCATAATCATCATGAAGTTTCTTAATTACCAAGATAAGGTGAGAGCTCGCCTAAAGGGGAAGGTGAAGTACCACGACCATCATAGGATGTTCTTTCTGGACCTGTTCGCGGAGATCCAAAAATAATGGAAATGATACAACCAGATGAAACAGCAACTACAGGTCATTTCATTTGACTAAACTACTGGGTGGCCACTACCTTCCAAAAAAAAAAAAAGTTCAAAGCACAGAGCTGTATTACTACACTATTGTGCTTATTAAATATTTTTTAAGTAAGTGGGATGTTAAGAGTATGAAAGAAACAGGTAATGAATGTACTCAACAAAAATCACCCAAAAGTAGTTTTCCTTCAAGTAATTCACTTGCTCTCTAGAGAAACGGCTCGATTAAGGAAAAGATGGCCGGGTCAAGTAATTGAATGCTCCTTTTTACAACGTGCCAAGGGCGTAGTGGTGCTTATCCATAAATCTTTACCCCTTAGTGTACAAAAAACTATTCTAGATCGAGCAGGGAGATTATACATCATTATACAAGGTTCCATGATGAACCAAGACCTAATTCTAGTTAACTTGCACCAAATATTCACGATTCAAACTTTTGTAAAAAAAAAAATATTCCTATCTATATCATCTCTTCGAGGTGATATAATCGTGGTGGGAGGGATTTTAACTTTGCCTTAAACCCAAACCTTGATCAATCCAAGAAGACATATTATTTACAAATTTATGACTGAACTGAACCTAAAAGATGTTTGGTGATTGAGAAACCCCATGAAGAGGGAATACTCTTGCCATTCCACTAGTCATAATATCTATAGTTGTATAGATTACATCCGTGTCACCAGCCCAATCGTTTTCAGAACTATCAACTGTGAAGAGCATTTTCATATCTGACCACTCACTAGTCTTGCTTCGAAGCACAGCCGCTTACAAAGGGCAACCAATATGGCGTCCAAAACCAAACTTCTTACAAATACCCAAATTCCTGGAATATTTTAGAACGAACATAGAAGTCTACTTCCTATTCAATACAAATGAAACTTCAGCGTCAATTAGACCGGAAGGCTTTAAAGCTTCTATACGAGGCCAAATAATTGGTTACACAAGAGACAAATCAAAAACACGTTTTGTACGGATGTCAAAACTGGAAAAAATAAAATAAAATAAAAAGGACTTGAATTGTAAATTAAATAAGTGATAACAATGAGAATCAACAGAAACTGTCAACATTAAAAGCAAACTATGATAAACTATCTTCTGACAAAGCCTCAGCAGAATTACTTAAACTCAAGCAAACTTCTTATGATCAGGGAGAAAAGTCTGAAAACGTTTAACATGGTGCATTAAAACACTGGAAAATGAGAGTACAATTAATGAGATTACAACTGAAGATAGTGAGATCTCCTCAAATCCTTAAAAAAAGACAACAGATCTTTGAATCATTGTATAAACAGCTATTCATCAGAATGGCACACATCCACTGAGTCTTTGGATATTTTTGATTCCATAAAAAAATTCCTTCACTTGATGGAATAGCTAAAGCTGAGCTGGACTCCTCAATGACAGTAACCGAAATATCAGAGACACCTGGCCCAGACGGCATTCCAATAGATTTTTATAAACTATTTAAAAGCAGATTATTATATCCTTTATACAATATGCTTTAGGGCAGGTGAAGTACCCCCTACTCTGTCTAGTTCTGATAGAATAGATCTTTTAAAACCTGAGAAACTGTCAACAAAATGTTAGTCCTACTGTCCAATTCCATTAATAAACTCTGATGTTAAGACAATAGCAAAAGTATTAGCAAGTAGAATTGGGGAAAAACACCCACCCTTCCTTTGTAATACAGACCAAAATGGTTTTCTAATGAGATATCAAGCTTTTTTATAGCATACATCTGGTCCTAAATATTGTCCGTCAGAACATCCAGACAGCATTAATATCACCCGACACAGAAAAGACCTTCGACAGAGTGGAACACTCTTATCTCCACGAAGTCCTTTCTTGTTTTGGTTTTGGCAGCCACTTCTCAACCTTGGTCAAAATATTATATAATAAATCAGTAGCATCAATCATGACTAACAATGTCATATCTAAACCCATTAAATTAACCAGGTCACGTCAAGGATGACCCCCTTCTCTTGTGTTTTCAATATAACCGCTGTCTATTGTTATTAGAAATAATCAAAATATTGACGTGTTAAAATACATTGAGTCTCAAATTGGCCTATTCAAGGATGACGTTACTGTGATGATGTTACATCTGTAACAATCAATTTTTCATCTACTTCATACTATACAGTTGGCAAGGTATCAGCGGACTTCATTAATGAACCCTAATCAGTCATCTATTCCTCAAGTCCCCCGAGAGACCAAGACGTCCCATCAGAACACTAACTGACTGTGTCACCGAATCAGTCAGTGGATGGCCACTGCTACCCATCTCCATGATAGGATGTATAAATATTCTCAGGAACGTTATACCAAAATATCTTTCTCTTTTTCAACCTCTCAGTTCCCCAAACAACTTCCTTGCAAAAATGTAAACTATTTTCTGTAAGTTTATTTGGAATAACAGACGTGCCAGGCTTCGTTTATCTTCGCTATACCTTCCTTATGACCGAGGAGGCCTGAGTCTACCCAATATTCAATGGTAAAACTGGGTAGCCTCTGCAGCCTCCTGCTGATTCTGAACAACACCACTAACCTGGGTAAACATCCAAAAAGCCAGTACATCTCTTCTGCTACTCCATCTATATTTATACACAGTCGTATTTAAAAAAATATATACTTGTAATCCCTTTGGAAGAAATAACATCAGGTATGTATGAGGTGCATAAATAGAAAAGGAAATACCCAAACTGTCCCGATTTTCCCCCATTTGGAGCAACAGCATCTTCAGACGTGGTAAGAACAATATGCGCTTTAAAATCTGGGAAGATTAAGGTATAAGTAAAATTGCAGGTCTGTTTGATAAAGAAAGGCTCATGTGTGCTTTAAGAACTTGCGACAAAATGATGGTGTCCAGCCAAAACACTTCTTCAAATATCTACAAATTAGAAATTTTATATTTAAGAAACAAATCTCCTTAAACGTACCTGCTCTCACCCCCCTGGAAAAAATATTGATGGAACACAACCCCAAAAAAGGTGCGATTTCCCACTTCTACGTTTGCATAGTAGAAGGTTTCCAAACTTCCTCAGAGAATAAAAGGTTAGCTCGATGGTGTGAAAGGCTCAGACACAATCTATTCGTTCAAACTTTAAACTACTTAAAAAAAGAAAAAAAGGGCTGATGAGAACCTATGTCACTCCGACCTCGCTGGACAAATTTAATCCTAATACCCCAGATTTATGTGCTAAATGTGGAGCAAAAGGCACACTAATTCACTGCATGTGGGAATGTCCACAAATCCAGGCGTTCTGGACAGAGATTTTGGATTTGATTTCTTATATTACAGGGCTGAAAGTCAAAGTATGCCCTCAATTATGCATTCTTGGGATCTTTCCTGATGACTGCCAAAAAAGCAAAATAAATCAAAAAATGACAATTTACTATTTACAGCAAGCAAAACGCAATATAGCTAATTTTAGGAAATCTAGTAATAGACAAGTTTATGAGCCTGGCTAACTACGTTGTCAAACTCCCTGGCTCTGCTAGAACTACATGATCACCTTTAAGAATATACGGGATACTGTTTTAATATTTATAGAAGGGGATAAGCCCACGGAGGCTTTACTGACCTAACATTGTATAAACAGGACATTTTTTTCTTTTTCACAGATTTACTTTTTTACAGATTGCTACGGACACATTGACTCAAACACATTCCTTTGCCCTGTTGACATGTGTGTAAAGCTTCTGATGTGAACCGTTTCCATGGCATCTTACTGGTTCCTGATTTTTTTTTGTTGTTGTTAGACATTTTTTGAAATATGTGAAAAAAACAAAACAAACAAAACAAAACAAAAAAAACCAAAAGAGAATGAAAGACAAGTTTAAAAGGGAACAAGTCTGATAGATCTGGATCCATTGTGCCTTAATGTTTCACGTTAAAAAAAGGGTCATAAAAATTTATCATCTTAAAACTGTCCACTATAACCAGCTTTGAAAAAAAAATCAAGAATCATAAATAAAAAAGAAAAGAAAAACAGTATTTAAAGCTAAAAGCACATATCAGGTCAAAAAGTAACCTCAAAGTTTAAAGTGATACACTGGCAATTCACTGAATCTCTGTTCCCCACAAGTTGGGAGTTTTTGCAAAAGATATTAAAAAGACCAAGAAGGAAGCAAGATATGCTGACTTAGAAACATTTATTAGGGTGAAAACACACACACACAAACACACACACAGTACCCCATTATTTTCCCATGATGTAATCTTGTAGCACCACCACTTTACTTGAAAAACTCACATTCAAGAACCTAAAATTACATTGGACGGTTGTCATTACAACATCAGAACATCTCATCATAAACAAACTGGTTTCCGCGTGTGAAGTTGGCGAAAAGCTTTTTTTTTTTTTTTGAAATCCTACAGAAGCTGCCCCCATTTTAGCTAAAAACATCTCCTGTTCAATTTCTTCCTCTATCCCCCCTCCCCTCTGGAGGACCCCAGCCTCTGAAGCACATGAGAGCCTGTGCGAACACTAGTCCTTTGCAAATGAATGCAATTACCCCTGAATCAAATGACACGACTGCCTCAGCCAATAGTCTTGGACCGGTTTGCATGATCTGAGGTACGTGACAGCCCTTTCCTGATTAGCCTAGCAAATGCTTTTCTCTTGCTATGACAAAAGGCGAGGAGTAAAGTCTGGTCATGAGCTTCTCTTTCCCGTGACTGAGAAGAGTGCTGCTGATTTCAGCTGTGCTGCAATAAGGAATGACTGCAATGTGTGCTCAAGACGCCGGGATGTCCTGTTACAGCCCCACATCATCCTGATGACAGGAAGGAAAAACACGCAGTTTCAGTCCCAGCTTTGGAGACTTCTATTTTGGCTTGTGCTCCAGTTAAAACGGAGGGTGTGATGATATGTAACACTTCTGATGGCGTTTTGATGCGAGACAGAGAGAGACAGGGTAGATGTGAGGGGTCATAAAAGAGCCCTGATGAGAAATACCAGAACTCGGCAGAACTCGGTGTGCTGTGTGGGGAGTGTGGCTGAGGGTGTCTGGCGTGGCCAATGGAAAAGCCTCGTCTCCCGCGGGGTGTATGCGTGTGTGAAAGAGTGTGTGAGACAGTGCCAGCTCATGTTTTTAGTGGAATGGCGGGACGACAAACAGCAGTATGGTTTTGATTTTGCAGTCCGCTCCTTTGGAGGCATGTGTTGCAGCGGTTTCAAACACACGCAAATGGAAATAAAGACATGCAAATGAACACACGGACACCCACTTTGACACAAATACACATGTACAGCATTGAATGGATATCCCTCGTACCGCTTTGAACGTACACAGGCCCATTAGGGGCTTTCTCGTTTTTGAAATGATATATTTTGGAATCTGAGACTCTGTGTGACACACATTTATCTCTGGTTGCAGTGCACAGGAATTTAAACATTCCAGCTAATCACTGTGTGCAAAGTTCAATTGTAATCACAGCCAAGTTGTTAGTATCTTTTAGGAAACAGTAAATGCAGGATTGGCAGCCAGGCAGTCATCACAATCAACATTCCTCAGCAAGGTTACAAAACCCACAACTTCACACAAGTGAACTTTGATTGCTGTCGCTGGAGGACGTTCATATCCTGTGTTGTATAAAAATAAATCTCGGGTGCAGAAAATGTTTTCTGCATTCAGAAGTGCAGTCATAATAAGTAAAAAAAATAAAAGAAAAAATAAATTATAGTTAGTAAACTGGCATAATTGTTTTTCTAAAGGCTGGTCCATGCAGCTGAGTTGTGTAGAAGACGTCTCTCTGCTGTTCCTGAGCCCACCGTGAGGAGCAGCACCTCTGTTCTGAGTCAACAGAACAGAGCGGCGCTGGCAAAACACGAGGAAGTGACCACATGAAAGAGGACTATGACAGGAAACAGAGCTGACTTCCTGTCTCACAGGAAACATGGCGGTCAGTAAGCAGAGAAAAAGGCATGGAATGCAAAACCGCAGCGCTGTGAGCCAAGTGGACACCACAAATCAAATTCATGTTTAGCAACAGGCACTAAGGCTTGCTGTAAAAGTATATTCCTCACATGAAAGCAGCGTTCACGTTATTGCATGACAGCTGAAACAGAATTACATGAATGAGTGCGTTGTGACTCAACAAGCAGCTATAGTATGAGCGTCTGGACAGTGTGAGAGCAGGGAAACGTGTTTGAAGAGTCGGCTGTTTAATAGATGGAGACAGAGGGGCTGAGTGTGATGGACTAGGCTCAGATCAGTGCAGAACACACCAGGCTGATTTTAAACAGCCTCAATGGCAGCACTTGGGGCTGGGTTCGGCACTGGTTGAAAAGTCACCCACTCCTTGCCTCTCTCCTGTTTACTTCTTGTTCTTGCTTTCTTTATCTCCTCTCCTCGCCTTGTGTCCTTGTCCTCCCTCACCTCCATCCATGTCCTCCTCTCGTGATCTTGTCCACAACAAAATGCAAATGAAAAAAAAATAGCACAGTGATTCTTGCATTTACATCAACTCATATTTCTTTCCCTCTCCTGCTCTCCTCTCATCAGCTTCGTTTCATTTTTGCGTTCCAGGCCTGCAACACCTTCCGAAAAGAAGCCGGGAAAACAAAGCTTTTGTCACTTTGTATTCTTTGGATTCCTTTTGTGCAACACTTAAAAGCCAGTTTGGCCTTTGAAGATACCAAAGTGTTTCAGTTTCTATTTTCTTCCATTATTCCTCCAAGCACGCCGAAAATGTTTCCAAAACATGGTCTACGGGGGACCGAACAGGAATGGGAGGCAGGGAGGCAAGTAAGCTTACCCTCCTCGTCCTCAGATATACTGTACGTACCTGCGTCCACAGAATATTGTCTTGCATTATCTTGTTGGAAAAGGTGTCAGCAAATGTTGCTTTAAAACTCTTAATACACCTTCACATCAGTGTAATGTAAACTACTATTGCCACGGTTACCATAACAACCCTATATTTGTTTTCATATCAGACGTTGGCTTTCAGATTTGTTGGTGCTGATGGTCTGGATAGTCCTTTTAGTCTTTGGTCCAGGGCACATGGCTCATCCATTTCTTCCAAAATAACAACAACAATAATAATAATGATAAAAACAGGATTAATTAAAAAAAAAAAAAAGGATCTGAAATACTGATTTGTCAAACCACAGTGCACAGTTCGGTGCTCCATCCCAGAGATGTCAACACTTTCTCTGACATCATGCCTCTCTTTTTTTAAACAGTAAATGTTATTTGTGAACATAGCTCCATGTTGTCATGCTCGAGGGAGGTTTCCCAAACCAGTTGCTTGCCAGTATGATTATATCAGCTGTGATGAATAACAGCTCTTGATGCAATGCCGTCTGAGGGATCAGGAATCACGGGTGACCGGCTTAGGCTTGGCGCACTGGCCCTTTACATGCTGAAATTCCTGCAAATTCCTTGAATCGTTTAATGATATTATTAACTAGAGGAGGAGAAATATGCAAGCCCCTCACAATTGTTCGTTGGTGAACTTTTCAATGATTTTTCTCATGCATCTGTAGATAAAGTGGCGATCCTCAAAGTCTCAGCCTTTCATCGATACTTCTTCTGTCCTCATCACAGTCACCTGTAAGTAACCACTGCACTGATTCCTTCTTTTTTTTTTAATATATGACAGACCTGAAAAGCAAAACATGATGCATATGAACAGCTGCCTTGAGTTCATGTCATCCGCAAAGGAATAAGAGAACATCTATATTTCTGTTTTATTCTTTATTTGCATTTTCCACATCATCCCAGCTTTGGAGTTTCACGCCACCGTCCATTCTCAGTCATTATTCAAATTTATTCATCTTCCTTCTACTTTCTCTCACAGATTATAGCTACTTGTGAAAAAAGAAAAGAAAAAAAACGGAGGTAGTGTGCACACAGGCAGTTGCTGGCACACTGACCGAGGCGTTGACGTTCTTCTGAAATGTCAAGCCGTCGAATGAAAAAGTCCCCAGAAGAGTGCAACACCACCTACGTGTAGTACTGCTTTGAATCAAGTGAAGCCGCAAGTGAAACCTCAGCTGCAAAGCCCGTAGAGTCGTCGGTATAAAGTGCAGCGATGCTCCTTTCTCACTGACTAAAAGCGTGCAGCAGGTATCAACTCACATGCCATCCAATAAAGCTTCACATAGATTTACCAGAGATGTGGAACAGATGAAAGTGAAAATTGTGGTTTCCCTGCACTATTTCCACTAAACTCATCACATAGAGGGTGCTGTCCTGAACAGACATTTTTCCTCCTTTGCTACAAATGTCTAAGTCTTAATAGTGGGTGTGCATTTGCACTATAACTAGCTATTTTCTGTGTAATGTCTGCAGCTGAGATAGCAGTAACATATAGGGCACGTGAACCATTACTAACCACCTCAGTAAGTAGCTCTAAAGCTGCAGCTTTGGTCACGTCTGGAGGTTTGTGCTGAGTCTGGCTGAGTTACAGCAGTGTGGTTAAGACAGAAAACATGCAAACTTGTTATTAGTCTAAAACCAGCTCAGCATGTCTGCTCATTTAACAACAGAATGTGGCTGAGCATGCAGCTCCAGGTGAGGCGGCAGGGCAACAAGTGACAGTGAATTATCACAAAGTCATCAAATGATGTGCCGATGCAAGTTCAAATAGTCTTCTGGTGCGAGCGGCGTGTTGTTAACAAAAAGGATTAAAAGCAGTCAAGCACTTACAGCTGACGTCTTATGAGATCTGTACTCTATCTTTTGCTCTTTGATGAATTCCTATGCGCTTCTTACAAAAAACAAAAAGGGTTTGAAAGCCATTAGCCCTGGACTACAAAGTGTTTTAGTGGGTGAGCAGCAGCTTCTGTCTCTTTGGACTTGTTGGAACTTTTAGACACAGAAAAATCATAACAGCAACTTCAAATGTAGAGGGAAGCCCAGGTGGAACGATACGAGCTCCTTCACAGCCCTGTCATAGTTACTCTGCTGAGGTGTTGACATTACAACGTGGTGGCTCCAGTCACCGTCAAACTGCTGACGGAAAAACACATTTAGGACCACGGGTAACCTTCATCTGACTTTACGATTCAGTTCTGAACTAAATCAAATGGCAACCCTTAAAACAGCGGTTTGGAGCAAATTTCCTAGTAGTTGGTGCACGTCAAAACTGACATTATAGTAAAAGAAAAAGTTCTCTTGGTGTTTCAGAGTGGGAAGCTGGAACTTAAAAGTCATGGACAGTGATCTTTGTGCGATTCCTGAAGGGAAATGCGTTTATAAAGTTAGGGTTTTACACATTGAATTCACAACCAACTGCACTGTCATCTACTACTAAATAAAAAAGAAACCCTTCAGCTTTAAACTTGACATGACTGATATGCTCAGTGATGGATGGAAAGGTTTTGTGCAGCAGACGAAGGAGGACAGAGTGGATGAAGGCAGATTTCCTCCATTAGAGTAAAATTATCCTGAAAGACTGAGGATACAAGTTGTTTTTTTTTTCATCTATCTTGTCCACAAGTGCAGACATTCACGATGTTATCAAATGGCCTGGAAGCTTTACCGGTTGGTTAAGCATGCCTTTATTTTTTGTAATAATAACTATTTAAGACAATGAGCAACAATGACTGTCAGGTGTTGCCTGCGCTCAAGCACTTTTTTTTTCTCCTTCTATTGTTATTTGGCTTTAAAAACTCGCAGCCACGATCCTGAGCCATAAAAAAGCACGCTCCAAGTATCTCACCAGAACAGGTAAACGGCTTATATGGCATGTCTTATCTCAAGAACAAACTGTGTCCGCAATGTTGCTCAATTACGCACATGCGATCAATTACTAGTTTGCAACTCTTTGCTAATTTACTCTGATCCCCGCAGACCATTTTGGCCAGTATCAAAATGAGCTGGTTGCACTTGTTTCTGTGAATCAGCAGTTTCAGGACCTCATCTGCAGAAATGAACGCTTCTGTAGGTGCTATTTATGGTGTGTCACCACGCACCGTGTTTATCCTTGAAAGTGAAATTTGCAATCTTTTTTTTCCCCTTTGCGGACTGATGTACACTGTGATTCTTTTTATTTAAAAAAAAAAACAAAAACAGCTTTTCCATGATGCCCAATCTCTCTACATGCAAAAAAATAAAGTTATACTCATTAACTTAACCAAATTTACAATGCAATCTGGACATACTGCGGTGACTTCACGTGTTTGCAGTTTGATAGGTTATCATCAGCAGCGATATTGAACTGACCGATGATAACCACTGACCTACTTACCAAACTTAATATAGCAATAATCATAAAGTGCAGTGGAAATAAAAGGAAGAATACAGGAAATGTACAGCCTCGGGCTTTTTTCATTATTTACACCACAGATTAAAGACAGAAAAAGCTCAGTCCTGAGAAAAGGAAATTATTGTTGTCATTAATGTTGCACAGCAGCGAGCAGCAAAAGTACAGCGCCTCAGGTTTGTCTGGTGCGCACAACATAAATATGCTACTGTTAGTTAAGTTATAAAAAGAAATCTGTTTTGCCACAATTTCTGTTTTTTTAAAAAAAAAGAGTCTCGAATTAAAAATGGAAACTGACCCCAGGACACGGTTCAAGCTGAAAATAGCCCCCACCCCCCCAAATCCTGCCCATTTTGTAGAATTCTTCCTTGTCATTTTCAGTTGCTACTTTAGGCCTCTTAGCATTAACATTACTTCAAACAGCTGACTGATTGCATGCTTGAGCTGTGGCAAAAGGAGGCCTTATATCAGCTGTTAATGTTAACTTCGAGAGAAAAAAAAAAAAAAAAAAAGATCTCAGGGAAAGAGGAGAGAGAACGGCAGCACACAGAGCTCTCAGTGTGCAGGCCATCAAATTCACTTTAGGATTCTATTAGCCCAAATAGTGGTCCACTTTCAGGAAAGTACCTCTTCAGAATGCTCATTGTCAGATGCTTACTTAAATGGCCGTCATAAAGTGCAGATGTAGAGGCAGAAAACGCGAGTCATGCAAGAGCAAATCTGTCTGCAAATGTATTTACTGACGGCGTCTTGGCAGGATTGCCTTTTCCCCAATCCTTTCCAAGCAATCTCAGGGCGACCAACTTCCTTTCCACACCAAACACACACACACACACACACACGGCTCAGCTTGGCAGCCTGAAAGTACCGCAGACAAATGATAAAAAGTTTGTGAGTGATTTTGTGCAAAAGATGAGTATCAGCAAAGCTGTTGACACTCCTGGATCATCCGTCGTCGTGATGGTGTGAGACGAGCCCCGAGTTAGAAGAGTGGCAGAGCGCCAATTAGAGAACTTCCTGGTGCATTGTGTCCGCACAGGAAGAACTGGCCAGTCCTGATACTGATCCCACCGATGCCTCTGGTTTACATGCAAAACACTGCAGACGGAGACCCTAATAGGTGAAGTGCAAGGGACTAGCCGAAGAAAACAGTGGGTTCAAGAGACACAACTTCCTAATCAAAACTCTCCAGTGTGACTTGGCAAAATAAGAGGAAAAAGGAAAGAATGGGGCCTCGTCCAGGTAGGCTTTTCCAGAAGGATTGTAATGAAGGATAAAGGCATTGCTCCTACATCCTAGAAACAAAAAGATTTGCCCTCATTAGAGATTCAAAGAAGCTGAATTTTATGAGAGAGTACTAAACCACGGACTGCAAATGTATTTTGAATCTTTAAACCTGATAGTGATCTACAGTTATAAATGCGATCTCCCGTGCCGTGCTGCTGTAGCTACTACAGCAGCCCTGAGGTGAGTTTGCTTTGCAGTCTCTCATTTGTGCTTTAATGGGGTGGGTGAGGTGGGGAGTGTTCAGACCTGCAGCTTGTCCACAAATGTCACTGAACCTGTCCAATCACAGTTTTCATTTCAACAAGCCAGTTAAAAAAAAAAAAAAAAAAAAGCTGTCCAGAAGCACCATCAGTGTTAAGCTGTGAAGCAGTTTTCAAAATACTATGTTGAGGGTTTGGTTTTCTTTGCCAGCTGGGTTGGGTTTGTTTTCATTCGTTTGTTTTGGTTTTTAACTTCACAACAAAGGCCGAGTTGCCAATTTACCTGTGAGTTAACCTGATCTGCTTAACCTACTCTGCATCTCTTTGTCTTTCACTCCAATCACATTGTAACAATAGGATAATATCATGTTTCGTAATCTAATATGGTTGTATCTTGACTGATTTTAATACTCACACTCTAGTCCCTTTCAGGAAAACAAGCACACAAGCAAATCTTGTACAAAAGCTAGCTGCACTCATGGGAAGCTAACTGAATGATTCCTAATCCTTTTTTTCTGTAATTGTTGTCAATGATGGCTTCTTTGAAAGTAATGTCTCAACAGCAAGCTAACAGCAATGGGAGCTATGTGTTTACATGCTGCACTCTCGATTTCCTGACTCAGACTCAGACAGCACGCAGCTCATGTGTAGAGACAGGGAGCGGGTTGTGCTGGCTAAGCTTACCATGCTAAAATATGTGCATGTGTTGCTATGAGCAACACAATGTGAGTCTGTAAATGCACAGAGCTGTGTCTGTGGAGTGGGGATATTTTTTGCCTCTGATCAGCACAGCCGCTGGGCTGGGCCGCTGCCTGCTCTCCCAGGATAAAGCTGCAGTGTGTGGACCACTGCTGGGTCCCTGTGTGGCGGCCCGCGTCCGTAGGGCCGACCCTCTGCTGCATCCTCGGGGGGTTGCGAGTGTTGTGGCGTATGTATTTATCCGCTCGTAAACCCCCCCTCCGGTTTAAACTGGCAAACATGGGGATATCCCAAAGCCGTTTTACAGCCAGTCCTTAATTCCAACAAGTTTTCCGGTCACACACTTGTTCTTTCGCAGAAGTAACTGTCGCTCAAATGTCGTCGAAAGACAAATCGCTGGGTTACTTGCAATATTAGTCATTCACCGATATGTGGAAGAAAAGAGAAAACGAAACAGTACCTGCAAACTCTCAAAAACCACCACCCACACTGTCTGCAGACTGTCTGTTCTCAAAAATGCAATTCTGCTCCTCTACAGAGACTCCTGTTGAGCACATAAATGTCACCAAAAGGAGGAAAAAAAGGCACTTACAACCTTGTAAAACCTGTGCATGAATTTTACTTCTGTCATACTGCTGAGGCAGCAGTAGGCTAGAATAATCAGAGTAATCATATCAACATCCTCATCAACGTTATCGCGCAGGACAATCATCACAGCACTTTATTACAATGCCAAATCTTAAGCGTCCTAATTCTCCTGAAAGATATGGAAAATCCATGAAGATGAACATCTGCCTGCAAGGCACTTATCCGTTTTCAAGTCCTCAAAGTAAACATCTTTTTTCTTTTTTCTTTTTCTTTTTTTGAATGGGCTTGCCGCAACAAGGACACAGATTTAATCAAGTGTTCAAGTCTTTGAACAGCGAATGATAACCGGATTCCTCATTATTATCTGTTGTATTGCTGTTTATCACGTACGTTCTTACGTTCGTTGTTTGCTTTGTTATCATTGTTATTCATTCTTATTGAAACTGCGGTTGTGCCATTACAAGAGCCAGTCACTGAAGTATGTTGTTATGCTACTCGGAAATGTCTGAACTGAACATGTTACAGAATTATCACGGAAAATGAGATAAAATGACACTAGTTTGGCGCTGACATTGACACCCTTTGTGGTAAAGGAACACAGATCTGGTTGGATGGTTCCACTGTGACTGCACATCTGACGGCAGGTTCATCACAACTGTTGGAAGGACTAATAGTTCATTCGAGGCCAATTAGAATTAGTTCAACTTTAGCATTTTTACTCATGAATTGGAGTCCATAAGCTATCTATTTAGAAAATTATATCAAGTGGGAACCAGGATCTCTGAATATGACCCTTCAGAGTGATAATTTAAACAGGCTGGGGGAATATGCAATAACAGTGGTCAACTTCCTGCTCTGAGTGGAGTTCAGAGGAAGGATGTTGATAAATGAAGGAAACACTGGAAAAGGAAGAAGCCACTGAATCAGGCGTCACGCTCGGGGTTGCTTCCTCTACTGATGACATCACTGCCCTGGCGCTGCATACCCTCGTGTTGCTTTCAAAGCGTCCACTTCCTGTCAGTGAGGGGCTGAAATCTGCATCTCTTCAAAAGGGAGATGAGTGGGCGGGGAAAAAAAAAAAAGGTAGTGTTAAACAGAAAAACTAAAGCTGAACATTGGTACAGTTCCATCAATAGAAGAATAAATAAGAACCACAAGTGTTCAGTAAATAAAAAGAGCATAGTGCTGACAAGTGTGCAAGTCTCACACTTGGATGCTCCATCTCAGGCTTAGCAAAGAAAAATAAAACTCCATTTAAGAACATGTCACGGTAATCATGCCAAGACAGTTTAGCAACTATGGAGTCAAAAGTAGTTTAGTGGAAATTTCTTTCGCCTTTGTTTTTCTGTCCTACTCAGTTTTACCACACGTCCCACATCTGCACCCGTTAATACAGGTGTCGGCGTTTATGGCGACTGAAAGGTGACATAATCGTTATGTTTCACAGCAGCAGGTAATGAGCACGACATTCACTGAACAGAGAGGTCCAGCTGTGATCTTCCACATCACTTGAATCAAATCTACTTGTTTTCGGGAAGAGCCTCTCCGTGTGATTCTCGGTCTTCATTGTTCTGAAATACCGTATTTCCTGTAGTAAACGCTCCCAACCTGATAACAGCATCCTCAGGACTTTAGGAAAACTTTAACAAAACTTTCAGCTTCTTTGCAGCAAAATGCTCGCCATTTTTCTCGGCAACTTCAACAACCTTCAGTTCAAAAGACACGTGTGACTGAAATCTTTGCAGCTTATCCACTTGTTACGGTTACGTTGTGGTGCCACGTTACAGCACGCACTGAAGCCGCCCATCAACAAACTTGACATAACGCACCAGTTATAGACTTTTCATGTCTAATTTTTCTTGCTTAAAATAGATTCCTTCTAGTGTTTGATGCTACTTTAGAGGTTAAACAGATTAAAACTAGATGGCACAAAATGTGCATGATTTTAAAGGTTAAAATCCATGAACATCGTTCCACATCCAAAGCTAAATCCAATAAATATTCCAAGCTAATGATTAACTGTCTTTTTTTTTCCTTCTTCCCCTTCAATGAGTTCAGCTGTGATATGAATGAGAATAAATAGTCCGCAGGTGGTTGTACATCCAGTAAGCCTGACTGGAACAGAACAGAAACCCTTAAATTTGACCCACAGATGCAGACTCCAATAAATTCACACTAAACGTCATTTCAGTGTTCGTATCAAGCAGAATCCCAGACATGTGCTAGCTTACTGCCAGGAAAACTACATTTAGTCTGACTACACTTGCTTTTGATATTACAGACAGAAATATGCTGAGCTGAAAACAATTTCCATTAGTTTGAGGTCAAAAAAAAAAAGTCAAGTCAAGCAGAAGTCCAGGTCACCTCTCTGCCGTCCCGCTGCTGGTATTTCTTTCATAAACACGACACCACACAAGAGCAGACAATAGTGTAGTAATGTTTGAACTCGCTCCCAGGGGCAGTTCACTTCAGCTGTTATGCACTTGAATGGCCCTGAAATGAACTATTAGTCATTACAACAGATGTGGTGAACCTGCCATCAGATGCACAGTCATAATGGAACTTTTGATTTATGCTCATTTTTTTTTTCTTTTTTTCTTTTCCACTCACGCCAGCCAGCAGCGTAGGCCCAACGAGCGTTCACGTATGTGATAGAGGGGCTGATTGAATGTGCGATAGTGTGATAATGCCGGACCAGTCTAACAGGCACCATGCATAATCGCTTTAGGGCAGGAATTGCACAACAATGTGGGTCTGGGTAATGCCTGTGGTTTGGGGCCCTGAGCAGTGAGCGGTCCCATAAAAGTCTTGCTCTCCACACACATGCACACACACACACACACACTACACACACACGTCCATGAGCTATTTGATAAGATATTTGAAGGGACATGTTTTTCACTTCTCATTTGAATGCTGAAATTATTCAAAATGCATTTAAAAGGGTTCCTCTTCACACCGTGCAGCATGGCGAGGTCTTCCTGTGGGTCCAGCAGGTTGTGATGGCACTCAGAGCAACAGCGTACCCTGCGAAACCAACTGCCAAGCCTGGGCAAACCCATACCCAAAACAAATGATCACGTGATCCTGTCCTGCTACTACCAACCCCGCACTCAGAAAAACAAAACATTCTGACTCATCCTGAATGACTGTTTACAACGGCGCTGGATCTCGACGAAGTCTTTTCAACTCGAGCGTAAACCGACCTGCGTGGGCGCCCCTCCCCTGTTCAAGTGAACGAAAATCGACTCTCTGTCTCTATTCTTTTGTGTTTCACTGACACTCGCTGCGGTTCTGCTCGATGCCACATGACTGACTGATCTACCCTCTGGTCTGCAGCCAGGACAGACAGGAGTGCTGCACGGCTGTGCAAGCGCCAGCAGCAGAGGTGGGTGGAATCACCCGTGTGCACATTTGACATGATTTGTTTGAATTCTCAAACTGGAAGGGGCACTTTATGGGATTTTCCAGGGTCTACGACAGTGAAATAAAGGCTCACAAAGTGTTAAGTTAAAGCTGCAGCGTCACTTTCTTCACTAGCTGAGGTTAAATAAAACAGAACACTCAGTCAGCTTTTATTCCCCAGCTCAGATTCAAAGATTTTTTAACAGACATTTTTTTTTCCCAGTAAGTTAACTACAAAAGAAACCGCTGAAATGGAATCGAAAAAATTCCATTCATAAAAAAACAGGAAAAAAAACAACAAAAGTCCTAAATGTAAACACGGAAAATCGCTGTCAAACATGACTTCAGTATAAACAAACACACACACACACACCCCACAACAGCATCTTGGAGGTGTGTAAAGCTGAACACTCATGTTTTTTTTTTTTTGAAAACAGCTCATTCATCCATCAGCTCAGAGATCGTGAGACCATTTGCTGTCAGGGTTCTCCACACACACGCACACATACACACGCACGCACACACACACACATACAAAACAGGATTTCATATTGTAAATATTCAACAAGCTGGATATTTACAATCTGAGATTAGCGCGGGCCAAACATTCTTCCCAGACGATTCTATCGCTGAAAAGACACCTCACACAACAGGAGGATCTGATCATATAATCTGCAGAATGATCAAGACTCAATGGGAATCGTCGGAAGGGGAGAACTGGGACCAGAACTGACCCGTTAATCTAACAAACTAACCCGTTTGTGCTTGGCTTCAGTTGTGAGATCATTCGAAAATGTTGAGAAATTAAAGGGGAAGCTGTGTTAAAAAATAAAAAAAAACTGAACTGTAACTCATGATTTAAAATGAATAATAGTCATAAAAAAAGATGCTATAAAAACTAAAAAAAAAAAAAGAAAAGAAAAAACAGATCAACCTCCTTCAGCTTCTACTGGATTGATTCGCTCTCAGGTGCAACATCTGTATCAATTTCGAGCGAAACATCTGAATAACGAAAAACCACTGCAAAAAGGTAACAGAGAGCAGATGACGGAGGGAAGTGTCACGTGAAATCAGTCACCAACGTTCTTTTGAGGTGAACGTGATGTGATGTCACAGCATCAGAGTGACTGGAGCCATAAATAAACGCACGTGTACCACACGCAGGCGTCAACATGCAAACACCGTTGGATGGCCACGCTGCAGCAGACTGACCTGCTTCCCCGCTTGCACGTTGCTTCCTTCTGTTGGGGCTTTCATTAATATCCCAAAACGGTAAAAGGGAATAAAAGAGAGCGGAGGGTAAGTGTAGCGCCGGGGCTGAGAGGTAAACAAACCCAGAGCCGGACAGAAGAAAAAAAAAAAACATTAAAAAAAAAACATGACATTGTGAAATTATCTGTGGAGTTACTCGTTTCATGCTGTTGCTCAATCAAATCAGTGTGGATGAGCACAGTTACATCACGTTTTCTGCACCGTGCTCTACTAAAAAAAAACAAACAAAAAAAAAACACAACAAGTGGAACCGCTTGTGCTAAAAGAAACCAGTGAAGGACATTTAATTCACTGGTCACCCCAAACTGGACAACTTTACCGGCTCTTCTTCAAATTCTTTCTTTCCTGAAACTGAAAAATGAAACACTCACCTTCACTTTCAAAGCTGTCATCTTCCCTCTCATTTTAACCTTTCTCTTTTTCTCAGTTAACAGGACAGATGATCAATGTTTCAGCTGATGTTGGGGGACAATCACTAGGGGACAGAAGGTCAACAGGTAGCAATCATCAGCACTCACAGCTGCTTTTCTACTTAACACCCCGAGAGCTCCGGCTGCTGTGAGTCCGTACTTCAAAGCAAAACCTGACCCCCCGCAACGCTAAAAAAAAAGAAAGAAAGTGAAAGGAAAAAGGGCAGTTTTTAGAAGATACTGGATTAAAATCAGCTGAGGAGAAAAAGGGAAGGCAGAGGAGTCACTCTGCGATAAAAATGATATAAAAGCCTGTTCTGGAATGTTCTCCGTGTCTGCCTGTCTGTCTGCCATCGTGATTGTGCATCTGCCAGCAGCAGGGCTTTAATTATGAGGCCCAGGTTATGTGCTCTCACACACACACACACACACACACACATACGAGGCTAGCGTCCCACATATCTCTAACACAGTGCCTCACAGTTCCGCTGACTAACCAGTGGCACCAGACTTTGGCCTGCGGCTCCCTGATTCCAGTAAATGTCTTGTTATGCAACTCCTAACAAGTGTCACCCAGACTGAACTTAGAGCATTCTGAGTCTCTCCCTCTCTCTCTCCTATCTTTCTCTTTTCATTTTTCTCTGAGTACAATAAGATATACCCCCCCCCCCCCCACACACACACACACACACCGAAAACATGAAGTGTGGCCCGCTTTGTGCTGAGGCAGAAAACCAGGAATGGAGAGGCAGCGGCGCAGGCAGGAAATGGGGAGGAGGGTGAGGAGAGCTCATTCGCTTGAGAAACACAGCTGCCCCTCATGTCTTGGTGCAGTGCCAAGCTTGGACTCCTCCAGTGCCCCCGCTGGTGCGAGGGGTGTGTGTGTGTGTGTGTGTGTGTGTGTGTGTGTGCGCACTTTGAACCAGCAGAAACAGGAGAACTGCTGTTCTGTCCAGCTTTCTGTCCTACTAATACACATTCAGACCAGAGAAACTAAAAGTCTGTGAGTGGTGATAAAGTACAACCAGCTTTGTGCTCTCTCAGGATTATAACGCCTTCAGTCTTAGCTCCCTTTTCTTTTTTTTTTTTTTCGAAACTATATCCCACGGTGTCGAGCGGAAAAATGTATTTTTGTGCACTCACAGAAATTAAGCACCCTTTCGCATTCTCTAATCTACAGCAAATCGAATCTAATCTCATCTAATCTAATTCTAAAACTTAAATACCAGTGTTGCTAAACCGAGCTGAACTTGAGGGCAGTTTCAGGTTTCATATAACGTGATGTTTAAGTGCGGTCGAGGGATGTGAACTGTGAGTCCGTGGAAATTCTGCCAACTCGCAGAGGTTTCTTCCACACCGTTGTGACCAATTTCTCTGATATCTCATTCAAAGCCATTTTAGTTATTTGACTCTCTGGTCTAGTTCTTAGAACCAAAAAAATAACTTTCCTTCGAGTGGGACTATTGATTTTGACCCAAGGGAACTATTTTAAGGTCGAAGAAGACTTGAATCCACGCTAAAGGAACAGCGGCGGCGTCTTTTTAGCTGCTGCCTCAAGAGCAGAATGGGGGTCACCTGTAAACCTGTTCAGCGATGGTCCCAGACTGCACGCACGTGCACGAACGTTGACTTTACGAACCTAAACGTGAACGCAGCACCAGGATCCACCAGGGCAAGAAGAAATTAGGTCAAATTCTTCCTTTCCTTCAAGACATTTCGAAACAATTAGGTTCCATCAAGCTATAGTGAGAAAGACCATTCACAAGAAAGCATTCAAGACAGTTGCCAATCTTCCTGGGGTGGACCCAGCAAGTTCATCCCCAGGTCAGACTGAGGAATGCTTAGATAATTTACAAAAAACCCAAGACTCTCAGTTCGCTTGTTAAATGTTCAAGTCCATGACAGCGCCGTTAGAAAAGACTGCACAAGCATAGTTTATTCACGGAAGTGTTGCCAACTACCAACTCCTCTGTATAATAAAGTATTCAAGAGGCCATCTGTGGGACAGCTAAAGCTTGGCCAAAATTAGGTCATGCAACATGCCAATGGTCCACATCAGCAAATCTACAACTGAACAGTTTAAAAAGAAAAAAGAGAAAAGAGAAAAGAATCAAGGTGCAATAAGCAGGAACGGACTTCTGCTCTGCTGAAAAGCTGTGGACATCAAACGCCCCCACTCATCTCTATGAACTGCAGCAACACCAGGAAAAAAAAAAAGAAAAAAAAAAAAAAAAAAAAAAAAAGGATTCCTCCACGATGGCGTGAGACTGATAGCGTCATACTGAAAATGTTGCTGCTAAAGATGGAGCTGCTGAATTACAGGGTGCTTTTAGTTTTTCACATGCTGCTTCTGTATCTTATTCAAAACATATGACAGAATATGCCTTACGTTGTGGTTAATTTGAGGTTGTAAAGGGCAGATTATTGTTTATTGTATCCAGATAAAATGTACAATAAATCCTCACATTTAAAGAGGATGTAATTTTCTTCACATGGCCGCGTATGAATCTGAGGACGTGATTTACTTCAAACCTGAGTCATTTCAACTGAATAAGTGCCGCATAATGTTTTCTACAGTGTTGTTTAATTTCATTTATTTATCAGGGCTCAAACGAAAACCCAGCGTCTGGAAACTTACTAAACCTCCTAAAAACAAGGCAGTGCAGGAGTTGGGAATGAAAGCTAGATGTTAATTTGAGCTTTAAGCTATTACGTAAAACTTACAGTATGCTGGCCTGAATGTCTGCTACAGTTTGTCCTCTCTGGCGTTATTCCAGCTGTAGTCAAATTTTCAAGCATTTCAGATGTTTGAAATTTCTGGTACTGATATATAATAAATTGCGCTCGAATGTTCTGCCGCCAGTTGGAACCCGGGGTCCATAACTTGGTTATCTCGATCTGCTGCACAACTATCTGAGCCTCTCCTCTCTGTGATCCTCGCAGTGTTTACTGCAAGACTGAGAGGGATGAGAGTCAATAGGTGCATTTACGTGGTAATGACCCTTGTGCCGCTTGCTGTACAATCTGCTCAAACCTACGTGTTTGTCTGCTCCGGCATAGTTTGTTTGGAGATCTGTGGGAGTGTTTACCAGCGTAGGTTGAGGAATTTCAGGTCAAGAGAGTGTCGTGTACAGAGAAAACCTACAACTGAATTGATCCTGATACTGACATCAAAGCGTACCTGAACCATCCAGCTTCGCCAGCTGAAAGCAAATATTTATCCTGTAGTGACGTAAAAAAAAGAAAAAAGAGGAGAAATAAGAGAAAGAACAGATTTTTGGCGAGTGTAACATAACATGATTACACTATATTACACACAGTACACACTGTAATACTTGAACTACACACTTAGATAACATTTGAGTGAGTTTTTTTGGGGGTTTTTTATGTAAAAATTAGACATAAATAACCAACTCCACAGAGAGGGTTGGTGATACATCATTTCAGCCATCTGCTCCCCTTCCTGTTGTGTGGCTTCCTGTGCCAGAGCCAGCGTCCAGTCCAAATTAAGAGCTGGTCCCACCTGGCACAACTGTCCTCAAAATTCACACAGTCACAGACGGCCTGAGAAGTGTGGAGGCCGTCATGACTCAGTTCAGGCACGGCCAACTGCGGGAGATGGACGGCACCGCGAAAACGAGCTCTGCATCAAACAATTACAGAGAAGACAGCCTTAATCACAGATTAATGAAACGTTCACATGCTTCAGTTCACCGCAGGGGAGTCGCATTAGATGAGAGAGGTCAGCTGCGCAAAGAAACGACCTTTAACAAAAGCTAACTGCGCCTAATATTTAAACGTGCTTGGCGGTCACTCTTCTGAGGAACAAAACATTCAAGTCGCATTGGCTCTGAAAACTGAAGGAGAGTCGCACAGAAACCGCCCTCAACCGCTGCAATCACCGCAGTCTTCCTCAGAAATCACAGAACATCGTCTTATTCTGAAAGCGTTGTGTTTTGCTGAAAACTCCCAGTTTAACCATTCTGCTAAAACTAATGTTTCAAATCATCTCAACCCAGAATATAACTAGGCAGTCGAAAACAGGAAAGGAAAAAAAACAAAAACAAAAGGAACACAGGATCTCACAACAGCAGAGCAAAACAAAAGACGCAAAACATTGGAACATTTTAAATGGAGACAAGAAGTTACATTCAACTTATCAATGAAGCTTCCTGGAGACATATCTTAAATGTAAAGCTAAGAACAGAAATAGGAAAGAAATTCACCGCAGACGTATTCTCTAATGCTCCCCTGCATGAAACCGAATGGAGCTCTGTGAATAACCCAACGCCACTTTGCTTTCCCACATTATTACTCAGTTTACACCCCCAACATGACAGGATAAGCAGCGGGCCCCGGGGTGTCTGAGCACCCCTCTCCAAGCTGACACTCATGCAAAAACCACAAAATGGACAGAGCAACAGCAAGAAACTTCACTGTTTATCTAAATGTGTTTAAACAAGACATGAATACATGCTGAGCCCATGTCAGTGTGACTCTGATGCATGCTTTACAAAATGTAAATGATTGACTATTGCAGATAATGATGCTGGAGACACTTAACCTCACAGTTATTTGTTGGAGAAACTCTCTGCTGGGTAAAAACTTGAAGAACTTACAGCTTAACCAGAGAACATCACTCAGAAAGTGTTGAGCAAAGGGTGGTGCATTCAAGTAAAACAAGTGTTGTTGTTTTTTTTAACTAAAGACCATTAATAGAGCTGCTAATCCTGTAAATGTGGGACAACTGCTTCACTGATGGAGCCAATTCTGTGTTTAAGCTCGTCTTGTGCACAATGGAAGCAAAATTGTGTGTAAAAAGAAAAGAAAAAGAAAAGCAAAAGGCTTCAAATGTGTTGACGTAATGTGTGAAAAGTCAAAGAAAAAGAAAAATCCAAAAAATAATAAGAAATATTCTACTTTGTCCTCTGCTTTTTTACTCCACTGACACGACTGCCTCAGAGGGTCGCTTTGCAGAATTCTGCTCCCACCATCTCCCGCTGTTTTTTTCTGACCAGTACCGCTCGCTCCCGTGGGATAGAAATGCAGCCGTCAACCTCACGCCAAACGAGACTGATGCGTCATGCTTGTGTGTCCATTCAAGCGCAGATGCCACACACACACACACACACACACACAGCTTTGCAAACACCTGTTGGAGCTTTGAGCTGCCACTTGGGGGAATCTCAAAAATATGAGCAACATTTTCAGGTATAAATCCTAGTAGCTTATGTTTATGGCACAGTGGACACAGCTGTTCTACCGTGGAGTGAAATTTTGAAAATAATTAAGATTGTTCAGTTGTCTATTGCTACTTTCTATTTTTACTCTGAAAGGAGGCACATTCCCATTCTGAGATTTAAGGAAAATGTCTGACATTATTTAGTCAAGATTACTAATAAAATACAGTGCAACAGCTCTGTTTTGATCCATGTCTGTACGGCTCTGTTCACAGAAGCAGGTTTTATGGGGTGAAGTCAATCACTCAGTTCCTAAATCAGTGTTACTACGCTGCACTTGAGGAACGGCAACATGCTGCAGTCCAAGTGAGCTTTCAAGCAGGCTTTTCCCGAGGACGGTGCACAATGTTGGCCTGCGTTGATTAAATCACTGTAATCCTCCACTGTACAAAAGAAGCGAGCCCTGCACACTGACATGTGTCTGCTAACCATAAATAATGTCACCCATTATGTGGGTGTTTGTGGTTTAAGGTACTGTCACGAAACTCTGATTCTTCACATGTGAAAAACTTTATTCTGATCATTTTCATTCAGTTTTTAAACACATGTAAACATACAAGTTACATTCAGACTTTGATGTGTGCACTGCTCTGGTTAGTAGTAAAATGTTAAAAAAGCCCTATGCCAACAGCACAAATCCTGGCAAAGCTATAGAGCAACACAGACAGATCCTTTTAAAGTATAAATGTATATAGTGAATAAATAAATAAATGGAGGGAAATTGCTTTTAGGTATAAAACAGCTTGGGCAACATCATCGCCCCAGCAACACGTCTGTCTACTACCTGCTTTGTTTACAGCATGTATTCCACTACGCAGAAAGGGTTTTTCCACTCATATTTAGTCTGACTTGACTGAACTACACGTGACAGCTCAACATAAGTTTTGAGCTTGTGTAAACACTGAGGACAAGTGGGTGTTTGTGGAGCACAATGCTTCTGAAAACAGCATTCATGCTCAGTCTCTTTACTTTTTTCTTTTAATGTAAATGTTTGGCAAATTACAAAGAAGAGCAACTGCACTGTAAGAGACGGGGGCTAAAAAAAATTTCTGTACTCTCCAGCATTTGTAACTAATATGAATGTGTCACCTCTCAGAACATGACTCAAACATGCAAGCCTTCCTCTAACAGGACAGGACAAAAGAAAAAAACTCCACAACTGCTTTCAATTTCATCAGCAAGTCAGACAGTCTATAACGGAGGGCAGCCATAATAAATCTTTCACTGTGTGGCTACAGGCTTGGTATGATTTCCTGCTGGGAGAGTCGACTGTCATTAATTTATTGTTAGACACCACTGAAACTATGTGTCTCCAAAGAAAAGTTTACGCCCTTCAATAGCGTTCAGAGGGAGGGCCTGTCACACCACATCAGAAATTTTAAGTCCACACTTGTGTAATGTTTTGGACAGTTTCTAGGACACATGAATGCCTCTGGTATCTTGTTACGACATCGGTTTTTTTTGTTTTTTTTTTAAGCAGCTGCATTCAAGTTCCACAGTCTAATATGGGAGACTGATTTAACCTCAAAATTTCAAAATTCTTTTCTGCAGTGCAGCAGAGAGACGAGGACTATCTTAGCTGTACAGTTCAAACTCAAGAGTTTTATGAATGCTTTGATGAGAAAAGCAATCAGACAGAAATAAAAAGAAGGAAAAAAAACCCTGTTGAGTCAGGACACTCACATAAGTGACATACTGCAGGGAGAAGTCAGATGACTGTCTAAGGTGATGGATGCAATTGGTCAGTTACTTAAACTACCATGAAACCATGAACTGGATGGACAATGACAGGAGACATGGTTTCTCTTCAGTGTGTGAGAGAGCACATTAAAAGATACTTAGTGGACAGAATAAAGCTTTTTGTGCATGCATTTCAGTAAGTGTGGAAGCATTGCAAAGAAAAATGACATAGGTCCCTGCAGACCAAGTAACTCTGACAACATAGGTAATAGAGATAATCACAATGAACGGGAGCCTAAATAAACTGACACTACCTGGGAGTATATTATAGAGATACCACATGAGATAAAGGCAAGCATAAAGTATAGTGAAGTCCATATAAAACCACCAAAACTCCTGGATCATGGATTGCTTTGTACAGGAACTGACACATCTACCTCATAGTCTACACACATGCACACAAACTTAAACACACCAGATCTCTGAGGAGAAACTATCAAAAGAGACAGAGGAAGAGAAAAAAAACTTACCTTCCAGCCTGCAGAGCTGTTGCTGTCTCCTTTGTCCTTAAAGTAAGGCACACTCTTCACCATCCAGTCATAAATCTGAGACAGAGTTAATCTGTTCTCCGGAGAGCTTTCAATAGCTTTGGTTATGAGGTCTGCATATGACATATTTCCCCATGCGTTTCGCCGGGAGGAGCTGCTCTTCCTCTGGGCAGCGGCTGCAGCAGCGGCCGCGGCCGCCGAGGGCGACGAGCCAACCGGCGTGGAAAGAAGAGGCACCTGCTGCTGCTGCTGCTGATGCGGGAGTTGCGGGTTCGGGTGCTGCTGATGCTGATGATGTTGCTGCTGCTGCTGCGGAGGTCGCTGGTGGACGCAGTTCTCCTGACACTGGAACTCACTGCACAGGACCACAGGCTTCTGCTCCGTGAAGTCCTCATCCTCCTCCAGCAGGCTCAGGTTGTTGATGTACTCGGCGTTGGTGCCGGGTTCCTGCTTCACAGACGGCACCGGCGAAGACGTGTTGGAGTCTCCCGGGTTGATGAACTCCGGTCGGGGCAGTGGCCAAGTGCACGACCGGGGCCGGGAAAGGGGCTCGAAATCCGGGTCGATTTCCACCAGGTGTGGCTGCTGGGCCGCTTCCGCCATGGTCGTAGAGAGGTAACCGAGAGCAGTGTTACACTGTCATGTAAGTGTGACGAGAGGGAAAAAGACCCTTCAAAAGTAGCAAGTTCGCGTCTCAAAAGTGAGCAAACACAAGTATGACAGGGAACGCAAAGCTCCGCCTGGGCGTAAAGTCTCCACTTGAATGTCACATCCCAAAACGATAGAAAGCGGTGTAAACACTTTCAAAAACGAAAGAAAGAAAAGAAAAAAGTATGCTTCTAGAGAGCTTTTCAAGTGAAATAAAGTTGAGCCTGATTAGCGCTGGTTTGTTTTTGTTATCCAGTCGTAGTGATGTCCCGTCTGAACCCGGTTCAGCCTGTTGACTCTGAGTTGTTCAGCATGTGAGGACTTTTACTGGAAGTCTCATTTGTCAGCTGACACCGCCCACATTTGACTGACAGGCGAAAAGGACCAATGAATGCCATCGACAGACGTGATGGAAGAGGGGGCGGGGAAAGGGTCCAGTTCAACATTAAACGTTAAATACATCTGTGTTGGCGAGCTGCTAACACAGCTAATCGAAGAAGTGAGGGGAGACAGTTTGCAATATTTTACTCTCGTGAGATCCATCATATTAAATGCCATTCAAGGGGACGGAAATACTTTTGTGCTTAAGAGCATAGATTTGTGTGTCCAAATCAGGTGTTTGGGGCCACCTTGGTCTGGAACTTTCTCCTTCAGTGAACCATTCATAAAGGATATTAGAACATCATATACCTAGATAAGAGTGGCATTATCCAGCTTCTCCATGTTTATCTCAACCCAGCATCATATCATGATGCTGCAATGTATAGTTTTACATTGCTTTATATTATAGGCCTATTGTTGTTGTTTTTTTTGTTATTGTTTTTTTTTTGACACATTGCTATTACTGTTTGCAAACTGAAAATAGACCATACCACTTCCCATGCACATCATTTCTTCTAACACTTCCCTTGCACTGTCTCTTTCTTTTTCTTCTCTTTTGTAATATTTTTCTATATTCACTGTACAAGCCATATAGTTTCTACCCTCTCACTTGCCCCATGGAGATAAATTTAGTTAAGTGATTTTTTTTTTTTTTTTTTTTAAGGTGATGTTTGCTGTAATTCAGAAGTGGGGAATGTAAAGTTATAAACCTGTAACACAGAGCTTTAAAGAGCCACATACTGCAGCAGTGAGGGTCGCACTGAGATAGGCTGCTCTGAACAAAGTTGTAAATTCATGGTCTATGTAGTTTGACCAAAATGTGTTAAAGAAACTTAATTATGTTAATACATTGGGAAACTTTGTCAATGTTTTGGAAAATGGCATGATATATCTCCCTCATTATCATATGTTCAGTACTATTATTATTTATATGTCAAGTGTAATTCGTAAAGTTCAGCGAGGTAAAGGTGACACAAGCAAAAAAAGAAAAAGAGATGGCTTTTTCAAAAACAGCCACAGGATGACGTTCCATTCTCATCACCTTGACGTTACTGAAAATCTGTGGGTAGTTGTTGAATGTGCTGTGTTTGCAAAACAGCCTACACACATCTCTAAATTTGGCATGATTTCAGGGTGAATAATAAGTGTTAGCAAGTTGATGTAAAGAGAACTACTTCATCATTAACCTTACTGACTTACCAAGTGCTCAAACCTTGTTACAGCACATGTCACAGTCATTTATGTTTTATTTTAATATAAATATATGAACATATTTGCAAACCTATGCTTAAAAAAGATAAAAGGTGCACCGGTGTCTGAAGAGATGCTGATCTTT
>JBAMYA010000005.1:3248954-3261051 GCA_037176975.1 Arrhamphus sclerolepis
TATTTCTTTCAAATGTTTGAATTTTGTACATGTTTATCAGTTCCAAAGTTTAATAAATCAGTCACTGATGGCACAGTTCTGTTTTAGAACCCAAAAATGCCTTGCTATGGTTATGGGGGTACTTTCCTGAAAAAATATTTCACAGGGTGTACATCACTGAAAAAAGGTTTGTGAACCACTGATCTAAAACATTCATCATCATGTTTCAAACATGGTGGTAGCTCCATTAATGGTACAGCCACTTATGGCTCAGTGCTGTTTATTCATTGTCACTAACAGGAGTAAAAAGATGAGTTCTATGGAGGAACGGGGTTGTATCCTCAGCTCACATTCAAACAGAGGCAACAAAACTGACAGGATGGATAACGACACTAAACATAATACTAAAGGAACTCCGGACATTTTAGAGGCAAAACAAATGGAATAGTGTTCAGTAACCTTGCTGGTTGTCTGATTCCAACCAAACAGAGCAGCTTTTCGGTTTCTGGAGATTAATCTGAAGGGAGAAAGGCACATAAACAATCAGTAACGCTTTTACACAGATGAAACTCAGAATAACATTGGATTCCTGTCTTCAGTGATTAGCTGAGAAGGATTTTCATCAAAGTATAAAGTTATGGTTATATGCAACCATGCTACCACCGGCCATTTATTCCATCTGTGGAAAAACTGTTCACCAGTATTAGTTTTCAACTTGTACTCTAGATAGATAGATATAACATTATTAATCCCTGGAGGGAAATTCAAAATTCACTCATTTACTTCTTCGCTCTATTCTGCTGCTTTGTGCACTCGTCATATTTTATTTTTCACTGAACTAAGTCATATTTCTCGTATTTTTTCACTGAATTACATAATTCAACTGTTCCTGTTCCTATTTTTTTTCCCCGTCTTGTACTCATTTGACCCTCACACTGCAATTTATTTTTTAAAATATATACTTCCATTTTTGTAGTCTTATTTTATTTACTACTATATGCTTATTTATGTTTTTTAATTCCTGAATGCTAAATGTCACATTTTTGGTGATATTTCTTGGAGCACATCTTTATTATTTAACACAAAATCTATTTTGCCAAATAATAAAAAAAAAACAAAAAAAAAACTTTATCCTGAAAATCTTCAATGTGGATTGTAGAACACATGATTAAAAAAAGAGAGACAAAGTCTGGGCTTTAACTTTGGGCATAATTTATATACAGCAGGACCTTTTCAACCCCAAACCCATGTCAAGCATACATTTAACATTTACAAAAATAGCAGCTTAATAAATACAGGTATGAAATATTTTTGGAGCACCCAAATGTCTCCATGAAACACAGACAGACCGGGGTCCACACAAACATTCAAACCCGTGGTGGTCTCACCTGCATGAGTAAAAACAGACATCACTTTCTAACGCGTAGCGGCCACAACAAACGCCCCAGCTGTTACACAATTATGGACAGCAATGCCAAAACAGTATTTACAAAGACAAAAACATTTCTAACAGGCACTTATTGACTTAGATATTCCCCAGTTAACTGTGAAAAGTATTTGCAACACAAATTGGGAAAAAAAAGCAACTTTATGAAACACATTTTTACTATGCTGCAAAAACTTTTTAAAATGTAACTAGGTTACAAACACTGCATTTTTTCTTTTCTTTTTTACATAATTATTCAGTGTTTTACACATCTGTTCTGCCTTAAACATCTGCGCCATCAGTTGATAAATAGAGCATCGTTCTGGCACACAAACCAATTCAACTTACCAGAATCTGACTTCAGGTTTCTTATTGCATAGAAAAAAATAAATAATAATGCAATCAATTTCTCAAGTCAATTGTAAATACACGTTGCTCCGTTAGAGCGACTCCCCCGCAGCCCCCTCCCCGAAATATACTTTATAAAGATACACTGTACAGTCTGGTTAAATTTAGAAAGATGTCAAGTGATAGAAGGAAATCATACTTGTATTTCTATGTGTGTGGGGAATGGGCACTCATAATACATTCTCCGTAGTATCTAATTCACATTAGCAGTTTTTTTTAAGAGTTAAAGAGTGCAATTCCCTTGATTATGATGACACTGGTACTCTTCATCTCTGACAAATCGTTGCAGTCAGTCAGAAGGCAAATTCACCAACGCCTTCTTGCAGATAAACAATATACTGGTAACAGTGAACTGTTGTGCTTTTTATAGCTTTACTCAGTAACAAAATACGTTGTTAAAACTCCAAAAGTTGTATCTGAGAGGTAAATTGTATGTAAAGCATTCTTTTTTTTTTATACTGTTATTTGAATAGTCACACTGTGTTATCTGTAAACACCAAGGCGTGTATCGTTCAACAGGCACAAACATGTCTATACATTATGTATCATATGATGCAATCATTCCAGAGAATCTCACACATGTCAATGTTTCATATGCAGAAAAGAGCCAAGGTCCAAGAACCTTGTTTTCTTTTTCTTTCTCTCTCTCACGAATCTTCCTCGTCTGGTGCAGAGTTTTGCGTGTTGTGCAGGAATGCCTCCTTCTCCGTGGCCATGGGCTCTCCCTTTATCGTACAGGCAGGAGTGAAGGTGTCAGATCTGTTCTCTGCACTGTTACGAATCCCATAGCCGAAGTAGATGATGAATCCTGCAAATTTGTGTGCAAGACATTAATGCAAAGACATCGGCTTTGTGTTAGAAACACTGAGCACACTTGAGAGAATCCGTACCTAAGAACATCCAGATGGCAAAGCGCAACCAAGTTCCTCTATCGAGCTGCATCATCAGATACACATTGACAAACATGCTAATGACGGGAACAAAGGGCAGCAATGGAACCTGTGGAGAGACAGAAGGTAAACTTAGCATTCGGCAAAAGACCATGAGAACGATTGAGACTTTGGAGGTGGTGCAACGTTGCTGCAGCAAAGCCATGTCTGCACAAACATGACCTTTACGAAGGATTCTGGCGGTTAAATTAAGTGTCTGTGGTTAGAAACCGCATCATCTATGCAAACCTGATGCATTTTAGAAAACAGCGGTGTGAAATGCAGCGCTGTAAAGACTGCCGAATCAATATGAAGGACATGATGATCCGCTGTAGTGATCTGTACGGACCGCAGCGTGAATCCCAGGGATTATTTGCTGATGCTGACGGTAATTACGTAGCAGTAAACGCTACCCCACACATCACAACCAAGTTTGACTAAAAATTAGGACTCTCTTCCTTTTTCACCCCCAAATTGTAAAAGCTAGTTTCTTTTGTAAATATACAATAAATGCATTATCTTTATTTTGGAAATCAGGCTGCATTTTCTTTACTTACATATGAAGCCAGTAAACTGTAAGTTCATTTTATTCCTCTCAGTATGCCTCTCTTTGGTAACAGAATAAACAATTTTGCTGCTTTCCTGGAGCCTTTAGAGCTCATTGTGCAAAGAGATACTTCATAAAATGAAAAACATATTGGGAAAAACTTCATCCTCTCCACAACACACTGATTCAACACAGACCTGCTGCAGGAGATAATTCCTGCCCACAGCCTCTATAACCCTCCCTAATTATTTACGGACGAAACTTAAATAACGACAACTGCAACTTTTGTGCACAATAAAGCAGTATTGAGTTGGAAGTGAATGGAAATAAAAGGTCTGCCTACGCTCAATCCAATGTCATTGATTCTATATGACCAAATGCATCATATTTAGGTATTTTTGTAAGGAAACCCTCAGGTGCTCAGCTAATATCTTATTGCATTCTGACAGCATCAATGTTCATGTGACTTAAGTTATGAAAAAAATAAAAACGAAAAATCTCTGGCGAGAGAGTGAACTCACCTTGAAAGCCAGCTGGGTTTTGCTCTGTGGCTGTCTGAGCACAATGAATACAAGAATCAGACAGACCACCACAGTGGCAATGAGCACAAACAGAGACCAGGGTGCCGTCCCGCCCTGAACAGCCACAACACCAAAAACACACACCAAAACCCCTGTTGGAGAACACGAGAAAGCCTTGGATCAGTGACCATGATTGTCATTCAGGTACAAGTTTTCTCTGAGGCTCTTGGTGCGTTTGTCTCACCAAGAAGACTGGTGCAGATGTTGACGGCGAGCCCAGACAAAGGAGATGGCTCTGTGTTGGAAGGGGAAAGGAGATTTCTGATGGTGAAATGATCTTGTGGCTGAGGTAAGATGTCACCATTTCCCTCGCTGAAAGACTCAGAAATATCAGGATCGTCCTGGGTGTTGGCCATCTCGTAGGCCATGCTGAGCTGCTCAGGTTGGTACCTTAAAAACGACAAAATGATCAAAATTCAGAAACGGCAAGACTTACAGTTTATCAAAGCACACATCTGTTGTGACATATTTAAAAAATGCATCTATCGAATATCCAGATGAAGATGGGCTGGAAATACGGAGTGTAAAATGAAGACTACCTGAGGACGAGCACACACGCTGCCACCAGAGTATAGGCCAGTAAAGTACCAATGGACATGAGGTCAACCAGGTCCTTCAAGTCAAACAGGAAAGCCATCACAGCTGCAGAGCACAGGAGGAAAAACACATCAACACCTCAAAAAAAATACACAAAGAACATTCAAAACACTAAAATCTAAAGATTGCCGCAATTAATTAACTGCACAACTATTATTAGGCCGCATGTCCACTGTACACGTGCAATTTCGCATGTAGTCGCATCGCTCCCCCTACTTCCTCGCGTGGAGACATGTTCATTACAGCCACATGCTATTTTGTTGTGAGCGTAAATATAAATAACAATTCTAACCAAATAATCTAGCAAGTGACAGTAGCTCCGCTCTAAGCCACCTCAGACCTTCAACAAGCCTATTTTTTTCTGCATGCTGTCCCAATGGGCAGGTAACGAGGAGTTGTAAAGAAGTAGAAAACCTGCAACTTATCCTCTACTTTTTCTCTCCCACATATTCTGTTCTGATGTTGCCTCTAATGCAACGAACATAAGGAGAAATCTTCCATGGAATGCAGCACCGAAGAGAAGGATGTCTACTCTGGATAATGCCCTTGTGCTGAAGACCCTGCATAAAGTTGAGAAAAGCTCAACTTTTTGATGCCCTGCGTTTCCCACGATGCCTAGCATGAACATCCCTCCTCGCTTTCCACAGAAATGGAATAGGGTCTGCGCGATGCCAGCAATTCGTCGTGTGAAATGGACACCAGCCGTTACAGTACAGATCAGTGATTTACAACCATGTGTGATTTTGCAACCATCCTCCTTCCACAAGGGGGCACTCTTGCATTTAGCCTCATCTCAGCTACCTACCAGACAAAAGCCCTGCCACCAAGGTGGAGATGATAGGCGTCTTCCTCTTACTGACACGTGCCAGAAACGAGAAGAGCAGGCCGTCACGAGCCATCGCAAAGATAATGCGTGGCAGTGGAAACATGGAGCCAAGGAGGCTAATCCAAGGATGAAGAAAGGAAGGAGGAGGAGGAGGCAGAGATTTATAATTTGAAGAAATGCTTGTCAACTCTACTTTCACACAGGAGCTCAACCATTCTCAGCTCAAGAATCTGGTAAACAGCACAGAGTGCTCGACTCAAAATGCGGCAGTGCAGGGAGAGGTAATACTGAACTCTAATTTTTCAGGGCTGCCAACTTGCTGCATCTCACACTTGGTTTTGGTTGAGCTTTGGTGTTGAGGTCATGAGTGCCGAGAGTCTTCTCGGATTCTGGTAGGAATCCCAACTGGTTAGTGAGTGCAGGTTATGAGCTCACCTGCCACGACACCCGATGTTACAGTAGCTGTTAGAGGGGTTTTGGTTCGTGGGCTGATATTAGCCAAACATTTGAAGAGCAGCCCATCTTCAGCCATGGCCCAGATCACTCTGGGCATTGGGAACATGGAACCCAGTAAACTAGTACGGGGAGAGAGAGAAGAGCAGGCCATGCAGGTGAATACAGAGTTAGAAATTATACACATGATGGATGTCTGGAAAAAACCTAAATGATAAACCTACAAGATCACTCTTGGACTACTTTTATTTTGCTGCGTCACATTTATTCCCAGTGGAAAAAGGTAAGTTAAAAAATAGTCCTGGATCGGTTTGATGTCCAGGCATTCTGCAGGTCAATTCTGTTCAGTCAAACTGATAAATGATATTACAAGAACAAATGTTGACGTCTAATATTCTAAACAACCAAACAATTAAAGACACAAAGTCCGAAAACAGAGAAATGTTGTCCCCATTCACTTCTCAATAATTTGCTCTTGTGGAATTATTTTTGTACCCCCTCGCATTCACACCCGGCATTTCCACCGTTGTAGAATTAACTAACCCAATTGCAGCAAGACGGGGGCAGGAGTGTCTAAGAGCCACTAATCCTACGATTTTTCCCACAACTACGTATCTTTTCGTCTCAGACGGCCAATTACATCTTTAAATTGCTGGACAACGCAATGCTTTGAGAAAGCACACACTGGGGAGGCAATACTGCACCTTCCTGGGACCATTGTAAATGCACTACTGGAGGGTGGAGGCAGAATGAAGGGGGAAATCACCAGACATCTATGTGTCAAAGTGGTTTTTACTGCCCCCTAGAAATCCAAGTCAAATCCAGACAAACCAGACTAACTCTTGTTGAAGTGAGAAATATTTAGAATGGCTAGCCAGGCTAAAGTGCATTAATTATCTTAGTTTGTATTAATTTTTGACATTTATTTTATCAGTTATAACAAAATATAAACAAAACATGCAAAGACATCAAAGACACAAATCTATGTCAGCAAGGGCCCTTTTACGTCAAAAACCAAAAGTGTTGGTATGAAACCTGGACCATGAAGCTGATTTAGCTTTTAGCTTAGCATTTAGCTTTTTCATTCTTTCTTAACTTGGGTTGCATTAGTTAGATGCAGAAGAAAAACATTTGTTAAAATGTTTCTAGTCAATTTACAAAAGCAAACAACACAGGGTACTCTTCACCAGACTAAATAATGCTGTTTACAAACACACTTTTAATTGAAAACTCCTTTAAAAGGAATAGCTAAATTCAACTTGACAATCTGATATCTGGAAAATAAAACCTAGTAGTCAGTGTGTGTTGTATATCATTTAACTTAATTAAATTTAATATATAGTTTTCATAGATACTAAAGGCTGATTTATCCTTCTGCATCAAAGCTACACTGTAGCTACGCTGTAGGCTACTACAAAACCTGACGTGCACCTTCCTCCAAATATAACTTTGCATTGTGTCGACGCAGAGCGCAAGATATGTTATTGATTTGTTCATTTTTGTGATTCCCGTCGCCACTGATGTTCAACATTTATCAGCACCAACTAACGTAAATGATGCTTTTTTTGCCCCATTAATATATCTGAGCTATGCTGTAGCTCTGCACTGCACTACAAAACGGGTATTGATAATATGGCAAGCTAGATGGCACCACAGATAAAGAATCTGTGGTGCCATCTAGCGGTTGGTGGTGTAATTACAGAGCAACGCAAACAACAATGCACAGGTAGAAAATGCCAAAGATGGCTTAGGGGCTGTGCGTAGCTGCTACGCTGAAGCGTAAATCAGCCTTCACAGTGCTTTAACACATCATCTATTAGTAAGTAAAACACAGTATAATAAAGCACACTATTCAGTGTGCCTGACACATGCACAAGCAAGTACACGTCCTCTATGAGTTCTCATGCTGAGAGGCAGTAGGAGGCCCACTTACCTGGTCGACAGTGCACATAAAGAGCCAATGGCCACTGCATAAGTGGCTCCCTCCCAGCCCACATACTTAAAGGCCACTGGCAGTGGGCTGTTCTTGTCCAGCATGTAGTAGGGCATCATCACAGTGAGAGCAGCGGATACACCGAAGTACGCTACAAAACAGATGAGGAGGGAGGCCACAATTCCAATAGGAATGGCCCTCTGGGGATTCTTCACTTCCTCCCCTGGATAGGAAACATAACAAGTGATATTTGAGTGCAAGGCTAAATGGGAATTCTGAGTTTATTGTATTTTCCCTCACCTGTCGTTGCAATGCAGTCAAACCCTACAAAGGCATAAAAACAAGTGGCGGCACCAGAGAGGACTCCAGTCCAGCCGAAAGGCATGAAGCCACCGTTACCAAGAGTTTTTTCCGCTGGTAAGCTAACACTAGAGACAAACAGAACAAAACATTTGCTTAAAACAAAAAAACTCATATTGTTGAGACACAATGCACACCTTGGTAGGAAAGTATGGACTTCACTCACTTGAGACTAAAGTTTCTGGTGGCATTGATGACCTCCTCGGGGTTCAGATTCCAGTTTTTTAAGCTTCCTTTTACCAAGCCAGAGATGATCACAAACACCAGCACCACCACGTTGATACAGGTGAACACTTTATTTACCATGGCTGACTCTTTCACTCCAAATGCAAGCAGTCCTGCAGGCCATAAAAAATATACAAACACATACAGGATGAAAGACCATAACGCGAAACTGGGAAAATATTATTAAAGCAATGATAGACACATCTGATTTGTTACAGACCTGTCAGAGTGAGTATGATGACGACAGCAAAGATGTCTGGATATTCCGCCAGGACTCCCGGGGCCTTCATGGTCATATATTGTCTGCAAAATCCTTCAATGTGCCTTCCAATGAGCTCATCAAAGGTTGCACTCCATGCCCGGGCCACACTTGAAGTACCTAAACAAAGAGACGTCTTTACATCATCTGAACAACACTAAAAGAGACAGCAAACGCCATCCCCTTATTTTAATAATCTCACCTATGACATAAGAGAGAATGAGATTCCAGCCTGTGATAAAGGCCCAAAGTTCTCCAACTGTCACATAGCTGTAGAGGTAAGCCGAGCCAGTTTTGGGGACACGGGCCCCAAACTCGGCATAGCACAGACCGGCTAAGACGGACGCCAGGGCTGCAATGAGGAAGGAGAGAACAATGGCGGGTCCAGAGCTGTCGCGAGCCACGGCACCAGCAAGTACGTAGACACCAGCACCCAGCGTACTGCCGACACCCAGGGCCACCAGGTCGAATGTGTTTAGGCACCGAGCCAAGCGGGACTCATCTGTGCTACAGTCCACGACCTTCACCCGCAGGAGCTGCTTCCCAATGCCTTTTAATGTGGCCAGAAGCATCTTCACCGGTTCTCAGCACCAAAGGTTCCACCGAAGATATCTGCTGACAAAAACATTTAAGTGTTGGGATTATTACATATCTGCAGAAACACATTACTCCAGGCTTACAAAATATTAAATCTGCACTCAATGGAGTAAAACATGCAGCTTTTTTCCCATTTTTTCTTCTGTCTACAAACATTCACATATAATTCAGCCACCAGTACATCAGTTTATGGCAAGAATGCATTGATGGATCTACTAATGACAGAGCAAGTAAATGCATCATAGATTTTTTTTTTCTCCTTGAAGTGTAATGTGGGGTTCGTCAGTGAATGCATCATGCTTGGACTATTACAAAATGATTATTTTTTTGCTGTTAGTTAATCAATCATCACACAGACGGAAAGAGAGAAGACAGAAACAAACCCCATGCAGAGCGCAGGTTTTTTTTTTAGCTTTTAATTTGAATCTTCATTCATCCATCTATTAACTTCCACTCAACCAAGTTTAGTGTTATTGATTGAAAATCACTTATAAATGATTCTGCATGAGGTATTTTTTAGTTCTTACAAAAGTACACAGAAATCTGAATCATCCAAGAAAGCTGCAATTAGTGCATCTCTCCTTCATTGTGCTGAAGTTGCTTATTAACTAGTAAAATGCCAATTAAGAAGATGCATCTCTTCATATGGAGAGGAAAAAAGAAAGTCAGCTCAACATGTCAGCCAAAAACAAAAAAACAAAAAAAAAACTCTCTACTATTAACACAGGATATAATAGGTGGTCTAATGCGACTTTAATGGGCACACATGCAAAACTATTTATTACACATTTCATTCAGCTCTGAAACCCACTGGCAGCCAATGAGTTAATATGAAAACAGAACTTCATGAAAAATACACAAATGAACGCAGTAGGAGTCCAGCAAAGTCAGAAGTCATGGATGTGTTCTATGCATGATGTTGGCCGTCATTTCAGCTCAGCATTAACAGCTAAAACAGCAGTCTCGTGCCACAGCTAGAGTGCCATCTGTAATCTTGACAAAGCACATTCAGCTTCAAAACCTCCTCGCAAACCACACAGCAGCATCCTATGTAAATCTGCTCAACAAGGCAGACAAGTACTTACTTTTACAACACAATACAAAGCAGGAGTGTCTGCTGTCGGTGAGCTCAGCTGCTCTTCGTTTACAGTTCCTTCGACCTCCGTCCTCGGGAGTGCAGACTACTTAACAGCCAACTGCAGATAACGGGGCTGGGAGAGACGCTCGCAAGCCATGGTTTGACATGTGATACAAATGCCTCTTTGTGTACAAACCATTCAGGTGTCTGGCTCACAAATAGAACGGTGACACATCACATGGACTCAGGGGCAGCTGTTACGACAACAATATTCACCCTCCTGGAAGACCAGGTCAAGTACACGAGACTCCAAAGAAACGAGAACCTGTTAAATAAAGAAATCCTCGACAAAGATTCTGGTTGCTGACTATGCCTTTGACCCTCAGTGGGAATTAAAATAAAAGACGGCGTACGCTTTCTGACAATGCAGATGCAAATACAGGCATTTATGCAAGTATGCAAGATTCCAGGATTGAGCAGACCTCAGATGGAGCTAAAGACCCTGGCTTGTGTCCAGGTTGTGACGACCTGTCGCACTGACCAGTGCAGTGATGCCAAAACACACTGATAACTGAAATAAATTGAACTAGAAAGGAATTGCAAAGGCAAACCCCCCCATCTGTAATTCACCAGAACTTTTCATAGCAATGAAAGAATGTGGAAAAGAAAAAAAACACACACACACAAATAAATAAAACAAATAAAAGAACATGTCCTTGTCCTTCTATCTTGTGTATGGGTTCATTTGTCACGTTAGTGCCCAGAAAAGAAGAAGCGGAAGCAGCCAGTGGTTCAGAAGTAGCAGCAGAGACACGCTGCAGCTAAAAAAAGGAGGGTGGGCAGGACTGGTCCCATCCCTCCTCTCAGCCAATCACAGATGACAACACCTGCCAATGACTCAGGGGGACATATGGGTGAATTTGGAATGGCAGCCAGGCACATGTTGTTCACTATTCAGCCTCAAGTGTAATACCTTTGCTCCTTCAAATGACTTTAGCAGTCAAGGTAAGAATTTAAACAGAACTTTAAATCAAAATTAGTACAACCTCTGATCTGCCTGCAGATGAGGTATTGACTCAGGTGTTACTGTTGGAGTACACTCAATAATTACATTTGACAGTATTGTATCAATTATGTAGCCTCATTCATTTACCATGGGGCTGCATAAATAAGATTTCACTAAAGTTTCCATAAACGTTACAGGCTTAAACTATAGAGGAGCTGCACTCATCAAAACGTTCAGTGAGTCAAACTGCATAATATTGACAGTGATGATGCATTTACATCCTAGAACTCCTGCAGAGCCAGTTATGTCTGGAAAAACACATTATCTAAAGACCAGTAAGTGCAGCATGACATTTTTTTCCCTCTGTTATCAATTACAACGTTCTCTGCACGAATTTAAAAGGCAAACAAAGATTAATAGAGCCAATTTAGTGACCACTGAGCTCTCGCTTGGCATGTGAAGGGTATTCAAGAGCAGCACAAAAGAGCCCATCTGGCCTTGTGCTGTGTCATGAGGGAGGATGGCAACAATAAAGAGACATGTGAGGATGATCATAAAATCCATGTATTATACAAGGTAAACAAATGTACCACACCGGGGATTTAGGCTTGGCAATAAAAATGTAGAGGACAGAAAACAAACAAGCAAGCATTAAAATTGAAGCTTCTTAGTAGGTATTGAATATGCACTTGATGTTGCATGCATTTTTGTACACAATATGACCTTTTTTCAACAGTTTACACACTTTTCTGATGTCTTCCAGACGTTTCTGTCACGTTTTGATCAAAACACAACTAATGTGCAGTACCAGCTCTCCTGCCAAACAGCTGATTTAAAGGGGCGAAGTCACCCTCTCCTGACCAGAACCCCAACCATTCCCCAATGCAGTTATT
>JBAMYA010000005.1:3261151-3281582 GCA_037176975.1 Arrhamphus sclerolepis
TTTCCCATACACACACACATGCTCTCAATTTCTCTCTGTGTTTCACACGCACACACACACACACACACACACACACATATATATCTACACACATATATATGTAGTTTCCCCTATTATTGAGTTAAACAATAAATCCTGCCGCTGAAAAATATTTCCAGTCAAAAAGTCAACAAAGGACAGGATTTTACGCAAACTTCTGGCCAATAGACCATGTAATGAGAAGTTTAGTTGCATCAGAAAATATGAATCATCTAAAAATAAAAGAATAAATAAAAATAATGGCAGTGTATTTAAAGATACTCAGCCGTGTCCAAACCACAGTGTGACCTGCACACACAGTTGTGCTGCCAGTAATAGTACCATCTATGACGTAGACCAGACATCAACACAGTAACTACTCTGTCAAACACTGCCATCCTGGTGAAGCCCGTCTTTTAAAGAAACACGAGCTCATGCAGTCCCGACATTCGATCCCTCAAATATGCTTGGCTTTTTAAGACACCACGCAAAAGCGATATATGTCAAAAGTGACAACAAAAAACAGCATCTACACTTTAACTTTGTAGACATCCACAGCAGATTTTTGGCTCAATCTCTATCTCTCAAGCATTAATATAAAAAATACCATATTTGTATCTAACTTAGAGAACTGAATTATCCATTCATCCAACCTGCCATTATCAATACCCGTTTTATCTTACTCAAGCTCCAGGAGGTCTGCTGGATCCCATCCCAGCTGTCTTTAAGGCCCAGTTTAGACAGAAACGATCTGACCCAAAAACGCAAAAGTGGTGTTTCGTTCTCACATTTAACTCAATGTTTAGACGGGCGTTTTGGAGGAAAAATCTGTGTGCACCCTCCCAAATGCCGTCTTAATGATATGGACATCTGATAAAATGTTTTGCGTTTTTCACTCTTGAGTAATACGTACGTTACGTGCTAACAACAGGCCTACTGTAAAAATGAGTGAGGACAGTCCAGCATGCCTTGCAAACCCGGTTTGTTCAACTAGAACTGCGCTTGGCAGCATATCACTAGAACTTTCATGTGATATGTTGCCCCTGTGTTTTTAGAAGTGACGCTTAAAATATCTGTTTAAATTTCATTTGAAAGAATATTCAGTTATTTGTTTAAGAAGCATTGTCTAGCTCTCATAATGTCTTATACCTGCTATCAGACACCCGAAGAGAAAACGAGAGACTGCGCAGGAGAGGCCAAGCGCTGCAAAGACAACTTCACCTCCATGCCATCTCACCTGGTGAGATAGAAATGTGAAAAGTTTCTGTGTGCTGCTTTAAGAAAGTTTCCTGCAGAAGCTGAGTAGTACAGCAGTAATAAAACAAGATCCACTGCCAATAGTACCAGAAAAAGAAAAAAATTTCAAAAATTGAAAAAAAACCCCCCGCATTTTGTTGTTCTTACGTCTGTGCTTTAGATGCAGAGCCAGTTTCACCATGTTTATTTATTTATTTAAGTTTACCTTATATTCACAATGTTTGATGTTCATTTTATTTATGCTTCTACGCTGTTTTTTTTTTTGTTTGTTTTTGGCAGGGGGGGTGGGGTTGCACATTTCAATTTAGAGTTTAAATAATAATACTTAATAATAATAGTTATTATTAGCACCTATAAAAACAATGTAGATTTCTGTTAAAAACGGCTAAAAAAAATCAATAATAAATACTAAAATGTCCTCAAATAAATCCATCCTTAAACTTCCTGTCTGAAAAACATTAATATTCTAATCGAGTTTAACTGATTAAGAGACAGAGAGAAAAAAAGAGTTTAACTATTTATCTGATTAATATTTAATTAATACTTTATTAATTAGTTGATTAAGATGTTTCAAATCTGCAAACCTTCAGCTGAGAAAGATTTTTAAAACAGTTTTGGGCATATATGCATATTATTGTGGCTGACTTTCAAGTGGCTACACGTTTTATTTTATGGTGCCAAACACAATGGAGATCCTGTATCATTAAAAGATAGTTATCCTGCTGTATTATTAACCAAACTCCAAGTGTTATTAAGCTGTAAAAAACTACAGAAAAACGGCTCAAATCTCAACAGGCATTCTCGTCCAAGGACAGACTGGGTTCAAGCCAGTTCAGCCGGACTACTTTTGGTAACTGAGCTCCTATAAAAGGAAACATCTCTTCTCCTGCAAATGCACTCTTTAGAAAACTCTGCATCACACTCGCAACTACTTCTAATTCGTTTCGTGGCAGTGAGTTGTTTTGTTTTGTATCTGACGGCTTTGAAGTCCCTTTGCAATAAAATAATAAAGCTTTTCTGAGATGCCTCCAGGTAACATTGCATCAGCCAGACGGTTCTTCCGTCTTCTCTGCCCCATGTGCGCCGCTTCCTCCCGAATTACTACAAGAAACGGCATGGCCGACAGGAAGCCGCACTTCTGCTTTAAATTCAACGCGAATTCATTTGGAAACACGACTACAGTCATCTTTGTGTTACTTACTTTCAGTCACCTTCTGTTTTTGTTTTGTTTTTCCACGCACGACTGGTTCGGGCGGGCCTCCCCCTCCTGAAACTCCTCTGAGAGATGTCTGTGTGGGAGCAAGGACACGCACGGTCGGAGGTTTTGCTGGGCGGGAATCCCGCACAACTACATGCGGCCCCACCCGCAGGGTGCACAGGCGACCACTCACCGCATGGTGTCGCTCTCTACAAACAAATCTTCCCCAGTGTTTCCTTCCCATGTAAAACTGAAGCATGGATGCTACATCAAAGACCTACATACCCTGTTGCCACGTCTTAATTTTAAAACAGCCTGTATGTCCATGTTAACATAAAAAAAAAAAAAAATCTTTAAACTATTAATATAAATTGTTTGTGAAGTTGTAAACGTGTCTTTTGGGGAAAGCAAACTGCATCAGCTGTGCAGTGATAACATAAAATGAACATGAGGATTTGGGTTTATCATAAAATATGTCTCCATATTCAGCGTTACACTTGGAAAATAAAAGCTCCAGCCAGCCTGAGCGCACCTCCGTTGGCCCAAACTGCAGCTGAGGGTGTTGAGACCATTTGGATTTTTAGATTGCCTCATAATTCCCACCTTTGCTTTGATCATTACTACAACATGTATCAAAACCCAGTTAGACATAATTGGAAAGAAAAGGGCCTTACACTGCCTTATCTGACATTTTTAGATTTATGGCTGACTGTTGTTCACCCTGTGGGCCAATTGTAGGTTGTCTTGATAAATGGGAATGTGTGGCCTGAGGTTATTTTAAACTAATGTTGTTCCGGTAGGATTTGGGAAATAAAGTAGCTAAAGCTGAAATTACTGTTTTATGCCTCTTTCAGGAACACTATATAATTCTGAGGAGCTGTTCATATTATTTTAACTGCTTTATAAACAGAAGTCCCTGAACTCTTCCTTAATGTACTTTCTTAATACAGGCAGTGTTTTGCAGGTTTGTTTTGTTTTCCTTTTGAAAAAGACATATTTCAAGGAAAAATCTGTTGACTTAAGAGCTTTGAGTTTTGAAGTGACCACAGACTCAAAACCTCGGAAATTAACACAACCCCGTCATATTTTTTGAAGCCACCCAGGTTTAAAATGATCTTAAGTGTGTCGTTCAGACTTGCAGGAGACTGTGTCATCACAGACCTAGCTGTGAGGGCAATCTTCATCTTCGCTAGTTTTCACATCTTGCTGCATTTCCTTTTACAGGGTGGCACAAAGCTGTAACACTGATTTCAAAAGAGGCACACCCCACAGAACAGGAGGATGGGCGCAAGAGCTGACTCCGTCTCCTTAAAGTGGTTACTGAGAACAGAAGTGAAAGACATGCTTGAAAGGGCAACACTGTTTGTCATATTTGGACAAAAATCGTCATTGAATAATTTTAAAAAAATGTGTCAGCTGTTGAAGGGTTAAAAAGAGCATAACGCATCACCAATGGGAATTTGAAAAACATTAAATGTCTTGCCTTATATGACTTAATGATGGAACTCTGGATTCTAAATATATTTGCTGGAACTGGTTTGGGAGGATAACAACATAAACAACCAGAAAATTTGCTATTTTCTCTAAAATGCAGGGAAAATGCTGAGAGCTGACGCTTACCCCTAATACCCTTTTGCCTAAAAAAAGTTGTGTTCAGTAGAAATAGGTGAACAGCTGAAAGTCAAGAGGAGAAAAAAACAGAGTCTGAAATTAGTCCTTTAAAAATTTGAAATTGCTGAAATGTCTTCGAGTAATTAAAAAATCCTGAAAAATGTTGTGCTTTTGGAGAAGTAGAACTAAAACACAGTCAACAGCTGAAAAGTTTAAACAAATAACAGGCACAATATCCTCCAACTTAAAAAGAGGGTGAATGCATAAAAGACAAATAATAGTTTAATTAAATTATCTGATTAAAATGAGAGGGCTTGCTTCCTACTGATACCATGAAGACTGAGTTGAACACCCGTTGCTCTCTACTGAGGATTCTGCCACTGAAGAGAAATGATGTTGGAGGTTGTAAGATTGGTCCACAAAAGAAAAAAAAGAAGGTCAAGATAAGCATCAAGTTTAAATGTATAGTCACATTCATGGGATGCAGACTTTCAAGATGAATAGTGTTACGTACTTTACCAGTAAATGGACACAGTGCTGCGCTTGACTGCTGTGCGTGTAAGCATCTGTTACATCACATCTCATCAGCTATAGTTTTACTTCCAAATGACTCGTGAGTAGTGGCGACTGGTCATTTGGGGCAGTTAGATTAACTGCATATAAGCAAATATACAGTCTCTGCTTAACATTGTTCTCTATGTGAGCAATATTACACATTTTTGTGTGTTGTGCTGATGTGGTCACTGTTTGTGTTTGACCTCAGCTGACTGTGGTGAAGAATGTATGGTTATGTTAATTATAGGCTAATAAAGGTTTGCAGTGACGGGTCGTTTTGATTAGATGAGCTTTGAAGCATAAATCTGTAATAAGCATTCAAAATTTGGAACAACATGTGCACATATGTTTCCCTGTGCTTCTTTGTTAATCTTAATGCAGCCCTTAACAAATGAAATAAATAAACTAGCTGGGTTTTACATGCTTGTCATGTTTTCTTCCTACAGGATGCTATGTACCACACACATACTATATACTGACTCATATATTGACTCGGAAGGGTCAGAAAATTGAGTGTGGAACAATCAACACTTCACAACCTCAACTGGCACCATCTCGTCAACATAACAGTTGTTCAGACTTGTTCAGTGTTCAGAGCCACAAATGGCACCACTTTGGTACAACAAAAAAAAGTAGAAGACTAGACATCTCCCCGGACTTTATGTTATATGAACACTCTAATCTCAAATGAAGAAAGCTGCTATCATTATTACCACTAAAAGTACAGGTTTAAATTGATGCAGCAGTGCAAATGTACGAACACTGAGCACCCAGAGTTCTGTGCAATTAATATACTCCATTTGAATCACCGACAAACAATTAACCCAAAATGATTCCTACCTTTAGCTTAGGAGGTTGAAAGAAAAAAAAACAAACATAAAACGATAATGGAATACATTGAAAACTGCTCCTGAGGTCCACATACTGTAAATCTTAGCTTCTCAGACAAAGGTCCTTCAATCATCTAGACTTTGCTGATGGAAATGAAGAATTCAATGGTCTTCACAAAAAGAAAAATCAATGATCAAGCACTATTTTATAGAATTTGAAGTAAGACTAACAAAATTACAGTATTTACACTGCAAAAAAGGACAAGGCTTTATACATTTCATGCCATGTCATGGAAGAAAAAAATGCTAAACTCAAAATCTGAAACAACTGGAGTGTGTCATGTGACCTGCACTCTAAATTATGAAGATCGTACCCCCCCAAAAATTTATTTTATGCTCAGAAAGGAGCAGAAATTTAAGAGAACAGTATGAGATTTTTAAAATGATAAATGTCATGGATACAAAAAAAATATCACAGCAGCATCACATGCTCTCAAAAAGCTGCACATTTTGAATCTTGAAAAGCTGAAAGAAGATGAGCATGTTTAATAAGCTTACCACCAAAATCATGAAGAATTTTAGTAGATCATAGGAGTTTGGCTTAACGTCAATAAACACATAAATGAGTGGGAGCAACTTAAATTGTAATACTTAGCTCAGTATTATGATCCGTGGGCACTGACCAGATCAGCATGACAGGAGACTGTGGAGTATTGTCTTCGGGAAAAATATAACTACTTGTTCAGAAAAGAGGTTGCATAATACATAAAAAAAACAAATAAGGTTTCTGAAAGGAAAAAAGGGGGGTAAAAAAAAAGCTAACAACAACAACCCTCAAACCCATGGTAATAACTACTTGATATAAAGCTATTCTCACTGGTAGTTCATTTACACGTGTATAATGTTCTCCTTTGTGCAGGAAACTGAGTCATGCTCAGATTTGATCAAACCTGACCAAGACACATTTGAGACAATGGCATTGAAGATGTCTCTGAAGGGAATGCACGCTTGTTTTTGCAGATTTTCAGGAACTGGGCTTTTCCTGCTGTTTGGTCTTTATTATTATGCAAGAAAGAGGGGTCGCTGGGTAAAAATAGAAATGGCAGACCCCTTCTGTTTATTGCTTTCTGTCACTGCAAGAATTCAAAGCAGAACCTGAAAAGTGAAACCTCTTCCTGACTGTTGCAGTCTCATAGTTGAGACTCTGATAACATCGCCTTTTGAGCGCGGCACACCATCGGTTCCGACAATGATGCTTCCCTTTAGCTATTTACATTCATGTGAGGAAATAAGCAATGCAAGTTGACAAAGTGTTACAGTGCACACTTCAGGGTTACATTTAAAATCGTCTCATGCACTGTACCACATATTGTATTGCATGTATATTTCATGACAGCCATGTCAACAAATGGACTCGGTAACGTGAGGACCCGTGAGCTGAGGGGGCACTGTACATGCATTGTTGTTGCATCTTTCCAGCATATTTCAAGCGGTATCAGCTGACACCGGCCAAGGATAAATACACATAGTGCAGTCATGGATAAAAACTGTAACTTGACTAGCTGGCTTGGAGCAAACCACTGTAGTATAGTAATGAAATTGCATGAGACATGTGATGCAGCTTCAAAATATACAAGCAAAACAAGTGAGCTGCCCAAGAGACAGGAGGCTGCAGGGTGTGAACCAACAGTCAAAATAGAAGAGATAACAAAAAGATGATACAGAAAAAAACTTTTGAAACCCTAGAAAATAGTCTTTTAAATAAATAAATAAATAAATAAAAACCCTAAGCCAAAGAGAGCAAGCAGCACCCAACAAAAGCTGCATTGTGGTTTTGGTACTGTTGCGATTTAGAAGCCTGCATTGATGCAACTGCATAAAGACACATAATTCGGTGTAAGCAGCAATAAGTGTGGATGCCAAAGAAATGGAAATTGAAATATTATGGTCTGATGAGTTGTCTTTCATCCCCCTTACATCATGTTGTGCAAATAACTGAGGTGATTGCTCTGTGTAGTCATGCAACAGCATTTCACTGCTCCCCTTGTCACCAAATGGAAAATTAAACTTTCATATTCTGTAGTGTAGCGTGCAAAATAGATTTCTTCCTTTGTCATTGCAACTGTTTCCTGGCTTTCCTTCTTGAAGTCAGGCGTGATGTGCTACCGCACATCGACACATCCAGAAACCGTCTGTGATGGCAACTGGGGGAGGTTGGGGTTGTTCTTAAAACCTAAAGCACCACTGCACCGATTACACCCTGAACAAATTATTCATTATCTTTTGCAACGTTCAGGGAAAAGAAATTAGGAAACAAATTCTGAGTTACATCCAAAATAAAATTAGGTACACCATTCAATGAATTCTACAGACGATTTCGTTAGAGCTGAGAAAATTAGTTCATCTGCACAGCAACACAAATCTTAAATAAATAAATGAGTGAGAACTTCAGCATCTGACTTACCCAGAAACTGATGCAAAATAGAACCAAAGCCACTGTGAACGTGCCACTTTATCCAATTTTCAGTGCAGCGTAGTTGATACTCTGGAACACCTGTTCATGAAGCCAGATGGGGCGTGTAAACTATATGGAATGCAAACATGAAATAATTACATAAAGACCTGCTAATTTCCTGTAACTAAATTCAGATAAGACTGAGGCTGATGACTTTGGACTGTCATTTATTAACTCTGGATGGCATTAATCTGACATCAGTACTGCTGTGATGATGTAGCTTCATAACATTATAAAAAAAATTATGAAAAATCTTATTTCAGAGTGATACATAAAAAATAGTCCATCTATCAGTTACTTCACGATTGGACCACTGCAATTCCCAGTGAGTAGGAAGTCCAAAATTGACTTGAGCAGCCTCCAGCTGATCCAAAATGCTGCAGCAGGAGATATATTTCTCCAATCTTAGCTTCCTGTTAAATTCAGGATAAAATTTTAAAATTCCTCCCACATTTGAAGCCCTAAAGGATCTAGGTTGATCTTAAGTTCCATATCATCCCAACAGAGCACTTTGCTCTCAAACTGCAGGCTTACTTGTGGTTCTTAAAGAGTTTTGAAAAAAGCACCTTTTGGTACCATTTCTAAGATAAGGCTTAAATAGCTTCATTGATGACATGCCTGCAAACTCTTTTTGTATGTATACATCGTTATTATTTACAGCCTTATCCATTATCTTGGACCCACAGCTGGTCAACGCAGATGGCAGCCCTCCCCAAGTCTGGCCCTGATGGGGGCCATAGCTCCGGATGAAGATGGCACCAAAGCGAAGATTCAATGCAATGTGTGGGCTTGCAGGGTTCCAAGTTTTGTTCTTTTCTTTAAAATGAAATGACATTGAATGAATTTGGACTCAACTAGGATGTACCGGATTATGAATTGGGATGAACTAGATTATGCAGGAATCACAGTGAACTGGAATGTCATTTGTAATTTTTGTAATGACTGTATTTATGGGACTGTGTTTGATTTTGTAAAGTCCGTGAATTGAAATCAAACGCGTGAATTTTTTTTTTCTTCATAATTCGTTTTTCTTACACGAAACATTAGACAGGGATGAAGTCAAGATAAATTTTGAAAACGCATAAATAAACGCCCAGCAACTGCAGCAAGAGCTTGGTGACAGCACCGTCAACATGTACAAAAGAGGATGCTGGTGCCTCCACACTTCCTCGAGGGTGCACCAGGGCTCAATCAGTAGTCAGACAGCACATTTGCTTCATCCACATTCCTGTGGCTCGACGGACACTGATTTATTATCATTAGTCATAATGAAAGAAATATGCTGAAACAGTTACAGTGTATCGGACATCAATGTCTACTTAGAACAAATGCAGACAATTCATTGTGGCAGTGGCAAAGTGACAATGACATTGGGTCAGATGAGGAGTGATTAAACACTAATTCATTTACACAATACTGTTGCTTATATAGTATGCACAATTATTTCTGTGAAATTTGAAGGAGAATTTTATTTATTTTATTTTTGCACATTTAAATGGAAGAAATAACATGTTCCCGACTCTTCTGACTACATAGACAGTGATGGCCTTGCATCTGAATGCGTTTTCTTCCAGCTGCAGGCAAAGCAGATCAAACCTCCCATATGTTACAATACATAGCTCAAATGACAGACTCTGTTGTAACGCAGGAGACGGTAGATCTATGGCAGTAAATCAAATCATTGGCTTTCATTTAGGATGCAAAGAAGACCGTAAAACACAAAATCATCTCTTGTTTCACTTCCATCTAACGCTGCACTGACAAAACATGCAGAGGTGCTTAAAATTGTCCAAAAGGCACAGATTCATACAAGCGACAAGAGACTTTAAGATGGATGAAAAACAACTGAGCGTTACAGTTGGAAAAAGATCAATTACTACATCTGCAAAACACAATATTTTATGACATTGTGCAAGTGTAGCAGTTCAGCAGTCAGCTAACGGAAATAATATTTCTCTGTTCGTTTCAGTTAATCAAAAACATCTGACAAAACAGAACTGCAGCTGCTCTTTGAGATCTTCTAGTGTGATAAAACAATAGTTACAAAAGTGAGAACTAATTGAAAGAGGCACATGCCATTTTCTGAGTGAATTTAGACTTTTTTTTTTCTTTTTCTAGGTTTTCCTGGAATGATCCCAAGGGAATATGACAGCTCCTAATGAGCACAGTGCACACGTGATATCGTCTTCTGTCACACAGACGCTACAATGATCATCAATGTTTTCTGGTGGGGGGGGGGTTTCATTTGAGGAGTTTAGTAAAAGTCATGTCATAAACTATTCATTTTGAGCAAAGCGGGAAAATGTTTAAATTAATCTAGAAATGTTGCTTATTATCCAAATTAGGTGATTTTATCACTGCTTTAGCTGCGAAATACTGGCTTAATAACTAAGCCATTAATGGATCACAGTAGCTGCATAGATTCAAGCTTTATAACAAAACATTAAAAAACATAATTCAATGTTGTATTATTACTTTGTGCAAATTTATTCTTATGTATCCCACAGTGCAGATGAACAAAGACGGATCACCAGTAATTAAATGCCAGGAAATACAGATTTCAATGTGCTGTTAATACTATAACATTTCCTTTTCAAATTCAAAGACAAAAAAAACTGAGCAGCGTTTTAACATACCCAACTTATTTGCTTTGAGGTTCTGTTGCATTTGACTAAAACAAAAGCAAGCCGTTTGCTTCCCTTTTGCCACAGTTGCCTGTCATGTTATTTCAGATGACATAAAAAATGCCACCGAGCCAATGAATGGTTTTAGCATCTAGCTGCTGGTTAGGCGGTACGCCTCGCAAATGGACCAATCTGAAGTAAAAGGACTTATGCAGGTCGCAGATGCTTTTTGAAAGCACTTGATCTTAAAAACCCCTCCCCCTCCACAGCCCTCCCATTTAGAAAAAGGCTGGAAAACAAACAAAAACAAACAAAAAAAAAAGTAGGCTTGGCTGGTGTGCAAGGTTGACACTTTAAGATGAAAGTGATTGTTAACACTCAGTTTGAGCTTGGAATCCGCGCTCAATCCTGGTCTCTGCGGAGACAATCATCTTCTAATAACAGTAATCTATCTCCTCGTTGGCCAGGACAAGAGCTGTTCTGCAGGGGATGTAGACCTGGAACGATAGAGGGAGAGAGAGAAAGAGAGAGAGAGAGGACGGTGAGAAAAGTTAAAATTAACAATGTTAACAGGATTTCAAATTTTGATCTTGATCTTCAGATTTATTGCTTTTCCAGAAGTGAGCGCTGCCTCATGGTCAGCTCTCACGATCAATATCTCAGCTAAAACAAAGAGGAGGATGAGAAAAGAAAAAGAAGAACGAGTGGGAGGTTATTTAGCAGGATATTCGCATGTGAGCAGAAAAAAAAAAAGACTCCTGATAGGAGATAAACACCACAGTTAGGATCAAAGCTACCTTCAAGGTTAGAGAGGTATAATGAAATATGACTGCACAGGAAGACCTCTAGGTGGTGCTGGAACCAGCACAGTCAGAGTCTCAACTACTGGAACCTGAATCTGTGTCTGTGAGGCGAGCTGATGTCATAGTGCTTCATCGTAAGCTTCAGGTTTTGGACAGTATGTGTTCCTGATGCTGTAGGTCCAAGTAGATTTCAAAAATATCAATTTGATCTGCTGCTCAAAGCTTGTGCATTAAAGGTTAAAATCTGAAAATGAGCACTCTTGTCTGAATTAAGGGCAACCTGCCTTCCCTCCCTTCCAACTTTTCAATTAATGCAATAACCAAAGCACGTCTCTGACCATATGTAAGGAAAAGGAGACGCCCTGCCGCTGAGCACGAGCTGATCTGAAGAGTTTTGTGGACTAAAGGAAAAAGATTTTAGCAGAGACAAAATACGGAGTCTGTATATGTTAAATTGTATGAGAGAGTTTTACACTGTACATATAATACAAAGAATCATCTTAGTGAGGGTATAGCTTTTGAGCAGTCAATGAGGTGTTTCATCAATTCACTTGATATTCACAGTGTCATTTTGAGGCAAGAAACCATGTCTACTATCAGCCGCTTTAGATTTACCCAGATGGAAAAGCTCCCAGACACAATGCTTTGTTTCCCCAACAGCGAGCTGAAAAAGTGAGCAGGAGTTGTAAACTGTTCAATCACCCCCTGAACTCTTCCAGCCGCCCCTCGGCATCACTGGATCCGAGCTCTCGGTGGATGTGTTTCTTTGACAACAGTTTGTCATCGAGGGAGTCGAGCAGCCTGGCGCTGAAACACTGACACAGACACTGGTGCCTAATTAAACAGTCACAGTGGGAGAGGCTCCATGCAGAAGCATCACAGAGGGAAGGAGAGCCAGAATGAATCACTGCACCTGTTTAGACAAAAGCTACCACTGTGCCTAACCTGGAATATGTCAACAGCTTTTATTTCCACCAAACAGATGAATAGAGATAAATTCTAAATGAAACTGGGAACTCAAAAATGGCAGAATAATCAGTGGAGGGTATTGGCATAGTCCAAGCTGCACTGGACACATGCATACATGATGAACCACAGCTAATCTGTGCATAGAAACTGTTGGAAAAGCCATCAGATATTTGCTTTTATCTATGATTTTAGCTTGATTTCTCCACATCAGCTTAGGAGTTCAGGGAAAATAAGGTGGTAGGAAAAGTTGTCTGCAACCAGTTGGCTGATCATCTTACTAACCTCTCCGTGCCAACAACTTCACGTCTCTGCTTAACCCGCATGCGATGTATGAAACATCAGTCCATACATCACACAATCAATCACTGATATTACGTCTGAGGATATCCCTTGAATGTGCAGACTTAATTCTCTCCAGAGTGGCAGTTTTTCGCTAGGGCATTTTGTCTAATGGGATTTGCCTGAATATGTCTGCAAAGCCTCTGCCGCCTTTCTGATTAGTCATTAGGAGTAGGTGTTTACCAGTTTACCAAGACTCATAAGGCATATTTCATATCTAGGCAACAGCAGATGCCTCTGGCTGTTAGATTTAACAGCAATGACTGTACAACAGAACCTCTTGAATTTCCTGCAAAAGAAAAAGAGATAAGAAGGAATGGAAATAGTTTCTCTGTGAAGCAGTGTGTTAGCTGAAAGTTTGTGAACATGCTTTATCCTTTTTTTTTTTTGTTCCTTCTTTTGCCTCATGGATATCCTTGCATTGCCTCATAGTATGCTCACATGAGAGAATTTGGATTTTTGCACTCTCCTCACGAGCAGAGTCCAGCCTTTGGGCTAATACTCAATCTGATCAATGTTCAAACACACTGTTAAAAGATTCATGAGGTGCTTCGCTGGAATATTCTGTCTTCAGACCCCAGTATCTAGCGAGAGCACTGCCTGACTATCTGTGTGCTTTAACTCTCCAGACATGTCTCTGTTTGACCCGATTACTCACTTAACAAGTATCAACTTGCTGTAAGCACTTCCGTGGACGACATGTAGTTTGTAAGACAAAGACCAGGAAGCTGGTGAGGTGACAAGGTGATCCTCCTTCCATTCTGTAAATGTAAACCGACCATCTCCAATAAAATCATGATTCATACAGTGTGCAGAGAATGTATGTGAGGATTTACACCTGCTGTGTATGTGCTTATGCTTTATATGTGAATGCAAAGGTTCGAGGCAGGTCCTCTGCGCCCTGTCACAGTTTTATTCTGTTAGTTCATACCTCCTCATCATTGTCAGGCCTTAGATCATAGTGATGGAAATGAACGTCTTTTGATCATTTGCCACGAGCCCGTTGCGTTTCCCTCACTTTCTTTTCCTTCCACACTTCAGCTTAATTTCTTTTTTGTGAAACTGTCACAGGAGACATCCCCTTTGATGCATGCAAAGTTTATCAAAAGATTTTGGAGCGGCTAAATATTCATCACCCTTTTCTTAGCATTACATCTCTTACATTATAACCCTCAAACAATGTGACATGTGACACATACCCGAGGAGGGTAACCTAAAATAAGTTTCCTCACTTGGGGAATTTTAGTCTCAGACTATTTAAAACTTTCTGTCTTGATAAATGAATAAACTGTAATTGTTCAATAGCAGGTCTTGATATACAAAACTCTTGTGAAAAGCTCTTCAGAGCAGATCAAGTTGTCAGTTCACGCAGATGAGGAAAGCTGGAGAGTTTATATTCATATAAAAAGAACAGTGCATTTCACTATGCTGAAAGTGTTTAAACATTCAGTCTTTCATATTACCAGGGGTAAAATTAAATGAGGCCGAGTGCTGATCTTCTGTTATTATAAATGAACTCCACTTAACAAGCAAGAAACAAAACCCACAACAGTATTAACATTATAAACCACTTAAATCAGACCGCTAAAGCAGTGAATAGTTGCTTTGCATTCAGTAGTAATTATGTGCTATTTAAATCGGCATACATATACAGTATTGCCAAAGATATTAGTAATGCAGAGAAAAAAAAACCCTTCTGAATTTAGGATGACATCATGTAAAGTATTTATACATCAATGTCGAGTCATGCAGCAAAAAAGCGTGCGTGCTCAAGCACAAATACAGAATCATGGGAGCAGTTGGAGTGCCTTTGAAACAGGCACATAGTTGGTAAGTTGAATTTCCAGTCACCTCAGCTCTGTTAGGGATGTTTTAACACTTTTGCATGCGTCTCTTTATGCCGTTCAAGACTGACTTCATTATGCTGATATCAAAGCGCTGTGAGGATTACACCTTCACTTCCAGGACACTTTATTCCTTTAGGATGCCTCCATGCGATTCTGGTTCTGTCACACCACAGAGAGAATTTAGGATCTAAATAACATGCGCCCTTAATGATATTATGAAATTAGTTCTGTAGAGGTTAGTGTCTACTACTGAGCAAATCTCCAAAGCAGTCTGATGTTTCATTCAGATGTTTCATCACTGCGTGGGGAGAGTCCTCCTTCCACTGCTCTCCTGTCTTTTTCAGGGCATTGTCTTGCAGAATCGTGACTAATTCTTTTGAGATTTACTTGGTAGACAGATGTCCTGAGATTTCCTTCAAAATTTGCTTGTGTAATTCTGATTGAATTGCTCCATCTGTGATGGAAAGCTATTCTGTCGTCAATGCCAGAAAAATAAAATAAAATAAAATAAAAAGGTCCAAACCACGATGCTGGCCCAACCACATTTCACATATAGAATGATGATCTTATGGCCTCTCTCCAAAAATAGTACTTACCACTTAGACATGAACAAAAATTTCATCTGATCCATCAACAAAACATTTTTACCACAGTCCGACAGCTTAACAGCACAATTATAAGGAAAATGTAAATGGCCAGGGATGTTTTCTATAGAGAGAAGCAGCATTATATTTGCGGCTCTAAAATACCACACGTGGTTATTTAGCTTCCTCTTGACGTTGGACTCTAACATTAACTATAGACCTGTAATGGCTGAAAAGTTACACCAAATTTCTTTGCGACTTCACAGACCATTAAACATCTTGCGTTTGGAGGACGATTGAGGACCATTTCTTCAACGATGAGCCCTGACAACTATTCAGCTCATGAAAAACAAACAAAAACACATCCACTAATAGATGGCTGAAGAGTTGGCCAGGAAAATATTGCAGGTGGAAACATTTTTTTGACATTGGACTCTTTTTTTTTTATGTTGGCTTAAGTGGCCTTTATTCATAGTGGAGAGAGAAGTTGCACACATATTTGGAACCATGAATCTCAGGATGCTTGCTGACACTGTTGGAGTAGCTGAAATGGGCCTTTAAATTGCCAACTACCTCTCCACTGTCTTAATCAATATCTTCAATCCATCCATCGCAAAAGCCATCATTTCTCCTTTCCTAAAACCTACAGTCATCACTGCTGTCCTCAAGAAACCCCCTATAGACAGCTCAAATGATTACAGGCCAGTTGACTCGCTTCCATGATTATCAAGTGCTTTAAGACACCACTGCTAAAACAGCTCTAAACCCTTCAGGCATCGGATCTTAAACACAGCAGTTCTACAAAGTAAACCCATGCCATACCTCTCCACTCAGCACTCAACCACCTGTAGCGCAGTGAGAGCCTTGTGAGAATGATCTTCATGGACTTGAGCTTCACATTGACACTGGATATACTGGCTGGCGAGCTGTCTGACCTCCCCTCTCTAATCTGAAAACAAGTGAGGGTGAGGACTCTGATAAAGCTCTCCTGGCCACTCCATAACGTTAATCTTGTTGGCCTGGAACCAAGATGTTGCCGCTTCCTGGTGTGTTTGGGGTCGTCGTCTTGTTGAAAGACCCATTTCAAGAGCATTTCCTCTGAAGCATGAGGCAAGATTAACTCAGGTATTTTGATGTATTTAAACTGATCCAAGATCCCGTGACATCAGTATGACAAACATCCCCATGTCATGATGCTTGCCTCCAGTGTCTTCAGAGTGTATTGTGGCTTGAGTTCAGAGTTCTGGGTGGCCCCTGGACCCAAAAAATGCAACCAGTCTACAAAATGTTGTTCCATTTCTCTTTAAGTCAGTGTGCTCTTTGGAAAATTATAATTGGACATTATGGGGCTTTCTTCCTGATGGCTTGGCTTCATATAGACGAATTTTTAAAGTACCCACAGGTAACTTCACATCATCTTTGGTCACTCTGGAGCTGATCATTGACTGGGTCTTGGCCATTTTAGGTCTTCTTTGATTCATTCTAATGGCAGTTTTCCATTTTCTTCCACGTCTTTCAGGTTTTAGTTGCCACTTAAAAGCATTCGAGCTCTTTTTGGTTGAGCAGCCTATCGTTTTCTGCACTTTCTATGATTTCCCTTCTCCAATCAACTTCTTAATCAAAGTATGCTGTTCTTAACAATGTTTGGATTGACCCATTTTATACTCAGGTTTTCAGAGAAATGCAGTGTTCCCAGTGCATTGGTGTGTTTGGATATAAAAGCTATAAGGATTAAAAACAACAACAACACACTGCTATTATTTTGAACAGAAATGTACGAATTGAAATTTGAAAAGCTGCTTTTCTTTTTTCCCTCCCTTCCACCCCCACACACACACACACACACATATAAGTAACCTGCCTCTGATTCTCTTGGAGGAACGACTGTGGCCTCTAGGTATTCCATAAAGACCTCCGACCAGCCAGTTTAAAGTAGATGGCAGCGCTGCAAATATTCTTTGATAAAATGTCAGCTCAATACACCTCTTGTCTGCCACACTCAGTTTATTTGGCAGTCCACAAGGTTTCTCTGTCCTCAGGCTTGGCCATTTCTGTGTCCTTCTGCAGAAGGGCGCGTCTGAGAAGACTCTTGTGTCTTGTATCTTAACTTGATTCTTACACATCCCGTCCCTCAGCTCCTGCACCTTTCAGTACATCTGTCGCTCACACAGTTAAATTCTAACTACAGAGCCAGTTCTGTTTAGTCTGTTAGCGGTTTGGTTCAAACGTACATGTTTCTGCCTATTAGTGTAGTTAAGTGTTCTATCAGCGGGATGTAAGTGAGGTAAAAAAATAACCCAACCAAACAAACAACAAAATCTGTAGTTTCTGTGCTTTGTACTAAGTAAATGAGTGCTTAATTTAGAAATGTACAAGTGACAAAAGTGCTCAAGTATACTTGAGACCGGAGAAATATGAGTGCAGGCCAGCGGGCAATAGGGAGGGAGGGTCAATCGTAGCAGCTTGGCTGCTGTTCCTTTGCAGTTTTCTTTAGCCAGCATTTGACTATCACTGATGGCACTGACTTAACCCTCACAAGGCCTGAAACTCTAACCCTAAACGCCTATGTAGCAACCCTGGGTCATTTTGACCTGAGCCCTTCAGGGTTAAGATGAGTCAGGCTGCTTAAATTTTATTGAATATCTAGCACAAAGCCAAAAGATAAGACTTAAAATCCAATATTATAAAATATGCAGGCTCTGTGCATGTATTCTTGAAAAATGTTTCACCTGGTAATTTCTGTAATTTGTTTTTTCTAAGGAAAACCCTAAAAATATTTTATACACTGAGATGAAGGTGACATAGTGAGCAACGTTCCCTTACTCCTGAGAATCTATTTACCGTCAGTATAATTTCTAGCTGATTCAATGCTGGTTTAATCCACTTATCTTTTCATTGGTTTCAAAGAGATGTGGAATTTTCTACTTTTATTGATTTTTCTTTCATGATATAGAAAGGGGCCACGGCAGAGTGGGCTAAAGAGATGACAGTAAGCCATGACCAGATTTGTAAACAAGGAGCGTTGCAGGGACACATTGTTCTCCGCAACCTACCAAGACGCCGAGGCATTTGCGAGTCTGCTGGCTTCATCTAATTACGTGCATTCACCGTCCGTGGTGGAATGAATTTGTGAAGAGCTTTAATATTGCTTAATAATGAGGAAACCAGAGAACTGACAGGCACACTGTAAAGACATGAGGAAAAGAGGTTTGCGTAGATTTTGTTAAATAAAACATAGGTGGTGTGGGTACCTCCTCCAACCCCCTGCAGTGACTCCTGTCTGAATATTCTTGTCATAATCAGGCAGGTGTAGGGAGGAGGAGAAAAATCAGCTTTATATAAGATCACAGCCTTACGGTTGGATCTTCATGAAACCGCCTATAAAGGAGATACAGTACTATATGCGCAGGAGAGTCCCCACTTGCCTCCATCCTTCCTTCCCTGTCGGCTCCATTCCTCTCATTTCCTCTCCTCCTCATTAATCCACACTGGTGCCAAAATGAACAGATGACTAGTCAACTAAACTTCACACTTTGGCCAAGAGGGACAGAAGTGAAGTGCCTGAGTTTAAATTAATAAGAGTTAGAGAAGGTTTAAAAAAAAAAAAAGGAAAAAAAAAAAGAAACAACTGTGGAATTTGTGTCATTAACTGATGAAACCTAAGCCAATACGATGGAAGATCACTGTCTACATGAAAGAGGAAGAGCCTTTGATACAGGAGTCGAAAGAATCTTAAATAGCTCCCAACTGATTCTCTTAATAGGAGAGTCTGAGCTTTGCATTTAAACACCCCATCCAGCTCTTGATATAGAATTATATCCTCCGCCCATTAACTGCAACACTTATAGTATTGATCTGCTGAGGTTCAAGTGGAGGTCAGTTAAACAAACACCTCATCAGGTACTGTTCCAACTCTGGTGCAAACTGAAATGATTGAATTATGCGTGTTAATTTGCTAAACAAACAAAACCCACAGAAAGGGAATGATGATTGAGCAGCTGACCTCCCAAACGTCGCTGAACAAAACTGCACATGTGTTTACATATCATGATCCTCAGTAACTCATCCCAAACCGCATTCAGAAAAGTCTTACTGGCTTTTTCAGAGTTCCAAAGCATCTGGAAAATAAAAACAGGAGCAAACATGAGGAAGATCCTCAAGCATTCTGCTTATGATGCACGTCATGTCTCTATGTCAAGGGCAGGAGCCATTTCATGCCATCAGCCTAAAGCAGTTCTCATGATGTGGGCCCAGTGGTTCATCCTCCCGGATACTTTTCACCCCTCCATGATGCCGCGCAAGCTTAAGAGGCACGCACATGAAAAGGTAAGTTCTAACACCATGAATAATGCACATTGTTTGAAGGAGAATGTGAAAGAGCTGTAGATATCAGATTCTTGTACGCTGAATAACGGCAGGTTAACCGCCACTGCCAGAAGAGGAGCCAAATATATTCACAAACAAAGCTTATGCAGTGGAGACCATATTTGCTGTATTTGATCATTTTCTTCATTTCATATAAAAGTGTATTGTATTAAAGAAGAATCTGTTAAATCATAGCACTAAGCTCAGAGTCCCAGACCAGGGAGGTGGTGGCATTTTGCCTGAAGAAGCAGCTCTCTTTCATGCCAACACACTTAAACCTCATTAGAATGGCTTTAGAAGATCGTCTCCCTACAAACCCCATTTCAGGCTAATTAAACTGATTCGTGAAATCAAACACGGGACATAAAAAGGACAAAACATTAATATGCTGAAAGTCATTTCATCAGATTCTGTATCTGCTGCCAGCCTTTACAAAGTGCCTTTGTAACACTGAAACTCCAACCAACTAGTGCAGAACCTTGAAAAACTAATGTGATCTGAATACACACGTTTCAGAAAACCAAACAATGCCAAAAAAAAATAGCTTTCAGTCTCCACCCAACAGCATCTGAATCTGAGGGTAAAGCGATAAATCATTCATCGTAGCCATTCTAATCGTCAAAGCTGGCCAAAGGAAAAGTGTGCCTGCAATATTCTATTTAATATTGTATTCTGTTTCAGTGCCGCCATGTTTGACCCACCAATGCTAAAGGGCTTTTCCTGCGTCTTCACAAAATAAAACAATGTGTGTGTGTGACCCGCAATCGATCAGCAGGAGCAGGAGTTTTAGGTTGTGAGGTCAGCGTATGAAACTTGTATTTTCAATATATTTAACGACATCGACATTGGAGGATTCTCCACAAAAAAAAGTGTGTGTGTGTGTGTGTGTGTGACGTCATGGCCTTGTCTGTTGAAT
>JBAMYA010000005.1:3291191-3318283 GCA_037176975.1 Arrhamphus sclerolepis
AGTCACGGTGGAGATGCATCCATGTGGAGTAGAAGGAGCAGCAGTGGAAGTGGGTGTGGCCACACTGTCAAATCTGTAGAAGAACTGGTTAAGTTCATTGGCTCTGTCCACATCAGCCACTACTGCCTGTCTTTTCTTTTTGTTGTAGCCAGAGATGGTGCTGATTCCTCTCCACAACTCCCGGATGTTGCTGTTCTGTAGATTTTGTTCAATTTTCTTTTTGTATTCCATCTTTGCCATCTTCAATCTCCTCTTCAACTCATGCTGCACCTGTTTCAGCTGTTCTTTGTCACCATTTCTAAAGCTTCCTTTTTCTGATTGAGGATTGCTTTTATGTCACTTGTGATCCAGGGTTTGTTATTGGGAAAACATCGTACAGTCTTTATAGGTATGACTGTGTCTCTACAGAAGTTGAGAGTTAAAATACTATTGTTCTATATGAAGAACAGATAGTATTTTAAAGAAAATCATGCTTTTCTTGTCACTTTAAATTCATGAAGCAGTTTAGACGAACAATTGTTTTGAGGGGAAAATAACTTTGTGACATTACAGTCAAAAATAGATCTGAGAACAATAAAACGACAACTCTTCTATATCTGCCTACATATGTGCATGGCATTATGGGACACTCAGTCGCTAAGTATGCAGGTTTGTCAACGTATAACAACAGCAATCAAATATGTCGAATTTGGTCTGATATCGCATTTACCGGATCCATCAGTGCAGCTGGGACAGTGACATTTAACAAAAGGTGACTTCTGGTGAGTTTCAAGTGTCATGTTGGAAGTATTTACCAGCATCGAGTTTGAGCGACCACAGAAGGGGTGCGCCTCCGTGAAGAACTCCGTGTTGTGGTCGAGCCGTCCGTGCCCTCCATACTGAGTACTGTCGGAATCCAGCTTGATTTTATATCTGACAGAAGCTGAGGTTAAGGTGCAAAAGTGGTGGGAAGCTAGCTTATGAGATCGAAGACAAAGGAAGACGGAATAGAGGAGGTTTTATCAGCGGTGCAGATTTGGTTTAGCTGTGCTCAGATGGTGAACACTTCTTAAAATCCTCACATCCATCAGCGTTCGCCTCTCTCTCAAAGTACTGCAAAGCGACAGCCCAAAACCCAAACAGTTTAAGAGAATGCTTGCTGATACATAAACATCAAGAAAAACAGACAAACAAAAAAAAAAAAAAAGCAATTGAAAAGCGACTCAGCCGTGGCTCGACTGTGCAGTCAGCCTGTCTATTTTATCTAATTTGCTGCAAAAATAATGAATGTAATTTAAAAAGAGCATTCAAAATGAGTGGCAACAGATCCAGTTGACGGCACAGGACTTTGTCAGATTCTTTTGCTGTTCTTAGTGACATTAATATGGAAAGATATAAAATTCATAAACTTTCAAGCATCGGTTTTCCCAGAAAGGCATCCGTGCATTCATGCCTGATATTAATCAAACAAACACTATCAATTTTATACATCTAAGCATTATCAGCCCTTCTCTTTTCATATATAAACAAGGTATTTTATTGCACATGGAAGGCAATGTGTACAATGAATGCACATTATTCATTTTTACTTTGACACAGAGTCATTATCGGTTCATCATTTTGAACAAGCAATAATAAATCCACTTAGATTCAAAGTTATAAAACAATGAAATATGTCAGAGAGTTAGAGGCTTACCACACTGAGGCAGTTGAATAGTCAAGAGAAATTATAAATGCCTTTGATCATGTATAGAAAAGCTGTATGGACTGTATGTGTGGAGGGGGAGTAAAGCAATCCCCCTTTGCTGTCACTTTTCCTTGATTCTGCTTGCAAAATCTCTCCTCTGTGCCTCTGAACAAGGATGCTTAGAAAGTGAAGAGTTGACTGATGGCAGCTTCCATAATGAGGTTCTGGTGAAATGTGTGCATTCTGAAAGAGGAGTCAAGATAAAAGACACAGCATGAAACATATAAATCATGCCATTATGTGTGGGCTTCAGGATATACCGACATTTTTATGAAAGCCCATGATCATACTGTATATTGACAAAAAGAACAATTCTGTCCTTCGGCAAAGAGGAATGTAGGACACTGTCAAAGGTGATGTCTAAATTGTTAAGAAAGAACTCATAATACCCATTCTCTCGACCAAATTCTCCAAGTATGCTTGGAGAAAAAAAAAAGAATAATAATAATAAAAAACCCAACTTTGTACACATCTTAAAATGGTTGATACACCCACGTTCCCCCACAGTCTAAACCAACATGGTGCCCAGCCAGTAAAACAAGGAGCAAACATGGTGGAAACATTTAGCTCTTCCTCAAAAAACATTAAAGGATTGGTTGCCATCAGGTTTTCTCCAATATCAAAGTAAAAAGCATAATAAAAAAAGGTCATGCCTGACTGTTCAGTTCATCACAATTAATCAGAAACTAGAAAAGCACTCGGAGAGCGCAGAACTCCACCAAGCAGCACAGTTCTCCCACGTATTGTGACTTACACATAAAAATAATATTCCTACATGTGCATTATCTATTTTATTGCATTCTTTGACCATGAAAACATACCCTTAGCAATTGTGCATTAGTTCAATAGTTATTTGCAAAAATCAGCATTTTCATAATGGCGATTTTCTTTTGGATCTAGCTCCATAAATATCATAGATACTTCAAATGTGTTAAACTTCTTTTCCAGCAGACTGTTGGTGTTAGTTGCATGTCTGCATTTTCATTTGTTACCTCACAGTGTTGAAAACGATAACTCCCGACTTTTTTCACGTTCTGGCAAAAACATAACCTCCTTGGCGGTGGTAATTATTTACAAACTTCCTCATCATCTTTTGAAAATCTTTGCAACATTTTTGCACAATGATTTTAAATTGCAAAAAGTATATAAAATACAGAGGAGCCTTTCTGTGAGGAAGGTAACTATTAACTGGATTTAATTGGATTCCATCATTATCAGTTAAGGATCAAGATGGTTCCAGCTTATGGGAAACAAAACAAAACAAACAAAAAAACAAAACCAAGAACACTATCTAGTAATTTGTTTTTAGATTTCAATGTTTCAGGAGCTGCTGAGATGGTAAAGAGTCAGCAGCAGTGAGATGCAGGTAAAACACAACAGTGGTTAGGAGGCACAAAAAACCCCAGAAAAATCTGTGCAGAAAATATCTTCTCTCTGTCTTAAGGAGATGCACAGCAACAATAAGCAGCAGAAATCTGCAGGCATTCAAACAACACTTTAATTGGGTGGGTGAATAATTATCTTATCTCTGTACAGGGAACAATCTGGATTTAGAGTGTGATCCTCCAACACCGTTTCATTCTCCTCCAGAGTTGTGAAAATTTAGCTTTTGCTACTTGCTTGTTAGCTTTGATTTTGATGATTAAAAGGAAGTAATTTCCTGGATGTACATTTTTTCAGAGATTTCATTTACTCACAACATCTAAAGCACATTGCGCATATGGAGAGCTGACAACATAGCAAAGAACAAAGAAGGTCCTGTTTGCAAAGCTGAGTAGGAGATATTACGGGGATCCGTGGATAAAGATCGGACAGTTGTTGGGAACATCAGTGGACCAGGTAAAGACACCGACACAGTCCAAAAAGGAGGTCAGCAGAGAGATCCACCAGCGGGTCACTTTGGCTCTTCTTTGACCAGGTCAGCAACAGAGTAAATAAACTGTACTGTATTTTTTTTTCTCGAAAGAAAGTCCCTCCTTCACACCTCTTTTGCTTAAATTGCTTCTGCAGTGATTTACTGATGGCACAAACTCATTTTGCTTTGAAAGTTTGAACAAGAACGTGGAAAGATTTTCTAAGGCAGTACAATAATCTGGAAGTGTACACACAGCCACAACATCAAACTCACCTGTCTGATATTACGGAAGGCTCCTCTGTACACAACATCTTTAATCCACCAAGGAATTAGTCTACAGGAGCTCTGAGAGACCTGTTTTGACATCATGCAACAAGACTGTAGCAGACAAAGCTATAACTCTTGTAACTAGTACGTTGCACGGTGTCGTTTCCAGTTGCTTTTCCAGCATTTCCCACAGATGTTGGACTTGATTGAATCTGGGGATTTCAGAGGCCACAACACCACCTCAGACTCTTTTTCAGCTTCCAAAGCTCTTCTAAGCATGTTTTGCATTGTGAAAGGATGAGCTATCCTGCTGAAAGAGTCCCCCGTCATTTGTCATGAAAGTCTGCGACCATCATCAGGGAGGTGGAATATCTGCACAAATGTCAGGGGCCACGGCGTCCCAGCGGAAAAAAACGCCCAGACTATCACACTTCCTCCGCCAGTTGGCGTATTCAGCTTTTCATCTCTTCTGTTTCTAATCAACGTGCACGCACCCCCGCATGTCCACTTGATGTAAAGAAAACACGGCCAGTGGAGGGGCCTTCTCTGCAGCAGACAGGAGTCGCCACGGGAGCACTGTGGCTACGTAGCTCCATATGCAGCAGGCTGGGATGTTCTGTGTGTTCTGACACCTCACTGTCATTTCTCCTACAGCCGACATTAATGTTTTCAGCAAGCTGTGCCACAGGAGCTCATCTGTGGGCTCGGACCACACAGGCCAGCCGTCGCTCTCAGCACGCATCAGTGAGCCTCGGCTGCCCACGACCCTGTCACCGGCTCGCTGGCTGTCCGATCCTGGGTAAGTAGTGACCACTGCATAAGGAAAGGTCCCCCGAGACCTGCTGTTTTGGAGATGTCCTCTTTTCTAGTCATTGTAATTTGGCTCGTGTCAAAGTCACTCAGATTTTTTTTCTACTTGCCCACTTTTTTTTTTTTTTTCCTTCTGCTCTCAACATATCAAATTCAAAAAATGACAGTTCACTTACTGGAAAATACATCCCACCTCTTGACAGGTGCCACTGTAATGAGTAATCAATGTTATTTTCTCCACCTGTCAGAGGTTTTAATATTGCGGCTGATTTGTGTGTGTGTGTGAAAGTGTGTGTCTGGAACAGAGAGTGCTTCAAATAAGACATAGTTGGAGTCATTCAGAGTTCCCAGACAAGATTTTCAACAAGGAAGCGAGAACCATCACAAATTGATAGTTGGTGCGATTAAGTCTTTGTTAGCGGTTATAGATGGCGGCAACAACAGCTTGCAGTTCAACTGCAACACGGCCTTTGTGTTTAAAAGGGTAGATTAAAGAACACAATCAGCTTCACCCAACAGCCAGGAAGAGAAAGAAAGCAGTCAGACGCTCGATGATTAGAGTCATTGCTGACGACAATCTTGCCCCGATCATGACTGCAGACCAAGCCACCACTTAAAGTTTCTCCACGAGCTCGTACTTTGCTTCTCAGGCTTTATGAAAGTAATAGCATGCTGCTGTGGGTAAACAGTGGCTAAGTGAGGTGTATGTGCATATGTGGCATGGCCTTGCAAGAATCCTAAAAGCTTTCCTCTCAGCCGGCGCCACTGACACAAGAGTGGCAGAAGCTGTAGAGATGGGTTTCTGTGACAAAAGAATAGCATAAATAGTCTAGAAACAGGGAGGGAGGGACTTCGAAAAATATAAAAATGAAGAAAAAATAAATAAAACAAGGAATGCTTATAAATTCCATCCCCATGGTGTGAATTTCAGGATTATGCAGACTTCTCTTTGTCTTACTCCCATGGGAAAAGTAATGCAGCAGTTAATATATTTCATCAAGCTATTTAAGTCTCGCTGATGCAGTGAATAGTTTTTCATTTCTTAAAACAATCGCATCAAAAGATACATTCTGTGGTTGTGGAAAATGCATTGAGTCATTACTGTCTTCATCTTTGAAGAAATGTGGTCCCGAGGAAAAAAAAAAACTTCAATTATCGTGATTCGAGATCATAGTGATGGGCGCATCAGGGGACATTTATTATTTACTGAGTTGTTTATGTTTGCAGACCAAAGCTAGAAAAATTACAATGAATCAATATATTTTACTACAGTTCCTTATTTAAAGTATTTCCTCTTTTGTCTCCAGCATTTGAATATGGAAAGTTCTACAATCAGAGTCTGTGGATGATTATCTGGCAGAGTTACAACCTTACAGAATAGCACAAAGAGATAAGAAATGCAGCCTGCAGAGAGTTGTATTTAAAAAGAAAAAACAGCTGCATATTTTCCTTTTAAATACCTTATCTAAAAACACAAAGATCATATCAAAGTACATCTTTTCCATGCACAGCAGCGCTCATTTTTGATCAAAATTCTACCAAGTTAGAAATGCCGCACCTATAGTTAAATCATTCTGCACGGCATCCCGGGAGAAGCTCAGACAGAAAAGGAGAATGATAACCTGACACAATCACAACTGCCTGTTGGCACAGTGTAAATCAAAGACCAATCCGTCCCGACAGGCATAGCCTTCACGACGGAATCCAGCTGGGATTTCAAATACTCTAACCAGCCAGATAAAGACCGTTGCCTGAAGATTGTGTCCGCCATTAGTCAGAGAGAAAATAAAAAAAGACACTGATGGGTTGAGAGCTCAGTGAAAACCTGACGTTGACTGCATTTTAATGGCTGATGTACTTTCGTGAGTTACTTTGCTTTACTCTTTGTCCTTTTCCATTTGGAGAGGGGAGAAAATGCAAAGGGTCCAATGAGAAGAAACAGAAAAGCCTGTCTGAAAAAATATGAAAGGGCCTAACGGTCACTGAGCACCGGATGAAGGGTCGGTCCTGAGGGATGACTATACATCACTTGCTGTTTCATTTAAGTTAAGATTTCTGCTTGAAATTAAATCCTGAATACTCAAAGCACAGCAGATATTTTTTTCTGGAGCATATTTATACACTTGCAAGAGTAATTACTTTTTCTTCCTAGAAAACAGAGCAGAGCTTCTAATATCATTTTTTTTTTTAACAATGCTTATTTTTTCCCTTTGTGAAAGCTATACAAGAGAAAGAGAGAAAAAAGACCCATACCCATCTAAATTGCAGGCTAAAGTGTGCTAACATGTGACAAAATGAGAAAATGTAACTTAATGGTGTTTTTTTTTTTTTTTTTTTTTGCTGGAAAAGGACACTCTGATATTTTATGGCACTTGCCACATTGCCAAAGGAAATGGTTCCCCATTGGATCAATTTTCAGCTGTGCACAGCATGTTCAGCTATATCAAACTATTATAGTATTTCTAGATAAAACTGCCACATCCTGACCCTCACACAGGTAGAAGAAAGTTTAAGTATATGACAGCTGAGTGTAATGAAAAAGCACTTTTGGACTCTTTGAGCTTGTCTTGTTTACCTCCTCTGCCTCTGAGTGGCACTTTCATCTGTCTTCTCCCCTAATTGGATCCTCTGCACACATTCCCATCGGAGAATCTGCATCCTCTCCTACACGCGGTGCATTTACCTTCCTCACACGCACGGCACATTTGCCTTTATGTGTTTACCGCCTCTCGGCATAATGACAGCCAGAGCTTTGCCCTTGCATTTATTTGCATTTCCTCTCAACCCACCCAGTGTCTGAGGCCTCTCCTTAGACATCAAAAGGAGCACCAGGAGGAAAAGATGTGGTTCTATCTAAATGAAAATAAATCCTCAAAAACAACGTTACAGACACTGTGCAGCTAGCCTATTAGAGCTTTGCCCATGCTTCACCCCATCAGCGCAGAGCTGAAAACAGGAGGCAAAACATACAATTAAGGCACGTCAAACACGCTCATGATTAAGGGATGATATTAAAAGATTATGGGCTGCTTCTGTTGTTTTTTGAAATGAACAAATAAACTTGACTATTGCTCCGTCTCCCTAATCCCCTTTCGACTGAGTTTCCCTCTTTGTGTAATGTATTTATGACTTTTAATTGATTCTCGGTTGCTGAATTATTAAGTCGCAAAGCAACAAAACAAAAGAAGCAGCGCAATCAATCAAGCCATCAAATTTCAGTAATCAATTGATCTGGTTTAGGGATTTGAACTGCTGGCATCTAGAGAAAACGAACAGACCTGAGCTGCGTTTTGATTCACCATCACATTGCTTAAATCATCAACAGAAGAGGCAACGCAGCTTTACATCCAGCCGGTAAACTGATGGCGTGAGCTACAATGGGCCTCATCAGGGAACGAAGCCCGCTACGATAAATACAGATCTGTCAGCTTCCTGTCTCCCTCCACATTCCTGATCATTAAGCCTGCTGTAATCACAACAGTGGGACTCATTAAATTCCTGACAGCCAATGTTGCTAAAGAGAGTGTTTCTGAACCAGTGGGCTCTAATATTATTTCTCTCTAACGGCATAACAACATTACAATAAACAACTGACTCATATTTCCCTCAACAATTACTGCTAAAATTACATCACAAAAGTACCAGCCTCAGAGAAAACACCGCCATTAAAACTGTGGGTCTTTACAAGTCTCATTTACTCTTAACACGCCTCACGCAGTGCTTAAATCTCTGATCTGCTGCTCAGCCCAGAGTCTCCTCAGAGGTAGTTTTCAGAATTCTAAAGTCTTGCGGCGTGCTCGAAATGTACTTGTAGGAGTGTAATTAAGAGACAAGTCAAGCCTTCAAAATCATCAACAGTCAGTCGAGTTGGGAAGACGAGCTTGATGTAAAACTTTGACAAAGAGACAAACGTGATTTTGAGAGCTCAACTGAAGGACAACTTAACAAAACAAAACAAAACAGGTGTTCTTATCCATATCCAGAAGAAAAAAAGAAAATAAAATCACACTGGAATAACGTGTTGTTGGTGCCTTTTCTTGCAGCTTGTTGAAAAGAAAACTCCACATTACAAGCAGCCATAACTCTGGTGACATTAGCAGCTCTGTATTGTTAACAAATGCAGCCGCTTCTGGGGAAATTGTTTGTTAAAATTGATCCTGCTCTGGCTGCGATATTGAACTTATTGATAACTTTGTGCCGAGTAGCTATCGATGTACAGCACTGCGCCGCACTTTCCCACATAGCTACGCAATTATACTCTTTCCCCAAAAATAATACTGTGTGTGTGTGTGAGGTTTAAAAGTCCATTTTAAACGGCGTGAACAGTGGATTTCACAGCTTCCCATTTCTGTCTCCCTTTCAACATTTACTGTCTTGGCTTAAATATTGATTTTATGCTGCACATAGGATTAATCATGTTACTGCATAAAAGGAAGCAAGTAACAGGGACCGCAGAACTGTGGTATGTCAGAGGAAAGCCGATGTCTGAACATGAAGAAAAAAAAAAGAAAGAAGAAAAGTGTGACATATTACAGTATATGAGGCTTAAAAGGATACTTTCCTGGAGCTTCTACAGCCACCCTGTAGTCCTGGAAGCTTTTGTTGGGGTGAAAGTTGAAGATGAAGAGCACGTTTGCCCTGTCAAACACAATGACCTTGTCCCCTTCATGCTTGGTGCTGACAAAGGCCTGGAGGGGGGAAAAAAAAGGAAAAGTAAAACTAATAAAGTATCTCTTCATGAATAGTCATTTCGATTCTCATGCTGGATTTAGACTATTATAATGGGTCACATTATATCGGTGGCCTCCACATTTTTCAAACAGACTGAGAAGCTTTCACGCATCAAATTTCAGGTGGTGCTCATCAGCAGAAAGCTGCAGCCCACAGTGGTGCAAGGCAGACACTGTCAGCTTTAGACAGCTGCACATGATAAAGGCGCCACTCTCCCGTGGAGCGAGCTACTGCTAACGTGTCATTAGCAGAGATTATCAATGTCACCCAACCCCCTATTTATAGTGCCTAGTTCCCCAAGCCAATTTCAGGGCAGCATACTCATGGCTGAACGAAATGATAAGCACCACTGCAACTGGACTGGCTGACATGATGGAGGTTAAGAAATGAGCTCGAAGTCTGCAGTCTGTTCATTTCTTCAACAAGTCTGAAGTAATGCCAGCTTCATCTAGTGGGTGGCAACTGCTGTAGCATTGCAAAAAACAAATTTAACCTGCACTCATCGAGTTGTAATCAAGTGAGCCCATATATTATTACCTGCCTATTTTTAACATGTAGATAAACAAAAGTAAAAGCAATAGCCAACAGATGTTCAGACCGTTCTGATTTTACTCAGACTCTCTTGATGTTTGTTCTAAATATCCAAATGATAATGTGATGTGTTCCAACAGTGCTCTGACGGAAACGCCCCCATGAGATGCAAACATATGGTCGCCCGAAATCAAAGCATCGCCTTCTAGTCTGACGTTAGCTCTGAGAGTTTGCAGAGTTTCCGTCTCTGTCACCGCCTGCAGCATCACACTGACCCCAAAGAGTTTTGAGTGAAACTTAGCCAGGCAGGGTAAATCCCTGTTTGTGAAGTCAGCACTCCCAGGGAGATTTTCTTTCTTTTTTTTTTCTTCAGTTGTGAAACTGGTGTTCAAATCCAATATTTCCACAACCTGCAGTCCTCCTTTCTGCTCCTTTTCTGCAGATGAAGTCATATTCAGTCAGCTGCAGGTGCACTCAGGGAAGTTTATAAAAATGAGTGAAGAATGTATAAAATTAAATATTGCTTTCACTGCAGTCATGCAGCGTTGACTGGGCAATGCCATGATAATCTCATTACCTAAAGTCTAATCATTGATGACACAAATGATGGTCTTCAAGGAGAAACCTAATTCCTTAATGATTCCTTAAGATACAAAAGTAAACAAACCTACATTTAAAGGGCAATTTAGGAATAGCTTATTGGTGTCTGGGCAGTAAAGTAAAGATACAACATAGACCATGCTGGGTTCCATAGTTTCTTTGCTAATGTTTTTATATTTTATTTACAGTTCACCCTTGGTTACACCCTATGTGATGGCTTGCAGTTTGCCCTTTTAAAGCTAAACATCTCAGATGCTCGTTTCCACGTATCACACTTCTGCACAAAGTCCCTTCATGCTTCTGCTCCCAATAAGTTCATTTACACCTGAGACAACAAGCAGAAGCGCTGACAGATCATCTTATGATTCTAATTTTAACCCGAAAATGCCCTTGGAGCCACACTGAAATATTGAACCAGCAGAGAGATAGAATATATCTAATAAGCACAATTACCTTGGCAATGTCACTGATAAGCTCTGCAGAGGATTTAGACTTATCTGGTTATTACAGAGGAATCTGCGAACATTGTTGGCATTATCTGTGAGTGATGTTCTACAAAATTTTTTTTTTTCTGATATTGTATTAGTCCCTGAGTGAGATTTCTTTCCCTCCCCCTTGCAGCTGCATCTTGGTATAAAGATAGAAAACGGGGTCAGTTACAGAAGCTACTGGAATTTAATTATCATCTCTTGCTTTAGTTTGCTTTTCAGATCGTTGACCTAATGCCTTATGAATGAATGATTGTTTGGATGCAGTGCTGCCAAAAACATTGCTGCTTTTGCCGTTGTGTCACACACCTATTATATCATCAGACAAATTTTAATATCGGAAAAAGTAACGTGAATTAATACAAAAAGCTGTTTTTATTTTATTAAGCAACAGCTCTCCAAACCAAAGCGCCCCCAATGTGAAATAGTAATAGGCCACTCTCACAGTTGCCGAAAAGACATCTTGATGATCCCCGAGACTTTAGGGAAAATATTTTGTGGACCAATGAGACAAACCTTTTGGAACTTTTTGGAACTTTTCGGAACGTTTTGTGCGTCCCGTTACATCTGACCAAAAACTAACACAGTGTTTCAGAAAAAAAGAGCATCATACTGAAAGTCAAACATGGTGGTGGTAGTGTGATGGTCAGGTCCAGAGACTGAGATGAAAAACACACTGATCATGCTCGAAAAACAATATGGCTGAATTAAAACAACATTCAGTGATGTAAAAGACCCACTGCCACTTGTCACAAATGCTGGGTTGCAGTTGTTTCCACCAAGGGTGGCACAGCCGGTTATTAGGAAGCTTTCCGCTTTTCCACATATGGCCAGGCTGATTTGGATAAAGGAAATCATCATTTGAAAAATGCCTTTTGTATGAACTCAGGCTCTCTTTGTCTGATATCAAAATATGTTTGAGGATCTGAAATATGTAAGCGGGACAAAACAGCAAAAACAAAAGAATCTGAGGGAGCAAATACTTTTTTTCACATTGTTGTGCTTTGATTCCACTTCCTTGAAGCTATGTACGTAGTAATGGCTCATATAGTATCCTTTGAATAGATATAACATTAAATATTATGTCATTTAATGAATTGGTGGTACTTTAGACACAATTAAGATAATGTTGAGTGTACCTTGTTAAACGGGTTAGTGGGTTATTTCTCTGTAACAGAGGATATACCACGACAGAAACATCAAGTTTGCTTGTAAGGGTGTGGCTTCTGCTCAGCTGTAGGGGGACATGTGGAGCAGTGGTTCAGGGAACAGCGCCAAAGAGGGACAGATTGGCACAGTTGCTCTGGATTACCAATTATCTGTCTCCCTATTTAGGAGTAACATGCTGGGACCAAGGGAAAGTCGCCAGAAACCAGCACCGCTGCTGAAATAGTAGCCACAATAAATGCAATCTGGTTGTAGTCATTGTGTGCCTCTTGTTCTTTACTGCTGGAGTGAAGCGGTAAATGGCAGAGGTTTGCTACATTAAGGATGAGAATTCCCGCCAGATGGAAAAGAGTTATTCTCTAAGCTGCTCTTAACAACAGTGTTATTACCTGTGCGTTAATGTAGTCAAAAGGAGCTCCTTATTTATCCGTCCACTCGTTTTACTTCAGTGTGGTGTGCAAGACTCTGCTTCTGCTCTGCTTTTTACCTCTGAATCAGAAAGAGCTTCATTCCCCCAATACAATTATACATGAGGATTTTTTAAAGGTTAATGAAGCCTCCAGTACAAATAAGTAACATACTAAATAAATAACATATACAAAATAACACTTTAATAATAAAAAAGGAAGAAATCACTTGAGTGGCAAATTCAGCAAAGTCATATTTTGCAGTCTGATGGAGGAAAAGTAAAATTTGTTTGGTCTGCTTCTTTTTGGCTGAGGTATCTGACGAAAGGACCTAAAACAAAGACCTCATTTTTACGCCTCATTTCCATTTGCTTCTGTGCACATACGCGTGTGAAGTCCTTTCATTTCTATGGAAACCACAGTAATCTCACAGTAAGTCGTGAAGCTCCTCCTTACAGTGTTTTTTGGAGCGTTATTTATCTTATATGTTATTTATGTTACGACCAGCTACATCCACCGGCTGTAAGGAAGTACAACTCCCTTGATGTATTCTATCGTTATTACTTTTTAATTATTTTTATTTATATTGCATTACTTTGTGAGTAGAGTTCAGAGTTTTATCTGTATGAGCCATGGGTCAGAGAGTAATGCTGAGTAATGTTGATTATCTACATGCGCGCTACATGTGGAAGACTCAACAATAAAGCAGGCTTTGATTTTTTGACTTTGGCTAAGTAAAGCAGCCTGAAGCAGCTCCTGAAAACTGCTGGCCAAGGCTGAACACCAAAGACACCGAGTGGTCTGTTACTAGCTCACTGGCTCTTGCAGCACCCAGGTCCTCTGGTTGACTGACTTATACCTTGGATCATTTCTTCAAAGTGGACGAAGTGGACCACTAGCCAATGACATCAAAAAGTAGCGCTGCCAGAGATGAGACAAGAAATAGTGGAAGTTAGGCAATAGGCTGGAAGGCTTTCATACCCTGCATGCGACCCTGCAAGTGGCCTGGGCCCACAAACAGCAGGCCAAGATATGGAGAGGTCTAACAGAGCGCCGCTACTCCTCATCTAAGCTCTAGCAGCACTCGTTTTGGATGTTGTTTCAGCCAGAGCATTTAAAATAATGGTATTTGGCCTGGTTTGATGGAAATTAATGTAAAGTAACATTAGTTAGCATCTTAGGTTAGCGTAAGCAAAGCCAGTCCAGCTAAACAGCTTGTGTTTGGTAATCGAACTAAAGTGGGCATGTTCCAGTTGGCTTCCAGACCAGTTCGCTCCACCCAGTTTCAACATGATGCCTTTAAACAAAACAGCAATGAGTGAAGTAGATTTGTCCAATTCTTCTCATATCATCTTTGGAGCCATTTAGCACCATGGTAGTTAGCCTTCTAAACTGTAAATGATAAGGTCAGTGCAATAGCTTCCATTTAGCACATTTGATTTCCTGGCTAGACTGCTAATTAATAGTAGTGTGAAGACTTCTAGAAATTAACTGTGCATGTGAAAAAGTATTGCACAGGGTAGAAACTAATCATTATTAGCATTTAAATTTGATTATTTCATTTTTGCAAATTTCCAGTTTATAGCCTCAATTTTTAAGAAAAATTTCTGAATTTTAAAATTTTACCTCCAACATACTCCAGTGACATTACATGTAAAACGAGGAATGAAATTAGGTGATACTGCCACAAAGAAATCACACAGACGGCCAAGACTCTGCGCTTCCAGTGCATAGCAGAGCAGGACTGGTGCCAAATGTGCTTATATTTCCTGCCAGTAGCAACCTCTGGGATCAGCCTTTCCACTCATCCTCAAAAAACACTTCCAACGCATGTCTATAATTCCGCTCTGTGATATTTCTTGCACTCTTCTGCATGAGTTTGTCTGCTGGTCGCCATCTGACATAGCAAGGTAAAGCAGCACTAATAGGAGGACCGATTCCCCGGGATGTGGGGAACGGGGATGGTGTTTCTGAATCAGCTGCACACACTCACTTCTAATCCCTGTCAATTTAGCCACAGTCTCCATTTGCATTATCCCATTACTTTGCTACAAACCCCTCAAGAGAAAAACATAATTTATTCTCTCAATTGCAGCCAAAGACTGAAGCTCAAGGAAAAGAGTGAAATCTATTACTGTTGAACTTGACAGCAGCCAGAGAAACAAGACACTTCCAAAATGAGCTTCATTTACGGGGCTTTTATCTCTGCGGGAAAACTGAACAGGTGTGTAAAGAGGGTGGCCTGAGAACCCATTAATGGAGGGAAAAATAATCTTAGGAGACCTATGTATCATTTATAAACAAATGGAATAGAAACAAGTATTTATTAAATGTTCTGTGTGACTGCAAATGGTGCTGCAACATTACATGTTCATGTGACTTTGTCGTCATGTATCTGCACAAAGCCTTCTGTGATGCGAGTGTGCAGTGTCCTTACAGGTGCGGCTGCCAGCCAGCCGTACTTGTCTTCGGTGCAGTTCATGTCCCGGTCAAAGGCATACAGCTGACAGTAGCGGAGGTGATCCATATCCACGAGGTTAAACTGCCGCCGGGCATAGTGGTAGCTCTGATTGTTACCCTTTCTAGGGAAATCCAGCCACTCAGGGTGGCCAAACTCGTTTCCTGCAACACAGTGTTAAAAAGAATGCATGTGACAAAGGGACATTCATGCACTGCTTTAATTAGCATACTTTATTGTGTTATACATTCTGAACTCTTTTTTTTCTTCTCTACTTGTGAGGTTTGATGAAATAAGAAGACCAAAAAAGAAAAAGATGATCAAACGCAGAAAAAAAAAAAAGTCAGCGGCAGTCTGTGACCTTTTCTTCGTCCCAACAGAGTTTAGTACTTCCCATATTAAAAACACAGGGTGTTCCGGAGACAACCAGACTATCCTGAGATCCAATATCCTGTCATCTAATAAATCAAAGTTGAAAACAAAACAAATCCCACAGCTTTCATTTAAGTTTCTTTTTTTCTTTTTCTTCTTCAGTATACTGTCTGCTGATTTCGCCTGGCCAACTATTACCCATTCAGCTCGTGAAAAACCGTCTTCTGAAACAGGTCTGGCATTTCTCCCATTCACAGCAATTCCACCAACACAGAACGAACTGAACCAATTGCAACAGAGTGAGGGCGGGGTTTATATGATGACTCATACAGGAGCGCCCAAGAGCTACGATACCAAACACCCAAGGTGGCTGCAAAATTGGCAAAATGCACTGGATCAACATCTGTTTACTTCAAATACCAACAACATTCATTCGCTCAAATTCCTACACTACTGCTTGCAATTGTAGATGCCCTTTTTTATTTTTAGCCCCCCAAAAAAAAGAAAAAAAACAAGAAGCATTTTAAGTTGAACATAAGCACAAAATAAGGCAAAATTGGTAGAACTTTGCTCAACTTATCATTGTCCCTAAAAATTAGCTAATGAAGAGAAATAAAAGAAAGTAGCATCAGAGAATAAAACCTCCCAACTAGTATCTTTATTTCATGAGGGTGAATGCACGCTCCAGAAGTGTAGGAAACAACAGCCCTGTTGTTACCACCCTGCCAAGCTAGGAGATGAGATAATGAATCCGTTATCGGATGTCATAACAACATCAGAACACAACAGCCGGGATAATTGAATTCCCAGCAGAGAAGGAAAGAGACCAATAGATGGAGGGAGATGGAAGCTAGGTAAATAAATAAATAAGACTCAAGAAAGAGGGGAAAATAAATAAATAAATAAAAGTGATAGGTCTGGAGCGGAACTGACGGGGACTGACAGCGGATTCTAATGAAATGCATTATGTAGGTGTTAAAGAAGTGGCAAACAATAAGAAATGGACTGGCAACAGAACAAGCCCACTGCAGCACTCGCCTCAAAATTAGGGCAGTGAAAACGCACAGAAGGAGAGAAACATGAAGAGGAAGGCAGAGGAAGGGAAAGTAGGCAGAGAGAGATCCTCTTCTGGTGACATCTGCATGAATAACAAGCCTCCCACACAACTAAAACGCAAAGAAGAGAACTACACCTCAGCAGCAGCAGTCAAAAGCAGACTTTTCTCCCCACACTCCACCAGAGGATTGTGTATGCCATATCGCGTTTTTGAAATTCCTGAACCAATATTTCGCATGAGAACAGCGCACAGGACCTTTGCTGTACCAAGTCAGAGTACAGTGCACGGATAGAAATTTAATTACTTGTCATGCAAAAGCGCAGCGCTTGTGCATCACATTTTCAAACTGAAAACTGTATCAGATTGTGATTACACATTTCCCTCATTCATCAAATCTTAGCCTCAGCAAACAATTTATAATCTTATGCATGAACAAATTAATGAGTCTGCATGATGTTTACGCTGCCAATATTGCATTTCTGATGTTTGCACAATGTAAATAGCTGCAAATATTAGACCTCTAACTATTCACTGCCATATATAGAGTGCAAATATTCGCTATAATAGCAACATTAATATACAATATCATTTTTCTTTTACTGTTCAGTTGTTAGATCCCTGTTATTTCTTTCTTCTGACTGATTCTTTTCATTGTTCAACAACAGAGACAAAGAGCTATTCAGTTCTTTTTTTTTATCTAATAAAAAAAAAGATGATAAAGCATCTGTGTAGCAAAACGTCCTTTTAAGTCCATGATCATCACAGAGGCACTACCCCCTTTCTTCGAATATCACTGATGCAATCAAATTCCATTTATAGCACATTAGTTTAATGAGGAATGAGGTGACAAGTGAGCATTACAGTCTCGTTTTGAAATACGTACATTTTGAAAATTTTAAGACAGTTCTGCAACGGCGTTAATAACAGACCACAAGTCAAAACCCACTGAAATGTGCAGACTCATGGGAATAATGGTGCCACAGCAAAGTCAATAAGTACCCAGGATAATGCATGAATTAATCACAGCAATGAAGCATTTTATTCATTTCTTCATTTATGATGGGCTTCAAAGCGTTCGGCCCTACCGAGGCACTCCGAGGAAGGTGAAACAACTGTAAGATTGTTATTGGTTTAATGTCTTTGCCTTTGAGGACGGACATTAAACTTTACACAAATGAGATCAACTTTTGGAGATATGATGGTAACAAAAACACAATAAATGGAAGATGCAAATTCTGGTTCTGCTTCACATGGTTTCTGAAGAATGCGAAAAAAAAAGAAAAGGAAAACATAAGCACCTTTAAACAAACTGCTACTTTTGTGAATGTCTAAATAGGAAATAAAAACTAACAAGGAAGGAAGGATGGATGGAAAACGTCTTACCCAAGAACAGAAAGTGAAATAAGATACTTCTTGGATTTTTAAAGCAACACAAATTGTTGCAGGTGTTAAGTTTTTAATATTTTGAGGACTCTAAATATTTCTGATGAAGATGAGGTAGTCGAAACTACCAAGGACTCTGATAAAACTGCTGTAGCTCTTGAGGCAGTGAAGAAAAAAAACCAAACAAGCAAAACAAAGCAGTTAACAGTTGGCTTCCCCGCCCCAAGTCACACCCTTTGTTCTCTGCACCTGATGCTATTTCAGTGCTATTTTAACAGTTATTTTTAACAACAGCAGCTCAACAGCCTTGTTTCCACGTGTATTAGGCTCTTTTTGATGTTCATTTAAAAACGATAAAGCCCTCCATGGGATTTTGTTTTCTCCTGTTTAGTTTCCCTCTTTGCTGAGTGCTACTTATCAGCATCAACATCATCTTGTCACACCACTCCTGAGATGTGGATTCATCTTTTCTATCATAGTGTTTCTTTTATTTTATTTTATTTTAACTCAATGGTTCTACATTTTGGCTTAGCTTCTGTTAAACAGTCCAATGTCCATCCACATATCCACTGTCGGGTTGGCTTCCAAACAGTTTCTACAGCTCCAAGTATGAATTTTAACAAGCTCAAGAGAAATGGGATATCTGTCTGCCACAGAGTTGCATGCTTTACAGAGAATAAGGGCGGCATGGATCCATGCAGGGTTGCAAAATACATAGTTCAAGCTGCAAAGAAGCCATCGAAAAGTCTGTTGTATTTCACGTCTACAGAGACACGAGCGATAAATGCATTACACAGGCATTTAACCACATGCCATGTATATGACATTTGTATATGATCCATCCATTTGTGATGCAATGCAGAGAAACTTTCGGGTACGTAGGGCATTCATCTTTGCAAAACTATCAAAGATGATGTATTACTGAACGTTATCAATAAAGCCCTGCAGGCCAAGGCAGAGACACTGTAATAGCATCCCCACACCTTTACAACTCATTTCTTACTGTGATTTAATTTTCAGCCACACTGGCTGCATGACTCAAAGGGCAGAAGTGTTGCGTAATCTATCCACTGAAATACTGAAATGGAACGCAATGACAGTTTCTGCACAGGCATTGTTGATCTCTGGAGGATCAAGCTTATTGACTCTACTTGTGACACCAGTACATGGTTGATGTTTTTGTATTTTATCAAACCATCTATAAAGATTTGGTGGATTTTTTTTTTCTCAGTTATTACTTGGAAAAACCACTGATATTCTGCTTTACAAGACAAACCAAACAAAAAGAAATGCGCCACCTGAAAAGAATTCACTAAGATTATGTCTGCATGGAATCTCCATGGCGATCATGACCATTTGACATATACTGTATGTATATGTACTGTATGGCCTTCGATGAGATCTCATTTCTGTCCATCTTCCATCATTATACGGGGCTTTATTTTTCCTTCAGCAGCTTAATGAAATCTTCTTGACTTTCTCCTGTGTGGCCGTGTAGCTCCTCATGAAGCATACCAGGTCACTGAAACAGTTCAGTGAATCAGCAACCTGTCAGCTGAAGTGCCTTTAAGCCTACAGCTATTGGTTTGTTTGTAATATGTCAATATAAAGTGCTAATAGATTCAAATCAAAGAGGGGAAAAAAAGCATCATCAATCTTTTTCTTTCCCCTTCACACTGAAGTAACTGAAATACTAGTAAAATATTAAGCCCGTAGAGAAGTTTTTCAATATTTGAATTAAAATATTAAATCATGAACTTTATTCATATGCTGCCCTTCACTTGACCTGCACAAATACTGCAGCATTTACATAACACAACAAAGACCCCAAATGTTTTCTCATTCTTACTCTCCCTCAAGCACAAAAGCACAGGTTAGAGAAGCAAGCATGGTCTGTTTCCTGATCTCCGGCCAAGACAGAGTTGAGACACAGGCCTGCGCTCTGATGAACAGCTTTTAGTGAAGCTGCACTTCATTAACGGCACAAGTGCGCTGACCTCTTTCAGCCTATTTATTTTCAGTTTTCAATGTTGTACTTTCGAAAAAGTCTAGTGGAGATGATTGGCTTCCTTCAGAAGTTGATTCAGCAACCTGAGGAAGCCTTTGACTCGCTCTTTTGATTTCAGCTTTAAAGAAACACATTTGACACACCTCCATTAGATAATCATTTGCCTCTTTCCTACAATAACACGGCACACTTCCTCCCATATGCCTGCATTAATCACCATAATAATCGCCTTCCCCTGCTTCCTCACAGCTGAAATAACGCAGATTGCACATTCTGTTCAAGAATATACCATGGATGGATTCTCATCTTGACATACACATAAATAAAATCACAAGATTTAATTGGCACTGCAATCTGGGGTGTCTGGTGTGTTTTAGTTATATATAGAAGCTTTGCTTATAATTATTAAATAATATTTTCTGTGTTATTAAAAGGCTGACAGTGATCAACTCTGCTGACTTGCAAATTAACCAACAGCATGTGGACACAACTAACAGCAATGCACCGGGTCAGCTAACAGTTGTATTGCTTTCTGGTCCGACTGCTCTTTTATGATGTAGCTGCTTCGATCACAGCAATGATCTGCCGTAAGAGGAACATCAGAGGCGATAGCCAACACTACAAAGGTAAACCCGAGACTGTGGCAGACCAGTTATCCTTTAAACAAGCCTGTTCAGGCAAGAGTTACCTCAACTCTGTGCTGAATCAGAAATAGATCATGGTGAATCTAGATGTGGGACTTACAGATCAGACCCAGAACCTGTATATTGCTAGGCTAGCATGGTGCAACATATTGGCACAGTTAAAGTGCCGTGGATGACATATATGAGCTGAATTTAAAAGCGCAGTTCCAAAGAAGCTTGGACATGCTGTAAAATGTAAGTTAAAAGCAGAATGCAATGATTTCAAGAGCATGGGGAAAACATAAAACGTTGAGAGTGAGATGTTTTACCTTTTCATGGAAGCCTAGAAGCCTCAAAAGCATTTTAACATGGAGAAACTATAGAAAAGTGGTAGCAAAATAAAAAAAACCTAGAGGGACATCTTATAACTAATTAGGTTAATTTCTATGATTGGGTATAAAAAAGAGCATCTTTGATCCCGCCTGGAAGCGAGCAGGTCAGGCCATGATGTCATGAATTCTCCAAGTGAAATAACTAAATAGATGGATGAGGTCCAGCAGGGAGTCGTCTATGACACACTGGATTTCTGAAAGAAATAATCTCCCGGTAGCTTTAGATTTGGTCAGAGCCCCTTCCTCCCTGCTGTCATCTGGTGTAAGAAACCAGACCACAACTTCTCTTGAACAATGTGTTTTCCTGAAGATGAACAGGAATTTACTTGACTGAAGATCTGTTGAGAGACTAGCGCTGTGTGTGCGTGTTCCTGCGTATATGTGTTTGTTATATCCATAATATAGACTCACACTGACCTCCCTTCACCTATTATTTAAGTTTGACTTTTTATTACTTTTCAAGATTGTTCAAATGCTAAACATGCTACCTCTTCAAGCAAAGACAGTCGTCCTCAAAGTTAAACAGAGATTTGTTTTCTGATGTTTGACGGCATCCATTGTTTCTGCACTGCATTCCAACTACCAGTTCCTTTTAACCTTTGACACTGCATTTTTCCAATTACTCAAAGGAATGTGCATTATTTCATCAAAGATTATGTTTTTCATCTTTTCTTCTATTTTTTTCCCCATGTGCACGAGTGAGAGCGGTGGTGGGGTGTCCTTCAGCGCTGTTGACAGCCTGATCTAACATACTTCACTGGAATCCGACACTGCTTCTGTCAGAGGACTAAAATCACAGTGAAGCATGAAAAGACAAAAAAAATTAGGATATTTGCAAATCACTGTTTGTTTCGTTTTTGGAATTGAAGTTCAACATAAAATGAGTTTGTCAAATTGTCAGAGCTTCATATTCCAATAAAGCAAATGGAAAATATCAGAAACCTTGTTGGCAACATTGATGACTAGATTAAAGATAACCTCAATAATACTATAAATTATCGGAGGGGGAGATATGTTTACACAAGGTTATGCGAGACAGTTTTTCAGGTGGCACATCCCATTACTCGTCCATACGAGCCCAGATCAGATAAGGGCATTACAGTGACACAGTTCCCTCAGTAATTAGCAGCATAAGAAGAAGCCAAGGATCAATGTGTTTTCCATCGGAGGGATTCTGGCAAAGGAAGATCAATGATGGAATCAGAAGGGGTGGGAGGGTGACAGTCACAGAAGGCTTTAAAAGAGGTGGGGGAAAAAAAATTTGCTGTAGACATGATGCAATGATTATTTGCATTTGCTAGATTGATTTCTTTTTGATGCCCACTCTCGCCCTTCACACTCCCAGTTTGCACATTAAACAAATGCTACTGGTCCGACAGCCGAGGTGCGACTAGCAGAGTCATCCAAAACCACATGCCTGAGAGCACATTTAGCTCTCAGCAGGATTATGCATTTGAAATGTATGAGGAGGAAGTGCTGGTTTTCAATTCGTTGGTCCAAGGTTGCAATATAATGGCTACCTGTTGCACTGTGGCTCTCTGTGAATGTAAAGTGCTGGGAGAAGTCTTTAACTCAGAGATTTAGACTGTAATTCTGCAAGGTTATCTTAAGTCTCTGTAAGCCTTGAAAGTCAGGAAGTGTGAGCACTTCCATTTTGTCCCTGCTGATGTAATGATAAACCCACTGAGGCGTTTCATTGCTGCCACGCCACTGGGTGCTTTAATGTCATTGACGCTCCAACATCCTTTACAGTATCCATCTCTCAGCACCTCAAATGCAGATGCTCCCTTTGTCCTTTTCCTCTGTGGTATTTGCTAATGGTCACGAGTAAATAAATGGGTTTTTCTAGGCAAGGCACTTCAAATTGATTTGCTTGCTCAAACAATTTGCTCTTGCTCAGCACTGGCTAAATGACTCCACCATCATTGATCCATTGACACGGTAAGCCGTCTCAGATTGACTTGATTTTCTTTTTTTCTTCAGTATTTGCCTAATGCTTATGTAATGGCCTAAACATGGGAACGTTTTTGACGCACTGTAGACTTTGTAATTCTTTTTCTTTTTCCTTTTTTTTTTCATCCTAGGTTCTAGATTCTGTGCTTTTGGTAAAAAAGCTTTCATACATAATATAAGTATCATAATGTGATAGCAGCATTATTTTAGTCAGCCAAAGAACATTATAAGTAAGTATACTGAAGTTGGAACTTTGCAGTATTCCTCAGCCCAGTAAAGCCAGTTCAATCTCAAAATAATGAAATTGAAAAACTGTGCCAAGGTTCTATGCTTTGCTTTTTTAAACAATCTGATTTTCAAAGTCTAGTAAAACCACAAAGTCTATGAAGGTGGACATAAAAAACACTGCATCACACACACACACACACACACACACACACAAAGTCTCCAGGAGGTTTGGAAAACTGCATTCGCTTTGATCATGAGATTAATAACTAAAACCCAGGAGGATAAGGTGGACCGGCACCACTGACTCGGGCAGATTTTCAAGGCCAAGTACAACAGGTCTGCTCGGAAATCATGGAAACATTAGTTATTTTAAAAGGAATACAAGCTCAAATACTGATCCTGAGACCGAATCTAACTGACCAACACGTGCCACAGTAAAGGCATTTACGAAGCAGGTCAAGAAAGAAGTAGAGACACTCACCAGAGTTTTTAATAATGAAAGGCTCTGTGGAGCTAACCTCACAATATACGGGCTCTGAGGAGCGAGCTCTACAGACTCCGGATTCTCCTAGTTAGTGGATTAACTTGATGTTCGGGGTTACTGCCCTGATGCATCATCAAGCTTCTATTGAACCGTAGTCGAGAGAAAGCTACCCTACTGCAAACCCTTTTTGAAACTTTTGAAATTAATATTGCTTTTATGATAGCAGGAAGGCTCTACCTCCTTACGTAAAGAAAGCATCTTTCTCCGACCTTAAAATACTTCTTGTGCTTAAAAACAAAAACAACCACAGAAGACCTTGCTCTCTGGTATAACTGTTAGGTGCCGTGCATTCCTGCTTGCCATTCCAGCCAGCTCCTGCTAAACTCGGCTTTTCATTCGCTCAAAGGGACCTGTGAACACAATGCAGCCCCAGACTGAGGTTCATGTATACATAATCGCGGAAACAATCCAGTTGCACTACAACCCCAGTTCTAAAGACGTTGGGAACGCTGTGCAAAAGATATTTTAAAAACAATGCAATGATTTGCAAATCTCATAAGAATCATTTTGGCCAATTGCAGAAACATGGAGTTAGAAAAGTCTCAACAGCCACAAATGCGCAACACGATTTACAAATGCACAAGACTATTTACGAATGCACGGGACGATTCGCGAATACACAGGACAAGATTCACACATGTATTTCTGATGCACACACAAATACAAATACAACTTGTTTTACAAACGGCTTCTAGTCTGTGGACTTCGCTGCATCTGTGAGTGAATTTTGAGACTCCCCTGCCTCCAACCCACAAATGCATTTTTTCTAACACGAATGATCTGCAACCAATCAGATATCTTCCTTGTTTCAGCCAATCATAAGGATGCACCCCACGTGGGGAAACATTTACTCACGATCCAATCACATTAAACCATTCAAACAGCGCCATCTGCATGCGAAATTCAGTCAGTTAGAATGAAGGCAGATTTGTGTCTTAATTATTCAATCAGAAAAAAAGGTTGCTTCAATCAAAAATATATTTTTAATAATAAAAACCTTTGCTTCAATCAAAAAAAAAACCCTTTTCAATCAAAGAAAAAAGTGTTTGAATGCAAAAACATATTTGAACACTGTTTTTATTTGATTGAAAATGTTTTCTTTGATTGAAGTAAAGTGTTTTTTAATTGAAAATACTTTTTTTGATTGATGTGATCTTTTTTGTGTTTGGGCCATATTATGGGTAGGACATTTGTGTCTTTATTATTCAATTCCAAAAAGTTGCTTCAATCAAAAAAGTAATATATTCAATGAAAGAAAAAAACTGGGGAAAGGGGGGAAATGAGTTGGGGGAGCACCTAATTATCTTTATTGTAGGGGTGATTAATGCAAAAGCTGAGGTTAAATCAAAACTAAAAGGATTCAAATTATTACTAAGGCAGCAATTCAGCATTTGGGCATGGCAGGTTTAAAATGGGAAGAGGTACGAGACGCTCTTAGCTTGGTATCAGCAAGTGTGGAAGGAAGTGTTGAAGTGTTGGATGACCCTATTGATTATGTTGATTTTACAATGGAATGTTATGTGTATCCAAGAAACATGACTAAAACCTAGATTTGAGTTTGTGTTATTCAATTATATTATCATCAGATGAGATAGAGAGCAAGGAAGTGGTGGGGGTTGTGCGACCTTCATCAGGCAAGGTTAACCTTACAGGGTGTTGGGTATAGGCAAGGATCACGAATATGTAATGGTGGAAGTACGGGTTGATAAAAAGAAAATAGAAGTCATAAATTATTATAATCCTGGTAATTTGTTGGAATTAAATAAACTAGAGGAAACTGAAGAGCAAGATAGAGATAATGTTATATGGTGTGGGGATTTTAATGTCCATAATACATTGTGGGGAGAGGAAAAGTAAGACAATAATGGATATGTGATTGAGAAGGTAATGAATGACTGAAATTTAGTTTGTTTGAATGATGCTAGAGGGACTAGGATTGATATTCGAAATGGTCAGGTATCAGTTGCCAGATCTTACATTTTTGTCTAGTAGACTGGCATTAAAGTGTGAGTGGGACGTGTATGGAAGAAGTACTATTGGAAGTGATCATTACCCTATTTTATGTACCGTAAACTAGATGTTGATGCTAGGTTGGGCACAGAAAATAGCCATGGAAGATGGATTTTCAAAAAGACTTATTATGAGAGATTTATGGAAGCGAGTGGTTTGTATATTAGCTCAGTCAAAGAAACAGATGATGTTGAGAGAAATGAAATTGAGTTGCGACAGAGTATCTACTGTATATGGCTGCAATGGCTCCAAAAAGTTCAGGAAGACTAATGGGAAAAGCTGTCCCACAGCGGGATGGTACATGCAAAGAAGCTATTAGAGTAAGGAACAGAGCCTTTAGAAGGTTAAAAAGAACTCACAACTTTCAACATAAAATTGAGTATAAGCAAGCACAAGCAGTAGTGAGAAACAGTATATCAATAGCTAACTATTGATATAAATGATGTATGGTAACGATTAAAAAGATTGGAAGGTAATAGAAGAGAGGGGACTTACCCAATTCTTTCAGATGCGGATCAGTTGGCTGTTTCAAATTTAGAGAAAACAAAAATGACAGTAAACACTCTGAGTGAGGTGCATAGTTCTGGTAATTTATCAGAAGACGAAAGAAGAGGTAGGAAAGAAACAAGGAGCATTCATGCAGAGGTTATTCAAAAGAAGGGAAAATTAGAGAATAAATATAATGTTTAATTCACACCGAGAGAGTTGGGAAATGCATTGGATAATTGTAAGGATTCAGCTCCTGGTAAGGATGAAATTTGTTACAGCATGTTAAGACATTTGAGTGATAAGGGAATTCAGAAGATTTTAAATGTATTTAATAAAGTTTCGGAAGAATTGAGTAGAAGGAGGCTATCATTGTGCCAATAACAAGACCAGGGAAAGATGCACTTAATCCATCAAATTATAGGCCAATAGCTCTAACATCTCACTTAGGTAAGTCAATGGAAAGGTTGGCTACTAGGAGGTTAATGCGCCTTATGGAAGAAAGGGGTCTGGTGGCGAGCTATCATAGTGGTTTTAGGAAGGGGAGAAGTGCGACTGATTCAATAATATGTATTGAAGATGAAATATAAAAAGGACAACTAAAGAAAGAGACTGTTGTGGCAGTATTCTTAGACGTGGACAAAGCATATGATATGCTATGGGTTGAGGGTTTTTTAATAAAAATACAGAAGCTAGGAATTAAGGGGAAATCTGTTTAACTGGGTGTTGGACTTCTTATGTAATAAAAGTGTTCAGGTGAAAAAAGGGAAGGAAATGTCTAGAAGGTGTATGGTTTAAAATGGGACTACACAAGGTAATGTTATTAGCCCATTACTTTTCAACATAATGATTAATGATATTTTTTGTAATGTTCAGCCTGGAATTGGAAAGTTGGTGGTAGCATATGGAAAGGGGGGAGATATGCGAAATACACCCTGAAGAAGGTACAGGAAGGATGCACATATATATATATGTATATGCATATATCTGCATAAA
>JBAMYA010000005.1:3318383-3341742 GCA_037176975.1 Arrhamphus sclerolepis
CAGGCCTGGACTGCAAACACACACAGAAGTTTTGGTGCAGATTCCACAAGTTTTCACTGAGTTTCACACAGTTTTGTATCAGTGATGAGCTCGAAAATATGATCAATTTTCTGTCGGCCGCCACGCCCATAGAAATTTGGCCACTCCCATTCACAAACTTATTACCAAAAAGAAAATTTTACTAGGGGGAAAACTTTTCAGTGAAAATGGCAAACTTTTCCAATATGTTAAAGGCCTCAAAAATGCGATCCTTTCGGCACCAGAAAAAAAAGAAGAAAAATAAAAATTTCCTACAGTCTCAAGACGGCCTTCGCACTCTCAGTGCTCGGACCCCAATAATAATAAATAAATAAAGATTTCCTTCAGTTTCAAGAGGGCCTTCGCACTGTCAGTGCTTGGGCCCTAATTATGGGAAAATGTCCTTTAAAAAGCTTCGAAGGAACATGGTCTGGTAAACATGTAGGTGGTTTTTTAGTGAGAGACAATTTATCAATGAAGCATGACCTTAAGCCGTTCACAGCAGCACAGATAGGTCACAAGTGTCCGAGAAGAGCAAGAATTTTCTCCTTGATCTCTTCGACAGCACTGTCAGACAGGACTCTGTTGTGATATACCTTTTTTATCTCATGATCATTGAGACAAGTAAACTGGAATGAGATTAAAGAATGGTTAGACAGAACTGGCTTTTGAGGAAAGACTTCAACATCATAAGTTAGAACCAAGTCTGAATGTGATTGCAGCGATAAGTCATGCTGACCGAGTCCAATAGAGTCTACTGGAGTTGTGAAACTATAGCTAAGGCTGTCATTCTCCACATCACATGTGGGCAGAGATCCTTCCTGTACATGTATGTACTGGAGAATCTGAAGAAGGTTCCAAAAAAGGAGACTTACTGTTCCAACAGTAACAGTCACACATGAGGTCCTTTTTAGACGCAATAGAATGATTCATCCTTAGTCAAGTGCTTTTCTGCAGTTAATGGCATGCCAGAACTGAGTCTTTCTTTGTCGATCACAGTCTATTAATTGAGATACAAATTGGATTCAGTCCAGTGTATTGGTGTTACAACCAATAAAGAACCAATTTTTGTCTGGCTCCTCAACATTTTGTTTTGCAGTGCATCTGCAAAAGGTAACCACCTAGGACAGCAAGAAAGAGAGAAAATGAGGACATGGTTGTTAAGAAGGTGGGGGCGGTGGTGAGAGGGGCTGTTGAACCACAACTATGGAGACAATCTTCCGGTAAGCTCTGAGCAGCACATCTCTAATTTTTATATAAAAGATAATTTTGACTCCAAACTTCTCTTAAACTGTGAACTTAAAGTACTTAAAAAAAAAAAAAAAAAATTCTGTATTTTGTAAATTGCAAATAAAATGAAACTGCAATCACAACATTTCTAAGAAAATCTTATGGCCTACTGCCTCAACATTTCACTTACAACAATTTCAAAAATGATAGAGTAACTACATACTGACCCAGAATGCAAGGGATATACTACAGTTTCTTTGTAGTAACAGTGAGTGAGAAACACATAATCTATCAGACCCTGAAGACTATAACATGACTTAGTAATCACCTCCCAGTGGCTGAACACAAGTTGTGGACTGGCCAATCCGCTGGTCCTTTTGCGAATGTCATCAGCAAATCCAAAACTCTCAGCAACTGGAAGAACAGCCTTGATAATAAACATATCCGTCCCCTCCTTCATCTCTTCCTGTAGGACACGACCCTCTCGTTTCCCCAGGACACCATAAACCCGTCCTGGTGGAAGAGAAACAAAATTCACAAGAATAAAGACACAGGCTACATGTGACTCAAAAAAGACTTCTTCCAAGAAATTGAAGAATGAAATACTATATGTTGCCTATGCATCCATTATAACCGAATATGTACCCGGGGCCTTAAGATTGCAGTAATTAATCCTTTGGATCCTGATGATATAGCTAACTACAGGCCTATTTCCTATCTTCCTTTTATTTCTTTTATTATAATTTACAATTTTATTTTTTCCAAATATTCAACTCAATCACAACCACAAACAATGGCTGCTGTTACTACAACAACACCCATCTCAACCGGCCCAATCTCACCTGTTCATAGAGTGGCTCCCAACTTATGAACATGTCACTTACATTATTAACCTCAGAGAGGCACGTCAGGACATACTAACTAAAATTCTGTACGTAAGCCAACAAGAATATGTATCCTAAGAGAATATGAAGAGAAAGGTGGAAAAGAGAAAAATAAAAGAGTAGCTAAACAAATAAAAATATTAATAATGAGGATAATAAAATGAAAAATTCAGCATTAAACAATAATGCAACTAAGTGAATAAATAATTTATATTACAGTCATATGACTATCATGTCTCAATCTTATCATAAACGATGTGCCTCTACTTGTTCTTTAAACTGGAATGCATACAGTGACCAGGCACATGCCCCACTTCAGGAGATATTTTTCTATTCTGCCCTGCATCCTATATGACATCCTTTCATATGCTACAACTTTGCTCAGCTCAGTCCCCCATTCCTGAAAAGGAGGTTCTCCAGGCTTCTTCCAGTTCCTATTGGCGCTGCAACAGCATCACTGTCTTTTAAATTTCTGTTCTACCCACTTCAAGTACTGATCTACTTCTGTGTGACTTTTGTTTACTCCATTACCCTCTCTTCCCGTCTCTCTGCTCACTCACCGCTATCCAGGGACAGGTAGAGTCGGCTGGTTCCTGATTTACTTGGGTTAACAAACCGAATCTTCCTACTGAATCACAACTCTGACATTTCAACTAACCCGGCTGATATGAGTTCTCTAGCTGCTAACGCTAAGTACAATTGCTGTGAGCGAGAGAAGACAGCAGTATAGCGGAAACACCACGGATTCAGGTGATTTAGCTGAAACGAGTGAGTGATGGACTCAACCGGAAAGCCATTGGAGCCAAGTCAGAGATGGACTCGGTTCAGCCGACTTTCCAGTTGAACCAAGTGAGTTACAGACTAATTGACTCAGCAGGTAGCACTGGCAGAAACACTGCAAATTGTCGTGTTTTTTCCAGCTTTATTCCAGTCATTGATTTAAGTGAATAATAAATTAAATATTATAATAACTAAGCACTTAAATACATTTGAATTTGTTATGGGGCTTATTTTATGCACATGCTGGTGGAGGGCCAGTTCACCAGTATATAAAACTGGTTCACCTTAGTGAAGAGCAGGCTCTGTATTGTGGACATTTCTGAGCAGGGTTGCCAAATCTCACTGACAGTTTCCAGTCCAAACATGATGTAGAATCAACATTGTCTATCTTCTGTAGCCTCACTCTCTTCTCCTTTTTCAGGAACTGTCATGGTGATACTGTCATTGTGATCCTATCATTCAACTGTACCTTTTGATTGAATGCCAATATGGGATGTCCACCGGCATGGCCAACCTGCAGTCCAACCCGCTGAACACCACATATTTACTGTATGTTTATTACAAACCTTTACATATTACATACTTCTATATTTTTATACAAGATATTTGTATATTTTTGTGTTATATTATTATATCTCCCTAGGAGCCAGGTTCTGTCCAAGGCTTCTTCCCAAGAGGGAGTTTTTTCTTGGCACTGATGACATTGCCACATTCTCGTGGGTCATACTCTGGGTTCCTAATGTGTCTAGAGATGACTTGTTGTAAATAGGCGCTATATCCAGTCATGGTAGAGTAGTAGGGAGACATGTGTCTCACTCCCCCACAAAACTCAAATGAAATCCTACAAAAAAGTGAACTCCTTATCACTAAGCTCCCAAAAATGGTGGTACAACATGCTATATGGCGTGGCCTCTATGGCAAGTAAACAAAACAAACATAGCTTATGCTAGGGTACACTTCTTCTGGAGCAATTGGCATTGAGGTAACTGATCAAACCATTAAGTCATTTGTTTTGTTTCTAGCTACTACAAAGATAAAGATAAAGTCAAAGCTAAGCCCAAAACACAGCTGATGACTCCATTTTTCATGTTTTTTTGTGTTTTGATAAAAAAATAAATAAAAAATGCCACCAAACCTGATCCTTCCAGTTACATTGCTGTGCTGCACAAGTTACATTGTTGCATGAAAAAGATGAAAAGAATAAAGTTTTTTTTTAAAATAAATCAACTCTTCAAATCTTTAACAGTTGTCAGTTTCTTTGCAATATGTTTGTTAAAAATTATGTTCCTCAAACAGCCTTTCATGAAACACTTGATTACACTGAAATCTTGCAGTGGTTATTCCTGGCTAAGAGCATGTCATTGTGGGTAACAATGACACAGTCAAATAATTTAACCCAAATTTGTTTTGTTTGCAACATTGAATCATTCCTCACTGTATGAATGTACTGAATGTTACCACAGGCTTCGGAAGAGTGCAAAGAGAGGGAGGGTGAAGCCTGGCCTTTTGGCCAAGGTAGGGGTGTTTTTAACCCTCACAAATCTTTTAAGGGCTTGGGTCAAAATGACCCGGGGGTTAATGTATAGGCAGAGACATAGGCAGTTAGGGTTAGGGCTTAAGGCCTTGTGAGGATTAAATCTATGTTCAAGAATGTTATTGTTTAGTGCAGTTAAAGGTACCTTTCTGTACTTTGATATGAATATTTCATTTGTATTTAGAAGCTATGTCCAGTTTACTAGAAGTAAAATTTACATCTTGAAATTGCAGATTATATAACCCTAAAATATTAAAACAAATAATAGGAAGACTAAAAAATTTACTGTCCAAAAAAACTTTTCTTCAAGAAACACACTTAACAACAACAGAGGAGTCCAGTGTCGAGCAGAGGTGGCGGGGAGACGTGTTTTTCCGCACCTTTTACAACCCAAGTGAGGGGGGTTATGACACTGGTACATAGGTTTGTTCCACTGAATGTCACAAACGTCATATCTGATTAAAATAAAAGGGCAGGTTTTTAATCATTCAGGGCACTCTACACAGAATTGCTTGTTTTGGTTAATATTTATGCACCCAACACTGATGACCCTATTTTTTTCTAAAATTTATTTTTCACATTATCATCATTAAACAGTCAATATGTTATAGTGGGATATTTTAATTGTGCACTCGACCCCGATAAAGAAAGAACATCATATTCTGGTCTCTAAAAGCAGGACAATTATTCAGCAATTTATGATCTAAGATCTAAACTTGATGCATATCCGGAGGGAAAGAAACTTTGACACATTACAATATTCATGTTTTTCTAAAACATACAATTCATTCAAATTGATTTCTTCCTTCTCTCATTTAGTAAGCAAGATCCAAGACTGTATTCAGCCCATACCACAAATACTCCTTCATACTCCTGGGATGACAAAAGCATTACAGGAGGGGAGATTTAACTACTATTAACCAAAAAAAACAGCATTGAAGAAAAATGGACTCAATTGCAGGTTAGCAATTCTATCTGAATTCACAGCAGTGATGGCGCCTATGAATGGAGTTTCTAGGTAACCAGAAGTTCATGAAGACTCTGGCAGGAGGTGTGACACCTACTTCAAAGCTAATATAGGCTATTTCTGCAGCCCAGACCCCTCAAACACACTTCTCCACACCAAAACAGTGACAGAGGATTGAAACTGAAATCTCTGACATTGAGAAAAAAAAAAAAAAAATCATAAAAAAAAGGATCATTGTAAAAAAAAAATGCTGTTTTATTTTTCAGTGCTAAACTTTATTTCAGTACCAAAATTAGCTGTCATTATTTTAGCCCAATACTGATCTTATTGCCCAGCTCTTGCTACAACCATCTACAATGAATATTTTAAAAGACTAAAATAATGATAGTTGCTGCACCAATTCATTTCCCTTTGGCATTAATATAGTACTGTCTAAATGAATTGAACCAAATGTACATAAGTATATAAAATACTTTTGTCACAATACTAAAATTCTCTCTTACCTAGAACCTCTGCAGTAGCCATAATCTCACAAGTATACATGGCAGCCATGAGTCTCTGGGGTTGAGTCTGGAAGGCATGACGGCAAGCATCCTTCATGGCAGCAATGAGCTGGCCAGAAACTGGACCATAACAGTCTGTAGCGGCAGCCTCTGTTCTGCGCGAGACAAGACCATGCCCTGCTGTCATGTTCTTGCTATTTATCTCTACTCTGTTGTCTTCTAAAACCTCTTGATACATAAAGTCTTCTTTCATCTGGTCCTGATGTTGTTGTGGGACTGAAGACTGCATGTCCCACCTCTCAACAGAGAAGCATACTCCCATCAGGGGCTCTTCACACATGGGTCCAGACAGCGTTGCTAGTTGGAAACCATTGATGATACTGTTGTCAAAGTCACGTAGAGCAGCACCTTGAACTCCATCCTGATGCGTTTTGCTTCCCCAGCCGAGACACTGCCATACTGAAGGTCGCTTGTAGTCCTTAATGCTGTTTAGCAGAATGTTGGGACCATATCTGAAAAACAAGGAATAGTAACAGTGTTAATAACAGTTTTAGAAATAAATCTCTAAATTAACTACTAATCACCATTGTAGATGATGAGTGGTTGGAGAGGAGAATGGAGGTGCTGGTACAAAGTCTTGTGAATTACCATGCTTGTTTATGTAATTTTGAATACACAAGCCTTGGTGTACAAAGTACACAAAGGTTAATCAGCAAATAAAATTATGCAAATTATCATCCTCTTTTAGGCTTGTATTAGGATTTAAAGCCAGTCATATAAAACATCATGTTTTTTTTATAAAGGTAGAGCAAATCAAAGGAAAGCATTTGAAGAATGTGTATTTAATTTGGCAATTGTGACTGTTAGTGCTACTCATTTTGAAAAAACAAAAGAAAACAAAGATGAGTATGATCTCTTAACATCTAGTTTAAAAAACACGAATGATTGCAAAACATCACTCAAACTCTTAAAAAAAACAGATGAAAAAAAACAAGAAAAAAAATTCAACTTCCATCCATTTGAACTTCATTGACAACAATGTTAAAGTAAAATATTTTGCAGTCTAGCAAAAATATTTCATTTCAGCTAGATTATATTTTTTTTAACAAAAAATATGTAGACTTAAGGTCACAAAGTCTTTTTATGCTTTTCTTTGCTCTGTTATCTATCAGCAGAATGCTACCAAAGTCAGACCTGCGAGGTCCAAAGCTCCAGATACTTTCCACAGCGTTCCTCCACTTTCTTCCCTGCAACAAATTTTCCAGTTGGGCCTTAAATCCAGCAATGGCTTCAAGAGTCCTGCAGCTTATGTCCATGGTCTTCCCCTCCCTCAAGGACATGTTTATCTGCTCCATAGTCCGAATCACGTGAGAGCTACTCTCCAACAGACAGGTCACCTCTGTCCAGAAAAAAAAACAATGTTACTGCTCATACTGAAGCCATTGTGGCAGAGTATATGTGTGATATATTTGCATAAAAAAGCGTTTCATTGGATGCTTGAGATGCTGAACTAGTGTATCCCCCAAGTGTGGGATGCATCTTTGTAATTTTATTTTTTTCTTTTAACTTTTAGGATAAGGACTATTCTTCCTCTGCATATTGACAAAAGATTTCTTTACAGCCATTCAGAACTACTTCAACATTTTATTTTATTTGTAACCCCAGTAAAAACTATAATTTCCTTACACTTTGATCGCTAAACCTGCTACCTATTACAAAATATAACCAAGTCACAACATACCACCAACTATTCTAGATCTGCTTGATGTTTGTCCTCATCTTACCTTGTGGTAATGGTCTTGCCCGGACGCAGATGGTTGCTAGTCTGTTGGGAGTTGTGAGGGTAACCAGACCACTTGGGTCCATGTGTAGGGTGTCAGAATAATTATATTGAGAAGTTTCTTCTTTCACCTATAAACATAAACAGTTTTGGAATGGAATAATGTGTACCGAGGGATTACTCCTTGGTCATGTAAAGGTTTGGTTGATTGTGTAAATAAACATAACCAATTGTCCCCATGCTGCACTACTATTTACAGCTGCTTAGTTTAATTTAGTTGATTTCCGTTCATGTGTAGTTACTCTCAGTACTCCATACTTGGAGAACAAAACATTTCACTTTAACACAATATTTGATAAAATAACCTGTCCACCTTTATAAACCAAGAGTCTAACTTTGAAGATTAAAAATAAAGAGAAAATGAAGAAGCTTTATATGAACATTACCATCAAACACATATTACAGCGTTTCTTTACCTGATGAATGACAGCAACTTTCTGCTGCTTGCCAAGTTCCTCATTGACCATATCCACTTTTGGAGGACGAACCACAGTTTCTCTGAATGGAATGATGGGCTTAGACACACTGATCTCTATTTTAGCAAACCTTTAAAAACATAATCAAAAGAAAAAAAAAACAACGTAAGTATGGTCTCTACTATTCAAACTTGTGACAGGAAGAAAATTCTCTATGTCAGAAATATTCTAAATCAAAAACAATAATAATAATACTAATAACTAGAAAAGCACTCACAGACCTCCTTCAAACAGCACAGTTCCCCACATATTGTGACTTCCACCCAAAAGTATAACTCCTACATTTGTTTTATTATATTGGATTCCTTGACCATGTAAACATGCACTTAGCAATTGGAATTGCATTGATCTCATTATTAGTTCTATAGTTATTCATGAAAATCAACATTTTTGTACTGGCGGTTTTCTTCTGGATCCAGCTCCATAACTATTGAGGACACGTCAAATCCATTGACATACTTCTTTTTCAGTAGACTGTCAGCTACAATTTGGTGCTTGTTGCACATCTTGATCTGCATTTCTTACGTCACGGTGTTGAAAAAGGTAACTCTCAACTTTTTTCATGTTCCGGATCTTAGTATCCAGAATATTGCCATGATCCGGATCAGACTTTTACACATTATTGATGCAGTCATGACCATGTCCTGTATTTTTTTGTCAAGCATTCAGAGCATTTATTGTGGAGATATATACACATATCCTGAAAATAGCCCTATCTCGCAATGATAAAGAATCCTTAAAAAAATTCCTGGATCCAGACAGTGATCCGGATCACCTCCAAAATGTAATCATTTATTCACTGTCCCAATTTGGACATATCCTGAAATTTTTATTAAAATCTGTCCATAACTTTTTGAGTTATGTTGCAAACAGACGAACCAACGACGGCAAAAACACAACCTCCTTGGAGGAGGTAATAAGAGGCAATCTGAGTACCGCAAACATGACGTGTAAGAGGGCAGCAGTTACAGTCATCTGAGGATAGATAGGTACTTTAATAATCTCTTGAGGGAAATTTTTCAGCAAACAAACAAACAAACAAAACAGCTTACAGCTATGCAGTAGCTGAATAATAAAAAAAAGGGTGAAAATTGTGTACCTTCTGTGCAATAGTAAGTTAAATCCACCTACAACTCTACAATGTTCATATACACTATATATATATATATGATCCCTACTTAGATAGATGTTGTTTTATTAACGGCGGCGCTGCAGCGGTCTGTTGGAGAAAGATCTCTGCTGTTCCTCCCGTGTGTCGTGCAGCGGATGGGTGGTTGCAGACACTTGCATTTCCGCTCTTTCTCGCGCTGGCAGCTTCCTCCAGTTAAGTAGACGGGATAACCACGCGTGGAGCTTTCAGCGCTGATATTTTCCTCGTTGAAATGACGGGAACATGGCCTGAAATATCTTGAGGTTCAGCACGTTGAACATTCTCCCCCGTTTTATCCTTTCTGTCACATGTAATCAGCGTCATCCATCTTCTCTGCACAGAGAGATCAGATCAGCCATGAAAGGACAGATGTGGAGCTTCTTCGCTTTGTAACCATGTGATTTACGTTCCGCAGCATCATATGGTAATTTGAAGGTAGAAAATGACGTAAAATTAATGAATGTGTCTCATTTGTTTTGGTCAGTCTTTTTTTTTTGTTTTTAAATGGGAAGACCTCTACATGTAATGATTTACTGTCATCTAGCGGACAAAAGTAGCACCATTTCGCACGACTCTGGTAGCCTCTGTTGCTGAAAATCAAAAACAATCGGAGAAGTATTTGACAGCTAATTAAGTTAATTGTCAACAGGTCAGGAACAAGAGTGGGTACAAAAGGAGCATTTAAGAAGTGCAGAACTTCAGTTTAGTTTCTTTTTCTTTCAGATTTCTTTAAATGAAAAGTAATTACACTTCATCAATCGTGCACTGACCTTCTACACAGAGTGGACACCAAAACAACATTATATCAAGTTTGATAAGCTTTAATGTTTGGTTAAACTCCAGGTGTGCTAAGTTGTAACTCCAATTAGTTTGCTGATTTGTTGCTAATCAAAGGGTAAGCATGCCCCCCCCCCAACCTATAATGTGCACGTTTGCATGATATATTAAATATGGAGAAGAGGAAGTGAGTGATGTTGGGTATTTGTATAAGCAGATTGTGTTTGCTCATCATTATTCCTTCTTGCTATTGTACAATCATGTAAAAAAAAAAGAAGAAGAGAGAAGTAATTATTGCTCCCCATCAGTCTATGAAGGGTTATAAGACTATTTCCAAACACTATCTGGAAATCTCACCAAGACCATGCAATTCTAAGAGAAACTGCAAAAAAACAAAAAACTCTGACTATTCAGACCTTAGTCAGCACATCAGATGCCAAATTTCATGATAGTACACTTTGGAAAAGGCTTCACAAATGTGACTTGTAGGGGAATGTGGCCAGGAGAAAACTTCTACTCTCTAAAAAAAAAAAAAAAAAAAGAACCCGGCATCACGTTGCATCTGCACAAACCACAAAGCCAAACACAAATGCCTGATACCAACTATAAGGCAAGTTGTAGGAAGGATTCCAGAGTCAAATGTGAGGCCATCTGTGTGTCGGCTGCAGTCTGGCTGGAACTGGTCATGCAACGATCCCAAACACACCAGGAAAATCTACATCAGCTTCCCTGAAGAAGATGGGAATCGAGATGCAGCAGAGGCCCAGATTAGGTCCAAACCTAAACTTCATTTAAATGCTGCGGCAGGAACTTTCAAACTGAAGAAACGTTGTAGAACAATTCTATTGAATTATAGGGTGTGCTTAGTTTTTCCCCACACGGTGCTTCTTTCTTGTTGAATAATTAATTACACAATGTAAAATGGATGTTGTGCATCTGAAGTTGCACTTATCTGATTTTACAACCTGTAAGGACGAGAGAATAGCAATGTCAATAAGGAGGATTTCATAAAGCCTTTCTAATGAGTGAATGCCTAAATCAGTCATGAGTCACTCCGAAAAAAAATAAAAAACACATTCTCCTTTCTGAACCACTAAGCACAAGTTTGTGGGCACATATCATCAAAAGATGGAACAATGTGTTGAGGTCAGGTTCCTAAGTAAGCAGTCTTAAGACAGACTTAATGAAAACATGGTCAAATCAACTGAAAGTGCTACTTCCATAAATCCTCCCTCCGTGATTCAGAAGCTGTAAAATTAGTTGAAAATTAACACAGCGTAGAAATGCACGAGTGAAACAAAGTACCAAGAGTACAGCAGAGAGCACCTTTCAGCAACGCTTTAGCCTGCAAATCAGATATAATGACTATCAACTGTCCTTCAGCTTCCCACATGGGGTCATTTCTCTGTCATCCTAATCATTATAAGCTTGCCAGATGTGATTGTTCATCGAGAAATATGTCTTTTTTTTGATAGTAGCACTTCTCCCCTCACATCAGTCAACTAGAATTTCTTACAGCAATATTACATCTTACATTCTGACATCTTTGAAGCTTTTTCTTTAACTAACTCAGAAATACAGAACACAGTGATTAGCTCATGACATGAAATATAAGATTCTTAGTCTGCGGCACAACTGTTTACCCAAAAAGAAACCAAAATGTCTGTTTGTCTGACCAGAGGACAGTTTTCCAATCTGCCTCCGATCCACGGCAGCCTTTCTGGGTCGAGTTAACACAAGGATTCTTCTTAGCATGACAGAGCTCTAACCTGCATTTGTGGATAGTACAACAAATTCTGTCCTTTGGCAGTGATTTCCATAACAGAGTCATGCCTGTTTTTAATGAAGTGCTGCTGCAGGGCCCAGAGATCGTGGGCGTCAATACTGCTTTTTGGGGGGCTTTTTCCTCTTGCATACAGAGATTTCTCAAGATTCTTTACACTGAGGAACATTATGAAATTGTTTTGGAATTGGTATAGTTTTTCACAGACTAGTGAACCCCTGCCCATCTTCACAATCACGCTTCAGCCATTTGCCACCCATGTCCCAACTTCTAGTCGTCATAATGAGCTAATATTTTCATGAAGTTTACAAAAAATAAAAAATTCACTTTCAACATCTGTATGCTTTCTCTGTTCTTTCTATGTAACAAGAGTTGTTTTGCTTGTTTATTTTTGAAGCATTGCTGCAGTGCAACCCGAGAAATAGGTTTGTACATTTCAGCCAAGGTCAACTTCCAAGTGTACAAAATTAATTATCACATTATTATCTTTACCAGCAGGACTTGACAGAGTCATGCCCCAGTTCAGATGATGAGCTGTAAATGAGGAGTACCCCAACAGCGACTGGGAAGTGAATCCATGTAAGGTATAAAAGCGATCTGTCTGTCTGTCTGTCCGTCCTGCATTTCAACACCATTACCAGAAAGTGACACGAGCCAATCTTTCAAAGGCTCCTTTGATACATATCAGGCTCAATCACCGGCAGCGAGACATGCCATACATATAACCCAATGAAGAAATATCTGAGCCCTTTTGCACAATCGTTAAATAACACAACCTACTCCAAGTTATTAAAAATCTATGTTTGATCATGATCTGATATGTGCAAAAATAAATAAAGGCAATAGCTAACAAATAGCACCAACAAAAGAAAAGAGAATAATTAGATTAACGTTAGCCATATATGCCAATTAAATATAAATATACAAGTTTTATTTCTGCATGTTGCCTGTGCAGAACAGCAAAGTGAATTTATTTTTCTGTCTGCTTCAGTGAACACTTAGAGGATCGTTGTGTCTGCCTGAGGGGAGAAGTTCAAATTCAGGTGGAATATCGGACATGACAGGGATATGAAATGAATCTCCTCACCTGTTTTAATAAAAGAAATGAACTGAACAGAAGGATACCAGCACATCATGACCTTGATCGCTTCTTTAGCATTTTAATGCCACCTGTACTACACAGACACGCAGCGTGATTGTAAACTTTATTTATTTAAGCACAAAGTTCTGGTTATTAGCATCTACAGTGATAGATTTTCTGTATTTCCAGGATGACTCACCCACGAAGTTCAGGTAGCCTTCTCCACCAAGACCATGAGTGAGGAGGCGGATCATTTTATGCAGCTGCATTCCACGGTCGATGATAGACGACATGGGAATCAGGGTGCTCATGTTGGTGTACATCTCCTTGTCCATCAGCCAGAAGGCCAGGCTCTTATCGCCGACCAGAGCCTGAAAATTTTATGTCATATTTCATTATTCACAGCAGATTCAATGCTGATTATTTGCACTGTAAAGCGAGATACCATACCTGATCATGACTTTCTGCATAGGCAATGCACTTCTCTCCATATCGCCTGTTGGTCAGTGTGTGAACAATATTGCCCATGTTCCAGTCTTCATCCTTTAACTCCTTCAGGATCTACACGGTGACAGAGGGGTTATTGAAAAAGGGCATGATAGATGTATAACTGAAAGATCTATTCAGGCTCTGACTGATGTTTTCGGTTCAGTATTTCATTTCTGCCAGTTTTTCTACCTTTCTGAAGTTTACTCTGGGTTACTCTTCTTTCCAAGATCAATCTCTGTTTTGACATCTCTATATCCGCACTGTGAGTTATGTCTACCTTTGAATGGTGGTAATAGAGTTTTTAATAACTGCACTACAGCCCATGGGTAGTAAGGCATCAGCTCTTCCAATCTGAGATGGGCAAGGTCAGAACCTCTCATCCAAACAGAGGGATTCAACAATAAATCCTACCACGGAATCAATGCCATGGCGCTGGACTGCCCACATGCACACTTCCTGCCAACAAAGTCATTTTCAGAGGTCAGAAGGAGAGATGGGGAGGAACACAAAAACAGAAAAGAGAACAAAAATAAAGAAACTGCATTGTGCATACGGATAGTTCAATAAGCACGAGAGAGGCGAGAACACCAAGTATCACTATCAAAATTGGGGGGCAAAAAGGAAAAGAAAAAAAAAACGAAGAAAAAGAGCTCATGTCTTCCAAGAACACTTGGCAGGAGACATGCGGGCTGTCTGACTGGGGGGGTGGGGGTGGAGTGTTGGCAAACCCATTTCAGCGACAAGCCGAGGTCTGCTCTGTGGAATTGGCAGTGACAGCTGATTGACATGTCAGGAAACCTTTATATTACTCTACAGAGCCATAATCCTCTGAGTAAAGAGAGTAAATTGTGCCAATCAATATGTTTGAGATGAACTGACTGGTGCCCCTAAAGAGAGGCTATCCCGCTCTATATATCACTATCTGTTTACATTCAATCTCCCTCACTTTTACCTTGTGTGACTACAGTCATAGCCACCAAACACACCTCGGCAGGGCAGTTATCTACATGTATAACATATTCTAAGAGACTCTAAGTCTCTGTGACGGTCGAATTTCTCACAGATCTTCCAGTTGGCAAATACTTGGTTTAAGATGAACACAAATATAAACAGGATACTGATGTAGTTTTTTTTTGTTGTTGTTGTTTTTAAAAGCAAAACAGTCAACATATATTATAGCACTTTTTAAACTGTCCACCCATCCATGTGCACAAGAGTAAATTGCCAGTCTAATGGAAGATTTGAGCCCATTAACTTTGTTCCCACCAGACTGGTACGTTGGGTCATTTTCAAGTTCGCATTTGATTCAAAGTAACAAACTTGAGCATTGAGAATTGGCGCTAAACACAATAAACTAGAGTGATACGTAAGTGTGAAGATGGTTCTGTGGGATAAATCCAAAATGTATTAAACAAGAAAAAGAAGGTGTGCACGAGTTTGAAGCATGTTTTGTTCGTACAAATGGAGGTAGGGTCCAGGAGAGAAAAAAAAAAAAAGTTGGCGAGTTGGCTTTTCTTCCCCAACAATAGAAAAAAAAAACAATAAATAAATACATGCAACTATAGAAATAGATTTTGAGATATAATTTTATAGAAAAAAAAAAAACATCACAGCAAGTGTGCCATAATCAAAGCTGCATAAGCATTTACAAAGTTTTCTACATATTTTAATTCCATTAATCCTTTAATTTTGTACCAGGTGAAATACACATTAATATATCTTAAAAAAACAAAACAAAAAAAACCCACTGGAAATAAATTCCTTCAACACCGTTATTTTCCGTTACCACCAGCTCCAAATATAAATAAATAAATACATAAATAAAACAAATGAATCCAGAGGAAATACCGCAGAGATCATCCTGGCCGTCTCTACATTCACGTACAATCAGACATTTTACACTTCCTTATGAATCATTACAATTCAATTCAGCCGCAGAAGTGGTCCGGGAGCAATTAGTGTGGGAGTGGGACTGTCAGAGCAAAGAAAGGAGTGAATGGGTTGACGACTTCTCTACCACCAGCTCACCCATATTAGCCCCGGCCAGCCGAGCTTCCTGGCACCACTGACACTCCACTTCATCAATGATAATGAGCAGTGCACAAATCTTACTTTACAAGCCTGCTGTCAGGAGCCAACCAGAGTGCCCAGATTAATTAGACAGAGCCAGAAATAAAATAAAATAAAAGGGAAGGGGGGAAATAAAAAAAAAATAAAAAAAATAAAAAAAACTTCCAGTGCAGGATGAGGTCATCTCTCCATCACCGACATGCTGTGACTGATTCAAGAGCCTCTCTGCTACCATCACATGGTGCTTGGAAGGACTTAATGGCAGAGATGGGTTTAGTTTAAAGCTCTTGTTTTACATTTTGCCGCTGACCCGAGTAACCTGCCTCTCCTGTCTTTTGCAAGCACATCTACAAGAGTTGCGTTTTGACTTTTGGTTGCTATGGGGACATCCTATCCTCCCACAAACAGCTCTGCCTCCGGAGTTAAGCAAAGACCAAGAGTGAGCGCTCTTCAATCCAACGGATCATGAATATCTTTACATTTTCACAGTTTAATTAACTTTCTTCTGACAGATATCCTTCACAGCTGGCTTCACTCAGTTGAAAGCCATTCTTTAAGTCACCTCACAGATTTCCTGTAAAAAGCCTCGCTGGAGTCCTGTGCCGCCAGTTAGCACCATGCACTGGTGGCGTCGTAGTTCAATTAAGAAGGGTGAAACGGAAATCCTGCTGCCATTAAAGCATGCGAGCAGCGGGTGACACAAGCAGAGCAGGTCAGAGAGAGTGGGCACCCTTTAAAGGCTGGAGATGAAGCCAAAGGCTTGTTTACATAAACAAACTGAGGTTCATCATCTCTTGCCAGCAGCCTGAATTTTATTAGGTCAAGTAAATTGAAAGCGTTTCTGGTGTGATGAGCAGAAAAAAAAAGTTAACAAGGACTAGAAATGGATTTTTTTTTTCCTTTCCTGAAATTAATAAGGAGAGGGCTGGGCAGGCTGATATATTCATTCAATTATTCATTCAAAAAAAATAAAAAATTGAGACAATTGACAGAGGTCATTCAAGTTGAACGGCTGAGAGAAGCAGAGGGATGCTGGGGAATTCTCTGCGTCAGCCCCTCATATCCAAGTGGCTACCATGGAGCCCTTGTCCTCCTCTGGCTCTAATTGTTTCAATTACATCTCAATCTATTGTAGCTTGAGGGAAGGATGCTTGTTAAATTAAAGGACTTTTGTGAGCTTATCCATTAGGAGTGACAGCATTTTATGGTCATAATCAGATCGAATCATCCAAACTTGTGCTGTGTGCCTTATCTGGTCCTCTCATTAGGATATCTTAATTTTTCACAGTCTGTTGGTCCTAACAGCTTTCTGCAGCCTGTAAATGAGTCATATCAATCAGTCATGCTGAGGAAGAAACGCAGCATGAGGCCGCAGCCGAGGAACAGAGAGATTCATTTGTGCACACATGTGAATCTATAAATAAGCTCACAGCTCTGTTGCTCTGAGTCTTTGTCTCTCTTTCCTTCCAGTCTTTCTCCGTCTCCCCTCCTGAATGCCTGCCCTCCCTGCTCCATCCCTCCTTTTCCGCAATACACACCTCACTGGAGGCTCCACTTCAGTCCATTCAAATCCCTCCCTAATTGACACTGTGAGAAGAAGCAAGGCTAGCCCTGAATGCACTTCACTGACAATACCGCAGCATGTTCATATGAATGCTTCCCTGCACAGACACACAGGAATTTCACTGCTCACTTGCTCTCCCCCAGCACCAAGTCCCCTCGGGGAGGCAAAAGATTAAATTGAAAATCTGCAACCAGAAGGAGTATCTAAACAAATACTGCATTCCAAGCAATACTTTTAGGTAACTAAAGGGAGGTACAGCCTCTCTAGAGAGGTCCTGAGGATAATCCTGTACAACCTCTGTTGTACAGTGCTGTTGGCAGCGCAGCTAGTGCCAATATAACAGTGGAAGGTCAAGTCTGGGACTCTCTCTCTCTCTCTCACCTTCTTCTCTCCTCTTTCCAGCCCTGCAAGTGAGTAAAACCAACTGCTGTGAGAGACAGACTTGATTAACGATGCATTGACTTCTCCCATCGAGAAACACAAGAAACTGTAGTGCATGCATGCTGTGCCGAGGTCACACAGTCTGCCTTACTTTTTCACCAAAATATGAGTAAATATGCTGTAACATCCACTGTGGGGAAAAGAAAAAATAAAATCCTACAATAATCAACGTTTCTTTAGGCATTCACCAAACAGTGCCTTCCTTGAAATGCACAAAAAAAGCCCTTTACTTGCTCTAAACACAAACTGACAGACACGTAGACACAAAAACAATCCACATTCATCCAGCAGCACAAACCTAAACAGACTGACACGTCCCCAGAGATAACCTGCTGCCTGTCTGTGCTACTACAAATGTATTTTCTGCAGTAATATTTGGTCATTTCATAAAGGCACAGTTGCATTCTCACAATAAATATGTGGCATTTTTATCAATACAGACTTTGTAGAAACAACAGCGTTCTGACAGCATGTCTGCTCATGTAGGAGTAGCAGAAAAAAACTAAACAAAAAAACAAACTTTCAGATAACCACTATAGTTTTTTTTTTTTTTTTTTTTTCCCCCCCTCGGGGTGCGGGTCTGAATGGATGACTGGGTATGCACGTACTATCCCTTTACTACTTGGCTGATGACTGTACAGTTATGAACAATGTTTTCCCATCGAGGGCCATTAAGCACTTTCAGAGTGGCAGTTAGGACTGAAGAGTTGAGCTAAAGGGTGCTCCACAGTCGATGCGAAAGAGCCGTGAACATTTGGCACCCACAGCTTCCCATCCAGTGTGATGGCTGGTAAAACATTGCTGAATAATTTTGTGTGTAACGACTGACGGAATTACTTAATTCTCCCTCGTAAGTCAAAAAAACATATCTCAAAATATTGATATATAAAAAAAATTTTAAAAAGCCAGAAGGATGGATGATATTGCTTTTAACATTAAAGGTGTAATAAAACCTTTAATGACAAAACCATGTTTTGGGGGGGGAAAAAGCGCCACAAACCAGTCAACGTCCCAGTATAACATCTAAAAACTAACAAACCAAGGCTTTGCTGCGAACCCAAAGCAAAGCAACCAATCAAGACGTCACGTGACAATAATCACATGACATGACTGGAGGAAGACGCAGACAGGGAGGAAAATAACTGAATAAAGGGCAGGCCTAGTAAATCTATAATTAAAAAATGTTAGTTTCATAAATAATATTTAATATGAAACACATAAGATTCAATACAGATTTTTAAAAAAAATCAAATCTATTGCGAAGAAGATTTGCATAATCAGGTAATCTTCATCATTAAACATGTATAAATTTTAGATTTTAATGTAATTAATAGTTCGTCTATGAATACATTTTTGGTAATTTGCATTTGCTTTAACAGTCATAGCCAGGTTCCATCAAAAATAATGAGATCCATTTCCCTAGACGAAAAACCAAGGGATATAATCTTTATTTCAACTGTAATTACAGTCACATAAGAAAAAAAACAAAGCGTCACATGCACACCCGTGACCGTGGCTCACAAGGTACGTGCAGATACAACATGTCAGACGGCCGGTGGCAAGTTTTTCTTTAAGTACGGCAGTAGCAAGAAATAAGACGTGTGGTATTAAATACGTTTCCTCCCAACCATAAGCTAATCACAGCCTGGCAGGATCAAAAGTAATTTAGGTGCACAGCACTCACCTAAATGCTGATTTAACTGCACTTACTTTGTAATTCACTACATTACTGTGGCTTGATTGGATTCCTCTGCTGCGAGTCGCTAAACGTAAAATGTAAAATGTAATGTAATCACAGAATCTATTTCCTAATTTACTGCTGAAGCCCTTGTGGTCGACACTGGGTGTTCTGGTAACTTAATATATAAAGAATAAATACTACAAATACTATCAGATTACATAATAAATTCTAAACTGTATTTTCCCTAAATTGCATCTTATCCCATGCATCAAAAAATGTTTCAAATCATCTTGGAAAGAAGAGATACACACTCCTACCAAAAATCACTCAACTCTACCACCAAATGTCATCTCAGAAACAATATCTAAGTTACATATAACGTCATTTTTGTGACTGTAACAAGCCCGTAACAATCCCAGGTAATGATTTTTTAATCAGCACAGATGTGGCCTCAAGTTTTCAGCATAAAAAAAAAAAACAAAACACACACACACACACAACAGGCAGCAGCTCGAACTGTTCTTAACACCGAGACGCAGCAAAGTTCGTTTTGTCATCTGTCAGACGGGAAGCTATTCGCTGTCATTCAGCAGGGTAGTTTTTGTTTTTTTGTTTTTTTCCTTTTCTTTTTGTGTTTGTAGATATTAGCTGCCTTTTATCTAGACGATAGCGAAGACACCAGCTGGAGGTATCACTGTATCGTGTGATTGATGTTAAGCTTCAAGGAAACATGGAGCAAATCAAAATCTCTGTATTGATGGGTAAAACTTTTTGTGTGTGTTTCTTATATTCATTTTTCCACGAAGCCTCATTCACACACACAGGCTTTTTCTTAATAGAGTATTGAGCAGAGAACTGATGAGAACGATATGACTGATCCATAGACACAATAACTGGATAACATGTAACCCTTTATGGGACAGTCAATGGCAGTCAACCTTGAAGGTTTCTGGAGGATATCACAAGACTTATTTCTTGTTTTCTTTTTTCAGTGTATGCAGGAATTTAACTGTATTTTTCTTAACTTAATTTCCTAATATTCAGGCTTTTGAAAGCAGTAATGTTTGCCGTCAATCTGGATCAATTTCCCTTCCAAAAGCTAAATTTCTTCATTACTTCCTCTTAATCCTTTTATTCATTTGCTTTTGGTCACATGAAATTGATTTACAGATATCAAATAATGAAGTATTTGTTTTTGCATTTTACCAGGTTTTTGTTTGTTTGTTTTGCAATCTTGCAAGATGATCTCGACAAAATAAATGCATTTTGCAACACTTAGCAAAACTTAGAATGTTAACATTGTGGATTAAATATTCTGAAAAACTTTTAAAACGTTTTTCTTTTTTACTTTTATAAAGAATGATGCATGAAAAAAATTAAGAAATGGTGCCAAGAGGTCATGCTTTATTACAGCTGTCTGAAATGTATTCCTAGAAAATTCATTTGAATAAAGAATAAAACAGTTTTTCGCATCGATTCGTCCACTACCCCTGACAGTTAATAAGAGGATAAACCTGCAGGATCACATCTTATTTTTTTTTCTAGTCCGTGTTTTGGATTAACTATTCAATTGTCTGACAGCTTGTCAAAAATCAAAGTCCTGAATACAATCCCCCATGTAGCTCAGGACGGGGGGCTGCACAGAAGTAAAGATTTGATTGGTCCTTAGCAAGGATTTTGCTTTAAATAAGAACTGGCATTGGATGAATTAAGAATTTTGGACTCAATAAGAATCAGCTGGATTACACAAGAATTACAATGATTAAGACTGAATTGGAATGTGATTTGGATGTAAGTGGATAGTATTTAGCTTTGGAAGCTTTGAGTGCTTTCTGTGTAAAGTGGCCTGGGGTGACTTGTGTTGAGAAATGGCGTTATACCATTTAAGTGAGCTGAAACGAAGGACAGACATTTCAAAATCAATAATGGAAAAAAAAGAAGAAAAACAGACATTAATGATATTCTATATAAAGGCCCTCCACAAGAGATTTCAGCATGGTTTGGAAATTAGATGGTCTTCATGCTTTAAAAAATAAATAAATAAATAAATAAATGAATAAGTCATATTTCTTCTGGTTCTGGATGTACTGATACATCAGTGTAACGGAAGAGATTAGTGATCAAATAAAATATAACTGTTATGGTTTAATGAATCTAACACTTCAATTTTCAAAAAACAATTATGTCGGATTGCTTATTTATTAACAGCTCCAACTCTGGAGGGTAAATGATGGCCCTCCCATGTGCATAACAGGTACAATTAATGGAGGAGAAGAAGAAGAAGAAGAAAAAAGGCAGCTCTGCTTCAGACACATCCAAGACAGAAACGTACATGAACGAAGGCTTTTTCACTGTATGTTCTACCCATAGCCTGGATGAAGAAAAGAATAATACATCACACACACAAATACATGTGTGTGTGTGTGTGTATACATAAATACATATACACATATGTATATAACTAAGAATATATATATATATCATATAATCTTGTGTTTGAACAAAATCTGTCTGTTTCATTCATCCACTAACTTTCTGCAGTCCAGAAAATGTACAGAGCTTAAAGTCACTGAGAAGGACGTACTGGGGGGGTCATACTGGAGGGGATGTTCCTCGAGGGGGGCGTTCTGGAGGGGACGTACTGGGGGAGACATACTAGAGGGGACGTACTGGAGGGGACGTACTGGAGGGGACATACTGGGGGAGACGCACTGGAGGGGACATACTGGGGGAGACGTACTGGAGGGGACGTACTGGGGGAGACGTACTGGAGGGGAGTTACTGGAGGGGACATTACATAGCGTTCTGAATTGTCCATATCGTCAATAGAACAGACAAGCTATGTGCTCTGGTCAAAAATACAACTTTAACAAAGCCTCAGCTTTCATGCTCAGTTTAAACATGGTGGATGTGCGACACAATCAAAGGTTAAAGCGGTCTTGCAAAATGACTTTAATGTTTACAGAATTTCTTCAGGCGGCATTAACGTAAAGCAACAACCACAAGTTTCATAAAGACACTGTAAGACAGGGTGGAGGCCTTCACAACTTTGACAACAAATGCAGATTTTTCTTTTTTTTGGTAATGACTATACTGTATATACTGGAATGCAGGCGGACTTTGAAGAGGGCCCCTTACCTGAATCCACTTGTCAGGAATTGCCATGGCCAATCGATAATCAAAGCCAAGTCCTCCCTGTTCCACTTTGACGCAGACAGCAGGCATCCCCGAAACATCCTGCAGAGAAGTCTCACCATGACATAACATGTTCTCTCTCTGTGTGCACACGTTGCAGGACTCCCACACTCACTGGTACAATTTATAGACCACAAGACAATAAAAATACAGACACCGCTGAAAAAATAAAGTGAGCTCTGCTTGATGAAGAAGTGGATTTAATTTATATCAGATTAGGGCAACGTCATTGCAAAGCACACCTTCTTTCATTTATAAGGTTTTGTACATCGGCACTTAATGAAAAATAATATGGTGCTTAATGAATGTTAAATTAGTCAAGTGCAACCTCAGATGAACAATGACAAATGACATATTACAGTGTTCTTAGTTATTTAACAAAACCCAGAATAAGTGGACTCACATTGATTCAGTGACTCGTAACATCACTTTAAGCAGCAATATCTATTTTCTGTGACATTATTAGTCCCTAACATGTCTGCGGAGAAATTTCAGCCTTCCTTTTTTCTATTTTTTTTCTAGCGTATTCCTTTAGTTCTTTGAGGTTTGAGGGATTTTTTTTCAGATGCATAGTTCTTTTAAGATCCCACCACAGCATCCCAGTTAGGCTGATTAGGCTTTGTTTTTCCAGCTATTCTATTTACTGGTGTACTTCAGATCACTGTCCTGCACCACCATCACGTTCAAACAAGCTTGGCCACATGTCCAACTGTACATTCCAGCCAAAAATCCCCACGTTGCTTGAATCCATCCAACAGACTTTGTTCCCAAAGTATTTATTTTTTATTTATTTATCTTTTGTTTGTTTTGGTGGCGGTTGGGGAGGGGATGGGGAGAATGGGGGGTGGGGTGGGGGGGCTGTAAATACAAGGGGGTGAAGTGGAGGGGATCCATGG
>JBAMYA010000005.1:3364113-3374603 GCA_037176975.1 Arrhamphus sclerolepis
TGCAAATAAAAAGATTCAATAATTCTAATGTAATACCATTTTTTGGTTGTTGTTTTTTTTCAGTGCAGGAAATATATGTATCACAACACTATTCTGAAAAACACATTAGGAGACAATAGGTAGAGAGGAAACAGATCATGTTTAGGCTAAGACAGGAATCTGGAACTGAAGCAAGGTGACTTAGGAGTGTAGATACTGATCAAGGTAATGAATAACCAGATACAGATGTGACAATCAGTCACTTAAACTGGGTGTGAGAAACAAGCAGGGGACAAAATTAAACAGAATGCACAAGGGAAGCATCTTTGTTGCCTTGTCTGTTCCTTGCTTTTGGTTTGCAGGCTTCTGAATTTATCAGATAATCAGTGTCATTTTTAAAAAAAATTGTATTTACGCTTAAAATAACCATAAAACAAGTGTGTACTATTTGTGCCAATTTGACTAATTTCTTCAAATCTACTGTAGCAGTCAACATCAAATAAGCTGTTGAAACAAAGTAATGGTCCTGATGCAGGAGTTCATGAAGAAATGCTTGATTTATTGTCTTTCAGTGCTGTGGCACCACTTGCACATGACAGGTGAAAGGCACACAACATAAAAAGAAATGTCAAATTTCGCCTGCACATTCCTAATGTTTGCTTTTTTTCTGTCCCGGCTGCTGCTTGAATTCATTACCTGCCTCACATTGATTTGACCTCTGTATGCACTCCCGATCCCCATTCTAATTCATCGAGTAAGATATTCATTCATTGCCCTTTTTAACGGCCCAAAGTTTCCTGACTAACTTCGCATTAACAACCAATCGGCCCCAGAGTCTTGTGTTGTGTTGTTGCCTAGAATTTGTTTGTCCCCTTATAAATAATTCAGTGTTTTGCATCGACTAACTGCCATACCTTTAAGGTTGTAGATCCAAGACCTTGGCACACCTTGCATGTTAATATGGCCCGACTCTCAAAGTGAGAGACAATCCTAAAATGGCCTGGTCTTATGGAGTTATTCTGACAGACAGAACCCACATCGCGCCTCCTTATTGTTTGCTAACTTTTTGCAGTGTAGGAGATATGATGTATTTATTTATTTTTATCCTTTTGTTGTACATTGTGCGCTAAGCCTGTTGCTGCCTGAACAGTTCATTAGCAGCTTATTGGGCAGATTATTGCAAAGAGGAGGGCTTCTTTGTTGTCAGGCCAACATAGTGTGAGGTGTTGTGGCTTGTCCATCTGTCTATGGGCATTTACTGAGAGGCCACATCCCATCGCCTTTGGCATTAGGTGCCATTACAAGACAGAGAGACACGCAGTCACTTAACACAATTGGGCTTTAGTAAAAAGGCAGCATGTAAGAAATTCTTTTTTTCTTTTTCTTTTTTGCCATCTTCACTCCCACCAGCTGATAGGAGAAAAGCTCAAGCAATTTGCCATTTACTGATGTCACGTTAAAGTTCAGGTAATGAAGATGTTCACACATTCAAGCACTGAAATAGCTGTCTGTTGCTGCCACCAGGAGCTGTCACCAAGTGAAGTTCACTACTGGTGATCCTAAATAAGTTATTATCCTTATCAGAAGGTGGTTTGGAGGGAATATTTGTGCTTAACCCGCTTAATTGCAGAGTGTCCCCCTTCAGAATAAGTGCATGCATTTCAATCCTTAGAACTTCATAACACATGATATGCATTTTTTTTTCCAATTTCCAATTTGTTGGATACGTTAGTAAAACTGCAGACTTTACACTCAACAGCAGTTGTTGGTGGGAAACCACAGTCTGAATTCACAGAGTCTTCAATTTGACCTACTTACACATATAAGAAATAAAAATAAGAACATCACAGTCAGTTTCAAATGCATCTTTTCCAGCTATAGAAATGACTGTGATGTAGCACACCTCACTTTCTTTTAAGTCTAGAAAATCCAGAATGATAGAGGGAAACAGAATAAACAGCCAAAAACCCTTGACACTATAACTATGTGTTACACTAGCGGTATAAGGCAATTGTTGCCATGCTGCCGTTTACTCTTCTTGTGATCAAAAGGTGCATGCAGGCATATAATTTTAATTACACATCAGTAGCAGACCCTTTAAAATGATATGTACCTTTTGCACAAGTTTGAGACAGACATCTCCTTCCAGAGGTGCAGCTGGGAAGTAAAGAGGACTGGTCATGTGACTTTTCACACGAGTCATATGACACTGATGCAATTTAGAGGAGACAGCCTGTTCTTTTATTTTAAAAACTTTATTAGCTGCCCAAAGCCACACTTTTGGAGCTTCCAGAAGTTGACAGTGGGATTAACAGGCAAAACATTTGTTGTAAAGCATACCATGATAATGCAACAGTCATCCTTTACACAAGTATGTGCGTTAAACTGAGTGTGCATGTGCACTCCAGAACTTTCTCCACAAGAAAACATTTGGTGCATCATAAAACCTCTAAAAATTAAAGGCCCAGGACTGTAAAAATCAGCTAGAATCCTGCAATAGACAACATTCCTCTTTCTAAAGCTCCATCAACTGGCTTCCTCACTTCCCAGATGTTAATGGTAACATGTCACTTTTAACATCTGATATGCTCTTTCTGTTCTATTGGGATTACAATATGGGTTTATGAGCTTTGGAAATCATTGCAATCTGTTATTATTTATGTTTTTCACAGTGTTCCAGTTTGCTGTAGTGGTTGCAGGAGAAGCATTTTTTTTTCCTCCCTTCCTTCCTAAATTCATTTGAGCAGAACTTCCTAGCCGCAAAAGTTTTTTCATAACTCAGATTCTAAGTCAGCTTGGGCCCCTCCTTGGCCCCCCACCACAGCACAGTCTTATATTGTACCGCGGATCGCTGAGCTGGTTCTCTGGAGGAAATGAAGGTTGTGTGGCTTGTCTTCGGGGCAACTTTAAGTTAATCATATAGCAGATTTTCCCATGAGATATTTGGATCTGAACGACTGACCCGACTTTCTTTCTTCTCTCACAAATGCAGACAGCTCACTGTGCAACAAGCTTGCCACTATGAGGTAAATAAAGGAATAATCAAAATTCAGAATCTGGGCTATCTGTTCCTCAAATATTTCTTTCTTCTTTCTTTTTTTTTCTAATATGCTCTATGAGTTTGATTCAAGATAGACAGGCATGGCCAAATCCACTTCACCTCCATTTTTTTGATTACCCATGGACATATTCTGCCCATATGAATGCCTGAAAGGTAGAGGCAGAAAACACTAGTGCCTTTCTGGAGAGATTAGAAATGTACTGTGTACCTGAAAGTGCTCGGATGCAATAGAAAGGCAGAAAACTCTTTAATAAATAAACAAAAGAAAACAAAGACTGTTTGGTTCAAAGCTTTTTCTCAAGGTAGCCAGCGGATCGCTGATGACAGCCTCCAAGGTATCGAGACCAAAGAATGCCTGGGATCATTTTTTGTGTCAGTAATCCTAAACTTTGTCAACTGACTAGCCAATTAAAAGTCACCATGAAATGACATATTCACTAATGTGACTTTCCTATTCTCTTTAGCAATGACTGGGACCACATTCAGCCCCTTTGCCACTTATTTTCTTTTAAACTACTACTACTACTACTAAAGTGCAGCTGATTTTATTGTTTTGTTTATTGTATACCATCAGTGCATGCTGATGACTATATCTATCATAGGATGCGATTCAAAGATCTCATCATTGTAAAGTCACACCCACGTTTAAGCAGATTCAAGTCGTGCAACATTAGGTGGACCAAAATGTTAACATAACCATCCTGCAAGAGACTAACATGTGTTTTCAAAAGATTTTAAGGATTTTCTTTTTTCTTCTCATGCATCTGAGCCAGCAGGTATAACACAAGCAGGCTGGAGCCTCGATGGATGGAGCTAGCTTAGGCAGCGCTTTCAAACATGAAAACCGTTTCACATGTCTTCATTCTTCATGCAACCGTTGTGCCAAATCATTACATTGAAGATTAATGAGTCACTTAACTCAAATTGTAAAGAAACCAATTTCACATCCTCCGTAGAGCTAAACCTCCTCTGCACTTTTTTGAGGGATCTGAGGTTTTCCTTTTCAATATTCTAGTTAATGCACTAGGAAATTTTACATCAAAAGGTTTTTCTTTACAAAAAAAAAAAAGAATCCTACTCTTGATAGCTCAATTCATCAAGCTTTGTTTTCGCTGAAGATTCTTATTACTCCGTGCACTCCAAAAACAGTTGAACCGGAGGTCACTGGACGATTCTGAAGGCTCATAGTCGTTTCTTTGTTTGTGAAAATAAGACAAAATGAAGATGTACAGAAATAAAAATCACTTTCACCTGCACTTTACTGGGAGGGCAGCAGGGCAGCAGATGTTTGCTTTTCATTGATAAAAACAAAAAACAACCTCTTCACATAAAGGAGAAACAATCTGCTTCTTCCTTGTCTTTTACTGGTTTGTAAATGAGCTCATCACTGGATGTACAGTTTACAGTTTAGAACCCTGCAGGCCTGCTTGTGTATGCTCACCTCTGCAGGCACTGTCAGCTTGTCAAATGTGCTAAACAAGATAACCAGCGAAATTTGCAAATAATCCCCATGTGGCGCAAGAACCCGCCAAAGAAATGCACTTTCTTGGATAAAAAGAAGCGAAGAGTCAGAGGAGACGAGAGTATTATCGGTCCGATCTCGTCTCTCCCAGTCTCTGTCTTTACATCAATATTTTGTCTGTGAGCCTTTTCACCCAGAGCTTATAAAAATAATTTAATTCTTTTTTTTTAATACTTTGGATATAGAGGTTCTTATGATAAGAGATGATTGTGCTGAATAGCAAAAACTGCAGCTAAAATGTCAGACAAGGAGGACTCCAGAGTTAAATGTGGAATGTAGGACAATTGATGAACAATTTAGAGAACGTAATAAACCAACTTAAGTGCTCTGTGTACTTTTAGATAAGTTCAACAGTTTATTATAAACATACTTATGCTTCCAAGGTTAAAAACTTGATGGATTCAAACTCAGACAAGTCATTGTTTTTTAGTTCTACTTAGCTATAAGTTTGTCCTGATTGTATTGCATTCCCTGTGAGTTCTGGCGCTGCCACACAAAGGTGATCAAGGTTATTTGAACAAGTGCTTTGCGTATTCAAATGAAGGACAGCTTTTGAACAAGCTAGACAGGTAATTATGTACTATTTGTTCTAACAGTTATGTTTCTTTGAGCAAACCTGAACTCCAGACATATGGGGAGCTGACACAGCTGTGAGGCATGAATTAGGCTTTCAGTAAATGCAGTGACTGAGAACAAAGAATAGGCTTAATCTTTGACTGTAAATGTGCTTGTGCATTACAGGATTTCCTGATTAAAAGCTGTTGAGAATTCTGGAAAAATAACACCATTTTATTTTTGTTTAAAAACCCAAATCAGAATAAATAAACCATATGATTCTTACAGAGAAAGCATCGGTTTAGTGTTGTAGTTTTAACACAGGTATTTTTGCAAATCCAGAGCCATGAGTCCCAGAGGTACTTCAAAGTTGTGGGGAAAAGTTTTGGTTACCTCAGTGGGGGATTTTTTATTTTCTTTTTTTCATCTTGTTTTCTAATATTCTATAGCGTTGTGCAATGGGAGTTTCAGTAACTCCATATTATGCAGAAATACAAAAGCAGGGAATCACAAATAAGCACACATCTGTTTGAATATTTAATTGTTAGACTAAAACAAAACATCACACTTTTAGGATAAATTGAGATTATTCATCTGCGGTCATATCGATTTTGATAAATAATTTCAAAGGCACATGCTATGAAATAAATGAATAAATCTGTGCTTGAGGGTGTCTAAAGTGACAATCAACTCAAAAACAACCCTGCTATTTCTCTGGTGCTTCCAAGGTCTGAAAATATGTAATTCAGAAAGTCATTCAACTTTGCCAACACCTGTGTGGTTTGAGTTTGGCTCACTTTAAGTTTAGAAAACGGTTGCTCCACATCTAACACCCCAGATCCACTTTAACTTTCACCGGTTATATTCTGACCTTTATGCTTGCTGTAGGTAGAACTTTACGCTGTGACTTCTAAGGGAACAAAAGTGAACAGAAGGAGGACTGAGGGCTCATTAGACCTGAAGTAGATCAGAAAGAGAACTGGGTATTTTGACAATCTGAAAGGAAAAAAAAAAAGGAGAAAAATGTTCCTTTTCTGTTGGTTCACATTTTGTTCTGTATTAAGAGGATCCAGTTTATCCATGTCCTGAAATGGACTGGTGACCTGAATTTCACCCAAAGATAGTTGGGATGGATGGATGGGTGGATGGATGGATGGGTGGATGGATGGATGGATGGATGGATGGATGGATGGATGAACAAACTCGATAGGACTGTGGAGGGAAACTGGGGTACCCGGAGAAAACCCGCGCATGCACAAATTTTGATTTGACGTTCCTCACTCAGTACAGTAACAGTAACAGCACCACAACCCTGAGAATAAATTAGTGAATAAATAAATAAAATATGTGTGATGACCTTCAGTTGTTACAAGAACGACAGACTTTAGTCTCTGTAAAATAAATAAATAAATAAATAAAGTAAATAAATAAATGGACAACTGACGTCAAGGTCCATTGATGATAATCAGAGGTTTTAATGTCACATTGCATTGACGTTCATTTACTGTATGTGGCCAAGTCTCTTGACAAACATCACCAAAACAAAAAAAGTACCAACTGTATCAGAATCAGACTCAGCTTCATTCGCCAGGTGCGTAAATGCTTGCAAGGGAATCTTTGCCAGCAGTTGGTGTCTCTCTGGTATGTGAAGTGATGAATAATGAGAAAGAAAGAATGTGGCTGAAGAACAGATGGGGAAATGTGTGTATCTGACAATACTGTTAATGTCATCAGTTTGGTGTGTGGTGCTGTGATCTACATAGCCCTCTCTCTATATACACATGAGTTCAAATTGCACAAATGTGCCTCTATAGGTATTTATTTATGTGTAATTATGTGTCCAAATTTACATGTTCATGCCTGTGACTCGAAAGAAAGGCACACCCAGAAGAAGAGAGTGGTGGAAATGAAGCAGCCAGGCCAGCCGTCCTAACTTTGGCTCCCTGGGATTTGGCTTTGACTTCCAGTGGACTGTAGGGAAGGAGAATCTGCTCCTGGACACCTCTGGATGAGGACAACCAGGAAAGAAAAAAGAAAAAAAAGTGACACAGCAGTCTGGTATCAAAAGATGCAGGATGACTGTTGCAGTTAAATCTTTCTGGATGAGTAATTGTCCCTTCCCGCCTTTTCGCGATTGGTCCTAAACGTTTGACACCGGTGGAGATGGCTGCGAAAGAGAAGGGCTCCAGATCCATTTGGTGAGAGATACATACATTTTATGTCTGTCTGAGAAAGGCTAGAATGAGACCAGCTGATGCGACAGCTCAGAAACGGCTGTCGTGCTGATATAATGTGGTACCGGACCAAAACATTTCCCCGGGATTCCTTGAGATTATTGTTCTGTAGAAGTTTTGAAGATACTACTTTCCACTGTCAAACTCCCTCACTCAACTTATGATGCCATCGTTGAACTATCATTTAATTGCTTAGTAAACCATACTGTAATAAACAAGCTTTTTTTTTTTTTCCTTCAATTTGTCACGCTTCTTTCCGGTCAAAGTCATCTAAACTGTCAGGAACCTATGAGCTCATTTCCATATTGTGTGCAGTTGTATAATGACTCAAAATTAGCTTCTAATTAAATCCAAGGAATTCACACTTGAGTGCAGGCAAGTGTGCATGCGTGCATGTGTTTGTGGGCACACATATTTATGTGTATGTGTCTGAATTTGGGGGGGGGGGCTGCATCCTTTGAAATTCATTTCATTGTTCTTCACAGCAGAGGCAGAGAATAATGAGCAATAGACCCAAGTAAAAACACACCACTCAGGATCAAGTTTACTTTGAGTGAAAGTTAATATAGTTTACGAGGAAGAGATTAGGTTTCCAGGAAATATATATTTTGTTTTGTCTACATGAAATAAATTAACCGACATGGATGCAGCAATCTATGACTGTAACAGAGGAGATGTATTTCTTTTCCTGTAGGATTCTTTTTCCTGTCTGAATCACATTTATCAATATTCAACTGACTTGTTTCTTCTTTTCTTCTTATGATATAAATAGCACTTTTGATGTTTGGTAATTACGCTGTGAGCTCATCTAGGCAATTTGCTAATTTACTGCAAAATGTAAGAGTGCTCCTGTAAACTACATATCTACTTGGGTTCTATAGTAGCAGATGGTTTCATTTGTATGTGGTCGTTAAACCACACATCCTCCTTACTGATCAGTTATTTAAATTTGCATTTAAATGTGTTTGACCTTGAGACTTTGCACACACTGCATCCTCTTTGTTGCTTCACACCTTTAATTGGCTAATTATTTTGGGTTTTGTGCTCAGCCTGCTTCATTATACGTTGTGTGTTTTTGCTTTCTCATGCATTGCTGGTGAGAGGTGATTAGGAAGCCTATTTGTAAATGTCGAGTTTTCGCTCTAATTTTGTTTATAACCATTCTGAATGATCTTGAAATTTGGTCTTAAACCTTACAAACTTGGCGGTCCTTGTTGTTTACCTCTTCGGGGAGTCGGTTACATGAGAAGCATCGCTCAAAATGAACAACCGACGGTGAGACATTTCGTCCAGTTCGTTCAATAATACAAATATAGTAAACCGTGTCTCAGAGAGTAGGCACAGGAGTCCCAGAAGAGCAGCATGTGCAGCAGACCCACTGATCTCAGCAAAAACCTTTACAAGAGGAAGGTAATGATGTAAGCCAAGCTTGAAAATGCTGTGAAAATGTGAAATTAAACAAATGCCGTGGTCCTGTTGTCTGTGTTAACATGAGCTTTTGAGGACTTTAGAGACTCAAGGGGCAAAAATGCTGTGCTTGCTAGTCAAAAAAAAAAAAAAAAAAAAAAAAATCATTTTAAGCCTCTTATGTGTCCGGCAATATTAAATGACAGTTAGTGACTGCAGCTCGTCGCCTGTAACCAATTCTGCAGGAAAAGCCTGCAAAGAGAGCCTTTTTTTTCCAAGTTTACAGAAAAATGCCTCTTAGCCTTGAATCTAAGTGTTATAAAAGGTCTTTATTCGCACACATGAAGCCATTCAAGGGAGAACAAAGTTAGAGACAGAACTTATCACAGCTAAGGTACTCTGTCCTCCTTTTGAATTTGGAAACATATATATTATGTGACATTGGGTTTAGATATATGAAGACTGAGACCAAGTAGCTTGTTTATAAATCTCTGTTGTCTGCCACGTACCACAGTTTAATTTGACATCGCACCAGGCTTCTCAGTCACCTTGGAAGTCCTCCCCATCAGGAACATTAACATGCAGCAATGATCCCTGCAGCCTTATGAGCTCAATGCCAGAGAGCTGTCGCATCACAATAACAGTTTGTCATTTTGCTCAGCCAGCCACCTGGGCACAAACCATGACCCCAGTAAGGTCTGCGTATACCCATGTAAGCTGCTGACACTGATAGTCACACCCTTGTTTGATGTGGACGTGCATAAGCAATCGGGTTTGTTTTAGGTAACATAAATATTCAAAGCAGATGGAAATTGGCCTCTTGAGGAACTGATGAAAGCCTTTGCAATGACTAAGAAGTGTTGAGGTAGAATTGGTTTGTCAGAAGATTTGTCTCTTTTCATGTCCATTCTATCTTTTTCTTCGGTGAGATAAGATATAAACATAGATTGTAGATTTTAGGAGCTTTTAAGCTCCATAATTGGTCCTGGACAGGAAGAAATGTAAGCGGGTTTCTCTGATTGTATTTTAAAGCAGGCAGTACAGCGTAAGGCTGTACAAATGTCAGTTCAGGCTTCTAAGATGCATTGAAAAAAAATCAGAAAAGGATATTTGTATCCCGCTGTTTTTTATTGGTAATGTGAATAAATCCTGCTGTATAAAGGGTTTACATGCAGAAGGATTAAACCACTGTAAGCTAGATGTAGTCATTTGAGGCAGTGGTATTTTAATATGTTCATTTCAGGATTAAATCTTTAATTAGCAAACTTTATGATGAGTAAAGGACACATATCTTAAACCTTTTAAATGAAATCCTACACATCTCATTTTGTTAATACATTTTATTAAGCTTGTATTTCTCCAAAATAGATACCGTATGAAAAATGTTCTTGTTGTTCTTAGAGTCTGTTATTCTCATTTCTGATTAAAAAGCGAATTGTTCCCCTGAGTTTTGTTCTGAGTTTACGTCAATACAAATGAAATGCCTTTTTTTTTAATCGAGCTTAAGGATCCCTTTGATAAACTGGTTCAGAGTCTCTTCATCTTCACCACGTTTTTCAAAAATACTGTAGCACCTGAAAGCAAAACCGTCTGCTGCTGCGTCCAGGAGTGAGAACCTGACTGCCTTAGGTTTCACACTTCAACAAATCATCTGGCAGAAAATAATTACAGCATTCTGTAATAAGTTATCATGGACGGGTGGGGGGGGGGGGGGGGGGGGGGGGGGGGGGGG
>JBAMYA010000005.1:3392701-3405444 GCA_037176975.1 Arrhamphus sclerolepis
TATACATACATTTTATATAATAATAATGATAATAATAATCAGTGAATCATGCTCCATTAGGAAAATCATGAGTGAATTCATCATTAGCAGTACATCATGTCCTAAATAGAAATCATTAAAGGTTATTTTCAAAATTGAAAACAGCTTACTTTTTCTTTTTGTTATAATGGGATCTTATCATTCGGGTTTAATGCCTGCTATCTTTTCTGCCAAAAGCCATTTGTTGTTTTTTTTTCTTTCTGACCAAAAATAAAAGACTGCCAGGAAAACCTCTCTTGTCTTGACATTTCTTTCCCATTCTGTTCTTTCTTGAGGTTAATTTTCTTTCCATTTTATCCACGGACCTTTAATTGATAATGTATTTAAATAAAACAAGCAAGAAAAAAAAAAAAAAACGAAAAGAAAAAAGATTCATTTGCTTTGACAGATGCTTGTTCTCGGGCAGCGGCCAAAGCTCAGCTTGATTCTCCGGACTGCCATGCAAGACTTGCGGTTTATACTTTGTTGTTAGAAAAACAAAATTGTTCATTTGGCATGTCGGTGAATAATTATATCTCCCCAAAAGGCTGCAATTACTGAACTTGATTTGGTTGGTGGAAAACACAGGACAGGACAGAGACGTTTGTCTGGAACTTTCCAGTTTGGCCGTCATATTCAGCCCAGATGTGGCTCTGGTGCCATTTTTCAAATGTCTTGGAAGACTGCTGCAGAATTGTGAATTTAAAATGGATGTTTATATTTTATAATTGCAAGAACAGTAGCCAGATATGGCCTTGAAAAACAAGAAAAAACTGGGAAAGTGTTATTTTGCTTGAGGCTCAGTAGTTTAGTTTGTGTTTTCCGGTTGAAGAACGACTTGTGGGAAATTTAAACTTGGCAACCAGGAATCCTTAGAGGTTTGACAAGTCGTACCCTTCATGCAGAAGCTGTTAATTATGTGTTTAATCGTTTAGGATGTCTTTACTTTCAATCTTAATAACTCACCCTTTCCCCCTGAAGCACTTTACAAATGCAGTGGATTAGCAGTTGTCATGTTTAAACGTGTACATGTCTAAAGGTGACAGCAATGTCACTTTTCAGAGGGCAACTGGCAGAGATTTTATGGGAGATTAAAATGAAATTCTAGGACTTATGATTTACTGCACAAAGTGAAACAGCAGGAAGTGGAAACATATCTATTTACATCTGCTGTGGCAGACCCAAGTGATAAGATTTAATCCTAGAAGGAAGCTAATAAGCTTTGTTCACAGATGAGGTGCGTTCTTGCTTTGTGAACGGATGGAGCTGCTAACAAATGCACTGCTCGTCACACTGACTGCCCTGTGTTTGTTTAAATCTTTAACAACAATTCCAGGGGCCTCGCTGCTTTAAGAGAGCCTTTGTGGAGTTGTAGTGCACAGATGGCTTAGGGTTGGTTGGCTTTTTGAAATTCTTTTTTGGGAGTATTTTTCTGCAAATATTCATGCTTACTAAATCAGTGGTTTATTTTCTCCACAGTACAGAAGCCAAAACTAAAATCTGACATCACCTCAGTCAACAGAAATTCCGTTGCAGTCATTTGTACATCCAGCTCTGCTTTGGCGTTCAAGCTTTGATAATGTTGAATAGTTGCAAAGTCTTTTATCCACACAGATGTTTGTCCTAGCAATCAGTAGTTAGCAGTTCACACAGCCCTTCTCCGGCAGCTGGCGTTGCCTCCGAGGACTGGCTCAGTCACAGGAGGTTTTCATGTGTCACAGAATTTGAATGGTGACCTTTGTGACTCAGAGCCACGCCGACGATGTGTTCTGCAGGCGGCAACGCTAATCTTGGCTCAAGCCTAAACAGGGAATTTATTAGCACTGCTGGGCACATGCATCACAAATTCCCATCTCAGGCACTTTTTGAAAGCTTTTGAGTATTCTGGAGGTGTCAGGAAGGATATTTGGAGGTGAGTTTAATTAAAGCACAAACTCCCTTCTGCAGGGCTGGCGAAACACAGCAAAGCTCGGAGAGACAAGAAAGCTGCTTTGCAAGCGTGTCATGGTTTGGATTTCTCGACTGTAACTCGTCAGTTTAGTTTGTCAGCAGCAAATCAGCTCTCATTTAGAAACAAAAACACACTGTCCCATTGAAGGAGATATTTTATCCACACTTTTTCATTTACAGAGACCCAGCGTATGACCCCTGAGCAACAATGACAAGCCAAAGCTCCCTTATAATTGTAGTTTCTGTTTATCTGCCCTTTATGTAATGGTCTTCATTTTAAGAAGAAACGCCTGAGAAACAACATAATCATTATGCCCACAAACGTAGGTGCAGGAACTAGATGGTTTATCTTTTGATCTTTTTGGGAGCAAGTGTTACACCTAGAATTTGTTAAATATTTTAACTTGGGAAACTGATGTTGTGCAGTGCATCAATTAGCAACAGGAACTCAAAGCATTTCTGACAAAATGAAACATGTGGACGGGATTATTAGAGCAATGCTTTAAATCAGATCTCCACTGATAGCTGGGATAATGAAGACTTAAAGTGATCATTCAGAAGATTTCCCCACTGAACGATTTTGCCTGGATCGAGGAGAAATGGAGCACACCTAGAAGAGAGTTTTCAGAGTGAATGACAATCTTTTTCACAGATTAGTCAGTGAGGATTAACTGCAATGAGCTCTCCTTTGTTGCTCAAACAAAGAGGTGACAGGTGACATTCAGTGAGAAAAGTTTATTTCTGCACCTTTTAACCCAGATACTGGGCAACATAAAGTTTTTCTGATGTTAGTTGGCTTTTTGTGGCTCATTTAAAAATAATGCATTGCTTTAAGATTCTTGAGATGAATCTAGATTTTATGATTACATCACAGATGAAGAATGTGTTACAGTCAACGATACTGGCTTTGCTCCACTGCCATCATTATTTTAAAAATGATATTTGTGCAAATCAAGTCTGCTGGCTGCATATAATATGGGAAAGAAATAACAGAAAGTTACACTTACAGCAACGCATTAGGTAGAATCAAGGATTCTGCTTATGCACAGCTGCACCTCGGTTATACATTTTACAATTTAAGCAGTCAGACCTTGTGAACGGGCTCTGATTTAAAATATTAAGCTTTCATAATATTGGCATATATAAAAATGACAGAGCATTATTATTATTATTGAATTCTCACTTTTCAGACAGAATGGTCCTTCACTGTAAAGCACAAGTAAGGATTAAACAATGACCAACAGGAGGGTACCTTGCAGTTACTCAGTGAAATGAAAAGAAAAAAAGAATCATGGGTCCTATTACTCTGGCATTTTTTTCCCTGAACTCTTTGCCATGTTAAATGCACACCTCCATTTTCTATTTTACATGAAACTTAGGGACCATTCTGAGATGGAAGTGACACTCCTACTTTTCTCCCTTGTAAAAAAGTTAAGAACATGAGGATGACCTCTCCATTTTTCCACTGATGTGACGTCCAGGTATGAATCAGACAGTCAGCTGTGATGGCTGATCATGGAAACTGTCACCCTGAGAACCTTTCATGTCACCCACCTTCATCACCAACTGCTTCCAAGCAAGGCTGATGTCTGGCTGGTATTGAGGGATTGCTTTCTGATGCAGTCATTTCACACGGAGGGAGAGGCTCTCCCATGGCAGAGCAATGATGACACGACTCATCGCCCGAGAATTATATAGAGAGGAGATAAATGGAAAACACATGCCCATTTTCAATCGGTCCTTTGTGCTGGAAATTTTCAATGAGTACCAAATGGGAGAATCAGAGCACAGTGGAACAGGAAGCCTGGCCTATTGTTTAACAGTAGATTTTGCTTTTACTGAATGTAGGTGGGACGGGGTGAAAAGCAAAATGTAATTCACAAACAAATGAATAGAAAGTTACTGAACAAAGACAAGGCCCTAATTCATCTTTACAGTTTACCCAGGAATTGGCTGCAGTAAACCTGAGCTCAACAGTTTAGCTGAAATAAGACTCTGAATGCACATATGAGGTCTGCAACAATCCCGTTTGCTAGTTTGTGGAATCAGTGGAGGGCTGCAGTGTCATCCGGAAATGTCAAAGGCTGTGCTAATATTGATTATACTGCATCCATAAAACAACTCCTGATAAGAAAAGCATTTATGTTCCGTGAATTGTATTCAGTTTTTTTTTTCATTGAAAAGATAAAAGCATTGTCCTTACGTACAGATTGCAAAAAAAGACCTTTTTTTTTTGCTTTATATTGTTTGTGGCACATCATTCATTACTGTCGTCCTTTCATTGTTCTACTGACTTCACAGCTTGTGCTTATGATTCTTTTTCTTTTTAATCTGTAGATGAGCTTTCCATTTTTTCTCTCCTTTTTTTTTAGCGAACGATTAGCTCTTTAAATAAATCCCTCTACCTGTTTCTATCAAGGAGGACTGAAGGTCATCCATCTGTCTGACTCTATTTTTCCTGCACTTTGTTGTTGAGTTGCTTTTCCAATATGTGTGGAGAGTCATTTCGTTCAATACACCGCCTGCCTCGGCACTACTGCTCGGCACAGTGATAAATCACAACACAGAGAAACAGAACTTTATTTGCATTCAGCTTCCATCCACTTTTGAAGCTGCAGATTTGGAATTGAATTTTTTTTCCCGTCTCAGCTCTGTCTTTTTCTTCAGTAAGAGGCTATGATCTCAGAGCTCGAAGCTCTGTACCTTGTTTTTCCAGCGAAACCCGTTTCAGGTCCAATCTTTAAAAACACAGCAAGTGTTTGCATTTTTGCAAATGCCATGTGGTGTCACCATGGCATTTGGTTCAGTAGGGAATCCATGAGGGACAAAAATCAGTCACAGTGCTGCAGTGACATTGGAAAATGCACGTTTACAAGTCATTTACAAGTTATGGCAATTAAGGTGAGAGGGTGCAGAGTGGCTGGGGTAGGCCCAGAGGATGCACCCCGCTACCAGATTTTGGAAGATAAACAGCCGGAAATGTGGCAAGATGTTGACTGCCTTCCTCCAGGCATCGCAGGCTGCAAAAGGAATCTATCACTTGAAAGAGGCCATAGCCTACAGCACACTCCAGATTGCTCCCTATGCATACTTCCGCTAACACACATACACACTCATACAACTGTTCCCTCTCAAGGGCCAACCCATTCCACTTGACCGCTCTTGGTGGCAGAGGGTATATACTCCTTGTGACAGTAGCACTCTGTTGTCCTCCTGGAGATGGAGCCCAGCCCCTCCATTCTGTCTCGCTGCTGAGAGCTGGCCCACATCGAACCTCGTGTGCTGTGACCTTCATGTCCTGCAAGCAGAGGTGAAAAGCAGAGCAATCCTGGACCGACACCTTCCATCCAGTCTATTGCTGGACGATGTTTCATCTGTTTGCTAGCGCTGAACGAATTAGAGATAATTTTGTATTCATCTGTGAGTCAAATGAGTCAACAGTGTCGGCGGTATGGAGCCAGACTAATCTGCTTTGCTCGCTGCTGTTTGAAAATTACTGACAGAGTGCTGATAAAGCCTGAACAAATTCACAACTCAGGCCACTGTTTTATTGGAAGATGCCAGCAGATAGGTCCCCTTGGATATGGAAACACAGGAAGTCACCGTGATCTGTTGTTGTTGTTTTTTTTTTCTACCTGCATTTGTATTTTCCTATATTTTCAAATGATACAACGGATTCATTTTTGCATGTACTTTTGATTTATTTTATTACTTATTTACTCCAAATTCAATAAAAGCAAACATTTTAATTACTGTTATTACTCACTGTACTTTTTTTTTTACTACTTGTTATTTTTCGCCACTTATTTAATTACTTGTTCCTGTATTTATTAAAACCAGTCTACAAATAATACTACTTCTGACCACATGGGGGCACATATTGATCTGATGTGTTGACTAAAGCGCCACTAACTCTCGCAACGAGTAGAGATGGTCCAGCATGCCTTGTAATATCGCTTTGTCCCACTAGGGATGTATTTTGTTTCAAACCCTCTTATAATTTCCTGCCGTTGTGTGTTATAGCAACATAAAGTGGCTTTAATGACCAGATCATCATCAACTTCAGAGAGCACCAGCATGAACACATTCAGGCTGCATACGGATGAATGGTTCAATAAGCAACTTAGACATCCCAGCGGTGAAATATGCGTTTCAATGTGGAGCTTCATGTATTTATTCCATTCAAAAAATGGAAGAACTGTCACGAGTCTTGGGAGAATAATTTATTCTGTTCCATCAGCATCATTAGGTCAATTTTAATGTCCCCAAACACAAAGTTATTTTTTCCTGTTTTTTCCGGGTTCATCAAATGTCTCTGAGATAAAGTTTTTTTGTTTTGTTTTGTTTGTTTTTTCGGTCTGATGACCAATTGCATCAAAGGGTGGTTGTTGACATAAGAAGGGGATATCAAACAAAGCAAGAAGATGCATTATTCATCCTCATGTGAACATTTTTGGGATGAACAAGGAACCAATCATTAAAACATATCGCTGATCCAGCATTGCCATCTTGGAGCTGTTGGGTGAACTCAGAAGGAATTTGGAGCCAGCCATGAGAAGGAGTCACGCAGTACCTGCAATGGCAAAACTCCTGTCTACTTTTTTTACATCTGTGTCCAGTGTCCAGTAGCTGTTGCAGATGGGAGCTCCCATTTCCATTTTTCAGATATGCTGTTAGAAGACATCATGTGGCGCAGGATGGTCTGGGTGATTAGGTTTCCACAGCACTGAATGACACCAAACAAGGCTTCTCTTTGTTTTTTACTTTCTTTTTTTTTTTTTTTTTGCAGTTGCTGCATTTCTCAGAGTGATAGGAGCTTGAATGTGCAGCGTGTTTGTGATGCCAAAGGCAGCATTACCAACATTGTGGCAAAATATCCGCCCGGGTCCGTGCACGATTCTTTTATTCTGAAAACAGTTTTCTGTTTTCCAAGTTGCGAGATTGGAGATGGCTGGCTTGAAGGTGGGTCAATTAATGAAATCCTTTGTGAAATAATCTATTACATTAGAAATAAGAGCATGTGTCATTTTCATTCACGTTTTTTGAGAAAATAAAAACATATGAGAACCATATGCTGGAGAAATAACATACAACGAGGCTCGCTGGAATCCTGAATAGCAGGTTCGGTTGTTTGAATCGTACTGGTTGAGCACTGCTGTACAGACCAGAAAGAAAACACGCAATACCCTCATTCAAGTTTGCACCTGCCACCAGTTGTGCAACCACTCTTAGTAAATGCAGCCCAAACAGTGGTTCCACCTCTCGCGCAAAATACTGGATTACGCGTGCAAATTACTAGACATAAACTGGGATGTTTAGAAATCCGGCCCTATGTGTTTATTTACTTTTGTTTGATAAAATTAATTTGGGGCAAACATATAAAAACAATGAGGTGACACCAGAAATTTGCACTGAGACTTTGTTTGTGTAAGCCTCTTGTGTTTAATTTAATTGAATTAGTTATAATTTCAAACTGTTGCTTTATAATGATTTGTAGCTGGCCTTGTGTGAATAAGCAAAGTGATTTTTCTGGGGTAAATATAAGCAATTAATCTTTTGCTTACACTGTAGAGTACTGTAACTCTTGTTTGTATATTGTGAAAACATAAAAAGATTGCTTGTATTCCAAGAAGATTAAGGAAATTTAGAAAAGTCATGAGATGATTTATTGTGAAGAATTTGAAAGCATTTTTTTCCCCCTCCTTTGAACAAATACTTCTGCTCAAATAGTGGTGACGATTTATGTTGGACAGTCGGCTGAAAACCTTTAGGCCCTTCCAGATGACATGATAAAGGTCAGAAGTTTTAAATTCATCTTAATTTCTTCAGAGTCGATGCTAAAAGCAGAAAATGCAATTTGACTGCCAGACCTGCCTGTTTGGTTTAAATAACACTCTAAATATTGGTATATATAACATTATCTCATGAAGCGGTTACAGGAGTTTTTGAAGGAGTTACAAGTCACTTATTCTATTAATATCACCGCCCTCATATACATGGCCTTGTGAACTGATGACCTTAGCACCACTGAATACATTAAACACAGTGTGATTAGATTTTCAGTGAAGGTATTATGTGAAGAATTTATTTGATCCTAGAATAGTCACTCTTGCCCTCCTTAAATGTAGTCAATACAGTGGAAGGTAATGAGTAGTGGGCAAGACTGCATTAGAGGTCCTTTGACACCTCACTGGGTCCCAGATTGCTCCAGGCGCTGACATCCATCCTTGCGTGGCCTAATGAAGCATCATGCACCCCTGTGGCAGACTACTTAATCTCGCCACCATGGCTACATTGTTTGAGAAGAAACCGTGTGTTGGGAGGTTGGAGGAGTGAGCCCAACCTCCCATCAGGTGATCACAGTTGACTTTAGGTACCATCTGTTGAGGTGTTAAAATCAGTTCAGGGTTCAGACAGAGTTCAGTGGCACTGATTTAGTTGTTTCAGTAGTTTCGTTAATTGCTGAATTTTTAAGGTGGTGTTTTACCTATAAGTAGGCAGTATTTTTTAAATCTTTGCAAAAAACTATTATTTTTCAGTGTCTTTGCTGACCAATTTTGTGGTATTTAGAAAGTTTAAACAAAACAATGGATGAACAAACAGATGAGAAGACAAATAAAAACCTAAAGAATATAGAAGTGGCGCCATTGTGTAAGATTTTATATTGAGCAGATTAAGCAGCATGCAAGTGTCCAGACTCGGTATGAAAGGAAAAAAAATACCAGTTTTTCCAGGTAGAGATGGGTCAACATTTTGTGCACAAACATGAGGATCACTCATCTGTCTCAAAGAATCTTTAGAAATTCCAAATTACTTAGTGTTTTGGTACTTTAACATCTATAGAAGTATTGTGGAAAGATTCAGGGAAACTAAGGAAATCTCAGGAGAGGTCATGGCTGGAAATCACTGCTGAGAGGTACGTTGAAGGTCGCGGAGCCGCCAGAAGGTGCTGCGTTGTCTCAGGAATACTTCGGAAAACTTTTGTTGCTAAACACAGCTGAATCGAAAAAAACTTAAAATTTTGTTATGTGAGGGGGGAAAAAAAGCATAAATCAACCCTGTGCAGAAAATTCTCTGCACACAAACTTGTCTCAGATGAAAAGAAAGAAAGTGGAGACAAGTTCTGAGGTCACTTTCAGCTTGTTTCTAAGAAAAACTGACAAGGGGTTCCATACTAAAAACTAGGATCACCAGCCAGGCTTTTATCAGAAAAAAGATGGTGTCTGTGATGGAATGAGGGTGGACTGTTACAACATTCATGTTTGCACAGCTCATGATCCAAGATGACTGGTAGATGGTTGATTAGATGGTTTTGGTTCGATACAAATCTCATAACCTAAGTCAATCTGAAGCAGAGAAGGATGTGTATTTATGGAACAGCGGTGAAAAAAAAAATATTTCTGTGCAGAGAAAATCAGTAGCAGGCCTATAAATGATACCAATATATGGTGGGCTCTTCATGCTTTTTATTAAGTGACCATATTTGTTTAAAATCTCACCTGCTACTGACAAGGAAAAGAAGGATAGACAATTCATAGTCAGAAATACTCAATAAAGAAAAGAAAATCTCTTTATGAGCAGCAGCCAACTGAATATTATATATGTATGTATATGTCCATTTGTACTGTATTTTATTTTTAGGTGTTGCAGCTTGAAATAACAATAATGCATACTTTGGTACACCTTTACTTTTTTTTGGCAAATTACAGTATTCAGCAGGGTTTTGATGGTCACAACAAGGCTTGTTTGATAGTTGTAGCACAGGTACAAGAGAAAAAACACTGCTATTGTTGCACACTAGAGCTGCTTACTTGTCACAGTTTGCCATGCTGGGATCCAACAACACATGTCCAGAGAAGTTTGACAGCTTTTTTTTTTGTTTCTGATTATACCAGAGCACTGACATGACTGAATGAGGACTGTCTTTTCTATTTTTTATTATTACAAAGTCAATGAGTGCTTCACCAGATGTCATCACACTGTTGTGTTTATGCTGGCATATTGAGGAGTGAAACATTGTTCTAGGAATGCATTACCATCCTTCATTAAACTGAGACTAGTCACAGGCAGGATTATGTAAATTAACCCTGATATGAGAATCAGCATGCCCAGGACAGAGCCAGCAGTGCCAAGAAGCGCTGGCCTGGAAGCTCTCTCTCAGAGCCAAGAGTCTCTGGCGCCAACGGTGGAGAACATGTGTTGGTCTCTGTGTTGGAGTTACTTTGCATTTTTGCTCCTGACAGTCTTTATCATCCGTTTGGAAATTGTCAAGGTAATTGGGTAATATGTCAGCAGATTAACTCATCTTGGGCAAAGCTTTTTCCCCCTTATTGATCTACAAATTCAATCTAATGGAGCATTTTAAGAACAATCACACTGCATATCAATCAAGTAATGACCGTAGCCATCTGCACATCTCTGTGCTTTTAGCACATCATACTGGCTGGTTACAAGCTGGCACAGACACAGAGGCACATACATGGAGACACAGAGAGGCAGGGTCACACACATAGTCATTAGCAGCATATTTTTTGCAGAAACTTCTGTTCTGTTGCTGGAACTGTTGCAATTAATCCACACTGCTTGCTGTTTCACAGAGAAACCGGAGCATCCATGATAAATCAGCCCCAAACATTATTGAAACAAAGAGGATAAATTAAATAGATACTCTCAGGTACAGATAAACAGTTGAATGCAGCATTTTACAATAGCATTAAGTGTCCTCTGCAGAGTGAGACTAATTCTGTCAGCTCGGGGAGAGAGCAGCACCTGCACATTAAGGCCAAGCGTCTGCTCATTTCCCCACGCAATAAAGACAGACATCTTCCCAAGTGAGCACCATCAGGCACATTTTTAATATCCTTGCCATGAGGAGGAGTGTTCATGGGGAGCATCAGCATCTTGAGTGTGGATGTCCAGGGAAGTAAAGCTCCACAGGGCTGAAGGTAATGACCATATTGCCTCCAGCTCTACCTGGGGAAGGATGAGTGTTGCCTCAGGCCACTGTCAGGATAGGAGGGAAAAGCACAGTATTCGTCATGGTTTCTTTAAAGGAACCACTTTTAGATCCTCGACTCCACAGAGATTCTTCCTGGGTATTGGTGATAATAATGTGTGCTATAACAAAGTTGTGACGTCTTCTTTGTGAAATGATCATGAACTAACAGCAGCTGAGGGTATACTCCCGTTCAAAAATTGGACCTCATTAATTATTCAAGGATTCTCTTTGCTTCATCTTTCGCATTCCTGACCCTAAGATTCAGTGACAGTCTTTTAGATCCTCTTTGGGTTGTTCAGGGTGTGGCAGCGGCAGCTTGTATGGACAGCTGTGTAAAACAAGAACAACATTAACTTTGACTGATGGGTCATGTATCTGTAATTAAAGCGAACATCATCCCTAGGGCTAGATATTTTTCAGAAAAGATGAGTCAGACTAAGAGCCTTTGGAACAGTTTGAAATAATGCCCTTAGCCATTAGCACTTTGTCTTGCAGCCACACATCCCATCGTGCAGACCCCATGGTTCTACAGACCACCACTCCCAAGTTTTCTTGGGATGTGCTGTACAGAAGAAAGAACTGATTTTCTTTTATGGCCCTTCTGTCAGTAATGTATTATACATGTATTGTACAAAATGAGATAAAATTTGTGATTGTACAGACATGCGGTTAATGATGAAAGGATGGCTCTTTTGTTCCTCCCAGTAATGATGGCATTCACTGTTTTCATTTAGTTCATTTGCAGGTTTAGTGTTTATAGTTCATCTCTGTCTTCTCCATCTGGGGACAACAACTTTCCCTACTTAATAGTGGAATAACAAAGGAAAACAAAAATCTTCAAAAGGTGATTTAAGCTCTCTAAAGGAGCTTTCTAAAGGAATCTCCACCTTCTTGCTGCTATATTGTCACAAGTCTCTACAAGTTGACTTCCAGTTTCACACTGAATATTGTCATATAGTGCAAAAGAAGGAGAGATCATGGCCTCCACATCTAAGACGTGTCTGTTTTGTACTAAATATATAATTACTGATTTACTCCTATGGAACTGGCAGCCCTGAATCCTCATCTTTACAGGATCTTTACAGCAGGTGGAACTTACGACAAAATGGCAGCGACTGGATGAAGATTCCTAGGCCGAGATGACATCCCGCCTCAGTTACTGCAACGCTCTCCTTGCTGGCCCTCCAGTTTGTGGAGTAAAACATTGAGATAAGATGCAGAACACTGCGGTGCATCTGGTCTTTAATCAGTCCAGAAGGGTCGACGTCATACCTCTTTTCATTGAGCTACACTGGCTACCTGCAGCTGCCTGAATGGAACATAAGTCACTGACACTCGGCAGCAAGGTTCTCTCGGGGTCAGAAGCTGCTTATGTGAACTTCGTGCATGGCGCTCATGACAAGAACATCCATTGGCCGTGCCCTCTCTTCACACAAGGAGACCTCAGCTGAGACTGTTCTCCTACATGGTCCCTCAAGGGTCGATGAAGCAACCAGTAGATACAAAAGCAGAGTCGTCCCAATCTGCTTTCAAGAAGCTCATAAAAAAATAAAAATCAAACCTTTCCTCTTCCAAGAATACCTTCTGTCATAAGCTGCATTCTCTCTTTAACTTCCTAACCTGTGGGGCACGGTGGCGCAGGTAGCACAATCACCTAGAAGGTCCTGGGTTCAACTCCCACAAGGGGACACTGTGGGTGCTGGGTGTGTGTGTGTGTGTGTGTGTGTGTGTGTGTGTGTGTGTGTGTGTGTGTGTGTGTGTGTGTGTGTGTGTGTGT
>JBAMYA010000005.1:3405544-3416525 GCA_037176975.1 Arrhamphus sclerolepis
GAAGGGCCTGCTCACTCCTCAAGTAGAGAAGGAGACTTGAGCTCAGTGCGGGGCCCTCCCAGGGTCAGCAGTGGGAGTGCAATGCTCAGGACTATAACTTAGGTACTGAGCACTAGGTGGAAAAAAGGGGTAAAAAAAAATGGGGAAAAAGATATTTAAAAAAAAACAAAACTTCCTAACCTGCACTTGGATCGTGTCCTGGCTGCATTGGCTCGTATGCTGCACTCACCTGAATGCTGATTGACCTGAACCTACCTGTAATTTTCTATGTTACTGTGGCTTGACTGTATTTCCTCCGTTGTGAGTCGCTTTGGATAAAAGCATCTGCTAAATGCAACGTAATTACATTTCGAGTCTTGTCAAAAGGCATAAAATAACAGTTTATTGTGAAATAGGTCAATTTGTGTCAAGTACTAACATTACTTACCATTTTGTTGCAAACACATAATGTTTGTTCGCTCAAAACTGCTTTGATTAACGTCATTATGGTCCCTTCCTTAAGTGTATTTCCAGTACAATACCATCCCAGTAACGCTGGTCAAGTTTCAAGAGATAGAGTTTTTAATTTTTGTATGATTCTTGTGCAGTGTCATTAAATCACTTGTTAGTATATTCAGTATAACAGATCTATCTTTAAAAGGTCCTGCCACTCATAGATGCATCGTATCATCAGTTAACGGGTCATTTGCTGTTGAGAGCGGCAGAATAATCTTTGGTCATCGAGAAAAAGAAAAGGGAAAATGTGAACACAGATACTCGATGCTAACACATTGGGCAGCTCTGGTTGCTCTTTCTGGAAGCCTCCTGGGCCCTACTGGGAGCAGAAACTTGATCAGATTTATAGGGCAACAGCTGCCACCCGCTTTCTTCAAACCACTTGACTGCAGGGAGATTTGTTAGTATTCACTCTCATCACTGATAACCTGATAGCCATTTCTGTCAGAGCAGTATAATGATGATAATTCCTCAGAATGTCAACTTATCCCTGACTGCTTCAGTAGACCAGTTGATTTAGGAGTGTGGTTTGCTTCCTACCCCCATACAATATGTATGTGTGGGTGTCTGTGTGAGAATGTATGGATGTTCTTGTCGCAGCTAGAGGATTTGAATGTGTTTAAGTGGCGTCACACACTGTAGACTCTGTGATGCGCATTGATCTGTTTATACAAAGCACATTGATCAAGTGTGATTTTTCAAATGCTCACAATATAAGATGATTTTTTTTTTTTCAGTCAATCCAGACAAAGATGTGTTTGTGGGTGAGAGGTGATCAGGTGTTTTTCATCAGGCTCAACTTGTTGAAGCAATCATGCTCGACAAATCTTCTAGCACCTCTTCTTTGGAAACAGCTACCGTTTCAGCTTCTGACTGTGTTTCTTTATTGTGTTTCTCTCTGCCTTACGAACAGTTTGCCATATTTTAATTTTTTAAATTCATTCTAATTTTACCTCTAATTTACTCAAAGCTGAGGTTGCGCACGTTTTTTTGTTTCAAAAGCCACAAACAAACATCACCTTGTGCTGCAGAAAGAATCGTTTGTTAGGCCTGGGTGTTGTGCTCTGCTAGTTCCACCAGCAGTTTTCTGAGTGGTGTGTTTGGCTTGAGAAAAGGAGGAGTTGTTGTACTGAATCACCACTGTGAGTTCTGGGAAGTCAAGGATTGATAGCTCCAGTGAAAGAGAAAGTTCCAGCTGAGCTGATGATACAAGCTGCTGGAACTCTGGCAGTTGTTGTTTTTTTTTTTTTTTGTTTGTTTTGTTTATTTGCGTCTGTCTTCTGCCTGTGCTTACTCACCAAAATTGGCTAGCATCCTTCTGTCATGAGTCACTGCTTCCTTTCATGATGTGAAACCTGTTCACTTGTCCTGTGCTGTAGAAACTAAATGAACAGATTGTTTTGTGGAAGCAGAATAATATGTCACTCTTAATCTGATAAGATTAGCATGTTTGAAACTCTAATCAGAAATTGAGGCAAAAACACTTGAGTTATTTCACAAATCCAGCTGCCTAGTTGTTGAAAATGAGACTTTAGAGGCAGCAGAATAAACTTCAACTCTAACTCGGCCTCCTTACTGTGCCTGGCATGTTCTTTTGAGAAGAGTGGACTGCCCTCAGTCCGGTGTCCTACCTTCTGTCAAGGAGAAACGTCTGACAGAGCTCCAACTGTAAGCACACAAGAGACCCTGGATGAAAGTACAAAAGTAAAAGTCAACTGTTCACCTTTTGTTGGATTTTTTACAGAGATCGACAAGCAGATGCAATGGGACGCTTCTGCAAAATGTGACTTGAAGGCATGCAATAAGATGTTCATTTGATGGAGCAAGAACAAAAATGTCAATCGACAGACAAGGGTCACACTCACTCACGCACACACACACAAAGCTGAAGCACATAAGACAACCTGGCAAAGATTAAAACCGCTTCTGCTGGTGTATGATTTCAGGCCAAGTCAGAGATAAGTTTGCTGTCATGACAGAATATGCTGTAAAGTCTGTGCACATAATTCCAAAATGATGGTCCTAAACGCATCTGTGGGATCTACAGATGAATGGTTTGCAGATTTAATGACTTGAGGCATTCCAACATATTTCTGCTTTCACACAATCTTTCCGTTTACATTGTACTGCAGCATTTCACTTTAACACATAATGTGACAGCCTGACACACACTGTAAAAAAATATATTAGTAAACTCATTTCACACAACGACTTGCAATAAACTTCACAATCTAGACTGCAGCACATTCACAGCTCAGACTTGCAATAGAATTTATAATAGCTACATTGGTTTGGAGTGCAAAGTGCTGCAGTTTTACAATAAAAGCTCAAAAGTTGTAAACTTTACTGCATCTTTTCATCTCCATGAACGTTACATGCCGATAGCAGCCGCTAAAAAATATCTTAACATGACTCTGTTTTGCATCTCATGTAATTGTAAAATGCCCTGAACATATCACAAGCCTATGTTTCCCTCTGTAAGTTGTAACTTGCGTACTTTTTGTGTAACACAAATGTCACGTTATTAATTTTTAATTAAGAGTTATGGAATCAAGTCACATGACAGAGCTCAGGGTTCATCTGGGTTAACACTGTCCAAAGGTTTTTCACTTTTAAACTTTTGGTTAGAGCCAGACATGAGAAATAAATGCTTAAGGAAACAAAAAAGAGCAACACACACACACACACACACACACACACACACTGTTTGGCCTAAATATCGCTAAATAAATGACTGCAACTCTACATTGTGGTGCATAAATACTACATTATGTAACACTACCTTCTCACAGTTCCTGCACCTTTATTCTTGACACAGATACACATTACATGGACTCATTTCTCTCACTGAGACTGGGGTTAACAGTGTGCAGGCACTTTAAAGGAAACCTGGCTGAAGACAAGGAAACCTGAACAATAGGTGTGGGGAATCCAATACCTACAAAATGGGTTACACACACATTACTCATTTGAAACTCATTAGCACACTTTTTTTTTTTTTGACACTGATCTTGGCCTAGATAATATGTTGTAGTTTTCTCTGTCAGGTCAAGCTGCTGATGTCAAAAAAGGTATAGTAGGCGCATAGCCAAGAACAGTGCAATGGGTACAATTTCTTTCTCTCTCAAAGGATGAATAATGAAGTACACGGTCCATGTTCCCCATGGGAGGTGTAATTTTGTTTCTGCAGCCTGACAGTCTGTGATGTGCATCCCTTTCTCAGGAGTGGAGAGAACATGATTTATTTGGTCTGCTATTTTTATCTGACCTAATTGGACATTATTCACATAACATCAATGACAGGTGCAAATGTATCTAAGGAATAGGTACCCAAGAAACAGTTAAATGTGACTCCCCAAAGGCAGAAAATGGAAATGTTCAGGCTTTAGAGTGGAGCATGAAACACTTTATGCTCACTGTCCTTGGTAGGAGATATATATTACCAAACTGTCAACTAAACCACACAGAATCGTGAATTAACTGTGCTATGACACCAGCCTGACCGTTTTTTGTTGTTTTTTTTCTTTCTTGAGCTTGGTCACTTGATTGTAGCATCCAGGCTGCGGCCAGTTGTGAGCAGATAAACTGATGTTCTGTCAACCATGCCAACAAATCATTGTAAATTTGTGGCTCACTTTTGATGATTCTGCTGCTCTTCTAACCTTCACTTTTACTGAGGTTTATGTGTAAAATGGTGTTTGGGCTGCAATCTGCCGCCCAATATCTGACACCCTGTAAAACCGGAGCAATCTCTGCTGCGCTGTTAAATGATGTTCATCTCACGACAGATGTCTCAGTGATGCGGCCTGGAGATGTTAACATTATTGGCTGGTAATGCATAAACTGAAGCCTTTAAAGTCATGCTTGACTTCATCAGGCATGTCATCTGTGACCAACCCATCCTGAGACCACAACTCACTCTATATGATTTGTTATTTGCAGTCATGAGTTTCTCTGGACCAACACTGAAGAGTTATACTATAAATAGCAGCATTGACAGATTGTTGTTGTGACGACTGGAATGTTTGTGCCTAGATGATTGAATCTAGCACTGGCTGAAGAACCTACATATGTCCAGGAGTCTCAGAAGTGTCTTTTAGCGTCATTAGCTGCTTAGAGCAAAATAAAGTTTTTAGAGATTTCCCCAAAGGGTGGATATGGAAAGGTTTTGTGGTGTGGACTACGCCTCCTATTAGTTCCAAATCATGTGGGTTCATCAAGAATAAAGTCATTTTTGTATTTTTTGGAACAAATCTGCTTCCAAACTGGATGAGAGAAAACATTTAACTTCACACTTACAGGTTGGAGAGTTGCTAGATTAGGTGATTCTGTCTTTTTTTTTTTTTTTTTTACATGAACAAAAAAATTAAATAAAATTATCTGAGTGCATTAGGTCACATTTTGTTCAATATTACTAACATTACTAGTGTATAACAGGAAATTTCAGTTACCCTTAAATGTTTTTAAACAATGCTAGACCTTTTTTGGTAGCCGATATTAACATTAGTGATGCTGGTAGACTTCAAGCTTGTGTAAATGATAGATTTACCTCCAGTAACTACGCTGGAACGACATATGGAATCAAAACGTCCATATTATTAAACCTAAAGTTGCAGACACAAAGCACTATCAAGCAAAATCACCAGTGTTTGTCAAATGCAGAACTTCCTTACATTCAGGGCAGCTGTCCAAGCTTCTCCTATTTTGTCTGCAGTATATTTACTGCTCCCACATGCTCAGTTACTGAATGCAGTAATTGCTCTGCTGAACATGTAAATTCATGCAGGTGGGATACAAGAGAAACTTAGGAGACTATTTGCAATATGCCCCTATTCAAGAATAGGATGTGTTTGCAGCTGTAGGCAAACAAAAAAAAGAGAAGGAAAGATGGAAACCAGACTGAAATTACATCAGGAAAATGGGAGCAAAACTAAATGTAAAATGAATAAGTATGCAGAGAACTTTCTCATGTCTGACATGAGAAGTTACTTATCATCGTTACTCTAATCATTGCATGCGAATGTGTGTGTGGTGCCGTATTTTTTAAATTTCTTTTTGATTAAATAATGAAGGTAACTATTAACCAGTTAAAAATCAGATAACAGTCAGATAACGACTGTGGTAAGCACTAAGCAGCGTTTACTGGATCACATTGAGAACTAAGACAAATCTGTAAATGCCTCAAGATTTTTGAGTAATTAAAGTTTTAATGGCATAAATTAGATGAGCTTTCAGGGGAATGATTCTGCATTTGTTGCTCCAAACAGAAATGCACGATTTAGTTAACACCGAATAAGCGTTCCATATCACTGCTGGGCTCCTCAAGCAAGTTTTTATGTGCTTATACCTTTTGTGATTTAGTGCTTATCATCCTAAAAGATGAAACAAAAAAAATGGCTCCACCACCTAAAATTGCTCATACTCCTAATTTTAAATCCAGAGATGGGGCTGAGTGGGCTCTGAAAATGATCAGGTCACTGATGGTATCATGGCTCGCATAGTCTCTGTCAGCTAACAACCGGTAAATTTCAAACAATCCTAAAGCTGTAATTTAAGCAGTTTGTACAGATTGCTATTGATTGGGTTATTACCATCTGAAGCCATTTCCTGTGACCAAAGCAGAAGTGGTGACATCAAATGAAGCGCTGACTGGAGAGTGACTCACGTTGGCAGAATCAAAGAGACGCTACGCGCTCAAATGCTTGTTGGAGGAACACGGGCAGACGAGGGAGCTGGAACACCTTCAAATGTGGACCTTTGTCCAGAATCTTCTTTAAAGGGTTCATGGCTGGAAGCAGGGGGTCCTCAGAGGTTGGTATGAGGAGGCAATGCCTTCCTTGAAATTTCAAAAGAAGAAGAAGGAGAAGTAGTAGAAGAAGAAGAAAAAGGAAATGACTCTTTATGATGGAAATAAAGCACCAATTACTTTACTGTTTTGCCTCATAGAACAGTGATTGGTGCTGTGTGAGAAATCAACCACCAAGGAAACCCACTTTGACTCTTTTGAGGATATTTTTCAGTAAGTTAATTTTGAACACCGGCTATAAAAAAAGGAAAAAGAAAACAAAAATAGAATAACAAAACATGCTGATGTGAAAATAATGAAGAATACCGTACAAATTTACACCACTTGAACATGGATTATTAAAAGACAGCAGAATTGTAGGCTTTTTCTTTTTTTCACTTTTTTTTTTAGGGGGGGTGAGGGGAGGGGCTCAAACAAGAAAGTGTTTTGGCTGATATTATTATGTTGATGAAAAAGATCAAAAAACAGACCAGCACAGCAAAGACATGAGAGACAGTTTTATTAAAGAAGTCTGTCTAAGAGCTAAGAAGGTTGAACATCTACAAATTATTGATGAGCAACAGTGTTTCTCTACAAACTTGTATTTTCTTGCTGAAATCAGATTTTTTGTTTCTTGTTTTTTATTTTTTTTCACATGCTCATATGGATGGATTATTTCCTGCACTTGCAATATGAGGTCATTTGAAGGAGATGGCATGTCTCAGAGGGTTAAATCAAAATCAAGAGTGTGGATACAACATAACATATTACGAGCTCGGGTACTGATAAATCTTATCATTCATTTCTTTCCTTTCTTTTTTTATGTTTTTTAATAAAATCATTTTATGTTTAAAAGTTGGTAGGGCTTAGAACAGGTCCCGCCCAGTCTGTCATCCATGTATAACTTCTTGTATTTTTTCTTTATCTAAAGGGCACATTCCCTCCTCTTTGCTCCTGCCATGTTACTATGGACATTCCTCCAATAAAAATGCTGAAATTGTGTCTGCGGGCTAATTACCCGTCACAGAAGTGTGTGACATTATGAGGACACTCTCATTTCACTTTTCAGAACTAAACAGTTTATTCATCATTGCTTATTTATTTATTTCATTTTGCTGCTTTAGTATTGTGGCCTCAGGGAACAGTTATTTAATTACCCTTCGTAATAGACATTCTCAATATATCAAAACTACACTGGAACACAGATAGGACCTTACATTTCTAAGCTTACAGGGTTAATCTCCCCTGACAGCCGACTGCAGATAATCAATCTTAGTGGAGAAAGAGTATTCTCTCTGTCCATCTCCTGAAAAGTGTGATGGAGGGCTCAGCCAGGCACATCACTTAGTTAACACCCCACCCAAATCTGCTCTTTCTCCAGTGGCTTAAAGGATACTTCACTATTGGTCTGGGAACAGTATCTTTCTACGCCATACATCCATCACAATGTACACATCCAAAACCCACCACATTATTCCAAGGTGATTTCATTTTTATTGCAAAGATGGCGCTTGTCAAAGACTTTAATAAAAAAAAAAAAAAAGAGAGAGAAACAACACTAGATATATTTTCTTTTAGACATACAGCAAACAAACACATGAAGAAACAGTCTAAATCCAAAAGCCTGGCGTAGTCAAGGGCATTCGGTGTGCAGCTTCAATGAGATGACTGCAGAACTGACAGAGCTGATAAAAGAGAAGATCTTGTTTTTCTGTCAACAGGTTGACAAGAGCAAGTCTGGTGATTGTTAGTCTATGAAAGCAACAATCAGTAAGACTGTCATTGATATCAGTTATGACAGTGCAAAATTATACACAACACAGGCGGCGGACAAGAGAGTGAAAGACGCGCTTGTTTGGACAGGGGCTGAAATCAGAACATGCTGAAGTTGTTGAATTGGGACAGTGAGAAGTTAGTTCAGGCAAAAGCAGTCAATAGATATGAATTTCCTATTTTCTCTGGAGTGAAAAGCAAAGCCATGAATACATAATTGAACAAAGCCAATGTAGCCTGGTAGAAACAACGACCCCTCCAAGACCTATTTAGTATGAGCTGCATGGACTGAACAAAAAAACTAATTCCGCTTTTTCCTCTGCGTTGCTGCGTTGGGAATTTGTATTGGCGGCAACTTGAAATGAAAGTAGGAGAAAGTTGCTCTGAATATGCAATGGATAAAATTATTTTTGCACAAAAAGGAACGGCTTCTATGTGATTGCGGTAATGAACATACCGAGTCTTATCTTGAAGCAGTGTCTTCACCCTTAGACCCTGGCAATTGGTGGATTAGAGAGCTATAATTATCGAACATGGTGTGAGAAAATGTTATTTATTGGCATTATCTCAGTTCATGATGTCAGCCTGACTCGATTAACTCCTCCAGTCAGGAGTGAATGAGGTTATGGGCCTTATCAGGTAGGATTGTGCCTGTGAGCTGTTTGCCTGTTTGCCTTTGCCAGTCATGAAGACCTTCTTATTGATGGCAGGGGTCGGGAAGGCTAAACCGATATTACAGTTTTTAATGGCAGCTGTGCAGATACTACACTCTTCTTACAGCTCAACCTTTGTTCTCGCTGCCTCCAAGCAAGCGGGCCTTTAATCAACTTCTGAAATTTGTGCTGAAGAGGAGCTTTAATGACATGTTAATGAATGTGAGGAAAAAGCCACATAACTTTGTGTCCATAGGCAATAGCTGCTGATTCAACGCACCGTCAAAGCTGTTTGCAAAGCTATCTTCCTAACAACTTCAGCTTCCCCTCTACTCTTGGATTGGTTTCAGTCCAGCCACTGTCTATGGTGGACAGATTGAAACGGTGACCTTATGACAGATGAGGTTCTAAGCTGAAGATATTTGTGACAATCTAAGGAAGAATGAAAAAAACAACAACAGATAGTGCATGATGGATGAAGAGCATTGGATGCCACTTTTGTGCAGGGACCAAAAAGTGTAATAAGCAGAATGCTGACATCTAGGAAACAGTGCATCTTTGTTTTTTGTTTTTTTGTTGTTTTTATCGAACGGCAGCATATTGTGGAAAACTGTAAGATGTTCTGTAAGTTTTTATTACACCGATACAACAGCATTACTATCCAGAAATAAAGAGTAAGAAATTCTCAGCTAGTGACTCATCTCCACAGCTATTAGTTACGCACAATACATCAGATGAATCCCAAAAGCAAGGTCAATGTTTTCAGCTTGTTATGAAGCTCCTGTTCAGAGAGACGTTCACAAGAGGACTCAGCTGTTTGATGCCACGGTTATCTTCATACATATGGATCTCTCATCTGCCTCTCTGAACATTTTCCTAGCTTATCTGAATCATTGTCAGCTTCTCTGTCCCATCATTGGAACATTTTTTTTTTTTTCCTGATCAAAGAAAAAGCTTTAGGGCCGCTGGATGGCTTAGTGGATAGAACATATAAATACATATATAAAGAGATTACAGTCCTCCTGCAGTTGTTGCAGGTTCCACTCCCAGCCTCAGCAACCGTCTGCCCCCCCCCCCTGCCCTGGTTTGCTGTCTGCCTCCTGTCAATAAAGACCACTAGACCAAAAAATACTTTTAAGAAAAAGCTTAGGTTACTCAGAATATACATGGTTTGAATAAATGAATATTTATCAGCAAAATGCCCCCATAGCTGACCAAAGACAACGTCCAGTCATTACTACATTCATGGCTTATTCACAACCATATCCTGTTTCTGGGATGTTTTTCCGAGGCTCCTCTGTAGCTGTCAGTTGTGGATGATACACAGTAAATGTGGATGTGTGTTGTTTCTGGATACCATCAGAGCGCGACTTTGAAGATATCATGTGATAGCCTGCCCAGGTGTGGGAATAACATTAAACCTGCAGGACAGGTGGCAATGTGAGAGAGGAGGGCTTGGAGGCTCAATAAGGCGGGGTATGCCAGCTAGACCCCCATCTGTTGCCAGGCACAGAACTCTGATCCATTAAATTGCAGCACATTCAAGTTTTGTCACAGATGAGGAAATATGTGCTCCGAAGTGTGCACGCAGAGTCTCTTTTACCTTGAAGCCAATTACAGCCACTTCTTAAAGCACTCATGTAATAAGATATTTACAGATACAGTATCTTTCCCTTGAAAATATATATTCTCAAAAAGATTACTACTTGTGCCATCTATGCTTGTTATTTTGAGGTAATCTACATAGGAGTTATTTGTGCCCACTCAACCTGTGTAATTAGAATATGCAGCTGCGCTTGCAGGGAGATTCCTCATTGGCAATGAATTGCAATGGAGCTGAGATAGGGACTTACAAACTTTTAATGAAACAGCTAATCCTTTTTTCTTAAATCTTCCTCTTCTCCTCAGAGGCCCAGTTCACAAAAAAATAAAAATAAATAAATACAAAGAGATATTTTCTTACTTAACTTTATGTTATTTGGAAACATAGATAACAAAGCTCGCTTTTTAGAGTTACAAATCCCAGGGACATGTTTTTGCTCTGCATCCCATTACAGCTCATTACACTTATCTCTCACAATTCTATTCATATTGCAATTGCTGTTGCATTTCATGAAAATCCAACAGCAAAGTACGGTTCAGTTTTTTCACAATCCAATTCAGTGTGTTTCTGTTACTCTGAATAACACACAAATTGCTGTGTCAGAAGTGGGTCTTTTAATTATCCAAACTGAGAGAACATTGGCTTTGTTCAAATTCATTCCTTCTTCAATAT
>JBAMYA010000005.1:3416625-3437743 GCA_037176975.1 Arrhamphus sclerolepis
GATAGATAGATAGATAGATAGATAGATAGATAGATAGATAGATAGATAGATAGATAGATAGATAGATAGATCGATAGGTCTCATTTGCTGTAAAATGTACCTTGAAAAATTATATAGAATTTCATTATTTTGTCAAATCAAACGTACAGTAGATATTTCTTATTGCGGCTGATTAAAGGCACCTTCATCATTACTGTTCAATACTGGTGGTAGCATAGGTCTTCTAAGTTTCTATTTCCCTCCTGCGCTGTATGAAGATATGAACTTTGACAGTGTCACCGTTACCAGGAGGAGTGTGGTGGCATGCATGCCAGCCATTATCCTGAGGGTTGGAAGATAAAGACTCAGGAGGTTTGAGTCCTGGACTGCCTCAAGCAGGGGGCCTAATCAGCATGCACAGGGCTTCTGCAAGCCATTGGAGCAGCCACATAATGTCAAGCAATTTCTGTACCACAAGGAAACCTGATTTGGTGTAGAGCAGGGAGTAGATGGACTCTCTGAAATCACTTTGAAACATCTCAGTTTATATCAAATATAAGCTAAACTGAAGCATAACCTCATGACACGGCATCACAAACAGTATGGCATGCCCGTCTAACAGTTAATGCTGAGTGGCAGAAGCAACTGAGGGCCCTGGGGCTTTGTTTGTTGTGATTCTATTATGTCACACCATAGAAAGAAAGGAAAGCCATACAATTAATTCTTGTTTTTTTTTGTTTCACCCTGTTTTGTTTTGAGAGAACAAGCAGTAAAATGAGGCTAAACAATATAGACGTTCTGACAATCTCCCTTTGCAGTGAATTCAAAAGCTTGTCAATAAATAAAGAATGTATAATGTAATATTGAAAACTAGATTTATTTGGTAATGATAAAACGAAGAGCTAAACTGCATCTTGCAGTTGCTGAAATTCTATATATTTTCTTTTCAATATATTTTATAATTTTATGTGTGGTTGGAGATTTTTGGAAAGTTTTCTTTTTCTTTTTTATAAACAAAAACCATATTCCATGGATTTATTATCATGTATATATGTTTATTTTAGTTTATATAAACACACGTGCATAAGGCTGTGGGTGTGCATGGACGTGTATTTTATTGAATATATAATTTTATTGATTATTTGTGCGCATGCTATTTAGATTACTCTTCCTCCAATGAGCTGAATATCATTTTTCCTCCACTTTAGGTAACTTTATCTAATTGTAACTAGCACAATTAATCTGTGCTTTGAATTATTACAATGAAATGTATAATTTGTGCAGTGTCTGTTGTGTGGACTGTTCTGCAGGCTGTCTTATCTTAAATTATCTTCTTATCTTACCTTCAAACAGTAGTTAGTTCAACCAGTAATAGTTTTAAGTTAAGCTCTAACTGCATTCTCATATGAATGAGTCCAGCTTTTTCTAAATTTGTGATAGAAAACACTTCAAAAATGTTATTGTAGTGGAGGAGCAAACACTAGTTAGTTAAATTAGCCCTAGATCATTATGCAGATGTATACTGAACGGACTGAGCAGCCAAAGTGAAAGAAACAGAGAAATAATTGTTGCCAGCTTGTGTAACAAATACCTAAATAAAAGACTCCTGACAAAACATTTCACTGCAGGATAGATTGCGATATGTGTCTGCAAGCAAATGTACTTTTGCAAGAATGGTTTTGAATTTGCTTTAAATTTAACAGGCTTTCTGTATTTCTGGGCACCACAACTGCATGTTCCCTTTACTTTTACAACAACAGAGGAGCATGAGTAGATGAGTAGGTTTCACGCCGCTGTCTAAAGGTGTAAAGGATCACACACCTGTGTGAAGTCTTATTTTCTTTACCTCATGCTTGTGTCCCTCTAACGAGAGAGGAATTTGCAGACTTTTGATACACAAAGTGCTCCAAGGGGAAGACAGCGCAGCGATGGGAAGGTCTGCAGGACTGTGCGCTTGACTTGCTCTGTAGGGAGGAAGTGCCATTTCAGGAAGAGTTAAAAGGGGTCTCTTTTACAAGTAATTGAGTTATAAATTTGGCCGGATGTCTGTAAAAAGCAGAATGCGCTTACCGTTTGTTAAAACTTTAGTGATGGTAGGGTGAACAAGCAATAATTTAGTTTGTATATGCACCTGTATATGCACCTTCATTCATTCTTTCATCCATTCATTCATTCATTCACTTCCTGCTGCCACTTGGAGCAATCCAAACCTGATCACCTTGTGCGTCATGGGGCAAAGTTAAAAGCACGTCCCTATCTTTTGGCCAATTCAGCTTGGATGTATTTTTTGAGGCTGTAGATGTTCAAGTGGATTTTTTTTTCTTTTTTGTGCTTGAAAGCACATGTTTTTGTCTGAAATAAGTAGCAACTCAAAAACTCAGACATTACACAACCCTTTCCTTTCATTACTTGGCCTCCTTGTTTTGACAATGTGTCTTTTAGACGTATTTGTCCGTATATTCATTCACATTTACAGGCTCTGTGGCAGCATAGACACAGCTAAGAACAGAATTAGCAATTTTTCCATCTTTGTAGGATCTACTTAGTCTCTACTTAGTTGCAATTACTGTACCTTGGAAACGGGGACTGCAGAGACGGGATACAAATCTAAAAAGAGGCACACCGTGCACAAAAGAGGAGAGGTTAGGAGACAAAAATCTAGCTGCACCATCTAAAACCAGTTGGCATGAACACAGATGTGAGATAAGATGTTAAAAGGAGGCTTTTGAATTGCACCCATGTGATGTTTTGATGAGCATCTCTGACATTTCATTAGTACCTCAGGAAATTAGATCCGCATAGTGCTTGCATAACATGTTTTACTTTAAGTCAGGGTGAAAGTGATCACATGGTCCCTCATATTATTTGGAAAACCAAAGTATTGCATTTCCGTGAGCTGGAACATCTCTATATTGATAACAAAAGATGCACTCGCAGCGTGATGTAAATTCTTCTTATTCTGTGGAATTTTACAGCAGGGAAATGAAACATAAAAACGTAATGTTGGATTTAATAACAACAGTCATGTAACCATGGGATTTTATTTATGGAATGCTAAAGGCACGGACATTATCACGGAGAGGTGTGTTGTGATGCGCTCTGCTATTGATTTTCAGTGGAGGTTCCATTCAGAATGTCAGTGTTATGCTTCTCTCAAAGAATATATTGATATGCTTGTCATGTGCTAGCAAACATTTCCAGTTCACAGCAAGGAGAATCTTATCATGGTGTCTGACTTTGTCAACACTGCAGAATTGCAAAAGAGTTAGAGATTAATAACTTCCACACAAGGAGAAAATGGGAAGGGGTGAAGACTTGGAGGCTCACAAAAGATTAATGAGTGTCAAAACAATGAATTTTCCATTAGATAGAAGCATGGCATACATCAGTTGTATGATGTTCACAGTTTCCTCATCAGATAAGATTTTTTTTCTTTTTTCTCCTCAAGCATCGCCAAGATATGACCCATTTTACAGATAAGCATTTTGTCCTTTCTCCACACTTTAGGTTACCACTGACCCATTTTTATGTCAGAAAAAAAGAGTGATTTTTTTTTTTTCCACAATGTTTCATTCCACCCACAGCTATCAGCTTTGGCAACTGTAATGAGCAAACTTTTATTGAGTGTTTGACCTGACTGTGAAATATATATCTGTAAAAGGTGGCCTTGTGAAAACAAAAAACCAAAAAAAACCAAAGAGTGGATTATATCAGTGTTTCTCAACCAGGGGACCGCGGATCCCTAGTGGTCCGTGGTGTAATTGCAAGGGGTCCGTGGGTCAGTGACAGTAAAATATATATATTTTAAAAAGATCCTCTGACATTTATTGAAATAGATTATTATTTTACTCAAATGTGACCGAAACCTTTATCTACCTAAACTACAGAAGGTAACATGACCTTCTTTTTCTCTTTAAAAAGTGTAATTCATTGTATTTTGATAAGAAATCTTGCACCCGTTTGCATTGTTGAAGTTACTGCATGACACTGTTAATGCAAACTTAACACGAATTATGAGTCCCTGATCGTTTCAGTAGACATACACCATTCATTTCTTAAAAATGCTTTTACTGTAAAAATATAAGCAGGAAGCTCTTGGGGGGAAACTCATTAACTTGCAAAGTTCAAGTTAATGAGTAGATGTAAAAAAAAAAAAAACAAAGAAGAAGATGATAAGCACAGTAACACAAAGAAGTTTGAGTTTGAGTTGATCAAGAATATGCAGGGGGTCCAGGACCCCAAAAAGGTTGAGAACCGCAGCTTTAAGCCGTCCATAACTTCGCTTTCAGGATTTCTGTAATGCACTGTGTATTTGGGATCGAGGGTTCTCCATGACTTGTCTGTAAAATAAACGGTTCAGAATGCTGCTGCTTGTCTTTCAACTGGCAAAGATCTCGCAAATTTCTTTCATTTGGGTTTTAAGACCTTAAATGGTTTAGCTCTGCCCTACCTCTGAGCTGTAACATCCTTACACACCCTCCCATCCTCTCAAGTCAGCTGATCAGCTGTGTACCTAGAGCCAAGCGTAAGCTCAGAGGGGGCTGTGCTTTTGCAGCTGTCACACCAGTATGCAATGATCTACCCTTGCTGGTTGGACAGATCCCTTCCCTATTTATTTTTAAGAGTCGTCTTAAATCCCACCTCTCCTCTTTTGCACCATGTAAGATATTGATTTTTAGCTGTTCTTATTCTATTTTTAGAATTAGTTGTTTGTTTTTTATTTTACTTTTGTTAGTGTTTTTAACTTATTTTATGTGTAATTTATTTCTGTGTTATGGGTTTGTCTGGTGATTTTACAGTTTACATTTTACTCCAACATGGTGCGAGGCATTTAGGCCATACACATTTGTCTCATCTGTCCATAGAATATTGTTCCTAAAGTCTTGTGGATTGTCAATTTTGGGAACTTCAGTTGTAATTCAGGTAGGTTACTTTTCAGACAGAAGAGGCTTTCTCTTGGAAACCTTCCAAACAAACCATATTAGTTCAGTCCTCTCTAACTGTGCAGTCATGGACTTTAGCATTTAATGTGCTCAGCGATGCCTGTATAGTTTTATAACCTTTTCCAGCTTGATGTGCAGCAGCAGTTACTCAAGACCATTGCTGTTGTCTTTCCCAGTTGACATTGTGTACTACACATCTGAATGCTCCAGACCAGTAAACGGCAAAAACATCTTGTTCAGAATTCGGCTGGAGATCAGTTCATCAAAGACTGATGATTCTAGCACCTGGCAAGAACTTACTCTCTTAGATCCTATGGAAGCAGTAAGGAGGTACATAGCATTGTCCACATTGTATGTATGTTGTTCTTCCTCTGATGTTTTATTTGTCTAATATGGAGCACCACTAATCAAATAATTTTTTATCATAATTTTACACACACACACACACACACACACACACACACACACACACACACACACACACACACAAACTCGATTAAAAAAAACATTCAATTAAAAGATAAGGTAGCAGCATTCGTGCATGGCTGTATAAGATGGTTTTCCACATTGATGAATGTGAATAAAGAGAGTGTAGATGTCAGGAAACCCCCTCTGTGTCCACATATAAAAGCCCCTCTGTCTTCGGCCCCACCACCCACCACCCTCCACTCGCCACCCCACCACCTCTCAGTCTGGATAATCAAAGCCAGATGTTTGTGCAGAGGCCCTCCTCCTCCTCTTCATCCCTCTCTCCTGGCGTCTCTCTGTAAATGTGGCTCTCCTCTGTTCTCTTCTTCCTCTCCTCCTTCTCCTCCCCCCATCCAACCCATGCTCTTTGGCGAGACAGGAAATGCTCTGAGTTCTTGGCCCTGAAAGGCCATGTTTCTTCTAACCACGAACAGATGGAGGAATGAGGGAGGGAAGGGGGAAATGACGGCAGATGAACATAAAACTCGAGCAGATCGGGAGATGCTGAGGAGCTTCAAATGCAGAAGAGGTGATAGTTTCATTAACTTCTTCTGTAAATAAAGTTGTCGTCCTCTTCTTTCTGTCTGGAGTTTCCACTCATGAACTAGTGGAACTGGAACTGGACCAGTGTCATAAAACACTCACATAAACAAGCCAGTGCAGCTATCCTTACTTGGACATTGAGTTGACTTCCATCCTCCTGTGAACTCCAACCAAGCCCTTGAACTTCATTATGGCATGTTTACTTATCCATTGTCTATTAAGAACCAGTTTTTTGAGATTTCACATCCATTGCAACTCTATGTGGCTGAATTTTTATATACCTTAACAGGTAAAATCACAAATTTATACATAGTTAGGGGTCTAGTCTATTGAGTGATGGCTGAACGTTTAATTGCTAACTGTCATCGCTTCAGATAATTAATGGTGGTTTTGCATTTTGGAGTGGAGAACACAAAGATGCATTTGATGCAAGTTTTAACTGGTCATCAAGAAAGTACGCACATCATTTAAAGTGGAAGTTGGAAGCTACAAATGTGTGCAATGTCTGTGTTCTTTCTGCTGGTGCTTTATGTTTTTAAATCCAAGCACACAATGTCTAAATGCCTCATAGGCCTGTTTTATCATCAGTGATTTATCATTCTAATTTTATCTGTTTTATTATTCTAATTTTACTTTTACAAACATGTAAGGATGACTGTGGAGTCACGCATTAACATGAGCTTTCTGGACCAACAACCTGGTCTTTACAGGAGGCTGATAGAGTTAGTTGTTGGCAGGTTGCATTGGTCAGTGTGTTGGCAGCCAGTTGGTTTGCTCAGTTGGCTGGTTGGTGGTCAGCTTAGTCAGTGTTTCAACTAAGCAGCAACCATACCACTTCCAGTCTGAAGCTCATCCAGGAAACACATTTTGATACAATTCCTTGACTGACTGCTAGATGCTGGCACCAAAGTGGAGCAAATTCCCATTGGCCACCATGTTAAAAGCGCAAATTTTGCAATAGAATTAAACCTATTTACAGCCTGGTACAAAAATCTGTTTTTCATCAGTGTTTACATTTTACATTCATGGGAACTGTACAAGTGGTGATTTTTTTTCGTACCACACCAGATACATTTATGTTAAGCAAGACAGCTTACCACTCAGATGTCAGGACACCATTTGACATGCTTGACTGATAGTAAGCCATTGGCTCTGTTGTTGTCTTTTAACAACTTTGTCCTGCCTCTCTGCAACATGGCACCACACAGTTTGAAGAAAAATGGGCTTCAAAGGCTCTCTGTACAAATCTACAGGTCATGTGACTAGATGGTTCATCGATAGTTTATACAGTTGTTGGTTCCAACACATATGCTTCAGTTGACAGGCTCATCAAGCTGAATCAAACTGTCAGTCCTATCAAACTGGCACCATGACATACCTAATGCAATAATATAATAGTAAGAGTCACAGGGGAATTTTTTAATGGAAAAACATTCATTTATGCTTGCAGAGTCTTCAACAAATGCAAAAAGAAAAACAATGGAGTGATTCTTCCATCTCGCTTGACCTTAATTTCTTCACAAACATGAATGAAAGTATGCATCCAAAATATTTTATCTTTTCTCATCAGCTTCATTTCATCTAACATAGATCAGTTTTTATATTTCAGACCTGCAACACAAAGTTTACACAAAACTACTGGATCAGCATATACCAGAAAAAACAAAGCATGTTACAGAGGCAGAGTGACAACCAGACTTCTATCAACAATAAGATATACCAAATTTCTATTTTTGATAGTAATCTATTGTAGTTGTATGTTAATTATGACAAAGATTTGAAATCTCTGCCTCTAATGTTCTTTCAGTTTGGGCCTAAGATCCTCTTCAAACAGTGGTCATTACTTTCAGTGAGCCTGTGCGGAAGCGCAGGATCTTTTTCTTCAGCGCATGTGAGGCCTTGATCTTGACAAAAGCCTTGGATTGCAGCGGTGGTCTTGGCGAAGCAGGAGGTCGTGGGAAGGACCTTTGGGGGGAGACAGGATGGGGCCAAATGAGACCACCGCTTTCATCTGAGTCACTTGATAAGGAGCTGGAATCTGGAGAGTCAGCCTCACTCAAGGTGGACTCAGACTCACCCAGACCAGGGGGAGGATAGTCCTCATCAACTTGACACCTCTCTAAGTGGACCCCCATGTGCTGATGGAGGTGGGAGGAGTGGTGGTAGGCATATGTTGGATGGGTAGGGCGGCATTTGCGTGCACGTTTCAAGAAATGGTCTCGTTGGTTTGAAGGTAAGGAACTTTGCTTGGATGCTGGCGCTGACAACTGATCAGCCTCGTCTTGACTCAGCTCTAGGGTGGACTGCCAGCGCCGGGAGTTCCCCTGCTGCTGTTTCTTGTTCCTGGATTGAGTATTGCGGCTTCCCCTTCCAGAGCTTCCACTTCCTCCTCCATCCCTCTCCACAGTGTTGTACTTCCGCTCTGAACACCTTTGTGGGCCATTCTGTAATTGAGACCTGCTCACTTTCTTAACCACCTTCTTGGTGGCACCACCTCTGTCCTCATTTGGTCCACACTTCTTTGGGCCTCCACTAGATCTGCAGGGTTGGACCTGAGATGCTGCAGGCTCCTGATGGCCCCTTTCTTGAGAGACTGTGTTTTGATTGGCTTTGGACACCTCTGAGCCCCTGTGAGGGGTAGAGATGTGATGCGCATAAGCCCGAGCAGAGGATCTACAGGGATGAGCTGGAATATACTCTGCGCTCACCAGCTGCTCCTCAGGAGAAGGTGGCTGATAAGACTTTGCAAGAGCTGTTGTGGAAGGATAGTTGTGGAAATGTTGAGATGAATCAGGATCACCAGTGTTTAAATTTCTGTGAGTTTGTAATATTCTCCAGGATGGATAGTCAAGTGATGCTGATGGCTTGGACTTGTGATAAATTCCAAGTTGATGCTGGACACGTTGCTGCAGATTGTGATGATAAGGGGACTGTGCATCTTCACTGTACTCTATCCGGAGGTTATGCTCCTGGTCCAGGTTCTGGTAAGCCTGTAGAGCAGGACTCTCTGAACTCTGGGAGGGAGTAGATCCTTCCTGAAGAGAAACCTTCTTTGATGAAAGCTGCTCATCCATGCAGCTAAAGCTACTCTGTCTCACCACACTTACAGCTCTGGCATCATGTACTGGGCTGGTTCGGGGCTTTGAGGGCCTTGTGGGCGGGGGTTGGTGTTGGATCAGTCCAAATATGTAAGGATCTACCTTTGGTGATTGTTGGAAGTCTTCTGGACCAGCATCTGCATCCCTCATCTCACCTAACACCTCAGTAACAGTGGCTAGTCTTGATGGATCTGACATTAGCCTTTCTACAGTATTTGTCTGAACTGGCCTCTCATCAGTTAAGAGAGGATGAGACATCACAGGCTGGTAGTTTGATGTAGGAGGTCCATTTTGCTTGACTCCAAAGACATCGCCTGAAAAATGGAGAAAATACCATGAATATGACCAGAATTCTTTTTGATGTGACCACATCAACAAATTGATTCCCACAAATAAACATAATATTGACCTTTCAAATAGGCTATAAATCATCCATTCAACCATTAATTTCCCCTTATCCACATTTGGGTCATGGGAGCAGTAGTCTGATCAGAGAGATCTAGACCTCACTCCCCATAGCCACCTCCTCCAGCTCTTCCAGGAAGACACAGAGGCTTTTGCAAACCATTCGATAGATATAATCCCTCCAGCATATCCTGGGTCTACTTGAGGCCTTCTCCCAGGTGGACATGCCCAAAACACATTCCCTGTTAGGTGTCTAGGAGGCATCCTAACAAGATGAACTACCTTAACTCACTCCTGTGGAAGAGCAGCCACTCTACCTTGAGTCTCTCTTGAATGACTGAACATCTCACACAGTAACCGTGCAACTGAAACTCATTTCAACACCTCCTTGAATATCCACTTCATCCTGGTGGCTGGGTTAGCATTCCTGAATGATCCCAGGATGTAGTGGTGAAGAGAGAACTGAACCAAAAGGTTCCTACCTTCCCCTAAAGTAATGAAGTTTGGGTAGTGACCAAAATAATGACATTGTGGATACAAGGGGCAGAAATTAGTGGATGGATGAAGCCAAGATATTTATTTTGTTCCTGACCTTGATTTGTTAATATATTCATATTTGCATTTTATCACTTTGTAAAGCTGTCCTTTTTCACAACACTTAAGTCATTCTGACACTGAGGATACCAAGTTAGGCAGAGTTTCAGATGGTAATTTGTTCTGTTCTTACTAGAAAAATATTTTAAGGCGTCAATTTCACCCGAAAACATGTAGTCTACCAATTCTGCACGATACTAACATTCTGGAATGTGTCACACGTCTGAAATGTAAAAATGAATGTATATTAAGATATACGCAAAGAAAATGATGAGAAAAAAAATGAAATATCTTGGGTTCATGCTGACTAGAGAAATATCCCAAGCTGTTACCAACTTATTCTGATGTGGCTTATATTTTTCTTATCCGCAATACATTTCAAAAATTGTATTGCACATGTTATTTTATTTTTTTCATTTTCACTGTTTCTCCTGCAGGAATAATGAAGTTTATTTATAGCAGTGTGAGAGATGGACAACACTCAAAAAAGACCAAGCTCTACAAATAGCAGATGATACAGAGTAGCATCTACAGAAACTGAAACAAACCATTTCTGTGTTGTACATACTGAACAATGGGACAACCTTTACATAAGTATGTAGGAGAGTACAGTTTTACCTGAACTGAGCTGCCCACCGTCCAGTTCATCTGAACCTGCAGACTTGGCTTCAGAGTCGACCGTTAGCTCTGCCAGCTGCTGCTCTAAAGACGTCCTCAAGTCAGTGTGAGAACACTGCAGACTGTTCTGGAATATGAAGACACACCATCAAATCACTCTTAACAATCATTTATCCCTCACAGTACTGGACATAAAACTGTTAAATATTCCAGCTGTGACGGGGTAGAGGTAGGTTTCTCTGCACCAGACTGTCTCATAATCTTATTTGCCCCAAGATAATTTAGAACACCCTAAGAGCAGAAGAATATCTGGACAACAATTCACAAACTACACATTGATTAGGGTTCAAAGAAGAGTTAACTGGAGTTAGAGCTACAACAATTAGTTAAAACAATCAAATTTCTACATTGGGGTAATGAAACATTGTCGATGCAGAATTTTAGTCTTGAGTTGTAGTTTGAAAAAACAAAAATATTTCATGTCAAAGACAAAAAATCTTTGCTTCAGTGTTAAATGTTTGTAACTGCAATGTACTACAGGAAGTGCAGGGGGCAGCATAGCTTCCATTGTCCATCCATCCATTATCTATACCCACTTTGTCCTGTGTAGGGTCATGGGGGTCTGCTGGAGCCTATCCCAGCTCACTTTTGGCGAAAGGCAGCTGTACACCCTGGACAGGTCGCCAGTGCTTTCATTGTCTTATCGGAGATAGGCATGTAGCCAGTTGAAGAACATATGAGCAATGGAGAGACAAATAAATTCTACAATTCTAAAGAAAATAAGTGAGTGAATCAATACAGACTCTCATACAGAAATGTCACTGATGTTTTTGATCACTCTTGCATGGACTCTTGCACGTCCATGCAAGAGTGGACGTGCTCTTGCATGTCCACTAAATGTCACGTTGATTGTTATGTACCAAGAGAATATGCGTGGATTTGCATGTACGCATGGTTTACTACATCTGAAAAGTCAGGAAAGAGTAGAATGCCCTCTCCAGGTTGGGAGTGAGGTTCTGCCTCAAGTGGAGGACTTTAAGTATCTTGGCTTCTTCTTCACACGCGAGGGAAGAATGGAGTGGGAGATTGACAGGGTGGCCTGGGAAAGCCTTGGAATTCCCCGGGGGTTGATGCAGTTGGTGACTGAGGAAAGGGAGGTCTAGGCTGCCCCTGCAATCCGAAAGTGGATAAGCAGACGCTAATGGATGGATGGATGAAGGGATGACATTTCGTTTTGCTTAGGTAGATCTTCTACCAAAATAATGGCTGGTTAGAGCTCTAACTGCAATTTCACCTGGAACTAATCTTGTCTAAAAATGAGCCAGAGAATCCAAAGAAAATCTGATCCAGAGAATCATACTGTCTTTCCCCAGATCCACATAACCAGTCCTCCACACCTTCTAAAAACCATGACCTTATGAAATTTTTATATGGTTAAAAAGAAAGAGACGCAGGCTCATTTTCATCAATTACTGGACCTTTCACCTTATAACCTTGAGAAACAGTCGTCCATTTTATATAAAATGAGTTGTTCAGAACTTTGGCAGAGTGACTCGATCCCTCCTGAGTGAACCAACCACATAAATGTTGAATGGGCATGGGCTCAAAATGGCTGTTCTGGGTTTCACTTGGGCCAAGCAAATACGTAGACCCAAGTGTGCAATTCACATGAAACCAGTATGGAACCAGTGGACAATCCAATATGGGCCCCCATTCTTCAATGCATTTATAGCTCAGATGGTCCAACATTGAAATATTGGTTGGATGAGTGATGGGTTTACGGCAAAAATGTACAAGAAAATGTAAATTTATCTAAAGGAAGGACATTTACAGATAGATGGGAAGATGTCTCCTGCCAGTATATACTGAAGGACCTAAGCTTCCTCAAGAGGTAAAGTCTGCTCCTCCTCTCCTGGTGGACAGCTCAAGTGTTGCATCTGCAGTTCAGTCTGTTTATATGATTAAAAAAATACTTATATAAATAGCCGTGCAGTCACTAATAAATACAACAGCACTTTCACAATAACAATAATTCTGATGTGACCCAGGATGAGATAGTGTCTAACAACCCTGCTTAAGAAGAACTACCTGAAACAAAGATTCAGAGATTTCAGACTGATTTCACTAATGAACACATGTCCAGTAAGCATGGCTTACAGTGTAAACTGAGCTAATGGAGGCATGTTTCAGCTTCCAGACATGCTTGTTCAGCCCCTTTGACCATTTTGGATTAACAGGGACTGGGTAGGGTCAGTTTTTAACATGTCACTGCGCAGTAAAATGAAAAAGAGACTTCACTCTTCAGAAACCAACGGGTGATGTCACAGGAACTTTGTCCTGTTCACACTGTTATTGTTGTGATTGCAGTGTTGTGGCTGCACACACACATACACAAACAAAAGAGCTCATGTAAGAAAGGTAATGTAAGGTTAAACACCTAATACATTGAAAAGGCAAGGCTCCTACCAATAAACATAGAGAGTAGGGACAACAGAGGGCCAATTCTGTACAGTTGATTTCTATACACTGCTTACATACAAAAAGACATAGAGAGATAAAAGACACATAACCTTTTATTCTTACTGCCTGACATTAAGTAAGACTAAACTTTTCCTGTCTTAGATTGGGTAGGATAACCAAAATTAATTCCATTTGCTAATCATCAACTACCTCACTGGTCAGCCAGCTGAGGAACGTTGTCTCGTCTACGGTGGTGAGCACCACAGGGGTTCCTCAGGGCACAGTCCTGTCTCCATTCCTGTTCCTGGTTGGACAAAACCAACTACTGCTGAACGTCAGGAAGACAAAAGAGCTTGTCATGGTTGACTTGAGGAGGCAGAAGACCTGCCCTATAACCCAAACAAAAATCAAGGGCACTGATGTGGACACGTGGACTGCTATAAAGACCTGGGTGTCCACATTAACAATAAACTGGACTGATCCAAAAACACAGATGCTCTGTTCAAGAAAGAACAGAGTAGACTGTTTTTTAAAAAGGACTCAGGTCTTTTAAAGTCTGCAGGACCATGCAACAGTTGTTTTACCAATCCATTGTAGCCGGTGCCAGAATTCAGAAAGTATATCTACAGGATGTTTACACAGTGTTATTCATTACTCTTGTTTAACTTACTATGTATATTTTTTATTTCTTTATTTATATCATGCTAATTTCTTTATGTTTCCGGTTTATTTAATTTTATTATATTTAAAATTTATATTGGTATTATAATTCCATTTCCCTGCATTCTCTGGCACCAAAACTGGGATGGTGATAAATAAACTTTTATCTTATCTTATCATATTCTATCTTACCTTAAATGCCAGAATAATGAGAGAGAGGGATGACTTTTTTTAAGACTTTTTTCAATGTCAGATTTTTATATTCATTTTTTTAGTATTTGGTAGCAATGCATTTAAACTGTATGATTTGGATCAAATATTTTGGGTTTCCTTCCCCCAATTTCCTACAATATTTTGCTGCAATTTTAGCCTATTAGCCCATTACAGAACTGGTGGAACTGAATCGGGTTTGTAGGCAGCCTTGCTCACTCACCTTTCCAATGCTGCTCACAAATGTTCATTAGGATTGAGATCAGGGTTTTGTGATGGTCACTGCAAAACATTGACTTTGTTATCCTGAAGCTACTTTATAACTAATTTGGCAGTATACTTTGGGTCATTGTCCATTTGGAAGACCCATTTTCACCCAAGCTTTAACTTCCTGGCTGATGTCTCCAGATGTTGCTTCAATATTTCTGCATAATGTTGTATCCTTATGATGCCACAATATGTCATAACTATAGTTTACAGTTGGTTGAAAGTGTCCCCTTTTTTTCTCCAAATGTAATAATGATCATTATGTCCAAAAAAGTTAAATTTTAGTTGTCTCCAAAGATTAAGGTCTTTGCCCCTGAGTGCATCTGCAAACCGTAATCTGGCTTTTTTATGTTGCTTTTGGAGTAATGGCTTCGTTCATTTCTGGACACAAAATCTGTCTCCTTCCTGAGCGGTATGATAGTTGGCTATTCCCATGGTGTTTATGCAAGTGTATAGTTGTTTGAAAAGATGACCATAGCACCTTATGCATCTGAAAATTGTACCCAAAGATGAACCAGACTTATGGAGGTCCCAGTTCTTTTCCTGATATCTTGGATGATTTTTGTTTGATTTTTTTTCCATTATGTCACATAATGAAGCAGTGTGCTTGAGGCGTGCCTTAAAATACATGCACTGGTGTGCCGCCAAGTCACTCAAAAGTTGTCCATTAACCTATCAGAAGCTTTCAAAGCACCATCTGAACTTTCCCAAATGCTTTAAAGGCATAGCTGTCTTAGAGTATGCAAACTTCTAACTTTCAAGAAAGTAATTTTAAAAATCTCTCAATAATTATCTCTCATTATTTTGGAATTTAACAAATAGAGTTTAGCCTGATTTAATGTCAGACAGTGAGGAAAAAGTTATTTTTTTGTACAGTGTATGTAAACTTATGGTTTCAACTGTAGACAACACATAAAATGATCATTTTTGTAATTACTTCTTACTGTGGGAACTCAAGTTGATCTCCTCTGACTGCTGGAATTTCATTTTAAGAAATAGAGATAAATATAAAACTTTGAACATGGAAAAATATTTTTTCATGTTTTTAATAATACACCCTAATATGACTGTTAATGTAATTTCATGTAGGACAGCAAGACTTAGAGCATGAAAGGTGTGGCTAATAGTGCCTTTATTGAGATTTTTTTTTAATTTTGTTTTGCATCTGCAACTGAATATATAACCACACTTGCAAAAACAAAAAAGGTTATAAAAGTGGACTAAAAAAACCTAACGTGTATATCTCATCGGAGAAATAATCAATGCACAGCTCTGTACTGTGGACATTGAATTTTGGGACTAAGTAGTCTGAACAACCATCTATATAGACTGACTACCCCTAAAACAGCAACAAAACATGAATATCCAAAAGATTGTGTTGATTCTGTCTTTTTGCTGACAATATCCATCCAACTATCTATTATCTACATCTGCTTATTCCTATGTAGGGTAACAGGGAGATAACAGAAAAAAGGCAGCGGTACACCCTGGACAGGTTACCAGTCCATCACAGGGCCACATAGCAACCATGCACACTCACAATTACTTCAAAGGGTAATTTAGAATCACCAATTAGCCTGGCAAGCAAGTTTTGGAACTGTGGGAGGAAGAATACCTGTAGAAACCAACACAAGCACAAGGAGAACATGCAAATTGCATTCAGAAAGGCTCCTGCAGGGACTTGAAGCAGGGACTTTCTTGCTGGGAGGTAACAGTTTTAACCATGAAGCGCCGTTGATGCCCGTCTTTGGGAATATAGATTTGGAAATGGTCTTGGTTGCTGCCTAAACTGGTAATTACAATAAAGAAAATTATTTAAAAAATGTTGTCTAGTAAAAACATTTTAAGTGAAGAACTGTAAACATAATCTGGATTCTAAAAATAGATTTTGTAAAATCCAAATCAATTAAAAGCAATATCAAACCTTTTTTTTTTTATAGAAAATGTGTTGAAATCTTCTTGACAGGTATATGCGCGTTGTTTCATGGAGAAATTAGATTTCTTTTATTATTGTTAAATTGTAGGTTTATACATAATTTAGGAGAAATACCACCCACAACTATTTTACTTTTTTTGCATCAAACAGAAAACGTCCACGTCCACATCCATGGATGAGGTGCCCCTGGGCAAGGCACCTGAAACCCCAACCTGCTCCAGCCCTCCGCTCTGGGTCCAGCAGCCCAGATGGGTCAAATGTGGAGAAAGAATTTCCCCACGGGGACAAATAATAGTAAATCAAAAAAAAAAAACTTTAGCTTCATTCACCATTTACATAGAAATTCTAAAACTTAAAATTCTAAAGTTATCAAAACTATATCTCCCATTGAAAAACCAAATTAAACCTTCAAGCATTGATTTAATTTAACATTTTAACAACTGTATTATTAATTGCATCATTATAGTTTCCCTTTTGTAGCTTTGTACAATTTTAGAGCAGACGAACATGACATGATTGCACTTTAACTTTCACGCAAAATCTGCAATAATATTGAAGAGAAACAGACGCGGCCTACCCACTGCGTTCACTAGCTCTGCTTAATCCCTTAATTTAATTTATTTATTTGTATAGCCCTCAGGTGAGTGAAGAAGCATTTCCATCACCTACAACATGCTGAGGAGGTTTGGGATCTATCCAGGGACACTGTTTAAGATCTCTGCGATGGACTGGCGACCTGTCATGGGTGTACCCCTGCCTTTCGCCCGAAGTGAGCTGGGATAGGCTCCAGCAGACCCCCGTGACCCTGTACCATACCCGCTATGGGTATAGATAATGGATGGATGTTTAAGATCTGCTCTGCCATTTCTGAAGAACATCTGCAGCAGATGTTGGAGGACAAAGGAAATTAACTTAATCACTCTTAAAACCCAACAGTCAGCTTAAACTCCTGAACTCTGGTTGAAGATTTGGCAGTCTTATGACCTGGGCTGAGAAGGGGGAGCTTTTATCCTCCTCGACCAGGACACCTCAGCTCAAGTGTTAGACTGGGCCAATACCTTCCATGTCCTTTACTTTCTATTCTGCAATGCCATTTTATAGCTGCAGCTAAAGGTGAACATGACGTAAATGTGCATCAATGCAAACAGAGGTAAAGAACATTAGTTGCAGATACACTTGACAACATCTGAATGAATTTTGTAAAGAGGAAAAAAAGTCCAAATCCACACTTTTTGAGCACTTATTGATTAGTTATTTGATTATTCAACACTTACAATGCATCTTGATTGCATAAAATATTAATATAAGATGATATAAATCATTTTTGAACCATTAGAGACAGCGAGACAACACTGAACCTTTAAGCTTGCTGTTATGAAAGAATATTCTGTTTCCCGATATTGAAAATAAAGTCAAAAAAATGTTTTCCATTTCACTGAAAGGTCCAAGACGATCTTAGATGTCCATTTTATATTTTGAAGTCTATATTTGTATTGAACAAGGCCATTTTTATGAAAAACCATTACTCTACTTGGTTTGCAACTATGTATCAGTCAGGTTTCAGGGAATGAAGTTATTCCACGTTAACATTTCTAGAAAAAGTATTCCACACAATGCAGGTCAGTTTCACCGACATGAGATTAATGAACTTTCTAAGTCTGGAGACACTTAACTGTTTGGAGGTGGGTGCTCTCGGACACTGAGCTGTCCGGTGCGTCCGTGCGTCCGCGTGGATCTGTCCACGGAGGGCGGCGGTTGAACGGAGAGTCTCCGAGGTAGAGCGCGCTGAGGACGCGGGTCTCCTGCGTCTGTCTGAGGAGCTCCAGCTGCTTCAGAGCGGCCAGGCCAGCCTCCACACGGTCCTTGGTCCGGCTGCGCTCCGTGGCAGGACCCACGGAGAACAGCAGGGCCCCCGGAGGGCCCCACTGCTCCGGGGAGGACATCTGGACCTGTTCCAGTTCCTGTAGTCCAGTTGGAGGTTCGGTTCTTGTTGGTTATCTTCCTAGTCTGAGATCTTGTAGAGTTCTGCTGCTGAACTGGTGCTGCCTGACCCGCTCCGTCCTGCACGGTAGTAACAGCTGCTCGCCAGCAGAGGGCGACTCTGAGTCTCTGGGTTCAGACTGAGAACTTTGGAGGTTTCAAATAAGGAAGAAACACAGACAAGAGATTGTGAGAAAATAAAGACATAGTGAGGTCAGTGATCAGTTCTACAAATTTTTACATTTAAACAGATGAACGTTTTGCACTCTTCAGAGTTCTCTCTGTATCCAGAAAAGGCTATACAGATGGAGAAAAGCCTTACAGCCACTAGGGGGCATCCAGGTTACAAAGTCAGTATCAATAACTATCCATCATCTATACCCGTTTTTGTCCTATGGAGGATCACTGGTTCTGCTGGAGCCTATCCCAGTTCTCTCCTGGCAAAAGGCAGGGGTACACCCTGGACAGGTCGCCAGTCCATTGAAGGGCCACATGTAGACATACAACCATTCATACCCTCACTTAAGGGCAATTTATGAACACCAATTAACCTAACATGCATGTCTTTGGACTGTGAGAGGAAGCCAGAGCACCTGGAGAGAACCCACGCAAGCACGGGGGAGAACATGCAAACTCCAGGCAGAAAGGCAAGGCTTGAACCAGGAACCTTTTTGTGTTGCAACATAAAATAACCTTTATAGTTCTATGCGTCATGGTATTTTTTAAGAAATAAAATGAGCTATCTTCATTTGTAGCCACCTAAACATTTAGCTACTTCATGGTGAAACAGTGGGTTGGATGATTCCAAAAGGACAGTCAAGACATTAAAACAAAAATATTTAACTGAATTTGAATTAAACTGAATTGAATTGGAATTAAAGTTTCTGATTTGAGTCACAAAAATAGGTTATTACTTGATGTCAATCACATTAACCTGCCTTAGATATAAATTATAAAATATTCTGTTTAATCTGAGCGATGGTTTGTGCACCTGAGTTGTCGCCTAAAAGATAACTCAAAATAATAATAGGCTACATATGAATCATGAATGTGAATGTGAATATGAATAAATAAACACAAATAAACAATAAATATGTTGTGATTTTTTAAATTTACTTATTTTTGAGAAGGGGGGTGCAGACATACGGAAAGAAAGAAAAAAAGGAAAAAAATGCAGTCACATGACCCCTTTGTATTTTTCAGTTAGACATTTTAAAGCAACAAAATGGAACTTGACCCCCACCCCCCCACCAATAAATAAATAAAAGTCTCTAAAGTTCTTTTAGCGGTAGTTCAACTTATAACAAGACAAATCACACTTACGCCACAGCATTAACCTATCAGGACTATGTAGATGGACTCCAGGTGCCACTACCAGAGTTGCCAGATGCCTCGAGGAAAAGACACAATGAGACAAGCAGTTTCTCCACATCTTTCCTGTTTTTATCGTTGAAGTGTCTCAAACTACAATTTTGGAAATGTGAAATACGTCCACAACGAAAGCAGACAAGCAAACTACTAATATTTGTAATCAAATTTACAGAAAGACAAGCAACTCAAACTCGCTTATAATAGTCCAACATGGCAACCATGGTCACAGTGTTTACTATGTAAAGATAGCCAGACGCTAGTTGTAAAATGAAGTGGATCTAATTTAGATGGTCACTGTGTATATCATGGCAGAGACAGTGGAGAAAATGAAGAGGGTTTTGTCAGAAGAGGGTACAGAGAGCGCGATCAGCAAGATCGGGTAAACGAGTTAGTACTGGACCGGAAACTTGCTGGCATGAGCGGGCTGCTGGTCTGGTTGCGTCCTAGCCTTGTCGCTATTGGAATAGTCTTTTTAAGTCTTTTTTTGCTTTCCATATCCCGTGGGTTTGACTTTGGTTGATATTAGGTTGTATTACTAAAGTCTTTGTTTGCCCACTGGGTTATAGTTTATTTCGTAAAAGATGAGGCAACTATGTTTTCAACGCTGTTAACAGACAATTAGCTTCTTCTCAACCAGAGGGGGCGCTAAAGAGCACAAGCTTACGTGGTTTCGCCTTAACATGAAGGTTAAAGGGGATGGTTAGTATATAAGATATTATGGTGAGAGTTTTTACATTTTCAATTAAAAGCGTCTCTGAGACATTGTGGAAATAAGTGTTATCATTTTATCTCTTTATTTCTGATTTACCACACCGTTGCTGTACACCACAAAAATACCAAATAGCCTATACTGAAAACTCCATATTCATATTTATTACTAGACCAAAATAATGAAAAAACATTCAACTATTCGACTCAAAGTAGTTGTGAGATGAATTATAAGTATTTGTCAGAAAGTAGTATTTCAGTGACAAGGGAGGAGGTTTGCTCTCACACTGGTGGGGCCATAACCAGTCCTCAACACCCAGTTTAAAAAGGCTTTTTTTATTATCTGCAGATATAGTACAGCTGTAAATATCAATACAAGAACAAGTATACAATTATATTCATACCTGAAAACAGACAGACTACAGTATACAAATGGTCCAGATCCATTTGTTGCTGTGTAATGTGCAAATGTGTAGAGCTCCTAAAGTCTGCAAGATTGTAGCCAGCAAGCAGCAACCATCCCACCACAGGATTGCATATATAGTCACTGGGAGCCACCCGTAAATAAAAATAATATAAATAAACAACACTCCAGATAAGTTTTCATGTGAGATGAAGAAAAAAACAGGCTGTAATAATCCAGTTGAGATTCCCTGTCGTTATATCTGATCATGGATTGCATGTCACAATGGCAACTCTTCCAAAAACAACTTGACTTGCTGATATGCCCCAACCCCATCCCCTTGTCGTTTTCACCATCTGTGTGGGTGTGATCCATCCATGATTGGTGGCGACAGCGAGGAGGTGAGGGAGGGGGGGGGGGGGGGGGGGGGGGGGGGGGGGGGGGGGGGGGGGGGGGGGGGGGGGGGGGGGGGGGG
>JBAMYA010000005.1:3451388-3466698 GCA_037176975.1 Arrhamphus sclerolepis
CCATATCTACGTAAATGTCATTAATGGATTTGTCAGGTGAAGCTTTTTCTTATCTTCTGTCAATGTTTTAGAACAGACTTTTCAAAGGCAACAAGCTACAAGTTTGTTCTTTGATGTGTTGTTTACTCTTTACCTTCTGTTTTTTACAGTGACAAAAGTGGAAAGTGTCTCATGGCCACAGCTAATGTCTTTCTTCAGGGACTAATGGGCTTTTAAGTGTACTGCTTTACTTCAAGCTTCACTGAAATGTGAATCTACCATTATGGTAGCATACACTGCTATTATTGCTAATGTGAAGTGCTAAGAGCTAATGTAAAACACTAAGCTCTATGCCACATTGCACTCCCTGGTTGTATTTGTTTTGGCTCTTTAGAATAATGGAGAATATGTTCAATTTAAATTCCACATTTGAATCCCAGCTGAAAAAATGTTGGGTTCCTTTCCAAAGCGCTCAGGTTACTGTTATGTACGTATGTGTGCATTTCTTCACAAACCCCAACTGTAAAGTCTACACTGTAAACAGAATTATGCAACCTCATATAAAGTGCATGTTTACGTTTGTGGGCCGAGAATGGATGAACAAAAATATATTCAGGCTCATTGTTCAAGCAGGCATGTAACATAGCTGCGGAGAGATTTCTGCCTTCCTTCTTGCCTTCCTTCCTTCAAGCACTGAAAATTAGTCCAATTTGAGTAGCATCTGCTCTGTGGGATATCTGAGAGCGCGGGCTGTGACAATGCTCCGCTGGAACAAGACTCTTTCCTTCTCTTAATTGCAGCCACATGTGTGGTGGGTAAAAGCCCCCTGCCTGCACCACTATAGACCTGGAACGCAGCCAGATTCGCCCACACAGTCACTGAGCGAATGCAGCCAGCAGCAAACACCCTCTAATTGCAAAGAGTGGAGTCCCTGGCTGGAAAACAGGTGGGGAGTGCGTGCCAGGATTCTGTGTTGTCACTGAAGGACAGCTAGTGCTTTCACATTTCAGATCTAGCTCAAAGTGGTTCTAGGCCGTGCAAAAATGGCCTAATGGGAACACTGCAGATGTAGCATATTTTGCCTGAGAGCCATCAGCTTGTGCCCAAGACTAATGGATAGACGTGACATGTTCTTTTCTATCTGGACTGTCAGAAGATATTCTATCGCTTTGGATTAGAGACATTTGTTAACATCTGCCCGCTACGCAGTCAAGTGACAAAGTGAATGTCATGTGATAATTGCATTTCCAGATCCCCACTTCCTGATATTCGAAGGCAGATGTAATAGACATGCTAACCAGACTGTCAGCTCATCCTATAGATGTCACAATTGTGATCCTGGTTATATTTGATTATTTAAAACAGTAGTTTTGCATGTTTCTTTCAGTTTCAGATACAATATATTCAGATAACTTTCAGCAAAGTTGGTACTAACCTGATCTACAGCTGTCTCAGGAGACGCTGACACTGTTCGGTCTTCCACTCTCATGGCTGGTGGTGCAAAAGGCCCATCAAGGAAATAAGGCAAACATTGCTTTGCATCAAACAATCATAGCAACAGTATTCTTTGCCCTGAGGGAGAACTTGGGCAGCGGTTTTACTGATTTGAGACAGCCTTGGAAAGGCCTCCATCACAGGAGATGTACTGCTACCATACCATTAAGCTGCCATCCTGCAAGGCTACGGCATGCACAAGGTCTGGGTGCAGATTTATGATTCTGCCTAAGCACAATCAACAGCGCCAGAGCTATCAAGGGTTTGGAGGAAATGAACCTATTCATTACATTGATTTCCTAAAACACCGTGAAAAAAATAATAAAAAGAGAGAGAAGCTTTGTCTGCTGTGGCATTTGGGTCTGATTGTGACAGATCTGCCCACAATCTGAGCTTCCAACGTGGATTGAGTGCAGGTGGTTCCTCAGGCATACAGTGTTTGCGTAACACATAACGCCTGTCTCAGGTTATTCAAACATGTACATCTTTTTCCATCAATATGTTAGTGGCTCATTTGCTCTTTAATGTAAAGGGGTGTAAAAAAAAAAAAAAAAAAAAAGCTTCTTTCAAGGCCATCTTTTGTATATCCTGTTTCTCTGTAGTCATGTTCAGCCTGTCAGAACCAGTATTTCACCATCATTTAGATATATTTCTATTTTGAATGGTGATGTGATGCTCAGGATTTACTGGAAAATGAGCTTAATGCTTGCTTTAAATGTCACTTGAAATTATCAGTGGTCTGCATTTCACTGGGTCACTGTTTGGTATTTGAAATGGTACCTTACGTATATTGAGTAGGAGACATTGTTAAAAGGCCTTTTTAGAGTTGGTAATTTGAGAGAATGGCATAGTCTTGAGCTTAATTCTCAGTGGACGCCGACGGTGGGAGGTTTTACAAAGTAAATATAAAGAAAGTCAAAAGAAGTTGAAACTAAGGAAATAAAACTATGTTCTGCGTGTTCAAAAATGTTTATAAATCTGCTGAACTGTACATTAAATGCCTCCATGGAGTTTCAAAGGTGCAACATGAAAGCTGCAGCTGGAATTATTCAAAATTACACCTGTTTTCATAAGAACAGTAAGTGATTAAGCTTCAGGAGCCTGGGTTCAGTGGCATTTTAATCCCACTGAACAACATCGTATATGTGCTGTAACAAATATCATTTTAGGCTGATTCAGCTGCTGGGCCAATAGACAACTGTTGCACTGTTAATGTCTGGAGATTATTACCAGATTTTAGGAAGTACTGCAGCTTTCCATCTATAAATCCCTTTAACAGAGAAGACAAAACATTTATTAGCATCTCAAAGGTTTTTGTGCTTCTAGGAACAGGGGGTTAAGAGGAAGGAAAGTTAGCCGGTTTCTCACTGGCTTCCTACTACGGGCTCCAGAGATAGAGGGATATAGACCCGAGGAAGCATAGTGTGTCATCTTGTTCACAGCTTTGATCCTCCCTGCCAGTGCTTCCACATCTTTTTGAGTTCCTGTGTGATGTTTGCTTAGACCTCATCACCTCTCCCATGCATCCATCCACCAAATGCTTTGCTGTTTACCGCAAGAGCCTTTGGGCATTTTCAAGGTCTGTAGTGAGGATGCTTAACTACAAAGAACATCAGGCAGGTTTGTTTCAGGATGTTGCTTGCTACAGTAAGACTATCAAATGTTTGTATTAAGCCCCTTAGCACATAATAAGCCGGCTGCCTGATGGCGCTGCTTGTTATTAAATTTTAATTCTCGCCTGAAGATTGTTTTTATTTACACGACTCTTTATTCTTCAAGAACAAAAAGTCTTCAATAACAAACTTCTTACGGATATTAAGCTTTGTTTTTTGCCCTCACTCCCACCCCTCTTTTTAGCATGCGTGTGATTAAACGATAATGATCATCAAATGATACGATGTAATTGAAGATGAGGAACAGCATTGCTGATAATGACCTATGTCTGTGTAAAACCTCATAACCGTTTCAGCCAATCTAACTTAATTGTGTATCATATGTCGGGTGTGTACGTTTATGGCTAAAATTAAGTGCCCTTCCTCGCTGAATACACCGCCACTTTACATTGACCACAATGATTAAATCCTAATCAGCTCCGCTGCTGCATTTTGTCAGATTCCCCTGTTTAGTACAATTCAATAGAGTCCAAATGAAAGAAAGTCCTGGGAGAGCGCCAGCCAGGCCTGAAGGGACTGAGGATTAAGAATGTGTAATTTATTCAAATCACTTATTCTATAGAAGCGGGTCATTTTGAATGTAAAACTTTATAACAGATGACAGTTATGAGATGACCTTATAGTTTTTAAGGGCCTGGTCCTATTTGAGTGCAGTGTGGTGAAGGTGTCTGGCAGGTTTTCTGCAAAACTTTACTGTAAACATGAATTTAATCTCAGCAAAATAGCCAGCGAGTGCTTCTGTAACTAGTCTTTTATCTTGTAACTGTAGTTTATGAGGTATATATGTGAGTGGCGGATGTCACAAACACAACGTGTGGCTAAATGCGTTAATCGATACCAGAATATTTTATTGAATAAATTAATGAATATTTACACAAAAAAAGTGTAAATCAATACCTAGAAAATAGAGGATTACAAAAAAGGAGAGAAATAATTGAGAGCTTGAGGTTTTTCAGCCTGCTGCACTTCAGTGCATTCCACTGATGCCTTCTGTACTTGTGCTAACTGTGGATAAGCCTGTCAGCCTTAAAATGTAACTATAAGGAATGTATTTCAATCCATCAGCCATGGTTTGTGTTTGCAGCATGCCACAACTATTGTACTTTTTTGAATAACTGAGCACACCGCTTACTTATCCTTATTCTGGTGAAGGTCTCTGAGTCACACTGGGTGTCTACATGGTAGCTGAATTCAGTGAATTGATTGTGAACTTGCGCCATCTTTACTGTGCCGTCTGCATCTGCTTGTGTCCTGCTTCCAAACAGCTCTGAGAGACCACAGAATTGAGCTGCTGCGAGCATCGTCGCAGGAACTCACCATCAGAATCAGCGATGTCAGCCTGTCAGACGAAGGCCAGTACACCTGCTCGCTCTTTACCATGCCCGTGAAGACCACTAAAGCCTTCCTCACCGTTCTGGGTGCGTATGTCTTTCTAGAGAAATCTCCACGAGCCAGTTATTTTTGCCTAATTCCTCACATTCTGGAAACACAAACGCCATCATATTTTCAATTTTGGTATTAAGTTTAAAAACTATATTTTCTATACAACTAAACTCATATCTCTGTGAGAATTGTCAGATATTACAGTCAATCCAGGAATTCAATGAAGAAATATTTATAAAAATAAAAGGTACACTACTACGGAAGCCCTAAAGGGTCATCCATGCATACATTTTATTTCCCCCGTATTCCCATGATAACGAGATAACTCCACCGTTTTCTCGTGATAATGACATACTTTTCCTGTGATAACAACATAACCCTGCCGTTTTCTTGTGATAACGAGTTATTTTTCCTCCGTTTTCTCGTGATAACGAGATAATTTCCCCGTGATAACAGCATAACTCCGCTATTTTCTCGTGATAACGAGTTATTTTTCCTCCGTTTTCCCGTGATAACGAGATAATTTTCCCGTGATAATAACATAACTCCGCCGTTTTCTCGTGATAACAAGTTATTTTTCCTCCGTTTTCCATGATAACGAGATAATTAATTTCAGATCTCAAGAAAACTAAGAAAAAAAGTCTCTGCACACTTAGATCCATGCAAACAAATGCATTTTTCACCAGGCTTTCAGTCTATTGACCTTAATCAGGGCATTGCACTGCTCTTGACATCTCAAATTAATTATCTCGCTATCACGGGAAAACGGCGGAGTTATGTCATTATCACGGGAAAATTATGTCGTTATCACAGGAAAACGGAGGAAAAAACTCGTTATCACGGGAAAACGGAGGAAAAAACTCGTTATCACAGGAAAACGGAGGAAAAAACTCGTTATCACGGGAAAACGGGAGAAATAAAATGTATGCTTGAATGACCGTTTAGGGCTTCCGTAGATACTTGTGTTCATGGTGTTCTATATACAAAAATTACAGCTCTTAAAAACACACACACAATAATTACCGTTGAGTTTCATACCACATCACATGCTAATCATTTAAAATACCTCTAAAATTTTAAAATCCAGCACTGTGAGAGCTGGTATTGTGTCCTCTTAAGGCACAATCTTCCACAAAGCAGAAAGTCACTATAATGACTTGGCAATGTGTATGACCCTGAAGTGTGAAAGAAGTATGTGAACACTGGAAATTGTGCCCTCGCTTAAGATAGTCTTTGATGTTAAATACCCAGATGAATGCAATGAATATAAATCAATGACTAAGGCATGTTTGAATAACTAAATAAGTCAAAAAGTTAAAAATAGATGAAAGGATTAAAGGAGTAGAATCTACCCATTATATAATGATAGACTTGTTAGCAGTGGCGCACAGCCAGAGGACGTTACACAATACTTCAATGGAATCAGAATAAAAGGTAAGGACAGGGTCCACTGAAAGCTTGAATTATGTATAATTATATACAGCTAACATTTTTTTTCTTTCTAAATTTGTAAGCTTATGACTATAACTACGCTGTTTTATGATGTCAGCTGCTCTTGTTAGTGGCTCTTTTGCGAGCAGCAAACGTGCCCTCATGAAGCTGTTCGTGTCGGTCTCGTGTTTTCTGGCTGACAGTTCCAGAAGAAAATCACTCCTGTTCCTCCAGAGTGCTCTCCTTTTCACAGCCTTCTGTTTACACAGAAGCAGGCTTTTAGGTATATTATTTCTCAGAATTTCAGACGTTACGGAAGACAGCTGGATGGTTTCACGTTGACAGGAACTAATTCCCTGTGGGATAATGAATTTATGAACAGTGTAAGCCAGGTACACAGACACAGATAGTGCTAAACTGAATATATTACTCAAGTCCTGTTTGCTGAAGCGTAATCACACAGATCATTTAGATCTGGTTGGCTTTGCATTTGATCTGCAACAATGTACCACAAGTCACCTGACTTGATTACTTGTCACCATTCAGAGAGGATCTAATATCAAAATGAGTCATGACTTTTCTCTCAGGGTATATATAATTTCACCAACACTTTGCCACCAATTCATTGTTCTACGGGGAAATAAAAAGGCTTTTGATGTAATATCCTAATCACTGGAGGAAAATTAATCAAAATGAAGTTGCAAAGCCTGCTGTGCAGATACATCTAAGCAACTGTTGGTACTGCTAAGAGTAAATTAAAAAAAACAACAACATTTCCCTTCATTTCTTTTTTTTATGTTCTTTTTTTTACTTATACCCAGTTAGCCTTTCTATCTGGCCATCATCCACACTAGTATCCTGCATCAATCCCATCTATTCTATTTGATTTGGGCAAAAAAACAAAACAAAAGAACCATATATACAGTATATAATGTAAGCTAATAAGTAGATCTATGTTTGGTCAATGAGACTGAAAGCTGTAGATGCTGTTGCTGCAAAGAAGCTGAAACGTTTGCTTCATGCACTTGGACAGCACAGAAAATCTATCTAATCTCCACACTTTCAAGGTGATGATTGATAAGAAAAGCTCTATCAAGTCCAAATGGGACAGATGGACATTCGGACATATATCTGGTCGGAGAGCCCTGATACATAATGCACACATCTGCAGATGTTACAAGGGGAAGCATAAATACCCAGAAGTGAGGCTGGATAATGTGAAAGCCCATCAGAGCACTGGGGATGATAAAATCTTTCTGCTGATGTCTACAGGTCACAGACAATCTCTAGTCACTAACTGCGAGGAATTACATTAAATACATCATTAAATGTGATTGCTTCATGTGTTCAATTTTAGTTGTGTTAACGCCTCACTTAATTTTTTTCTTCCTACAGACGGGAAATTATGCATGAAAAGGACTACAGTCCCTGCAGTACTGAGTAAATGAAGATCTACACCTTCTAATTAAAGAAGAAAATTGGCACTTTAAGTTCATAATTATCATTATTATCACTTTAAATCCAATGTGCTGCAGATAAAAGTTAAAGCAACATAAGACCGCCATTTTGCACCATGACAGAAATGTGATTCTAGTAAACATGTGGATCTAAACTATATCAGAACATAATGATTATGCTGCAGACAGCTTGAGATCATTGTGTTTGATTGACTTTAAACTATTTAATGTCCAATTTAACCTAATGCTCATCTGAAGTGTTGTGACACTTAAGACAATCATTTTCAATAAAGCCAGCTTTCAGTCCTGAGGACAAATAGTCTGATTGCATGTGTGTGAGTGTAAAACGCATAAAAGCATACAGATGCCTACAAGTTGTTGTACAAGTTGCCGTACACGGCCATCTGTCATTCACAGGGGCAAAAAAGCAATACCTCTTTTAAAGCATGAAAGGTGCATTACTTTTTGGCACTCATTTTATCCAGCGAACATCAATCGTGCGCAGTGGTATAATGGGCTTGTCAGCACTGACAATGGAGAAGCATCACCCTTACCTTGGCTATAGAGAGCTATTTTACAGCTACACGGGGATAGCAGCAACTAAAAGCTAAAAGATCAAGCAACAGAGGCCGAGCAAAGCAGATGAAAAGGAAGAAATCAAAAATCAAAAAAAATGGCAACAAAAGAAAAAATAAAAATGGAGGAACTATTTCCTGTCTGCTTTTAATGTAACTGTCATCATTATTACTGCATCTGCTGATCCTGTCTGCAAATTAAGCAGCTACTTCAGGTTTTTACTAATTAAGTACTCCAGAGGCAAAAAAAAAAAAGAAAAAAAAGAGGCATGGTGTGTTTAATCATAAATTAAAAAAAAACAAAAACATAAATTGGTCATTATATTCTTGAAAGGTTTTCTCTCATTGAGTCAGTGCAGACAGTCGTCTTTTCAAAAAGATATCTCTTCTGTCTCTAACCTCGATGCTGACAGGAACACAAAAGACAGCTGGATATTGCCATGATCCCACTTCAATTTCACAAAGGCCAAGACCTGAGTCGCTGCAGACCTGAGTCGCTGCAGACCATGCGCGGTGATAATGGATGGCTAAGATTCATTTTCAGGCCACACCTAAGAAGACAGGAGGCCTGCAGGCAGAAGTGGAAGAGTGTCGGCAGAGCGCATTTGTGCCTAACATGTTTGGAGGACTTCCAGTCAAACTTCTTTCATTTCAGAAGGTGAGATCCCTGTCATCTGAGCTCATGTTGAAACTTCCATTTGCGCGAACAATTTCAGGTCTCAAACCGACACGACGAGACCGTACACTTTGTCTCCTCAAACCAGTCTCAGCCTTGTTACTCATCCGGTATTACATCCTCAGTCCTGACAGATACTGACATTTGATGGTTAACAAGGCAAGCTGCTCTTTACAGGTAATCACAGCGAGCTTTGACTCTTCCGCTTTCCCTGCCTGCTTTCCTTACTAATGAAGTAACTAATGAGCGACGTAGCCTGTAAATATGCTCTGGTGTTCATTATCCCTGACCAAAGTTGCAGATGAAATCTATGCAACAAGAAATGTTTCTAAAATCTCCCCCATTAAAGAGACACTTTATATGCATTTCCTCTTCCATACAGCTTATTTTCTTTTCCTTAAGTGTGAAAGTGAACTTTAACAAACCTAGAGCAAAACTTTTCCACTTTAGTTCAGACAAGAGTAAACAGTGTGTGGGCTTGACTGCAGCATTAATTTCACCTTCACTCCGGTAGTCCTCCTGAGAGCCGTGCAGACTGAGGGCTGACGGGGGGTGAATGGAGAGAGCAGGCCAGTCAGGAGTCACCACACCTCCACTGTGGTATTGTTGAGGTCTGCTGCGCGAGTTGAGCACCGATGAAGAGCTGTCCTGTTTCATTCTTAATACTGCTGCGTATGATGGAGGCCGTGCTGCAACAGCTCTTGCAAAGTCTGAAAAAGGAAAGAAAAAAAATAAGATAAACGGCTCCCATTTATAGCATTTTTTATTCCATAACATTAAAGTCAGATTTGTCAAAGATGACAAATATGCAAATGTCTCTGTTTAAAAAAGAAAAAAAAAATCACAATACCATTCTATACTACGGAGAATAGCACAATGTCATTATTCTATGTCCCTCCTCGCTGTAAAACTGATGAGCTCAGACCAGTTTTCCATTCTATGAGGACCAGAATAATTTGCAACAAAGAAAACAAAGAAACAAATAAGAATGCAGACGGTTTAATAAAGAAGTGTCACGACTGAGATGCAGCTCGATGTGAAATAGATGAGAATACATCCCACTCTTTTACAGGGAGGCATGAAATGTATGGTCACCTTATTCATTTTCACGTCTCCTGTACATTGTATTTGCGATTATACAGGTTTTTACTAGATGTTTCTCAAAGCCTGTTGAGTCTATCAATGGACAATTTTAGAATTTAAAGACCGTTTGGGATCAATCTGATGTGCTAACGCCTTCCAGCTACCATTTTCTTTGAGTAGCACAGCCTACACGAACCCCAAGAGACAAAACGGAGAAGAAGGTTTCCCTAAAAATACCTGGAACACTGCTAACCTTAATGTGCACCCTTTATTTTATTTTGTGTTTAGTTGATCTTTTGTTTCAAAAGCAAGACAGTTTAATTTTATTGCATTTTTCCTCATGTATGTTGACATATGCTAACCTAAAGTATACATGGAAATATGGGAAATGAAACTGATGATCAATGAGAAAGAATATAACAGACAATGACCATTTATGGTTGAAAACAATGTTAATAATTGCAGCTGAGAAGATGTTGGAGCAGGAAGTCACATGTCTGCCTGCTTCGTTAAGCTTTCCTGACCGACTGACTGATCTCCAATGTAAAACCCAGATTTGGGGCGTTATAAAAGTTGTAATATAGTACTATTTAAAGCAACACAACAGAACTTGAACCCCCCCCAACTATGTTTCTAAAATTATTTTAGCAGTAGTTCATCTCATAACAAGCCAAGCTGCCCCTCCACCACAGCCTGGGCGGGCGTGGGTTCCCTCCAATAGGAATATGCGAAAGTTGGGGTGCGACCCGATTCAGCAAGACACGCCTCCCAGCTGCCAATCAAACTGTACAACTAGTTTTACGGCACTTGTCACAGTCGGCAGTGCTGGTTTCCCAGAGAAAAAACACGCAATCAGACAAGTCGCCTCTCTACGTCTTTTCCATTTTTAGCATTAATGTGTGTCAAACTACAGCTGGGGAAATGTGAAATACATCCACAACTGAAACAGACAAGCAGACAGCCAATATCTGTAAGCAAACTTACAGAAACACAAGCAGCTCAAACTCACTTAAAATAATCCTGACATGTCAACCGTGGCCACAGTGTTTGCTATGAAGCTAACATACACGATCACAACGAATGGCAGAGGCAGCGAAGAAAGAGAAGAGAGTTTTGTTAGAAGACTTGAAAAAGACAACCATCAAGAAAAAGAGAGAGAGACTAGTCCGATGGCACCCTCGCCTAAGTCTTTTTTCTTCCCCTTCCACGTCCTGTGCGTTTGTTTCATTGATATTAGGCTGTTTTACCAAAGTTCTTTGATGCTCACTGGTTCATATTTTATTTTGTAAATGAAGCCAGGAGATGAGGCAACAATATTTACAACTAGAAAAGCACTTGGAGAGCGCAGACCTCCACCAAGCAGCACAGTTCCCCCACATATTGTAACTTACACCCAAAAGTATTACTCCTACATTTTTTTTATTATATAGGATTCCTTGACCATGTAAACATACACTTAGCAATTGGAATCACATTGATAACATTATTAGTTCAATAGTTATTCGCGAAAATCAACATTTTCATAATGGAGGTTTTCTTCTGGATCTATCTCCATAACTATTATAGATACATCAAATCTCTTAACATACTTCTGTTTCAGCAGACTTTCAGCTACAGTTTGGTGTTGGCTGCATGTCTGTATCTTCATTTGTTACCTCACAGTGTTGAAAAAGATGCTAACCTCCGACTTTTTTCATGTTTCGGATCTGCTGTCATGACCATGTCCCGTATTTTTTTTTGCCAAGCATTCAGAGCATTTATTGTGGTGATATATACACATATCCTGAAAATGGTCCTATCTCACAATGATAAAGAATCCTGTAGAGAATTCCTGGATCCAGACAGTGATCCAGATCAGCTCCGAAATTTAATCATTTGTTCTCTGTCCCTGTAGCTCATTTTTAAGAAAATCCATCCATAGTTTTTGAGTTACGTTGCAAACAGACAAATAAACAGACAAACCAACGCCAGCAAAGACATAACCTCCTTGGTGGAGGTAATGACAGTAGCAGAGGGGGGTGAAAAGTGTACAATCCTACGTGGTGTTCCTTTAATGCCGGCCTACACTGTGCGGGTTTTGGCCCTTTTTGAGCCGATTTTTCACTAATGCAAGAATCTTTTGGATCGGGCCATGCTCCCGCTTAGTCGTGCATCTCGCTTCGTGTTGTATACCTGGGGTAGCGAGCAGCGATTAACCTCTCATGACCACCTCCCGACCGACAATCGTAAATGAAAATCAAACCTATTGGAATTCTGGTCGGCCCTCGTGAGCGTATCGCGCTGTTAAGGCCGGCCAGTGTGAGAGCAGAAATCGTGAGCTGCGAACCTTTAACCCCTGCGGTTTAGTCGTACAGTTTGAGCTGGATCTGAGCACAACGATTGAAAACATCGTATAGTCTCTGCCCAGCTTAAGATTACAATCGCTTTCCAAATCAACTTCAAAGCACATGTCAAAAAAGGCTTTAAAAGATTGTTTTAGAAAAATATTTTTACTGCTTCAAGAACAATTCTGGGAGTTTTGCTTTTTTATTGATGTTTTTACGAACCGTTTACAGAGGCATTAACATACCGCATAATGTCTGTGAAAACATACATTTGCTGAAAGTGAGTTTGTCTTTAAAGTCTTATATTGAATAAAAGGCAAGTGCACAGCAAAGGAGAATTACAGTTTCCTGAAAAGTAAAATAGTCTGTGGAGGTTCTGAAAAGCATCCTCTCTGAAAAGACAAAGTACAGACAATGCTGTCACTCGTCATTACTGTCTGTGTGTTTTCCTATGACCTACTTTTAAGGAATTCAATCTAGTTTTTACAGGGTAGGTGATATTGTGTTCTCCTTTGTGATACCATAAATATAACAACTCAAACTTACAAAAACAATTTTACCCCTGACAGCTGATCATCATACATCATTTTGAAAGCAACAGGAAAATGCAGATAAAACAAATCAATGCACATACATTGCTCCGGCTAAACTGCAAAAGACTAGAGGCTTGAAGAACAGGAAGAGTCTGTAATCAGAATTCTGCAAAGATGGGTGGGAGTGTTTTTCATGACATGATAAAGTGCCATGAAAGAACTGAATAAAACTGAGAAATAATTATGTGTCCTTGGGGACTTGTCAGCTGCAAAAATACTGCTATCTAAAAATGGAGCGTGGCTAATTACTGTATAGCATATTCTCGGGTGCAGAAGGATGTGGAGCTACATTTAAAATTAAAAGTATTGTGAGTTTGGAAATTGAAAAGCAAAGCAACTGGTTGTACGTAGCTAGTCAGTTCATTTATCAGGCTGGGAATCAGCTGGATGGGGGAGTAAACGCATCTCCACAGTCCATGGTTTCAGCAGCTTAGAGCATATCATTATAACTGAGAAATTACACTGAAAAAGTTACCGTAAGTCTAATTCTAACACACCTCACTCTTGTTTGTGACCCCTACACAGTGATTCAACACCACCACGACAATGAAACGTGACTTTATCAGCCTTTACCTTATTACTCTGTGAATTTCAACTCTAATTAATTGACGTGCTTTATTATGACTTTCCATGTTTCATACTGTTATCTTCTGTGTTCTAACAATTCAATCATCATCTTCGGCATCATTGAACGATTCACCATGAGACCGGTTAAGGTGAGCCAGCAGCAGAGTTCTGTGCGTTCAAAAGACCGCTAGCTCTGCCCACCAGCAAGCCTCCAAAAACCCCCCACCCTGTCATTTCTTTGTCATTCTGAAATAATCCAAGACCATCCATTATTCTATACCCGCTATTTCCTGTGTAGGGTCACGGGGGTCTGCTGGAGCCTATCCCAGCCCTCTCCAGGCAAAAGGCAGGGGTCCACCCTGACAGGTCGCCAGTCCATCGCAGGGCCTCATGTAGACAGACAACCAGTCACACCTAGGGACAATTTAAGAACACCAATCAACCTAAAATGCCTGTCTTTGGACTGTGGGAGGAAGAGGGAGTACCCATGCAAGCACAGGGGCTTGAACCAGGAACCTTATTGCTGTGAGGCAACAGTTCTAACCACCAAGCCACCGTGCTGCCACATAATGTAAGACCTTTGGAGTTATTTTGGCTTCAAAGCAACGCCATTGCCACCGAGATCAATATGGAGTAAGAAAGCCGTCCAAAAGATGTATGCGTGATTCTAACCATTCGTATTCGCAATGTTAAACATTTGTGTGTCAGTAAAATAGTTGTTCAAAAAATTCTGCATGTGAATCTAAAAGCTGAGTCTTGTGAATATAATTTTAATTTCTACGACTACAAAGTCTTCACTGTGAACACTAATTCAAGTTTGAGTAGAACAAGTGTTGAAATGACGTCACTGGCAGGTTACAGGGGAAAGAAATCGAACCGCGACTGCTCCAAACGCGCATGCGGCGAAGCCAAAGACGGGCTGACAGCGGTAAAGTCAATAACTTGGATATCCAATATTTATTTAAAAAAATTTAATGTACAGACTGACTACTGTATATTTGTGTAGTCTTGTCTGTCATGAGAGATTACGGGTTACGGTTTGAGTGGCGGTGCTGCGAGGCGAGAGCTGGGACGCAGGTCAGAGTCTCCATTCTCCATGTAACTGGTTAACGTTACAAGTGACTTATTTAACCAGCACTATTACTCTGAAGCTGTTTAATTTAGGTAAAAAGAAAAGCTTCCTCGTATCCCTAGCAACGACCTGTTATAACAGCGCCCCTAGCAACAGACCATTCTACTCGTACCCACAAACTTGAATTTGTGTTCACAGTGAAGATTTGCAAGAAATTAGAGTTGTATTCGCAAGACTTTGCACTCACAGTTTTAAGATTACTAACCCACATAAATGTTAAACATTATGAATATGAATGGTAAAATTGTGCATACATCGTTTTGACGGCTATCTTACTCTATAGATGGAGATTAGATGACTTGAAATGGGATATTAGGAAAATGATTTTCTTATATGTGTCTGCAGTGTTTTTTCCAAGACAAATATGAAGCTGTTATTATAACCTTTTGAACTTAAAAATGTCTGAGTCACAAAAGCAAAAGTGAAATATTCAGCATATATAAACAAAGAGAGGCCATGCCAGAGTAGGAGGAAAACTAAACCCCCATCATCCTTAAAACAGGTCCAAAAAAAGGTCCCAAGTGGGACCTTCTATCCTCCCTTTTAATTGGATGAACTCAACCGAGGATGGTTTCACTAACATAAATTCCCAAATGCAAATGTTTCTGACTGACAACTTTGTTGAAACAGCTGAAGTGTGGTTGAGAAAAGCTGAGACATGACCAAAAAAAAAACAAAACACAGCTTATTTTACAGTAGGTTGATTCTGTTTAACGTTAAATGCTAAAATGTCTTCATTTAGCCAAAACACAGTCGCTATAAATGGCTCACTTCCCTCATATGTCAGGACATTTATTCTCCACCAAAATGTGTCACATAATGCGCTGCTGGTTATAATGAACTGATAATGTAAATACAGTTAACAGTGTGATTACACGCATGATGTTATTTTCATTTTCTGAGGTAATAGTCAAGCTTTAGAATCAACCTACTGTAAAATAAG
>JBAMYA010000005.1:3488948-3501146 GCA_037176975.1 Arrhamphus sclerolepis
ACTAAAGCAAGAAGACAAGACTAAAATGATACATGTTTGAAGTGCTTTGATATACATCTATCAAATATGAAAAAAAAAAAGAAAAAAGAAGATACAAAAGTGCAAATTAAAATACTAACAACTTGAAAAGTTGCCATTTTGTTGTGACTAAATCTTAACTTTGTAACAAACTCAAGTTCAACATTTTGTGCTTGTGAATTGCATTGCTATTATTTTCAATAATAACACCACATTATTATTAATATTATTATTGTGTGTCAACAATTTGGAGAAAGAATCATGTTTGGATTGAAAGCAATATGACCAAAGCCGTTCTGTATTTGTTATTCTTTGTACTGTTAAGTATTACTCTGACTTTAGTATCAGTAACTTATGAAAAGTGTCTTCCTAGAAGAAAGTAAAAAAAACAAAACATGATGCTTCTGAGGAAGACTGCCTGAGGCTCTGTGCTTTAGTCATGAGTTTTGCAATACCACTTGACTCAAATCTTGAGTTCTTGCTTGTTCCACTAAAGTTGAGTTGGATGTGGTTGACGTGGCTTTATGAAACTAGGAAACTACCTGCAAATGGCAATGCAGGAGGCTGCTCTTTTAAAACACTCAGTTCATCCAAACTACATCCTTCAGATCACAGCCCTCCGACCGACGCTACAGGTGTCTCACATGGCTCTGTCCTGGGGTCCTTTTATTCATCACCTTCCTACCTCCGCTTGGCAAATTGTCGGCAAATTTAATATCCATTGTTTGCAGATGACACCCTGCTCTACCTATCTGGCAAATTCACCACTCCTGAACTCCTCCTTCACCTCACTGCCTGTCTGAAATAAGATCCAGGTCCACCTCAAATTTCCTAAAATTAAACAGTAAAAAACAAGAAATTCTTCTCGTCGGCACTAAAGCTACACTCTCCAAAGTAGACAGCTTTTGCCTCACAGCTAACAGCTCCTGAGTTCCCCCCACCCCTCAGGTTGCGTCTGGGTGTCATCTTCAGCAGCTCGTTATCATTTCAGTCTCACATCACCTACACTACACGGTCTGCATATTTCCACCTACATACCATCAATCATCGTCGACCCTCCCTTAGAGCCCATTCCACCTCTATCCTTGTCCACAGCCTCGTCATTTTGATTACTAGAACTCTCAACTCTGGCCTCCCTCACGAATCCCTCCATAAGCTTCAACTGGTCCAGAACTCAGCTGCCCGTATCATCAACAAAACGCTCCCCCTGTTTCACCACATCACCCCTGTCCAACAACAACTATATTGGCTCACAATTAAATCCAGACTTTCCTCTTTATACATTCAAGGCCATGGATAACCTCACTCCTCCTCATCTGCCTGATCTTCTCCATGTTGCCACTTCCCCCCGCTGGCTTAGATCGTTTTCCTCCATCCACTTTGTTGCGTCCTCTGCCCACCTCAGCACCATGGGGTGCACAGCCTTCAGTTGCTCTGCTCCCAAACTCTGGAGGTCACTCCCACCTGATCTGTACTATGGACTTTCTCCCTCTATTCAAATCCAGACTCAAAACTCACCTGTTCAAAATATCACATCCTGTAACTGCGTTGCTCCGCTTTGTACCGTGTTTAGCCTTTTATGTTGCTTTATTGTGTCTGTATTTTTCATTGTTTGCATTGTTTTGTCTTTGTGAAGTGACCTTGAGTGTTACGAAAGGCACCTGCAAATAAAATGTACTATTATTTTATTTAAAAAAAAAAAAAGTAGACAGAGAAAATATGCTGGGCAAGTAAAACTGGAGGCACGCCAGTTTGTGGTTTGACCTTACTGTCAAAGACGTTGGGAGTCAGTTGACTACTTTAAAGGGAAATGAAATACTTCAAGAATCCCTTTAAAGAAATTGATTAAAAAAACAAAAACAAAAAGAAAACAGTCAAGCTATCTAACTGGAAACAAAAATTAGTCAAATGAGATACAGCACATTCACTGAATAGTTGGTAAAATGAGGTAGGAAGATCAAGAGTAAAAAACAAAGCAGAAACGCTGAGCGCAATTCATTGTAGACTTAAAAGATATGCAGATGTTTCTTTTGTATTTATATGATAAATGCAAATATACACTTTGAATTAGGCATTACCAGCCTTTGTGCATTCTCAGTACCATGAATATTAATTCCTGCAGAAAACATGTACTTTTTAACACAGGATTATTATCATAAGCCCTAAAAATCCAGTCTACACAGAATCAAACCATTTTGTACATAATTGTATTTTGTTGTCTATTACAGTAATCTCATTTGTTTAAAAAATAATAATAATAATAATAATTTAGAAGCAGAGCAAATCAGAAACGTTTTTTAGCAACATGACTGGTGCAAAAACCTGTTGACCAGTGTTACATGGATGTGCAAAGAGAAGCACAATTGAATCTTAATGGAAAGACAGCTCTTCAATGCCTGGAGACAAAATGCCAGGTCAGATAACTCGAACTGAAATCTATTGAGTCATGAAGCAGAAGACACACGGTGCTTCAAATCATTCTACTCTTGGCTAGTGGGTGTCTCATTTCCAGTCTATCTGAACAGTGAGTAGCAGACATAAATGTTACAAATACATGCAGTTTGAATCCTTTTGTGGCATTTTTATGTGTCTCTTGTCATTTTTTTTTCTTTATCACTGCTTCATTTACTTAAATGCAGCTGACACTGATTTAAACATTTAGCATTTCAAGAACAACTACAACACATGTAATTGTGTCAATGAGCATTCCATCATCATCATACAATGCAAATGGATATAAAGTATAATGGTCTATGGGAGCAATTTACAAAAGCTAAAACTTATTATACTTTCATTTTAACAAAGCAAATGTTTATCAGAATCTGACATTTAGTACTAATCTGGATAAAACCAGGATATTGGATACATAATAATTTGAAAACTGAATAAGGAACATTTCATGGTCCATTATTATCGCTCCAGCGATACAAATGAACCTTTTGAAATCTGAGGATGAATATGATAGCCTTGTACATATTACTGAGCTAATATTAAATATCTCAGCATCCTTAAAGAGATATCTTGTTCCAGGACACAGGACCCAAGTCATTAGGCTCCTCCATTCTTTAGCTCCCATTGACCTTGAGCATAATGTTGCTTCCCAGTAGACTAATGTTGCCATTATCAACACACCGTCCGGCCAACCATCTGCCTGCTTCACACAGGGCCCAGCTCCCCCTCTCCTCTAACAGAGACTATTCCCAGTGCTCACTTCATAATCATTACCACCAAAAGCCCAGCCAGTTCAAATAAACATCAGCTTCCACTGTTGCACCCCTTCACATTATTAAAAGCTCAGTGCTTCGTTAAGCTATGTAAATTGAGATAGACTGTCTTGAAAAATGCCTGGCAGGAAATAATCCTAAAAATCCATCATAATTTACTAATTGGATATGGGGAGGGGGGGGTCATTTATGTTCAATCACAAATAGTTAGTTAAGAAATGGATTTTCTCCTTATCCTTGAAATGAGAGAACCATACCCTGGGCAATGCAACAATCACAGCATGACCTCTGAGAAAGCCTTGCAAGATTTACTAAACTGAAGAAACTGATCCCCACTGTACCTTGTAGGCAGGGTCCATATCAGTCCTTCAGCTCACAATAAGCTCTTATCATTGCAGAACAGAAGTTTGACAAAATTCTTCAGGGATAAGTTGATATCTTAAATAGAAATAGCAACACTCGCACACATTAGGTCGAAGGCACAATTCTCATTAAGTGTTAAACTTGAATTCTTGAATGAAAAAACCTTCCAAGTTTTCATGCAATTAGACAGCATGCTCCTCACGAATAATGTTTTTTTTTACAATAACACACAATGTCTGAAAAAAATTTTTTTCTTCTCCTCCTCTTTTTAAAAACCACGTCTTCTGTACAGGGACCACATAGCTAGTGCGAGAAAGTTTCCCCAACCCTATCAAATACATTGTTCTCTCTTTTTGTTAACATTTTGTTCAGAAGTAATAGTAATTCCATTTGTTTTCACTAAGAAACTCATTTGGAGATTTACATGGGGAACAACATGATGAAGAGAATTTCAAGAACCATCTGTAGTGCATCATGCCTATCAAAAGGTTTATTTCCACCAGTGGGGGTTCCAGGTAGCTTTTCAGGGGCTGGATCCTTGACGCGTGCGTTATGTTTTGGTGGTTATGGAGTTGTAGGGAGGACCCAAATGCAGGAACAGGCAGGAGGCAGGAGTAATCCAACAAAGAATCCTTCAATTCCAGGACGACTGGAGAGAGAAGGGCAGCAACACGGGGAGAACAAAAGCAAGAAGTTCAGGTGGCCGCACTCTGCACTGGGCGCACAGTTCAGGGGGCTTCCCTCGGCGCCAACAGCCAGCTGGGTCCTGGATGAGTCAAAGAAACAGGAACCCAAGAGACGGGAACAGGGAGCACTGAGCCAAGAACAGGAAGCACTGAGATGGGAACGGGAGCAGGAACCACCAAGCTGGGAACAGGATTGGGTGCATTGCCAACCACTGCCAGAACAGGATGATGTGGTGCGTTGACCACCTCGGGACTGCAATGAGGCGACAGCTGGGACCATGGAGCTGGTAGTGGCGCAGACGGCCAGGACCATGGAGCTTGCAGCAGATGAGGCTGATGCGGCAGCTGGGAGAGTGGCGCTAGCAGGCGCTGGAGCTGAGAAGTATCGGGGACCACCACTGAGCCAAGGGGTAATGTGAATTTGAGGGATTGGGACTTCCTACCCGACCTCCTCCTCCTGGAGGAACCTTGTGTCCAACCAAATGTGGTATCCATTGGATACGGAGCAGAGCGTGCACCACCACTCCACAGGCTTTTGGGACCTCCCAGCATCTGTTTGCAGCTTCACATTTGGTTTGGTCTACTCTTCAGTCATTAAAGAACCTTTGTTGGAATATTCCTGCATTCCATACTCCTGCATTTGGGTCCTCACAACTACACCAAATATAACAGCGTGTCGCCATTACCAGAAATGGCCCTGAAAAGGAGGTTTTCAAGAACATTTGTGGGGCAAAAAATATTCCTGTAGTAGAAGAGGTACTCAGAGCAGCCCTGCTAAACTTCTCAATGTAGGGGGTGGTGCTGTTGACTTGCTGATTGGGTACTTTGTGGACAGGATATGACATCATTCTCCCGCTAATGGAAATGCTCTTAAAGGCGATAAAGTAATGGTTCTCCTTTGGATCATGTTTAGAATAAGGGATTTAAAAGGTTGCTGATTTTGGAAAGTAACCTGTTCAGTTGGAAAATTTTAGTCACCCACTGAGAAACCAGCTGGTATTCCCCAGTTCTTCAGTCTGTCACTGACACATGCTGCACTATTTAATTCCTATTGTCTTTTATTCTTCCTTAGTGGGCTTCTTCTGCCTGAGGCATTTACTCAGAAGTTCATCGCTGGGGGGCATCTTCCTGGTGTACTCCTGGATCTTTGTTGTTCATATTGGCTCTGGCGGTCCAAGTCTCTGCACTCCCTCCCTCCATACAGTTTACAGTTTCAGTGTGCTGAACTTGGATGGTGGGGGGGACTCCTATGCAATGTGAGGAACTTTCTTGTCTTGCCATCCAGGACTTATGTCTCCTAGTTTTGCTCAGGTAGTATGTCAGTAAGGTATCTGATAACTGGAAAGACATACCTTTGATGGCATAGTCTTTGGCTCTTCATGATATGCTTTATTCTTTGTAAGACATGCCTGACTTTCTTGTGCCCCTTTGGTGGTTGTCATGTGCCTGGAGGTCACCAATTTTTGGTAGTTATTCAGTAGCATCTGCTATGTTTCTGTGTGGCAGTTCAACCCCTCATGATATATTAATTTTTGCTTGATTTTGATATTAATTGACCACATTTATCTAGTCATATTATGATGTTATTGGTGTATATCTTAGTTTGTTGAATCAATACCAACTGTCTTCCAGTATTGTTCAGCCTTAGCCCTGTTTGGGCCTATTGCTGTCTTATTACCTTCCCAGCAAAAGTGATGCTTTGGATGGTTCAGTGAAGAATATCCTGTTTAATTTCCTGGCTTTTGCTTTTCTAGTGTACCTTTTTGGGCATGTAGCTCGAGCTCAGCTTCTTTTACAGTCTCCAGTGCCTCAGGTATGGACAGTTTGTTGTATTTCTTAGAGAGTTCTTTCCTTATTGTTCCTTTTTGTTTCTCTGATAGCTGGTTTATTTCTCTCTATGTTGCAGTGATGTTGGCTTCCACCCATCTTCTCCATCAGAGATACTGCTTCTTGTAGCCTGTGGTGTTAATCCTTTTGCCAAGTATTTCTACAATCACAGCTGTTGTGCTCTAAACCAGCTCAGTGGTCTCTGTGATGGTTCATACCAGTACTTGTATTATATGCAGTGTTTCAGAAGTTGTGAGGAGTTGTAAAGTATGTAAAATAATCTTTGTTTTCTCATCCAATTTGTAAAATAAAAGGAAGTTTGAGTATTATTCTTAAATTTTCTTCTTAAAAGAGGTTGAACACAAGTGACTTAAAAATAGTCCAAAGCACATCAAATGGAAAAGGAACTATTAAAAATAGACAACAAAACAGGTCCCAAAGGACTCAATGACTTTGATAATAGGCGGAAGTATGTCCATTTGGATTTGAGGATACGTTCATGTGGGACACTGACTCAGAAAAAGAAGAAGTAAATCACTTAAAATTCTTATTGGACGGTCAAGGAAGTTTTCAGTATTTTGGTGCTGGAGGCTCTGCTTGAATCTAATTTATCATTAAAATAAGATTAAAAAACATTTCACACTCTGCAACACACTTAGAGCTACATGCTACTGATTGGGTTACAATAAACAAACTTCAATAAAACTCACGTTGATTAACAGAAATGAGATTAGAATAATATTGAGCTCTTGCAGACTTTACAGTCATTGTAGTGGAGGAGGAGCTCCACATGGTCAAGTATAGTGCACTTGAAAACTATAATTTTTTCCACCTTTGCTCTGCTATAATCTGGATTTCTCATATTTGTCTGTGCAATCAAGTCTTGACCCAGTCATTTGCAAATATATATATATATATATATATATATATGTCTGTGTGTGTGTGTGTGTGTGTGTGTGTGTGTGTGTGTGTGTGTGTGTGTGAAAAAAATCATGTAAAGCAGTACAAGTCATGCACAGCAGACAACCTATGTAGCCATATTTGACTTGTAGCTCCAACATACAGATCTCATCTATATGTCTACAAGAACAGAAGGATGCAGGATATTATCCTGAGATCTGCTTTGTCAAATCATATTTGATGAGATTGTACATATAACTCAAATTTCTACTTGTGTCAGGACCAAATGGAAGTTAGAAGAAGTCAAATGATCTGGAACAAAGAGCATGTGCTTGTGTTTTCCCCTAGATTCATCAGCATGCTATTAGTCTAGATGAATGTGTACAGTCAGACGCATTTCCCTTGTCTGCTGCATAAGAGCTTCCACTTTGTGAGGCAGCAGCATCACTGTTTGAATCAGGCCACATGCAGGCCCGTGGATTGATGAGTGAAACAGGGGCACCCACTGTATTTTAAACCCATTCAATCACACTGACTCAAATCCTCTCTGGTATAAGTTTAGACTGCCTATACTGGGATTCTCTGTCTTCCATTTGATTTACTCTGCACAGTATATTTAGATAGTATAATTAAAAGAAACTTTTTGGAATTGTTTGTGTCTGCACTTCTGTTCGTGTGTGTTGAGCGGGTTACTCTACCTGTGGCATAAGGTATGCAATAAATAGCTTACCATCTGTTTGAATTTGTACACTTGAGATTCTTCCAAGGGACTCACCAGAGACTTAATTAAAGTCAGAATATTAGTGAGTGGGGGAGTGATGTTTTTCCAATAAAATGACAGCTAGCAGAAATCCTTCTCCACAGATTTAAAAAAATTTTTTTTTTTAGAGTAAATAGATAGCGTCTCTCTGCTCGAAACTGTTTGTCCTCATAGATTACCCAAATGTATGCTAGAGGCATACTCTAGCATTTATCATGCTAAAGTATTCCTTTCCTTATTCAGATTTGAAAGATTCACATCTTAGTAATTAATGCCAAATTATCATGTCTAATACAATTTAGGAAAATTGACTGTTTCTGTGGTCTTAATCATGTATACAGTTGGTTTCAGCTGTGAAAAAAGTATCAAAAATGCTCAAAATCTTTATTATATCTTTCACTTCCAAACATGCAAATGCTCTGGGGACACTGCACATTCTATTCCAAACCATGAAGAAAGTTGTTTTTTTTTTTTTTAAATCTATTACTGATTATTTTACAGAAGGTGAAGGAAAAGGAAGGCTGTTCAAAAAAAAAAAATAGTAGTGTGGTGTCCAGTTAGCGAGTTCATTGATTCTGTGCAAAAAGAAGGAAAAAAAGGTGTCAAACAGGTGGCCCTTATTTAAGGATGAATGCAGAAAATGTGAAACATGCTGGCGAAATAACATTTAACTCTGAAAATCTGACTAATGGGATGTTCCAGAAATTGCTCATAGGAATATGAATAATAGGAACAGCATTTTTTTTAATTAAGAAGTTAATTGGAGAGGGGGAAGACATAAATAAATGCAGAAAATGATAGATAGGCTGCTTAGATAAAATGATCTCAAATGCTTGATAATGGTCATTAAATACAGAAGATATAGAGGAAAAGTAAAGACTACCATTGGAATGGATGGAAGAATAGCCAAATTGGCAAAGACTCAGCCAGTGATCAGCAAATAAGATCTAAAGTTACCTGTGAGTACTGAAACAATTAGAATACATCTATGTGAAATCAAGATGGGGATGGTTTCAGGTCTATTTATCACATACAAGGGATCATGAATCAGTTTGAAAGCACCGAACATTAGAATAGGACATGTTGCCTTATGCTGGAGAAGAAATGCTCCTGAAATGGATGTTCGAACAAGACAACCAGCCCAAATGCACGAGTCAGCAGCAGCATCTTGGTTCCAAACCAACTATATTAGCAGAAAGTGGAGGGGCCAGCCTAAGGTTTGTCCTTGATCCAATAGAAAACATCAAAAATGATGTTTCTGAGGAAAAAACAAGGAATGCAGAGGAATTGTGGAATGTCGCCCACTTATCCTGGACTGGAATATCTATTCACAGGTGACAGAAGTTGGTCAACTCCATGAACACAGATGTGAAGCAGTCCACAGAAACAGTATACAACTAAATACTAGTTCACCAATTCACAAGACAACTAAATACTAGTTCACCAATTCACAAGACCCCCCCCTCACCACCACCACCACCACCCCCCACCCCCACCCCTTTTTCAAGATTTCTTATTAAAATACAATGAATTACACTTGTGACAGAGAAAAAGAAGGTCATGTTACCTTCTGTAGTTTATTTAGATAAAGGTTTCGGTCACATTTGAGTAAAATAATAATCTATTTCTATTTAAATGTCAGAGCATCTTTTTAAAATATATATATTTTATTGTCACAGACCCCTTGCAATTACACCACAGACCACTAGGGGTCCACGGACCAGTGGTTGAGAAACACTGCTCTATTACATACTTTACTCTTTGTACTGTAGTACACATATGCAGCAGCACTGTGATTCCTACGCTCACACCCGAATGAGCACATTGGGAACAAAGTGAGGTCAAATGTCCTGCCCAAGAACACATCAACACTTGATGGGGCTAAGGCAAACAGAATATTGATGTGTAAACAGTGCCAAAGAGGTTCTGACAAACTGCCGTGCCTTCAGGGTGCCAGCTGTCTAGATGCAGGTGGACATCAGGGCTCATTGTGTGAATACTGTAAAAACATTCACACCATTGTGATCCTGTTTCTCTTCATTCTTCTTCTTCTAATTATTATTATTATTGCCATGTTACCAACCCAGTGACTTGTAGAATTTGAAATACAAGCCTTTGAGCCTCTGAGGAATGAAAGAAGTTCTTACAACAGGCCCATCTCAAAAGAGTTTTTAGAAATTCTGAAGTGACCACTGAGTTCTGAGTTCTTGAAAAAAGATGAATACATCCTTGCAATCGTCTAAGTCTTTTGACACCCATGGTGTTTAACTGGTTAAGATTTGTCAAACACTACAGGAAAGAGATTGGGGGTACTGCAGAGCCAAACGCTCTTCTCTGATTGACTAAGCCCTTTGCCTCTCTTCAGTGTTTTATAACAAGATGGTTGCAATCAAAGCACTGTTTAACATCTGCTATCATTAAATCTGTGATGAGAACTGACAAACATAAAATATTATGCGACAGGCAACAAAATGACAGCATTTTGCCACCGTATCCCTGGTAACATATAGCTAACTTAGTCATGGTTAACATATTGCTCATTTAACTGTGGTTAGCATTTGGGTAGCTTTGCTTCAGATGGCATGCTGTGTTTAGCATTTAGCTAATGTTTATGCTGTTAGCATGTTTCTGACTTAGATGTGGTATTAACATGAAGCCTATTTAGCTTCATTTAGCATGCTGTGAATTTAGCTGTTGTTGCCTTTTTGTGAAATTAGCTTTGAGCATTCTGGTCACTAAGCAGTGGTTCAAAGCTAACCTTGCTCCATTTAACCTCCTTCAGATGTAGCTTAATGCTGTGATTTTCAAAGATTTATGCTTTGTAGAATATTAAACTTTATTATTATAGGCCTTTTTATAATTAGCATGTTGCTAACTTTGCATAACTCACAATTCTAACTTAGCTTCATTCAGCATTTTTCTCACTTAGCTGTGTTTTGCATGCACAGTATGCTGCCATTGTGGTGTTTCAGCTTTTCAATACTTTCTGCTTTGACCCTCTGCTAAATTGCTACTTTTGAAGATTTTACATATTTTCAAATCTATTAAAGACACGTTCTGCGATTTTTTATTTTTTTCAGCAGATTCCAGGAACAGTATGCAGCTCTCAGTATTTACACCATCATTTTCAATGGAAATGCAATTTTTTAGTTATCATACTAATGCCAGATGACTTCAAGTTTCATTATAATCATTTATATTTTTCCACATCTAAGTTGTTTATAAATCACATTGTATAACTGGGTATTTCTGCAGCTAAACCTAGGCCTTGACTGTTGATTGAAAAACTTCAAAAACAATGCAGCTGTAGAGATGAGACTTTCTTTTATGCTGTAGTTGTGGCTTATGGTAAATGTCTTGTTTGAAATAAGGAAAACAATTACACCAAAGTGACTGTAAATTCAAAGACATCCACAAAGTGTGATTTATATATCTACGCCTGTGTTTATAAAGCACTTGGAAAATAAAGGTCATTCTTGAGACCTTGTCATGGGTTTACATAGCACATTTCTTGCTCATAAAGTAGCTTTTCTAAATGGTTGTTCTGGTCAAAGAGTCCCTTACAGAAAGCAAAAAGCAGGAACTATCTATGGGGATATGCGGTTCAAATACTCAGAGCACTGCAGCTGTTGTCTTTGTGATGCCAGTCAGTGTCATGGTGGGCCTCGGGGATTATTCCAGACAGACAGCTCAGTAAGACAACTGATTAAATAGCAGCGAGACAAGAGAAAATGTTTAATTCAGTCACATTTAGTATTCATGCAGTTACAAACCATACAAGAGTTCACCTTGAGGGGTCATCGGGAGAGAAGCTCTCGAATCCCAAAGAGTGGCTAAGCTGAGTTTCCTCATAGCACTTGGAAAACGCAACTGATTGAGTCATTAATTTCTTTGATTATCAAGTTTACTTTGACTGAATTGAAAACGATAATGCAACATGTAGAGAATTGACAGTCTGCCGTGCAGCTCCTGTGACATTGTGATATATGTACCACAATAATCAATGCTGAACATCAAACGGTGAATGTAAATTCCTACATTCCTCATCCCAATACAACCTACTTCATCATTATACTGTCAACTGAAATGTGCTTATGTTTTATAGCACTATCCCTTTCATAAACAGGTAAAGATTGTAATAAAAAGCCAACTTCTTAATCAGACATAATTAACTGCTTATGCCATTTGATTTATGATTTTAATATACAACTGTTAGACTAGAATAATATGTGAAGTATGCAACTATAAAAACATATAAAAAAAAGATATAAGAGCTGGAATGAGTCTATACTGTTGGAATTATGGACTATTACATATTTTACATTATATTTTGTTACTTGCAGTAATATGAAATAACTTTAATACTGTTAAGTGTGATATGAAATCGTTGTACATATTTTCCATGAGAAAATTAAACATG
>JBAMYA010000005.1:3501246-3542346 GCA_037176975.1 Arrhamphus sclerolepis
TACAGAATCACTGTGAAATGCAGATATGTTCTCTCAAATACAAAGTACTGCCTCCTTGCACCAACACACACACACACTCCTTTCTTTCTCCAGCACAGGAAAATGCTTTTACTTTTTTATGCTTTCAAGTGTATTTTATTGATCTTTATGCAATATTAAACAGTAAACCTCAGTTCAAAAAGAGAAAGAAATTGAAGCAAACTGAAGTGGAAGTCCTTTAGGCAACTCTTACGATCATTATCTCAGGCAATCTAGAGCAATATGTCCTTATCTAGCTCTTCTTCTCTCTTGGCTGCCACAATGCAGAACACCTGAGAAAGGATAACCACGTAAAAAGGGAGAATAGTGACTGTGCTCCCTGATAAGAACATAATTACATTAATATATCTTCACATAGCAAATAGCTTTTTTGCTCCTGTATAAAATGTGTCCAACCTTGGACCTGAATTTGGGATTTCATCATCGACGGAGCACAATATCAATTAAGATTCTTAAAATACATAGAAATTACTTTAGATAAGAGACAAGGCAGAAAACGGATACTGAGTGGCTGTGACTTTTGAGCTTATATCAAAAACAGACACGTTCTGTAGTGGAAATGACTGCATGTACTCAGGAGTACTTTGGAAAATCACTGATAAAATTATTAATGCAAGACAGATGTGAAATCCAGATACCAGATCCCAGATACAGTTTTGAAGGAACGCGGAACAACTGAGCAGAATAAGCCGTAATTCAGATTATATCTTTTTCATGGAACTATTTTTTTTTTTCCTTCTTGAGCAAGACAATGGAAAACCCATATTCTGCATGTATGGTAACGGAATAACACATTAATAATTAAATATGGGCAATAAACCAGCTTGTCTGCAGTCCAAACAAGTCTCCCAGTGAAAAACATATTGAGCATTATGGCAACGACAAATTAACGAAGCACAAAAAGTAAGGACATTTCCGTTTGGTAGATGATTTCTTTGGTGTAACAATGCAATAAATCTTATACTGTTGGAAAGATTTTTCATGTCCATTATAAATGGTGACGCATTTGCCAGGAACAGGCATCTGTGGGATGAGTACCAGAGCTGAGTATGGGGGGGTTGCGCCCATGAAAGACTTGCCAAATATTCTCTGCCTTTTCGCACTGTTGCTACTGACTCTTGTTTTGACCTTCTGGTACCCTCAAGTGTCTGACTGGCACCTTCAAGAGCAACTGCAAGCTGTGAACCCAGGTCAGAAGTTGGTTCTACACTCGAAGCTTCATTTAAATCACTCCTAGTTGAAACTGAGTAGCAACCACGGTTGTTGCACAGCCAAACGAAGGATTGCAAATATGACGCACCTTTCACGTATAGCAAGATTTCCTACCTTTTGTTGGGATAATTATGCAAATGACCTGGCAATCTAACTGCATTTTGTCTTTTTTTTGTTCTAAAATTTCTGCCTGATTAAAACATTAAAAAAGAAATTTAAAAAAAAACCTCTATATTTTTAAATGGGTTTGTCATTACTGCTCTGGGTTTCTGTGAAGTATCTAGAGGTAGCTAGTGTAATCAACGCTATATAAATAAAATTGAATTGATTCTAAATTACATCAGATCAGGTAAAATACTTACAGGAAGCAGTAACACATGTGTGAGTGTTGGTTCCACTTAAAAAAAAACAATAATAATTTTGTATACTGGATATTTTCTTTGACTTTGTGCTCATTTCACTTGAAATGTAGTGGACGCAACCTGAAATATACCCACATTTGGGACACTTCCTTGATGGCTCCATTATTGGAAAAACAACAGCTATTAGTAATGCACAGTACACGTGGTACAAGACGTGCAACAGGATTTGAAGATCTTAAATACACTGAGGATCACGCCAAAGTTTCAAAGCTCCATCACTCAAATCAAACCAGTCAGCTGGTTCTGTCTGACTGAAGCAGTGAAATGGGTCAAGTGCCATGCAGTACCATTTGCAAACTTATGGCCAAGTTCTATCACAGGGGGATGTCACAGACAGGCTGCGAGGTGTTTCCTCATCTTGTCAGCACTTTGGCACCGTAGGTAGTCTTGTATAGATTTTCAGTCAAGGTTTGCTGATCGATGACTCTAGGCCCAGAAAATCCAGAAAGACTGCATGCATCCAGTCTCTGGTCTCGTAGAGCTGTCACAAGACCGTCCATAACTGCCCTTCACCTTCAGTCCCATTTGTGCTGGTGTCAGTAACAACTGCACTGGGATCATGTGGAGGAATGTTATGTTTATTGACTAGTCTAGATTCTGCCTATGGCACTTAGATTGTAGAGTCAAATGGCCCATGTCCACTAGTACCGACTCGTCCAGGCTCGACTCCACCCTGCTTTAAGGGTTTTCCACTAGGTCATAGTACCTCCTTTTTTCACACCTACTTGGCTGGGGTTCCAACCAGGCTGAGTCGGGCTGAAAATGCAACGTCACCAGGCTGGAGGCCACTGATTGGCCAGGGAGTAACGTCATTGAGTGACTCCTCCACACCCGCCATATTTAAAACTCGGCAACAGCGGCTACGATTTACTTTACCATTATAATACCATAATTGCTGCACTACAGTATAATATTTTGGTGGAGGCAGTGTGAAGGTGTGGGGTTGGCATCTGCCTAACTGGATGAAGAAGGCTTCTTCTCATTGGAGGCAGCTTGGGTACGCTGTTTGTGCCAGAGTGACCAACACAACCACTTTGGCTCAAACGCAACAAATGCTGGTTGAAGAAAGAATAGTCTGGCACCTCCCGTTGAGGCTGTGCATGGTTCTCCTACACATAACTGGGACTACTGTTAAATTAATACATTTAAATTGTTAAATTGCTAAAATGTTTTGTTTCCTCTGGAAAGAAAATCCATTTGGCATTGGAAGAGAAGATTAGTCAAATCTTTCATGGGCGCAACCTACATACTCAGCTCTGCTGCTCTTCCCACAGCTGCATGTTCCTGACATATGTGACACTATTTATTTGGGAAATAAACAGGTTTTCCAGCGGTATGAGATTCATTACTAAGAAGCATTGTTACAACAAAGAAATAATTAAGAGGTCGCAGATTTTCTTGATATTTGTGCTTTGCTTACCCTTAAAAGAACCTTGCTAAAATCAGTATGAAAGAGATTATGAATTGTCTCTTTTGAAGACTTCTTGTTCAATATATGTTCTATTTATCTTGGAACTAAAGTATAAATGTTGCTACAAATATACTGTGTGCACAATTATTAGGCAAGTTGTATTCTTGATGATTATCCTAAATGTTAATAAAGCTCAAAACCGAATATTTAAGAAAGTAAAAGTCAGGTTTTGTCTTTCTTAAGAGAATATCTCAGTGTCCAGTTATTTGGGAAATATTGGTATGCATAACTATGAGGCAACTACATGAAAAACTCGTATTTTCCCATCTCAATTGTTTAGTTTTGTATTCTTGAAAGATGCAGGCTTTTTTTCTGCTTGAACTGCTTGAAGAAAGTGTCCTCTAAAAGGACATTTCCACAAAAAAACAAATCAGTGACCAATATGAGCACACTTCTTTTCAACAACCGTCACAAGCCTTGCATCCATGGAGTGTATCACTTTCTTTATCTGTTGACGGTCAGCCTTTTGTGCAGCACTGTTTAAAGAGGTGTAGCATTTTCCTTTATGGTAAATCTCCTGTTTAAGAAGAGCCCACAAGTTCTCAATAGGGTTTAAGTCAGGTGAGGAAAGGGGGCATGTCATTTTCCTGTCATCTCTAAGGCCTAATTGGCAAGCAATGCAGTGGGGTACTTTGATGCATGAGATGGAGCATCATCCTGCTGGTATTCTTGAAAGATGCAGGCTTTTATTCTGCTTGAACACTGCTTGAAGAAAGTGTCCTCTAAAAGCTGGCATTAGCTCTGGGAGTTGATTTTAAGTCCATCCTCAACCTGAAAAGGTGCAGCTAGCTAATCTTTAATGATACCTACCATACCAGAACACCACCTCCACCTTGCTGGTGTCTGGATCAAAGTGGAGCTTTGTGCCCATTACTGATCCAGCCATCAGTCCATCCATCCGGTCCGTCGAGAATCACTCTCATGTCATCAGTCCATAAAACCTTTGAAAAAATCTGTCAAATCTTTCTTAACGTTTCAACTTAGGTGTCTTGCTCAGTGGTGGTCAGATTTCAGCCTTCATTACCCTGACCGTGTGTCTGAGCACTGAACACCTTGTACTTCTGGGTACTCCAGGTAGATTACAGCTCTGGAATATGCCAGCACAGGCGCATGGACAATGGGTTCCTAGCAGCTTCACGCTTGATCTTTTGGTAATCTTTGTCAGTTAATTTGTGTCTTTTTGCCTAATAATTGTGGACACATTGTCTGTCTACCTTTCTGTTGTGTTTTTTCAAAATTCACTTTAATCACAAACTGAACAGTGGGTGGTCACAATGATAAACCTCAGTGGATGATGGGGTCTTAAACACAGTCATTTATAAATAATAATAAAATGTAGTATCTTACCGGACTGTTATTTCTGGTAACACACTGGGATACTCAGGTGGATAAGCGCAGGAGAGAACAAACTCCGTCTGAATGAGACACCGAAGCAAAAATGACAAAATAAATGTATTTTCAAAAATAAATAATAAAGAGTTTTAATCACAGTAAAGAGTCAGAACAGCCTTTAGTCCGTTACCACCTGCATACTTGCAGTGTGCAGCTTCTGTTTGATGAGGAACTGCGGTCTGGAGGCAGGACGCCTGTCTGCTGAAGTTGAAGCCTCCACGTAGGTCCTGAGCTCCGCCAGAGCCAGCTGGTCAGTGAGCTCCAGCTCCTCTACGCTGGGAAACATGCTGTTTAGCAGCTCTATCTCTGCGAGCTGAGATTCAGCCCACTCCAAGTAAGACATGTCTATAAAGCCAAACTAAATTGACCTTTATCAGACATGAATCAGGGGACAAAGAACATTTAAAACTGCCTCGTCGACTACACTTAAAGAGTGTCACTTGGTGGTCGTGACGTCAGCTATCATTGTCATTAGCAACCAATGTTGCTCTTCGAGTAAATATCAGCATATAAAACTGAGGTTGTTACATGAAAGTAGAAATACGTAAATAATGAAACATATTTTTACATAAACCTTAATTATGCGGTCCAGGTTAAGCAACTTGCAACAGCATCGAGGTTTGTTCCTACTCGGACTCTTTTCGACGCAGCACACAGGAAACAGCGGAACAACAGAATCAACAGCACCTCAACTGTCTGCATGTGTCATCTGCTAAGTCACTGGATTTTTGTTTGATTTGTTTTTCAAGCTTTTGAAACAGTGATTTTTTTCTCATATGTAAGCTTTTATTTCCTTGTTGTGAGAAGTATCGGGCCTTGTAGTAAGCGGGGAAAAAAGTGAACGAAAGTGAAAACGACAACTGATTTAGCCTCCGTATGTGACAGCAAGTTCACTGTATGTAGTATAACGTTATGTTAGTTCTCTGTCTAGTCTTATATAGGATATACCGACATCAAACAGTCATTTGATCGTCATACCTTACTTGGTTCGCGTTATTTTAGATGACTGCTGTATGTATTTTCCATTTACTTTTTAGTTGAAAATGGGAAAGAAGAGGGGGAAGGACAAGAGCTCCAGAGATGAAGAGGAAATTGACCTGACAGGTATGAGTATATGTTATTACCTTAATTCCATTTTGTGTAACAGTCAGAAAGTCCCTTTTTTAATTAATTTATCCTCATAGTTCCATCTTGCAGGCATATGAAGAAGGGAACTGACCAAACCCTTATAAAGAAGCTTGTTAGTATTACGGATTGGTTGAGCTGTCAGGATTGTAAGGATGAGGAGGATAAAGAAAATATCGACACAACGCAACCAGAGGACTCTGAAGGGGAAAAAGAAAAAGAAGCAACAGGAATGTGGATGTGCTTGAAATGTGGCCATAGGGTGAGTTTTTTTTGGCCACTTTTCATTACAGGTTTGGCTTTGTATTTTTGTTTAGTTTTAAATGGCTTATCTATCTTTCCTACAAGGGATGTGGAAGATATTCTGACAACCAGCATGCCATCAAACATTATGAAACTCCTCGGTCAGATCCACATTGTGTAGTGGTCAGTTTGGACAACTGGAGTGTCTGGTGAGAATGTTGTCACCCTGGCACAACACATGTAACACACTTATATGAAGATACTTTATTGATTGTTTTTGTTTTTTGCTTCATACATACTTATCCTCTCAGGTGTTACATATGTGATGATGAAGTGCAGTACTCCAAAACAGGATATTTGGCACAACTGGTGACCAACATTAAAAAACAAGCCTCTGCAGAACCCGTAAACAGACCACAGAAAAGTAAGTACCTCTGAGTATTTGAATATATCAGTGAAACTGCACTGGCTATCACGATACCTTCTACGTTTGCCTGTTCAGGAGTGAAGGAGGAAGTGATTGTGATGGAAACTGAAGAGGAGACGCAGGCTGTCGATTCAGAAGAAAGTGAGAACAAGGAAAACAACAGCAGAAATAATCAAAAGAACGGCAAGAAAGAGAGCACTGGGAAATCGCAAAACTGCACCTCAGCTGTAGGGAACTCGGCTGTTCCTGTAAGAGGGCTTAGCAACCTGGGAAACACTTGTTTTTTCAACGCAGTCATTCAGGTAACGTTGTTTGTCACGTGCTGCCAAACGGGATAAGATTTTAGATTTATTTTAATCACGTTCATCATTTATTTATTTATTATTATTTTGCAGAATCTTTCTCAAACTCAACCATTAAGAGAGACTCTCAACAAAGTGGTTGAAGAAAAAGCAAGTGTTGACATTAAACCCGCTGCCTCTGCTGATCTGGTGTGTTGTCCTTCTCATGTCTGGTTTTAAACAAAATCACAATACATTTCTCACCAGGTTTTACATGGAGGTTTTTCTCTGTTTTTTTTTTTCTTTCTTTATCATTGCAGGAGCCTATGGTCGTGCAGTTAGACCAGCCCGGATCCCTGACTTTGGCTATGTGTCAACTACTTGGTGAGATCCAGCAATCCAAGAAGGGTGTGATAACGCCTCGAGAGCTGTTCACGCAAGTCTGTAAAAAGTGAGGGCAGCAACTCTTCAAGCTGGAAATCTTCCTTAAGATCTGTTTAATATATAACTTTTTGCATCGGTGCGTTAGATGTTATTCATCCTTTTCATGTGATCCTTGCAGGGCGGCCAGGTTCAAAGGATTTCAGCAGCAAGATAGCCAGGAGCTGCTGCGCTACCTGCTGGATGGGATGCGAGCTGAGGAGCATAAAGTGTGCATTAAATTTTCAACTATCTATTTCACAACAGTTTAAAAGAAAAAAATGCAAGCCCTCACAGTATATTGATTAGGATTCAGCCGTAGCGACTTGAACAACAGAATTATTCCTCCTCATTGGTAGAAAATCAGTTTTAACATTTTTATCACAGATTGATCGTGTGTTTTTGGCTCACCTCTAACCCACTACCCAACCAAAAGCAGTAGTTTTAAAGGGCGTAATCTATGTGTGATGAAACTGAAAGTACGAGTATGTGAGCTTGCTAGAAGGCTCATGCCAGAGCTTCAATTGTGTCTACGTGCTCTCTTTATGGTTAATCAATGCATATTCTGTCAGTCATATTCAGTTTGTCTTTACAGAGAGTAAGTGCAGGCATAATGGAGGCTTTGAAACAATCAAGCAAAGGGGCAGAAGGTGAACAGCTGAAAAAAGTTGTTAAAGGTAGGACATTAAACATCTGTCTAAAATGTATTACTATGGTATAAGAGTGTGCTTGTGGTTTATTTCGTTGATAATCATTGGTCTCTAACAGTGAAAGTCTGTTTTCAGAGTATGAGAAAAATGGATTTCCAAAGAACTTTGTTGACCAGGTTTTTGGTGGAGAACTAACCAGCACTATAATGTGTCAGCAGTGCAAAACGGTAGGAACTGTTGTCATAAACACGAAAAGAAAAACATCCAGTCCTGCAGATGTCACTCTAAACAGGGTTTGCTACTTCGTTGTTACAGGTGTCTGTAGTCACGGAGATGTTTTTGGATCTTTCCCTTCCTGTTTCAGATGAGGTAAAGTTGGTTTTTAAAATGTTTTCATCAGAGATTTGTCTGAGTTTACATGCCCATGCCGTCCTGTAACATCCTTGTACAGGCATACAGAAAGAAGAACCAAAAAAAAGGAGTCCAGAAGAACAGTGAGTCGAGCCAGGATGACAGAAGCAGTCCTGCTTTAAGTAGCACAAACGATAACATTCCCACTGGGGCTGGAAGCAAGTACCAGCAGAAAAAGGCAAAAAAGCAGGCGAAGAAGCAAGCAAAGGTATTTAAGTGAATTGAAGTAATGACTTCTTTTGCCTTAATTCATGTCTTTGGTAGATGCAAGTAAACTGAATTGTCACAATGATCAACAGCATCAAAGAAGGCAGCAGAAGCTTGAGAACAGAGTTACTTTAAACAGTCTGACGGACCAAACAGAAAGTGAACAATCAAGTGCTACCTCAGATGCAAAGGATGAGGAAGATGCTACCAATGAAGGAAATGAGGAAACCCCACTGAGTGAACCAAATCCTGCTCCAACCAATGTATCTGAACAAGACCAGAGTGTTGAGCTGGAAAAAGAGGAGGACAAAGATTCAGAGACTGAAGGCGACTCGGTGGCTACATCGTCTGTCAGCAATCGTTTCACTGTTTTGTCAGATGGGCAGCAGTCGCAGGACAGCGCCTTATGTGATGAAATATCCCACATCGATCAGGAAGGAGAGGTGGACGCGGAGCTGGTGGATAAAATGGAGAAAGTGACCCTCGATGATGCTTTCGTTGAAGACTCTGATGCTACAGAACAAGGCGTGGAAAGTGAAGATGACGCCCTGGAGGCTAAAGAATATACTGTAATAAACCAAGACCCAGAACTGGCCTTCCACACACTGGCTGCCAGGACAACCCCAGAGAAGCAGGAGTGTTCAGTACAATCATGTCTTTTTCAGTTCACAGAAGTGGAAACCCTCACGCAGAGCAACAGCTTGCTTTGTGTTACCTGCACTAAACAGCAGCTGAGAAAAGACAAAGGCGGAGGTAAAAATCTATTCTCCATAATAATAATAATAATCATTACCCACTTCAAACATACTTTTGTATTCCTAGTACAAATTGAGTTTCCATTTTAGAATAAATAAAGCTCATTGTTGTTGTTTTTTGATTCAATTAGAATCCAAGAAGAATATCTACACTGATGCCTTAAAGCAAATGCTGATCTCCTGTCCCCCACCTGTCCTTACCCTTCACCTGAAGAGATTTCAACAAGTAAGAAAGTTGGAGGAAATGTGATCATTTTGAACATATTTGATCCAACTGGCAGTCATCAAAGCTGTTTTTATCCTCAGAATTACAAAAGAAATATGTTAAAGAGCATTCAAACCATTCTTGATCTCTTTTTAAGGCAGTGAAAAACGTTGTGGTTGGAATTGTTATATAATTTCTGTTGTTTTCCTCTAGAATGGATACAGTATTTGTAAAGTGAACAGACACGTCCATTTTCCCATGATTTTGGATCTTGCTCCTTATTGTGCTACTAAATGCAAGGTTAGTATGGAGGGTAACAGGACCATAAAGACCCTTGTTATTGTAATGCCTATGGAGTAACAATTTATTTACTTTTTCCTACACAGAACTTCTCAGAGGGTGATACTCAGATTTTGTACAGTTTGTATGGTATTGTAGAGCACAGTGGAACAATGAGGTCGGGTCATTACACAGCCTATGTTAAAGTTCGACCTAATTGTCCTAGACCCTCATCCAACGGACTTGCGTCAGAAGGTAAGTTGGACATTTCTGTCTATGAAATGATAATTTGCTGCTGAAACAAAATTATCTTCAACTCATCATTTCCTTTCAGGAGATTCAGAGCCTTCTGTGGGATCCTGGTTCCATATCAGCGATACAAGTGTTCAGCCTGTGAGCGAGAGTAAAGTCCAGAGCTGCCAAGCCTACCTCCTCTTCTACGAAAGAATCATCTAACTGAACTGTGCCTATATGCTCAGGAAATACAAACAACCAATCATCTGCTGCTTCAGCTCCAGTGTACATGGGATATCAGCTGGGGGCTCTCATGAAATTGTATTAATTCTGCGGAAGGGGCATTTGATAGTGCTGACATTTTTTGTTACAAGAGTTGCAAGACATTTCTATATATTTTCAGAATTAAATGGAAAAAATGCACTAAACTAATAAGATAAATGGAAATTTGAGATCAAATTGTATCGAATATAATTTTTCTTGTTTGTTTTTTTTTTAATTATTTTTTATTGTCATATAATTAAATACTCCAAACAGAAGATGTATCTTAATCAGTGACTAACTAATGCGGGCTTTCTAACGTTCATACTGGGCATGCGTAGTAAGTGCGGTTCCTGGTCCTTATGTCACATGACGCGAGGAAAGTAAAGTAGTGCTCCGGACGTGCAGAAATTCCAAATTTTACAAATGTCAGTGTCACTTAGCTAACATGGCAGGTCAGTGAACATTTGCTCTTTTCGAATTAACACATCTAAATAATAATAAAATTCCTGTTTCTGGGATGTTTTTTTTGTGCCGATAACAGACGCGTTTACTCGCCACATTTTGAACCGCTAATGGTCTGGCCTAGCCAAACGTCTGTGTGTTTAAGATTAAATACAGTTAAACGTCAAAATTAAAACGGTCTGTATCGTAAATGACATGATGTGTTTGTTCAAGCCGAATGTTTTCCCTACCCTTTGCCACCAGGCCGAGTTGAGTAAGTTGGCTAAACATGAGTCAGCATTTCAGCTTTCAACTTGAAGTACACGTTGAAACATTAACATTTAAACTAATATATTGTACAAGTGATCTGTTGATCGATATCGTGACATAAACCATCTTGCAAACAGTCGAATACAGCGTGTCATATTTATATATTTTGTTAGGCGGATGTCTTGCTAATTCTTCTTTCACAGTATTAGCACATTTTTTAATTATTTTTAGCCCGAAGTATCAAACTTCCTTTTTTTTCTCCTTTTTTGTGCTGAAGTTGAAAATATGTTGCTTCACAGTGGCAGCACATACATTATCTACATTTTATTATGGACTTTAATTATTTAAATCATTTCAAATCGTATTTTTACTACTGAAAATAAGCATGCTGAAGCATCTTATGTAACTACGTTGTTTGACTACCAAATAGGTATACTGCAAAAGCAGATTAAGTTACTGATCTGTTGTAATATTGAAAAAAAAGAGGAATCTGCTTTACGCAGTCATAATTCATCTTTTGTTAGGTAGGTAATGAGTAATGTCAAAGTGTCAAATTTGTTCTATTTTTCAATGGATCATCCATATCATGAACATTAAGGAAACGTCTACATTGAGCCTCTGGCTAAAGACAAAATCCAAAAATCTACTGACATGAATTCAACAACATGCAAAGTGAGAGTTGCATTGCCAGCAAACTGACTCTTCCCCATTTACTTCTAACTCAGTCACTTAGAACTCAAAAAAAACGTTTCACGTGAGAGTTCAGACGTTTTAAAAACATTAATTTCAAGCATTTAGAATATGTAACAATTATGAATTAAGTTTTAGCTAGTATACTAGTTAACCCTTTTGCACAATAAAATGTCATTCAGGTAAAAAAAAAAAAAAAGAAGAAAGAAAGAAAAGTTTAGCAGTAGTCCAAAGGGACTTATGAACCCATTATTACAGACAAACAGCCCAAAACATGGGATTAGAATACCAGTGGACAATTTTGAGAAGCAGCAAATGCTGAGTTTACTTTCACTTTTGCATAAAAAGTGTTTTAGGACTTTTCATTCACCTGTCAGAATTGAGGATTATCATTTGGTGTTGGTTGACTGTTAGAACATCACACTAAACTAAATTGTCTAGTAGTACACTGTGACAGTGATGCTGTTCTGATTCCTCCTTGCTCCTCTTGTCGTACAGGCTGAGCTCATAAGAATCATGACCCTCCAAGCTCCACGCATGTCAGTGTTCACCTTTCAGTCTGCCGTGCATAGCACCCATGTTCTCCAGTGTCTGAACGAACAGAGGCAACAGGATGTTTTGTGCGACGTGACCGTGATGGTGGAGGACAGGAGTTTTCGGGCCCATTGCTCCATCTTGGCCTCATGCAGCGATTACTTTCAGAGTAGGGTGACCAGTATTAACAGACAGAAACCCATTATCACCTTGCCGGACGAGGTTGGTGCTCTGGTGTTGAGTCATATGATTTTGGTGGGACAAAAGGAAAAAAAAGAGATTCAAAAGTGCTAATTATTTGGTGTGTGCATGGATGTCTTTATTACAGTGTCACTAATGTTTCATGCTGTTCAGTTTAGTTGCTCTATTTTAAAGTTATAATGTGTAAAGATTACTTTAAAAACTTTTGGTAGACTGTTATTGAAGAACAGGTATAAATCATCCCTGCTAAAATGGATAGCCTGTACTTGTTGTCGAGTTGGTCAAGTTTCTTTGTAGTAGTGTGACTTTTATTGTTGTTTTGTCCACAGGTGACCGTGGAGGGATTTGAACCTTTGCTTCAGTTTGCCTACACATCAAAGTTAGATTTCACCAAAGAAAACATTCATGCTGTTCACAGGAGTGCTGAGTTTTTAGGGTTTCACAACTTGGAGACAGCTTGCTTTGATTTCCTCGTCCCAAAGTTTTCTAAGGGTAAAAAACCCTCACAGGTGGTCAGGCATAGAAACTGCTGTCAGAGCTGGGAGCACAGTGCCAGTTTTGGCTCCAGTGCAGACAGTAGCCAAGCAGAATCATTTGACTCACACGGCTCAGCACCTGCAGTAGGTGATGAGCAAACAGACTTCCCATCACGGGGTCCTCAGAGCACACAGGGTCAGACAAACAGTGGGAAGGAAGACTTTTGTTTGGAGAGCTGCGGGCCACAAATGGCTCCCTTATCTCTTGAGTTAGCAGCAAATGGTGTGTGCCCCGTGTTGTCTCTGCCATGTCCGGGCACTGACAAAGAGGACCATCCCTCTCCGTTTTGCGAGAAAGATATTTTGCAGATGGAAGATGTGTGTAATCAAAGTCAGCTGAGTTTGGCAGGTTGCAGCTTACACTGCGAGCTGTCAGCAACAGGGGATGTGAATCCACAAGAAATCATTGAGCCGGCAGGCAAAGATAATGAACAAACTATTGAGATGCTTGGTGCTGAAAACAACTGTAATCCCAGCTCATGTCCACTCAAGACATCAGGGGTGGGAGATTGTACTGCAGTATTAGAGCAGAGTGAGACTCGCCTTGAGCAGGGAATTAAAGGTGACCCTCCAGACCCTACCTTAATAGCCATAAGTCAGGAAGAGGGATATGAGGACCGAAGTCGTGTGGAGAGGGAAGTGGCCGAGCATCTGGCAAAAGGGTTTTGGTCTGATCTGTGCACGTCTCAGGCTACACCACAACCCACTGATCCAGCGAACCAAAACAGTATGGCTAAGGCTTCAGACTTCCACTGGCTAAAGCAGCTGGACCTCAGTTCCAGTGTAGGAGACTGTCCCTTCCTCAGGGACCTTGGATCAGGTGATGATCCTGGTGCAAACACTGACAGCTTGTCCCAAGCAGAGAAGAGTCCCTACATGTCCTCCTCACTGAATTCAGGGGATGAATCCGAAATGGACACAGATGGAGATACTGAGGCCAACAACAAAAGAGCAGCAGAGGTCACTGTGATACACAACATAGTTTTGCTCTAAGTGAATTATTTCATGAGATGAAATAAATCAAATTTCCTAACCTCTTTTCCACAGATTCAGCTACCATTCCCAGTGGAACAGATCTCAGAACTGAGCAGGAGTGCTTTCCAACAGCTTCTGAGAGACCATCGCCTGACTCCAGATCAGCACGAGTTTGTCCACGATGTCCGTCGACGAAGTAAAAACCGGGTCGCTGCACAGCGCTGCCGAAAGAGGAAGCTGGACAGTATACACCAACTTGAATGCGAAATCAAAAGATTAGTAAGTTCACTTTGACATATCCCGTCCTCTCAACTTCACAAACAAAATGTGATTCAGTTTATTTAACTATTATTACTTTAATGTTTTCTTTTATTTTTTTATTGAACCTACCAGGAGCAGCTTGTTCAGTTGAGCACTGCTTAAAAGAAAGGTCCAGCAAAATTTGACATAAATAGATTCAAGTTCAGCCAGTTAAAATACTATCAGAACAATGCAGCCACATGAGGACAATACAGAACTCAAAACATGACAGTAGTTGCAATTGCAAGTTGAACATGCTCTTCTGCCAGTTTAAACAGCAACTTGTGTAATTTGCTCTCCTGTAACATGATCTGTCACAACCACATCTGCTCTGTTTGTCCTACTGCACACACTCAGGCAACAGCCGCTGAGTATTTAATGGCAGAAATGTGGATGAAATACAGCAATGAATGGGTTAAAAGAATGGCTTTTTTAAGGATCTGAATGCTCTGTCCACCACTGGCTTCTCCATGTGTGCTTGAATGACTGTTTAGGTATATTTTCATTCAATCAGGTACTTAATCTGCACTTCTGTTGGCTATATTTGATTATGGCTCAGGTGGCATGTCTCTTACAGATCGGGGTCTCTGAGGTCCAAAGGTTTTGGGTGGTTATGGTTTTATAACCCAGTTTCTTGTTTTTGGCTTGATGTCATAGATGTGGTTGCTTATTCTGTCACAAGATCAGGCAGTGCTGATTAATCAGATAAACTGACAATATGTGGTACAAACAGCGACACCCACTGGCGAAAATCAGTATAGTTGAGCGTAATGAGGGTTGAGCTAAGGCTAGGCTATTACATAATAATTATTGCAAAATGTGGTGTTTAAAAAAAAAGTTCATATACAGCAATAAAGGATGCTGTTTGCTGTTACTCTCTCCACAGAAAAGTGAGAAAGAGCGGCTGATTCAGGAGCGAACAGAGCTCGAACAAAACCTTGAGGAAATGCAGCAGAACCTGTGTGGGCTGTGTAAAAGTATGAGCATCGAGCCGGGCTCTGATCAGGACCACTTGCAGCTTCTTGCCAAACTTTCTTCATCAGACTTCCCCCTCACCTCCCCAGTCCTTGCGGAAAAAAACGAAGAGTCCCAGATCACCTTAGATATAGTAAGTTCCACCTCAGAGTGTGTTCGAAGTGGAGCGCCATCAGAGTTGGTTGAAACTACTGCACTACAGACCTGCACAGAGGATGCGAGCTGCCCTGTTTCTGCATCCTTGCTCAGTGCCTGTTTGAATATGACCAACAGCTTATGATTTTGCTTCAATTTCACGGTTATTTCAAGTTATGCAGGACCACAGAGCAAACTGTTGACAGTTACTTGATACTGTAATCTTCTTGGATAGACTTCTCTTCCCTTTTTAGCCTGATAGGAACATCTTAAATAGACATATAGATATCAGTATAATTGCTTTTGATGTGTTTCTAATTTCATTGAAGTAAACACACAATACTGTATTCATCATTTTGAAGGTGCAAGCAATTTTCAGGTAATTCTTAAAGATTTCCTTTATAAATTAGGACTTTAAAATGAGTCTTTGAATTAGGTTATTTTTTCTCAGGGAAACTAATAACCTATTTTATATCTTACTGCACAACAACACTTCTCACATTCAAACTTCCACAAATGTTTGTGTCATCTTCAGTTTTTGTTTTTATTTAGATTTTTTTTTTTTTTAACCATTAAGCTTTATCTTTAAATAAATCTGCACCGAACTAACAGGATTTTTTTTTTTACAGAATTTAACTTTAACACCTAAACTGATCAGTGCAAGTCATTGAATGAGTTGGTTGCATTTGAATTCACTGTCAGCTTCCCTTGAGCTTTTATTTTTAGGAATGGTTCTCAAGAGTGTGAAAATGTTACAGGTTAGCATTATTTTAATTAAATGTGCCTTTTACTGCACTATACTATGAATTCAAAATGAAAAGTATTATTTGTAAGTCCTTGTCTGATGCACTGTTGCACATTAACCCACGACTAATAACAATGGCATTCTGTCACATTTAGGTCTGTGTGTATGTTGAGTATTTTTTATTTAAAAAGAAAAATCCTCAGTCACAGATTTAAATAAACATTTTGTTACCTTTAAGTGTTTTCAGTTCACAAGATGTGGTAAATTTCCATCCCATTTTCTTGTATTTGCAGTTACAGGTTTTGACCAGTAGATGGATGTGCAGCTCCATTTGGCCGGTTTGGCAGAGCTCTGAATAGAATTGTGAAACTGTGTGACCTTTACTTTTACAATGTCTTTATAGCTGTCTTTTGGACATTTGTATGCAAATTTATGCAGTTGTAGAAAATACACCAAAAACGTTTGTTTTAAGAAACATAAAACAGCATGTAGGATTGCATCTGGTTGAAGTTGACACTTTAAATAAACATAAAGGAAATAACTTGTGATTAATAAGTTAGTTAATTGTTATACCAGTTTCAGTGCAGAACTGCAAAGAAGCATTAGAGTATATTAAGTAATGGTTAAAATTAAGGACAGACTCAGTTGACCGCAGTGTGAAGAGGAAAGATAACCAGAGGCGCTGTCCCGATTGTTTGAATGGAGATAGCTTTACATATATATATATATATATACACACATATATAGATACACGCATACATAACAATTACTACCTACTCGGGTCTAAGTCAGCAAGGAAAACCTACAACAATATGCAGGTTAGGTAGCTAATTCAGGGTTACCCTTATGTAGTACTTTAGCTGTTCTTCCATGGAGCTGGGGTGCTGCTTGTTAAATAGGGGGACATTGATTGGCAAATGCAGCACAGGTGTGCCAGTGTGTCCCTCACTGGTGCTGTTTCCTGAGCCGCTGCATCCTCCTGCAGCTGGGCGAAACCACACCCCACCACCACAAATGCATAACACCATCCCATCAACCCAGCTGTAATGCAGAACCACGCTGTTTCCGTGCATCAAGTCCTTGTTGAGACGATTTCAAAGGAGGTAAAATGACTCATGTCACAGATGAGTGCCTCTGCAAACATGTCAGGTTTGCCGTTCGCAGTACAGCCATGTCAACTTCTCCCGAGTAATGGCAAAAGAGACATGCAGGATTTCACTGTTGTCTTCAGACATTTGTGCGGCCGCAGTGACTAACCATAAATTCATCACTAAATTTTATTGGGTTTGTCCTGGAGGCCAAGTGAATGTTCCTCCAAGATGTCACATCCTTGAGACCAAATATAATAAACATAATACATGCGGCTACAGCTGTCACTGGCACAGAGATGTAGAAAAATGAATTCAATTCAGCGCTTATGCTTGTATCACCAGTAACATTCCTCACAATTTATTTCTTGAAAAGATGTACATCACATTCAAACCTCCAAAGATCCTTTGATTCAAAACGTAATTGTAAAATCCAACAGAACTGACTTACTGGTATTTTTGTTGGTAGTGGTGTAAGCTGCAAACCTTGGTGAGAATCAGCTCTTGAACTTCCAAAAGAAATCTTGGGAAAACCCTGGAATTGATCCATGAAACTCATTTCAGTGATCTTGGGACAGGGCAGACAAACCTTTACCAGAAGGTTGCTGGTTTCATCCCCATGTTCCCAATTTACGTGTGAAAGTGTCCGTGAGTAAGATCCTGAACCCCACATCGTCACCTGTGTGCGTTCCTTATCTAAGTCTTGAATAAAAATGACTAAATCAATGCAACATAACGACTGAGACAAGAAAATATTTTTTTAGAAGGTTCTGTGAAAAATGTTTGTGATGTTTTTGCCCTTTCGTATAGTGTTATCTTGCTTCTTTTGAAGTAGCTGATAGTGAAGGAAAAACCAATGACCTCACACCAAAGTCCTCAAGGTTAAAATATTAATTAGACTACAAACCATAACACAACTTGAAAGACCAATCCTTGAAAAGTAGTCATGCAGACACACACCAACACACAACTCAATTAAACTGCACCTTAAATTCAGAAGAACTAGATTATAATAGCACCAAAGATTAAAAAAAAAAAGGTGTGATACTTTGACGTCAGTAAAAAGAGGAATTAAGTTGATGCTCGTCAAATACCAACTTCAAACAGTTGGTCCTATTTATGGTATTCTTTCTTTCCCATATCTTTTATACAGTTTAGATCTTAAAGCATTGTAGTGCAAAAGTAAGATTATCCTCTTTTGAAAGCTACAGGACGAGAGTTGATTTGAGGCTGAAGCAGCTGTGCAGCAAAGCAAGGTCAGAGGCCCGTAATCCACGGCCTCATTCATGCTAGATTAAAAACCTGCTCCGAGTTTTGATTAAGAACGCAGGGTTAGAAGATTAAAGACCAGCAAACAAAATGAAAGCAGTTAAAGCCCAATCCTGGAATTCATCAGAATACCAAAACCTTAAACAGTTATAACGTGAGATTAATGCGCAGTCTGCTGTATCTGTGTTGTGTTTTCTGTGTCAGAGCCTGTAAATTTCTTCTTTCCTCACAAATCTGGAAAATCTTCCACTTCGTACTGTTGCGTTACTATCCACTTCTGACTCTTTTTTTTTCTGGCTCATTCATTGTTTTTGTAATTCAAAGTTTTTCACTTTGTATTTTCATGCTTTGACTCGGAAAATTTACTTCGCTTTGAACATTTAATTTAGTTATTTTTTGCTTTTTCCCAGTATAGATTCTGTTTGCTTGTTATTTCTTTTATAAATGACTCTCGTCAGAATCCTCAGACACACTTTCCCTGCAGGAATTAGGAAATAGGAAGCAAAGGAGGCAAAAACAAGATTAAAAAACTGAAACATCTGGAAAGTTGATTGCTTTTTTGTTTTTTAAGCTATTTTCATTAAAGCTGAAAACGATACTAAAAATGACACTATTTAACTCCTTACCTCATGCAGATGCCGCATCAACATTTTCTAGACACATAAGTAGAAGTTGTTGTTTTTTTTTATAAATTTGAATTAACATCGTGGGAAAATCAGTAATTTTCAAAAAAAAAAAAAAAAAAAAAAAAGGCTGTTTACTTCTCAAATAGTTTCAAACTCATGTTTTATTTTGTTCAGTGTCTCCAAAATAAGTTTTACTAGAAGTTTTAAGTTTGCCAGAAAAGTTTTGAATCTAAGGTCTGAGATTGTGACGAGCATTCATAAATTAGACTTCCCATAAAAGCAGTTGTTTGTTTTGTTTCTTTTTTTTTTTGACTCAGATACAAATGTTACTTAATATGTCCCTTTTAAGATGCAGCAGCACTTTAAAGATTGAGAGTGAGATTATTCCCCTGCATGAATGACCGCTTTATGAGGATGGACAGGACAGATAGACTGACACTGATCCTGAACTGGGAAATATCAGTGTTACAGTGGAAACGTATGAGACACACAACATATCAAAATAAAGAAAGAAAGAAAAATGAAGTAGAAGAACAAACAAAGATATTTTAAAGCTATGCTACCAAACCAGGGCAGTTTGCTCTCTCACAAGGTAAACTGGATGAAATGCCAAGTGGATGAAAAAGAAATACAGATCTTCATCAAAGTACCAAGAATTTAAGGAAAACAGGAGTCTCCTGGAGTTGGGGGGGGGGTTTCCATGGGGCCCCGGCTGGGGACAGGTGACCCCATGGATTATGATGCCGTGTCCACCTTCATTCTGAAAGAAGATAAAATAGTTAATGAAAAAAAAAAATCACAAAATCCGATCACTGAACCATTACAACAGAATCAAACAAAATACTTTATAAAATAAAATTGGCCTTTGCCTACATCAATTGCATCAGTCATTTTCCTTCCTATTGACTGAAAAGAAAACCAGTTGTACATAAATAGAATAGCTGTATAGACTTCTGCCTTATATCCAAGAATATAGAATAAAGGATTAGACATCCATATAATATTGACTTTTTTTCTGGCATGGATCAAAATCCCAGAGAACACAGCAGTTGTAATCAATCACAGATCAAGATCTATTACTTCCTTTCAAAGTCTTAAGCTGATGACCTACTGCGTCCTAAATGATTACTTGCTGAAGTCACAATGAACTTCACTTTGGGCTAGTTCTGAGAAGTGACTTGTGTCCCATTGACAGGATTATATAAATCAGGACCTCAATACTGTAATCTTGAAGATAAATGAGAGGAAGCAGGGGACCTGCCAACCCCAGCTCGCTAGAACCCTGATCTGCAGCAGTCGTGGTAACAGCTGGCTGTACAGCAGCAGATTACACACACATTTATGCTCCTGCTTTAACAATCCTTCTTGTGTTGCATTTTAGAACGATAGATGAACACATTGTACACTGGTTTTAATTAAATTTGCTATTGTGAGGTTGTCATTTTTGTGTTCAGTTTAAAAAAAACCCAAAACAAATAAAATAAAAATCAAGCATTTCAGGGGTTCAATAATATCTCATCTTGAATGTATAGTTTGGTTTGAATGTTTGCTGATTTGTTCTAGCGTAAAACGTAACTGCTGCTTCTGAGCTGAGAAACGTAAATTCTAATCTGCTGCAGTATTTAAACTGTGAAAAGGCCCTGAGGATTGTTTAAGATCCTCGCACCAGATTAAGTTTTAATTTCATGATGTTGTTGTTTTTATATATGTATATATATAAGCATTTCCTTGTTTGTTGCAACTAAAACTTTTACTTTGAGACTGTGGCAACAGGACCATCTTTACCATGAATTTTTAAACATCAAAGTTTTTTTCCCCCCTTCAGATTATATTATATTATTATACAACTTTCAAAGTTACAGCTCCATGATATGCCTGCAGGTTTTATTTTGTTTTCCCTCAAAATTGATACAATTGTTCTTTTATTTTAAGGAAATATGTTGCAAAAATCTAATTGTTTCATTATAGTTATATCCCCCAAGCCACATGTGCATTTGGGCGCTATTAAATAAGTATGTGCAACAAAAGAAACAAAGAAAGGTCAGATTTTGTAAAGTTTCAGGAACATTTGGCAGATGCTTTTATCCAAAGCGACTTACATACAACATAATGAAGCCACAGGAACATAGTAAATTACCAGTAAGTGCAGTACGTCATTGCAGCTAGGACACAATTCAAGTGCAGTTTTGGAAGTTGAATAGAGAACGCAGCTTACGACGGAAGGCATTCATAGAAGACGAGTTTTCAAGAATGTCAAGAGAGACGACTTTGACCTGGTAGCTACTGGTGAGGAAACAGTCTCGCCTGATACTGCCTTGTATGAAGGGAGGGCAGGGTCTACAACACACGAGAAAGGGTGCCTTTACAACTGCGGTCATTGTTTTATTCATTTATGTTTTATTCGGACGGCCACTGTAGCTCAAGAGGTGTGACACAGGCTCATCTGGGTTGATCAAAAACCAGATGTGCCGCCGCATTCTGGATCTTCTGGTTCTTATCACATGAGCTGGAAAGCCAGTAAGGAGGGCATCGCAGTAATAAAGGCGGGATGTCACCATGGCCTGTACCAGAGGTTGTGTTGCATGTTGGGTCGTGTATGGTCTTATTTTGTGTTTGCTGTAGAGTGAAAAGCTACACAACTGGGAAACTGTAGCAATGTGGTCAGAGAAGGATAACTGGTCACCCACCATGACACCCAGGTTCTTTGTGACAGCAGCAGAGGCAACTTATGAGGAACGTATGTCCTGCATTTGAAGATAAACCAGTTTGGTTGCACATAGAATCCAGTTAGAGTCCACATGGATAAGCAAAGGTTGGGACACCATAGAACCTGTGGACAAACCCACAAGGACACCACGGTGCAGCTCTCTTTTAGCTGACCACATCTAAACGCTGGTAGGGTTACTATGCATTGCTGTAATGACTGAGTCGCCGGTCTAATGCCATTACAATACTGATTTCAATTCTGACATCATCCTGAATGTGACACAAACCCTAAAATGTCGAGACGAAACAAGAAAGATTTGAGGAAGAACAATTTCATTGCATTTGCAGGGTTTTCTAATCTATTTGGGCAGCTACGGGGGTGTGCAACGTGCGTTGATCCAATACCTTACGAGGAGGCTTTGTGAAGCCAGATTAAAACTACAAGATTTTTAAGCCTGAAATTCATGTGGCAGACAAATTTGGTGGTCGCTAACAAATGACCTAGATTTAAGGCAAAACAGCATTCCAACAGTGGCCACCAATGACTGAGTGTGAACGCTTCAACGATTGTAATTTGTGAGCTACACTGACATGTTGTGGGCCCTGACGAAAATATCTGGCATGATTAAGTTCATCCTTTGTAGGAATCAGTTAAGGAAGAGTGTTTCAGTGTGCAGTCAAAAGGAGCAAGAAGGAGTAGGAATACAAAAGATGGGATGGAGGGAAACAAGAGAGATACCCAGAAGAAATCTGCAGGGACCAATGAAAAGGTCATTTAAAATAAACAAAAACAGACAAACTAGTTCGGGGGTTAAGTCAGTTGGGTAGTGTGAACCCACTGCAACTGCAAAACTTTATACCACAAGAAAGCCACATCGTGTGGTGTGCACAATACAACAATCCAAAGACGCTTTAGTCTGAACTTAGCTTAAAAAGCTAAGTCTGGATACAATGGTAGTCTAATCAGGGTTGGGAACGGGCAAAGGGGATTCAGGAATACGAAAAGCAACTTCACTAAAAGCCAAGTAGTTTGTTTGAAGTTAATAATAAAGCGCACAATGTGAATATGCCCCTTCAACCGTGGAGATAGACTTTTAAATACATAAGCATATGAAAAATAACGTATGTAGTAAGACAAGTTCTCCGAAGCGAAGACACGCAATTATGACAAGAATAGCCGAGGTTACCAAACACATAGCCCCTACCAGCATGACTGATGTGTGGCCCAAAGACATTCAAATAAAAGTTAGAAAACCTTCAAGTGTCCCATTCAAATTTGTTTTAAAAAAAAAAGGTGCAATTAAAGCATGAAAAAACATCACTTTTCCATGATCTCAGATGTAACTCCAGATTTGATACAATCCCAAATATTTGTACATTAAAATGTTTTTTATTCACTGAAGAAGAGAACACTAGAAGAGAACCATCAAAACCAAAAGAATCAAAATGCTGCTGTAGTCTCTCGCTCATCCCCGTCGTGGTAATACTCGAAGTCTTGAATCAAACTCGAACTTCCATTTCTCGGTTCTTGAAGACATTTTAGTCTCAGTCACCGTCAGTCACCCCGTTTTTTTTTTTAAACCACCTTTTTTCTGTTTGAGGAACCAAGAAAAGGAAGTCCAGCCTCAATTCAAACCTTTAAGAGCAAAAGAACAAAACCAAACAAAACAAAATTCTAAATCAAATGTGAAAATATATAATGTTCTCACATACCTTTAGTCAAACAGTTCCAACACAATGAAATGTATACATGCATTTCCATAAACTTCATGTACAACTTCAAATACAAAAGAGTAAAGACGTTGGGCTCCTTCATGCACTGCTACTGAGCACCTAAATCTTGAGGAGACTTTTGAAAACATCTGTCAGTTAATTAATGAAAACCTCTAAAACCCATCCAAAATCACACCTGGTTCGAGCTCCCGAAATGAACCATTTACCATCATTTACTCACAATATCATGACATGACAATGTATTTCTTTCACACAGAACAATGTTTAATTTTGAGAAGAAGAAAAAAATAAATCAAGGCCCAGGTGGTCATGTGTCACAACGTCAGAAAAAGGGATTCTCATGCATTCTTCCAGTCAATACTAACGTGTTTTGCGCTCTACAAAAACTACTAAAAACACAAAAATTCCTTGTTAAATGTTTTGATTGTAACAATGCAGTTTTACACATTCAGACTTGGATTTTTTATTGGCCCACTTATTATTGTAGTCAATATTGCAAGACAATGTTAACACAAAATGTGTAATAGGTGCATAAAAGTCTTCCAGCCCCATATTGTGTTAATACTTGTTGTGCCATTCGCACTGGCCAACGCTAACCTCTTCAATGTCCAAGTTTTTCCTGGATTTGTAAATAAACTCTCCAATTGCAACAAAAACTGAAAGGACTAGTCCAGCTGCCAGCACAATAAAGATTCCCCCTATGTTCTCCACACCCAGGGCACTGGCTTCTTTGCTGTCCTCTTCTGGACAGCCATTCCCTCGCCACCATTTCTCCTTCATCATGTGCAGTTTCCCTTCTTCCTGAAGTTGCAAGATAGCAATAGTGACCTTGTCTCTGTAAGGGGAGCCTACAGCGGGAAACACCAGGATTATGGTGAGGCAGTATTTGGGTCGTAGTTTCATGAAGAGACAGAAAATAGCCAATGGCTCACACCGATATTGTCTTACCGATTGGAGTTCCCACGCCGTAGCCCTTTGAATCGATCAAGCCTCCAATCTGTGTAAGGTTGCAGTTGCGCTGGCTGATGTACTCAATGCTGGTAGACTCCATCAGGAGAGCGTAGTCTGTGGTGAGGACCCTCTGAATCCCCTCCCGGTTGTTTTTCACCAGTGCTGTGTTTTTCCTGCTGCTCATGAATGCCCACATTTTCTCATAAGTTGAGATCTTAGATTTCTGTTGAATCGGAATCAGAGTTTATGACAATTATATCTGTGGTCAACAAAACAAAAACAGTTTTAACCAAATAACGCTGATGGATATTTGGCAGTAAAATTCAATATTTTGCTTTTGACTGGAACTATTGTTTTGATGCATGGCCGGAGATGTGATGTGACCAGTAAGCACAAATTGAGTTCATTCAATTTTCACTGGTGCAGTCAGATAAGCTGTTCGATGTGCTTCAGGGAGCACAATAAATTGCCTACAGCCGCTTATTAACCTGATGTACGTGAGCACTAACCTTTAACCCTTCTGTCAACCCAACGAGCTACACAAGATTTGAGGAGATACACAAACTTGGCTCGTGGGTAAAAGCTGTCATTCTAACTGAAATCAAAAACAGTGGATTTGTTTGTATCCCTCCTCAACTGTTGCATAGTTACTTAGTCTAATACCTTAAAAAAAAAAAAAAAAAAAACTAGGGCTACCTTAAAGAAGGTCATGGTGGATCCATCTCTTACGGCACCGTACTCTATTTTGGTTTGCTTGGCCAAGTCATCTGCAGAGTCAATCGGTGAGTCCATTCGTTCCACAGTGAGGAAGGCAGCCAAATTGGCAGTATATGAAGATATTATAATGAGTGTGAAGAACCACCATATTCCACCAACTATCCTAGTTGAGAGGGCCTTAGGCATCAGTTCAGACCCTGCAAGGCAAAAACACAAGGACCTGGATTTCTATTGTATGCAAAAAAAAGCTTCACCAATTTCCCAGACAAACTATGTGTATAAGGTGTTTTTTTAAAAAAAAAGAAAAAGAAAAAAAAGATACTTTTCCAAATGTAAAAAGCATGAAAGACATATTGTGATAACATGGTGTACAACAATAGCAATAAGCCGACCTTGCTGCATAAGTGCTCCAACTCCAAACCAGACACTGTTGATTAAAGTGAAGTTGTTTTCAACCACGTCGGAGTCTGGATTGCAGGGGTGAGGGTTGTACCACTCATATGGAGTGAACCTGATGAGGATGGAAAAAAAAAAAATTCAATAGGTCTGTGGGAACTGAGGACTTCCCACTGAAACATACGTCTAATCTCTCCCGTCAGCTCTTTTTCTTGACATATTTCGAACATAAAAGTCCAGCCAGCCTGACCTTTGCCGTGTTCCCACATCTCTTTTCCTACTGTAACACCCTAATAATGTCAAACCAGCCCTAAAAAGGATTTCTGGCTCAATTCTGGAAAAGCATATAGACGGTAACCAGAAAGTTCACACAAAGGTCAAAGTGTGCATTTGTCAGAGAAAATTGAGAAGAAAAAAAAAAAGATCAAGAAATACATCACAGACTCTAAAGCCCGACTGGTCATGGTCAGCAAATTAGAGCTAAAGTTCATGAGAGTATAATTAAAATGAAAACAAAAGACATTATACAGCTTGTTTGAAGATTTGCCAGTAGTCAATATTTTCCTTCTGAAAAGAACACGGCAGAAAAACGTTTGCAAAGTTGAACCTCATAAACTACAGGACTGCACTTCTGGGACAACGTACTTAATTTTAGATGCCTGGTAGTAATGCACAGTGCCACGTTTACCATGACTGCAAACCAAACATAACGTATCAGCACAAACACCTCGTACCAACGATCACAGCGATGGAGGGCTCATGATTTGGGCTTTTGTTGAAGCTTCAGGACTTGGAGACATGGAGTTGACCACTGTTACCATGACCTATTTCATGATGAATATAATGCAGACGTATGAATCCAGTTCTGTAGATGCAAAGGCCATCAGCTCTTCTCCTTTTGCATCTACTAACAGCAGTTTGCATGACAGTGATGCCAGTTACAAATAGTCATTTTAAAGCCTACAGTCAAATGAAGTTTTTGAATCTTGTCATTTGCTTTAAATAACTATTTAGCTCCTTTTCCCCATTACATTGCCATTATACTGCAAACACTTCACTCAAAACTGCTTTGATTCATGTTTCGAGCCTGAATTTACAGTCCTTATCATCTAATAATAGACCTAGAGTGGATTTAACTCCAGAATATTCCGTTAAGAGAGCCGTGCATAAACAAATACATGCACACGTTAATGAACTAAAGCTAGGCAACGTTGTAAAGGAGAGTGGCCGTGAATTCCTCAACAGAAAATGTGAATCGCTCTCACTCAGAGAAAGTATTAAGGCTATTTCCACATTAATACAATTTCATTTTGCAAGATAAAAATGATTACACCTGGCATCCATATCACTGCAGCGAAAGAAAATGAGAGGGTCTGCTACCAACCTTATTTCAGCTGGGGCATAATGTGGATATTTTAAAAGTAAACATTAGAAAATGATGAAGTGGAGTGTTAGAAATGCAAACTTTGCAGCAGCATTAAAGTTGCTGCTTTAATATTTACAGCCTGGTACAAAAATCAGTTTTAGTCTCTATAGTCTGATTTTACAAACATGACAACTGTGCCACGGGGTGAATTTTTTAAATTTTATTTTTTGATCCACATCAGATAAATTTATATTAAGCAATAAAGCTGTCACCAGCTGTATTCTTTTGTCATGCTTAAATGGGAGCTAGCCATTGACTACAGCTTCATTAAATGGCTTTTTGGAACAAATATTGACTAGGGTGGGCATTGCCTGAATGTACTTAATTTTCCACTCAATTCTCCGTCGTTACTTAATCTTTGTTAAATATCGACAGTATAAGTGCCAAAAGATGGTTCTGAACAATTTTTAATTATAATGTTTTGTAAAGTGGCCTAATCAGCAACATTCTTCAGCCAATAATTGCTCCCTAGGTAGACGTTTACCTGGCAATAACGAACAGCACACAGCTGACACCAAGACATGCCAGCAGCACGTACATCCAGATGTCAGGGGAGAGCGGGTTGAGGAACGAGAACACTCCTGGATTGGTGCCATTTGGTTTGTGGTACAGGATGCTGATTCCCAATGTCATGAAGGGCTTGGAGAAATCTATCACCTTTTCTCTAACATATGTGATAGTAAGAGGGGCCACAGCAAGATCAGCCACCTGGGACGAAGCAGAACCTCATTTAGAAGATGTTGTGGACTATTTCATTGTCCCCTCTTATAAAAATAAGACTCACTGATCGGTACTCACGTGATCAATGAGCTCTCGCACCATGCCATTCCACTCCCCCTTGTCATTCTGGGCTCCATATTTCCCATCTGACACCAATTTTACCTCATAGGAGAAGCCCAAAATGTTGGACAGCTCTTTGAGCAGGTCCAGACAGTAACCCTCAAAGCGGTCATTCCCATAAAGTGGCTTATCAGACTTCTTATACATGACGTAAGGGTTTTCCTGGTAAAACACACAAAAAATGCAACACTTCACTGCAATCAGTTTAAAAGAAAAAGCTAAAATCTAAAAACTAAAACAAAGTTGGCTTCTAAAGAATTCCTTTTCTTCCCATACCAGAATAGTAGTGACAACAAGCGTCCTATTGGCCATTGAATCTGTGATATTTGTGGACGAGTCCTTGTTGGTTTCTGTTAAATTAAGGCCCGTCTGGGAGTTCCAGACACCAATCTGTGAATAGTGATAATAAAAAGAAATGTTAAAAATCCAAGTGACTACACGGGCTGGACATCAAAGATCTATTGCCTGAGGGACCCTCACAAGATCAAGGAAAGTAATACAGAAAAGGGAATAGAAACAGGAAGCAAAGATTTCAACAGGAGAACAAACAGAAATGAGAAACTGATAAAAGGAAAAGCACAGGGAAGGGACACAGAACAATGTCTTATAAAAACTTTACATGTTCATTACAGAAATACTGAGCATTTGTTCCCGCCACTATCCAAATATTATTTTTCATGAAAAAGGGAGAAATCACAAACAGGTTTGGATGTAGTGACTTAGAAAGTTTGAGTATTCCTTTGAGCGTTGAGCAGCTAAAATACAGACCTTTTTCCACACTTTATTTAGGCGGTTGCCCGTCATTGACTTGCAAAAACAATAAGAAGAATGCATTTTAATCACAGAGTCTTGATCTTAAATTTAAATACAACAGTTTCGGTGAATTCTGGCTTCAAGACAAATGTGGAAAATAACTCCTTCAGTAACAGCTCTGACTTAATTTTACCAATTTAACTCCAACCATGTGTTAGTGTCACAGTATCAACTCCCTAATAACCTGCCAAGATTCAGCATCAGTGTGTTTAAGGGAACATCCAAAGTGTGTTATCTTAAAAAGACAGATGCAACTTTGCAGGCTTGTGACAAAAAGCTTCACAAGGTCCCTTATTCAAGTTATAATGTGCACTCCAGCTGTCCCGATTTCAGTATTTTTTTTAAGTAAATTATACCGAATATTGTTTAAAAGACAAAACAAAATGTCATCTTTCTTTAATCAACCCTGCAATACTGTTGGAAGCAGGCTGTACTAGGTGTATAAACCCGAGTGAGATGGTTCACCTTCTCCAAGCCATCTTCCTTCAGGCTGATGACGTCTAAATCAAATTCTTTCCGAAGGCCGTCTGTCTTGTTTATAATTATTTGCCCAGTCAAACCGTTCCATTGTGCCTGCAGTAAAAAAAAAAAGGACAGGAAGACACACACATATATATATATACATATGTATATCTATATACAGATTAATGAAAAATCAAGCATATGCCCAGTAAATGTGAAAACAGTCCCTAGAAAATTAATAACAGATAAATTTAAAAGAAAAAAAAGATTAAACGTTTTTAAGAGAAATGTTTTGCATTGGCCTGATCATTGGTAGACATATTAAATGTGTCTTAAGTCTTTAATATTGTGGACGTTAATGTCAGTGGAGCAGGCCGATATGACCCCTGCCTCGCTGGAGAGCAGCGGGTGGGCAGCTTTGCTCAGAGATATTTAAAAGTCACTTGATAATGAAGTGAGCTCAGCTGATTAACAGTCAAGTTAAATCTCTGTTTCAAAAGGCTCGAAGAAATGAGCTGCGTCTCAATTTTGCACGGATGCGCGGAAACACGTTGCTTCATGAGAAAATCGGGTCTCTTCTAAATATCCGTATTGCAATTCTGACTCAGTTTTTTATGATTTCTCCCACGTATGAAAATATTTTAAATGTGGCACACCATGACTTCATTCTAATCTGAATTGGCTCTCAGAGATTAAATCGGGACGTTCGGAGTGACACAAATCAGATGCTGTCAAGCAAATCAGGATCGGTCATTTTGTAATTTAAATTAATTCCTTTCAGGTCTGCTGGAAACAAAACTGAGAATTCTCAAGATATCACTCCTGGCAGCAGCTCTCTGATTAGACTGCTTCACTCAGTCCTATTGCACACTGTGAGATCTACTTGACCCCTAAGTCCAGATTTATTCTTGTCATTAAGTCTTGTTTTAAATCCTCACCAATCAAAAGTCTCTCTGTCTCGACCACGTGTCGACATCATTACTGTACATGCAGTGATAACATGGATTTAAAATGGATAAGAGTCTGACTTAAACACACCACTGAAGCCTCACTACCTTTGATGATCCATCAGATACATAAGAGATGGAAATCACTCCCTTTTTTTGTCTCCACACATCGGCTTCACCTGGATGTTTTCAGGGCAAAATAGTCAAAGTGCATCTAATTTTCTTGATCTGAGATTTGTTTATAAAACCTTCTTAACAGAATGTGACTTTCTATAATATGTCATGCAGTATTAATTCCTGCATTGTCATGCCACCCCCTCAGCAGCAAAGTGCTGGACGAGCTGCAGCAGCACCTTGGATGCAGCGCTCTCAGGCACCTCAGATAACACCTTGATTTTTTTTTAAATCATTTTTAATTCAAAATTCATCCATGAAGGATTATACTAGCAACTGAAATTTTTTTTGCATTTAATTGAAAATATGCATGAATACATTGGTGTTAATGATAACGTAATCTGGACATCTCAAATGGATCTTAAAGGAACATTTTTGAGTTTAAAAAATAAAACTACCCCATGTCTATTTTTAGGTGGAAAGGAATTAATCCAAGTTTTGAGTTAAACAGCAATATGTGTTTGGAAAAATGTCAATTACGCTTTGCACAGGGGGTAGTGAAGCTACATCAGAATGAATTGCTATTTTAATCCTGTGACAAGACGTAAAAATGTTATTCCACTTACATAATAGAGCGCTTATTGCCCCTAAAGACAACCTGAGTTTAGGTGTATTAAAAGGATTGCTCATACAGACATCTGCATCCAATGAAATGTCCATAAAAGTCGTCCTCTGATGTCCCACCAGTACATGCCAGTAGAGGCAAAAGGAGGAGAGTTCATGGACTCAGGAGGCTTCAGGAGGCCATGAACTCTTATTGCATAGGATCATTACAATAAATCTAAAACCATTGCTTACCAAAGATAACAAATCATTGCATGATTTATTATGGATTATTACTGTCTAATTGTGTCTTTGAGACTGTGATACAAAACAACACAAGTCAAACTGGTAAAATATGAGATCCAGCAGCACTGCTGCATATTAATAAAATATACCAAAATAAATATAAACAACTTGTCAGTTGTAACATTTTTATGGAGGTTACAAATGTCTTGGATTATTATTGAAATCAAAATAAAAATAATGGACACCATTTACAGTGATTTATTAGTTTCGTTTGCAGTTCATTTCCCCGCCTGCCTCCCAGTAGTTCAGACTCCGCTTCGGTTTCACCCACCTCCACCTCTTCAGCCTCCAGTACCCTCCCTCCTTCAGATCATCCAGTATGTACGTATACAGCGCAGCACGCTGACCAGCCACAGCAAGAAAACCACTAAAGCTAATTACTAAGGAAATCTTGATGCGGTGGGATGAGCTGCTTTAGAAAAGCAGTAGACTGTCACCTGAAGTGGAGGCAGGTTCCTGCCAGCACTTACCATGAATCCAAACACTATTTCAGACCAAAAACACCCAATCACTGCAATCAGTGGCTGTTGAATGATTTGCACTAAGTACGATGTGAAGCCTTATGATTAAGTTAAAGAAAATACAATATTGACTGCATGCTGTATATTATTCATCATATATCAGCTATTGTTGAGAATTCTGATTAAGTTAAATATCTGCAGAACCTTTACGGCTAAAAGGGTATTTTATTCACACTCTGCTCTCTGCAAGTGATAAGCAACACACCCACGAGAGCCTATTGCATGTCTACATTAAGGCAGAGATGAAACACTCTCAAAGTGAAAAAGGGATAATTACCATTAGAGAAATTAGATTTTTGTTTCCAACCTGTCTGTTTTCTAACAATGTTTGTCTTGCGTTTTTGTCTCATCTGCTCTTTGATCAATAATTCATGCAGGAATTTATTTTCGCTTCATTTTCAAAAGAGTAAAAAAAAAAGAAAAAGCACTCTGCTTAGTGTATCATTCTTTAAACTTCACAGTGGAACTAGTGTGAAAGCCACAGAAACTGTTATTTGTTCATTCATTTTGAGTCCTCAATTAAGGGACGAACGTAAAAAGGATGTTAATTTTCGTGCTTTTTTAGCCAGCTTCGTTATAAAAAGAAAAACAACATTTTTTTTCTCAACAGCAACTTAAAGAAATTTTAGCCTGAATCTATATAATACAAAGAGGGAGCCATATAGCAACAGTGTGCTTGGCAACAGCTTGACCTCAAATGCACGGCGCCCCAAGATGAGGGGAATCAGAGCGATAACCATGAACTGTAGAGCAACTGAAACCTTCTCATCCCTTACAAGAATGGACACAGATTCCTCCTGCAAAACTGCAAAAATGAGTATCGTCTTGGTCCAAATTGATTAAAATGTGTAATTCAAAGGAAATGGTGATCCAGCATACAGCACGTTTGTGTTGCTGCATTAAATTGTAGATATGTTTCTTTTAAATACAATGGATTTTGCCAGTGATGTTTCTACTTTTAAAAAGCTTCAAACGAATCAACAACTCCAAAATTTAAGTTTTTAGTTTACTTCAGAATGGGGTTACTCATAGTCTCACCCTTATTGTTTTCATCCTTACTTATTTGCATTAAATATTTGTACAAAAAAATGCAGAAGGCCACCTCTCAGTAGAGAGCTCAGTTGCCATTTCACAACCCACTAATCTAACAACCTCCCGGATAGATGGACGGACGTGCAGATGGAAGGACGCATGATGTGCCATGTGTCACATATTCATAACTCACGTCTTTGAGCAGGTTCATAAAGCGTGATCCAAAGCGCCAGGGTTTGTGTCGGTGGCACTGCAGGGAGCTGACAGTGATCTGCAGGGTGCGTTGGGAGGCAGCAGCCACCATGTAAACAGCATCATACATCAGAGCTGCTTCGGTCTGAAAAGAGAAGCACATCATAATCCCTCACCTGGATCACATCTGGACTGTTGATGTATCAGTCCACTCAGAAAATCAGTCATGGAGGGCATCAACATTCGTCCTACGTACAGTAAACTATTTAGTCATCTTAGTTTCCTGGACTGTTCATCCATCCTTCTGTTTACAAACATTTCATGCCCGTACTGACATTTTCATCTTTTGTTTTCTGCTTTTTTTTTTTTTAAAACCAAAATCATCAATTTGAGAGCTCAGCAGATGTTGCATCAGGTACGCACCATGAAGCCCTCTGAGACAAAGCTGTGATTTGTGGTATTTGGCTGTCTGTGGTGCGTCCCAGAACACAGGCCCTGAACATCTTAAAAAGATCAAAGTACACTCACGGTCATCATCCCCTCCATCATTCCGGTCTCAACTTTGGAGGGAGCCTGCAGCCGCTCCATGGCCCACCTCTCCAGCACAGATGCCACTTTAGCATTGTCGGTGTTGAGCAACCGGAACCCCGTCATGTTGACGCCGCTGTAGCGATATGGCTCCAGGTCAAGGGCAAACAAGTCCTGTTACGCATGAAAAGCAAAATAATTGGTGCAGAATTACGGTGATTCTGCTTTAAGAGGCCTAATTCTGGATGTGATGTACACAGCAAGGATAAAAGGATGCTTGATTAAAACAGTGGAACAATATGCAATGTAATATCATGGAATTATGCCAAGGACACTGGAAACATCCAGCAGCCTGATTATTAAATTCATCTTCATAATCTTTGCTTCATAGAATCTTCACTTGAGCACACACATCCATACTTATGCGGGATGAAACTGACTTTTTATTAACTAACTTAATTATGGCATTGTAATAGAGTCATCATTGCAAACAAATATCTCCCCATGAACTTTCTTGTGCCACTTTCAAACGTGTAAATATTCCTGAGCAGGTACCAAATGTTCAATAATGATTTCTCGTGTGTGATGGAGAATAGAGACGTGTTCTTACCAGTGTGGTGAAGAAGTAGTGATAATATTCTGTCATCATGCCCATTGACAGGATCTGAAGGAATGAAAGCAGGTATTTCAGAGTTTTCCATTCAGCTCTAATTTGGAGCTTTTTTTCCAGTCAGAATAAATATTCTTCCTCTACGACCAACTGATCACATCTTTGAGTACACCCTGAGACTCTTCCAAATGAATCATTTCATCCAGTTTTACCAGATCTAATTTTGAACTGTTTGCATGAACATTTTTCTCAAATGACTGCTGTGTTTCCAATTAATCTTCTGCACAATGTGTGGATCAGAAATAGGCTCTGGTTGGATTTAAAATCAAAAACTGGAGGTCTGAACTGATTAATTCTGTTGAATCTGAGTTTTAAACAGGAGCAATACAGAAAAAAAAGAGAAAGCTTTTCTATTTCGAATTAGGAATAAGGTTGTGACTGAAACATCTGGTTTATGTTATTCACCTGCTTGAGAACATCAGCTGATGTTTGGTAAGAGCAGTCAAAGATGACATAAAACTCCTTCCCCTTCTTCATCTCTTTCAGTAGGGGGCGAGCGTCTTTGCTTCCTGTCGGAAGCTGCCGGATCTTGATTTTAATGCTGTATCTGGATGGAGCCTTGATCAGTTCTTGCAAACGAATCAGCCCTTCGATTAAAAGAGTAAAATGGGATTATTGACAACATTTGCTACTAGAAACATCACTTGTGACTGTCTTTATCCGTTCAATCCCAAACAGTCTGTGATCTCTGTGGGCTTTTTGTTAGCCCGAACAAGAAAAACCCAAACCAAAGATGTGTGGAGTGAGTGTAGAAAATGGCTGGATTCAAAATAAAAAGATTATTTTTCATACGGTGGTAAACAGAATTTGTATTTAAAATATTCTTGAAAAATATTTTGCCTTTTGAAGTGTTTCATTGTATCCAAAGTCACATTACCATGACTAAATGGTGCAGCAGTGAATGAGATTTTATAGTTTTGATTTATTCACTCAACAAATTTTATTTCTGATGCTAGTTTACAGTACCATGCCAATTTTATTTATAGAGCACCTTAAACACCACACAGTCACATAAAATAAGGATGATCAATCATAAATGCAACAAGTGAAATAATATCCATCCATCCATTATCTATACCAGCTATTTCCTGTGCAGGGTGACAGGGGTCTGCTGGAGCCTATCCCTGCTGAAATAATATATAAAATTGTAAAAATTTGAGTAATATGATATTGCAGTTCCAGAGTTTAGCCACTGAAGGCAGGAAATACTTCTAAAGTATTAAATCTGCCTCGTGTAAAAGTGGATTTATGCATCTTATTTCAGTGGAATCTTATTTTTTCATGCCACCACAAAATACTGCATTTATAATTGAATACTATTATTTAATTGCCCAAACGACTGTAGCAGTTTTTTGTTTTGTTTTGGGGTTTTTTCCCGACAATTCTGAGCTTTTTTAGAGTTTCCAGTAAGAATCTAATCTCAGCAACAGGTCAGTTGTGCTTCGTCACTGCCATGTTCATGTGTTGACACTCAATAATCTATTTAATTAGAAAAATAAAAATTTATTATTGAAACTTTTTTACAATATAAGATACAACAAAGATAACAAGAACAATAACACAACACTTCCAGTTCAAGCTCAGTAACAAATCTTTACAGTGGTTGTGTTTGTGCAAAAGTTTAAAGCTTTCAGGTACAGTATACTTTGACAAAAGAGAGGAAGATTGATGAGTTTGGTTTTTGTTTTGCAAATTTGCTGGAATCTATGTGAAATTTTTCAAGTAAATTAAAATAAATTTATAATATATCAAGTTTTGTTGGTGAATTATTCATTAAAACAACCAAATAAAATGTGTTCAGTTTTCATCTTAAAATGAATTCTAATTTTCTGTTACAGCAGAGATCGACATCACACAAGATCTGATAATACGAACAATCCTCAATTCCTTTTCAAAGAAATTTTCAAGTATCTTGTTTGTGATAAAAAATTGACTGGGACCATAATTATGTCCAGGTACAAAATAGAAACAGAAGCCGGCTTAGAGCTGATATGTTTGAATCAGTTATTTTATACTCTTGTTATTAGTTTTAGTACTTAGAAAGGGAGATGGTATCAGTGACAATAGAAAATTCCCTGTTAGTTTTCTCAATAAAATGCAAAGGCGTAAATGTGTCGCGTTGATGTAGGGCACACATGCACAGTCAGGTTAGTTTTGCCCCAAACATACAGAAAGTCATGATCCAAAGAAGTGTGTACCAGGACTCCGTTGGCAGCTTGGACTGGCATAAACCATCCCTCAGATCACAGTTCCTTTCCAATTAAGCTGAATCCAATGAGAATCTTCCAGTGACGTGTTTACATGACACACTTTTATTCCGATCAGCCGTTTATTCTGAATATTTGTGTCCTTGTAAATGTAGTATTAGCTACCACTCTGGGGGGAGCGTTAACTCACACATTTTACAAATAATACGAAACCCTGAAGATTTGCACAAAACATGTGACTCAGCAGTGCTTTGGCGGGTGTATGGCAACCTCACGTAACTTATTTTTGCCCGTATCGACCTACCATCATACTTCTATAGCACGTTCAGTCGTGCTGCTTATGCTAATTACTCTTCTTTAAAACAGCATTCAGAGTGTTTTGGTCAAGACTTTTGTAATAAACAATTAGCTATAATTAGGGAAATATCGATAATGTGCTTGAAGCTGATGAAAGGTGGTTTCGCTTATGCCTGTCCCATATATTTCATCGCATTAAAATAATGAAACGCTATACTGGGAGGTCACTGTTCATTGGTGTGAGACAGTTCAGAAATGAAGCTTATTAGCATCAATAAGCTTTGTTATCTTACAGAATCCAGAGGTGCAAAAGCAGTTCTTACAAAGTGGCAAAACCTTTGAGATGGAAGTAAAAAAAAAAAAAAGAAGCTGCGACTGACTGAATGACGCGTCGCTATCTGTACATGAACAGGTGTGAGACAAAGAAGAAGCTCCTCCACCTGTCTGCTGTGCCTCAACTCACCCTTTCTCACATTTTACATTTACCACGTATTGATAACAGCTTGTGATCCATATGGAGATACGTACGTATCTATTGCACCAGCGACAGTCTGCTGTTTGTGTTCATATTGATCAGTTGGGTGGTGGAGTTGAGGCGGAGTGCAACCGCTGACTGTAAAAACCACAACTGCACTCACGAGAAAAGGTTTTACTGTGTGTTTGTGACTGCAAAGCAATTCAGATATAAGCAGCCACCTGGCTTTTAATCTGCACATTACTGTGTAAAATTTATTTCCATGTAGCGATGCAGTTGACTTTAGTTGTTCATTGTCATGAAGGCTTATAGTAAATCTGTGCTTCAGTAAAATAATCTTTGAGGCCTGACTTTTATTTTGCAATACACTAACACGACGTGTTACACAGCCTCTTTTGTGCAGCATTGTAATGTATTGTTCATTCATTTCATATTCTTTATAGACAATTTAAGCATATACGGGTGTGTGCGCGCGTGTGTGTACTCATGCATACCTTTGAATTGAACTTAAATGAATATAAAGCTAAAAATAATCCATCAGTTATCAATGTTTTAGTAGTGAAGTTTCCACCGTACAGTTTAATAATTCAAATTGCTTTTTATTTTTTTAATTTTTGTTTGTTTGTTTGTTTTGGTTTGGCTACGAGTCACTTTACAAGACAGGAGGAGCAAAGCTTTAACAAGCTTTACATCATACAGAGTTTCCTAACTGTCATGTTTAACCAGCTGCTCACATTTGTGACAGATGTCTGTATTTTTGTGCCTTATTGTAATTTTGACTGATACACTCTTAATCTCTTTTTTACTCACCAGTTGCGTCCTCATAAACCACAGTGACTGTTTTCCACTTATAGAACTGCACTATGTCCAACACGGCTCTGCTTATAGAGGCATATTCTGGATGGAGGTTGATGTAGAAGCTGTCTTTGTTGTCCACCGAGGGGTGTTTCCAGCGCGTCTGGATGTGAGGGACTTCCAGGGCATTACAGATAGACTGGACAGCACTGACAGATGAGCTGTGAGAAGGGCCAAATAAAGCCCCAACTCCCAGTGCCAACTGGTCACAGGCTGGAGTAACAGAACAAAAAAAAACAACAACACCAAATAACCCACAGCAGAGCAAGTAAGGTCTGTTGGCCAGATGCATAAGTGACAAGCATACACTTTTTTTAATCAGAAGCGTAAGATGTTTTTAAATTAAACCTGCCCAAATTAGCATTTCAACTCCATGTTGGAAAAGGCTGTAAATATATCATACAGCATTTAATACTAACTGGGGATGTGCGTATGAGTCCGCTGGAAATAATCTTTGCTGTAGATTGTTTATAGCAACTTCGCTATTGAGTATGCAGGTCATTATGTGCATCTCTGGGAATCATTAAATGCAAGACTTTGGCTGCATAACAGCTGACATGAAGGACAACAAAGCATTTGTTATAATGTCCCATCCCCAAATTGCTGTTTGCATCTTTGTCAAGACATGCCATTGTGTAATCTTCCAGTAACGGCGTTAAGTTATAGACTTAGAGTAGGATGTGTAGTACTCCAGAGGAGCAAGTCATGAGGTTAATAGGTGAAACTGCTTATGATTTATAGACTTTAGACTGTAGCAGTTGTATTTATAAACTATAGCAGATCAGAAATTTTCCCTTTCCGTATATTTCATATTTCATTTCCATATATTTCCATTTCTGTATCTCATTGACTGGAGTAGTGTGGATGTCATGCCTAACTGAAGCACGTCCACCTGTTTATTATACAGTATATACACACTTATTCTTACTTGGGGTCAGGGGAACTGTAGTGTTCTGTTTAAATAAGCATTAATGTAAAAGTAGCCTTCATATGATAGTGATTTTTTTTCTTGATATTATCTTGCATAAAACACTCCAATATCCCTGTCCCTAGCTTAGGTGACGTTTAGACTTTAACATCATCTTAAACCCATGTATTGCATGATGTAATACAGTCACATGACCTCCCACTCATGTGACGGTATTATTTATTTATTTTCATTTAATTTAAAGTTGAATCTAATCTCACTTGCAGTATTCTCAAAAAATGTCACATAGACAACTAGAGGTTTCTTTTCCTGCAAGTTTGCTTAAACCTGATACATGTAAGTTTTAACTCAAGTCTCAGTCATTTCTTTAACATAAAGAAACATTTATGTCACCCTACACACCAACTTTTTATCAGTTTAGGCTTGTGCAGAGTATTGCTTCTAAGTTACAAAAGATACACATTTATTGTGTTTTATTTATTCAGCAGGATCATTATACAGTGTCCACATGTGTGCGCACAAACAGCAGTACTTATGTTAACTCATGTAAATGAAAACCTGAGTGGATTTGAACTGCTGGGGGAAGACTTTATTACCATTATAATATTCAACAGTAGTATTGCAGGCTGTATGCAATGTGCGTTTGACCATGGTGTGCTTTTGGTGCATCGACCTTCATGCCCTTCCAAGGCCTTTTAATTCTCTGTGGGGCACTGGGTCTGCATTCAGTGGAGCTGCTGTTAAATGAGTCCGTCACGATGCACCATACTCTATTGTCTTTTTGCATCAAAAGTACTAACGTGTATGTGTTGCTGTAATTTCAGGCCAACATCAGCAGTAACAGCCCCTTTCATCTTGTGTCATATCAGTGCAGGGTTGATGTTGACACTATAGCGTACTTTTGGTTCCCAGCTGGTTTAACTACAGCTCAGATATACCTGTCTTTGTTGCTTCTGTCTAAGCTGCAGGTTAAACTCAAAATGTTATCAATTTGGAGGAATTACTAAATTAAAATAGCCACATGCTACTGTAATAATAACCAATGTCCATCTTGGTTTATTGGAGGTACAATGAGCTTCAGCCACAACGTATTAACGTATGCTAATCCATAAGGATTTGTGTTCTGTTGTGTCAGAAGACTTTGAAATTAAGAATTTAAGAAAAAAGAACTGTATACAATTCTGTTTGTTTTGTCATTTGAAACTTAAGGTTTTATCAGGATGTTCATCATTAGTTGTGTGATACTTCCTGTTTCTTATTTCTAAACCTGGAAGAGTCTGGAAAAGTTGAGCCTGTATTTTAACTGAAGCATTTTGAGCACTGACTGAGAGTTATAAAGGAGAATCTTATGTATGCATGGCTTTGTAAATTTGGTACAAACAGTTCATTTGCACATATCTGCATTTGTGTGCAGAGTCAGGTTTTTTTGTGTGTGTGTATAGTGTTTTATGCATCTGGCCACACACCCTTTATAGTTAGTAGAAGGCTTTCAGAATAAGATGAACTTTACCTCTTCTTGAGGCCTCAAAACTGTCAAAGAGGTTTATTCTCTGGATGTCATAGGTCAACGTGGTGTTTGGCATTAAGGTCCGGTTCCTGTTTATGTTGGTTACAGCAAATTTAAAGGCCAGTTCTTCAACACTTATTGGCTCATTTTCCAGTGTCTCAAAGATGCCCCCTGTGAGAAGAGAAGAAGCAGGGGTGGAGACATCGTCAGATAATCACGCAACAATAATGGCAGATAATAGAGGATATTCCAGGAAGGAGGTTTAACAAAAAAAAAGAACTGACACGTCATTTATGTTAATAGCTCAACATACACAAAATGAATCTGTCATTGCCCGATTCAACAACATTCTTTTTAAAGCCAGTAAGAAGAAGGCAGGGGTGCGTAAAACAGGTGGGGAACCAGTACCACCTTCAGATGATCTGTCTCTCAGCATCAATAAAGGATGGAGTACAATGGATGAAATTCTTGGGCGTACATCTTTCAAGCCATAATCCTCTCAGAATACCAGTATATGTTTTTGGCTGAATATGATTGCTGATGTTCTTAATAAATATTCTCCCTTAAAGAACACAATGGACAGCGTGTAGGTTTAGATTTTAGGGCAGTTCTGTGGCGTGAAGTATTTGAAGTGTCATATCAAAGATTAAGGAACAGTGGTGCTTTTCAAAAATAAATAAATAAATAATTGCAAAGGTCTTATCACCCTCTCACAGTGTAAAACATGTAGATTATTTGAGCTTATGTATTGAACGTGGATTTACAAAATTCAGTATAATCTCAACAAAACCTACCCCCAACCAGATTAAGTTGAGAGGATATTGTTCAATGATGCTTAACATACTCTGTACTTTGTGGAATCCTAAACACAGATTTACTCCTTACTCTGAGTTCGCTCAACCATTTCAGTAATACAAGCTGTTTTTGTAATACTCCTCAAGTCCAGGTACCCAGGCTGTGTTCAGAGGGTGTCTTTTTATGGTGATTATCATACACAGTACTTTTCAGAAACAAAAATGCAGGTTCAGTGCTTACTCTGGGTTTACCTAAT
>JBAMYA010000005.1:3551693-3565873 GCA_037176975.1 Arrhamphus sclerolepis
AAAAAGTGGGGGCTCCCACCCCCCCCACCCCCCCACACCTCCCCCCCTCCCACCTCCCCCCCCCCCCCCCCCCCCCCCCACCCCACCCCCCTCCTCCATACAGCCGCTCAATTGAGGGCACAGTCAAGCCGTTGATCCGCAAACATGGATACTGCCCGAAGATTAACTTCAAATCTGGCAACAGTTGACCTCGACAACGTCTTTGCTCTGGTACACCGAGGAATGATTAAATCTTTGCTCCAGTCCTGATGGAAACGCATATTTAATCTACGAACTGGTTGAAGATTTACAGTCTCAAAGTGTTCATCTGACACAGTCACGAAGTTAAGTAAAATGTGTCCCATGTTACCTCCATTCGCTCCACTTCCCTCCTTGAAACATAAACGCTTGCGGGCTGGAAGTTAGAAGTTTCTCTCTGCAGCTCAGTTGTACCAATCAGCATCTGGATTTAAAGCTCTTATGTCTCTTTTAACCGCGGGAAAAGTACCAGGATTGTGTGATTGGTTTCTTAGGATTAGTGTCATCTTAACTGTTATTTGATTCCTCAGAGGTTAGAGATGGGGAATCAAATAATATGTCGTTATTTCACTTAAACTGTAATGATGATAGTGCCGCAAATCTGAATCTACTGGGGTGGGGGGGGTCTTACCAAAGGGCCTTTTGTACTTTGCAGTTTCCTCACAAGTTTCCACCATGTTCATTTTCATAATGTTTTCTTTTTCTTTCTGTCTTTCTCTCTCTTTTTTTTGTCCAGGGTTCTTCATCATTTAAGTGTTTCTCAGCTCCAACACACCTGGATCCGATTAATGTCCAGTTATGAGCGCCGTCAAATGTGTTCTGTGGCGACATCTAGTGGTGAAAAGGCGCAGTGTCCAACAAACAGCTCTGGTGCCATTTCAGTGAGTTTGATCTGGCCAGCATGTGGTTACCTTTGTCATGCAATAATTAGTTTAATAATTACACCACATAGTAGATTACTTTTCACAGATAAAAGGGCACTTTTTCTTTTTGGTTCAGTGTTTCATTGCCCAAAGAAAATAAATCATGGTTTTGAATTGTGTATTCTGAGCATTTTTTAGTAGGCTATACTGTATCTCAGAGAGTAATTACTTATGTGCTTTATTGTTCTGCATAACAAAGTGCAGATTACAGCAGCAAATATGAGACGAATCTGAGAACAATTCTTAGCGTGTTCCCACTCTCTTGGTCTGCCTTGTTTTTAGAAAACCAATGCCCCTGAGCAAAAACAGAAATAAAGCCCACACAAACTGAAATATGTTTTATTTGTGATTCCGTTTTATCCTACAAAATACAGATATAATCTATGAAGAAATTAAAACTCAGAATTTTTTTTAATTGCTAATACAAATAACAAATACAGAAACAAGTAGTTATGTAAAATACATCATTTATACTGATGAAATAATAGTCACATACTAAAAAATACAATAGTGACCTATTATCCATCTTGATAGTAAATTGCTTATAATGATGACTGTTAACAATCTTAAAAATTCAAAATATAAGGCTGTGATGTTCCATTCAGTTGTTTTTCTCTTTTTTTAAAAGAAAACATATTGCCCCTTTTATAAAAGCAATGAAACAGCAGTTATGTTCAAGCTGATAACATGAATCATGTATGTTTTGTACAAGCAGATTCCAGAAGATTCCAAAAGTCACTTAACAAATGAAAAAAAACTGCTTTTAAGTACGCCTATTAAAAAAAAAAAAAACATTAACTAAACAGAAATAATGATATAATCATGTGATATTTAAGAGCCAGCACACAGGGGTGTAATATGTGATTGGCTACAAAAACTCACATATTCTTTTTGTTCATATGTACACTCCAGCGCTGCTCCCGCTGTGAGAGTCTGGATAGACCCTTGATTCTTTATATGTAACGAAAATAGGAGTTTGTGGGACTGGATGAAAGCTGGACTGGTACGATGCAGGATTGCCAGTGTAGTATGGAGTCATAGTGTACGGAGTGGCATTTTGGCTTATGTACAGGGAGTTTCCTGGAGTATACAGGCTTCCAGCAGGGTTAGAACTCCGCAGTGAAGAGCGATAAGCCATGCCGCCTTGATGCAATAAGGACACATTTTCCGGAAGACCGGGGTTATAAACAACAGACGGGTTGATCATGGCTCCACTATTTGTCATTACTTGCGGGACATTTTGCAAAGGCATGACAAACTGTTGACTAGTTGAGCCATTGTTCTGCAGAGGATTGTGTGGAGTTGACTGGAGGCTGGAAAGAGTGGACATGGGATCATACCTCATCAAAGTTGGTTTGTTGGGCGCCATCTTGTAACCGAGTACTTTGGCAGGGTGGTAAACATCAAATGAGCCTTTGTCCGAGGGCACACGACGACAGATAAACAACAAAGCTGATGCAAAAAGTAAAGCGCCGGTAACCCAACCGATGTAAAGAGCCTCTCCCAGCTCCCTCCTCTGGGCATCAATCAGCAAAGGATTGTAAAAATCCGTAATGATGACGTGACCTGTCCATGACACAGGGATAAAGACACAGATGCAAGCCATGAACTGCATTGCACCTGCTACAATGAGGATAATGGTTTTAGCCCGTTTGCTGCCCCTTAAACAGGAAGTGCATCTCATCCCCGCTACAGCCACCAGGAGCCCCACTGCCGACAAGGCCACAGAACAGCACATGAGGCCTCTGGCAGCCTGCAGATCCGGGGGCAGGAACAGCAGGGAGTCGTACACCTTGCACTGCATCCTGATGTTTGCCTGTCTGAAGCAGTTCATCCATAAGCCCTCCCAGCGAGTCTCCATAACAACGATGTTCTCTCCGATGAAAGCTGTAACCTTCCACATGGGCAGCCCAGTCGTGGTCGCTGCGCCAATCAGCCCAACTAGGCCAACGCACATCGCAGCTATCTCAGAAACACCTTGAATCATTGTCCAGTGTCCAAGACTCCAGCTGGGAAGTCCAGAATGAGATGAGGCCTCTTCCACGACAACAGAGACAGGAAAACCTTTGTTTGACTCATATACGACTCCAACGCAGTGAAGATCTTGCCTGACACTTTGTTTACTGAAAGGGGCAGTTTGTTATGGGAAAGAAGCTTTGCAAATCCCTGGTTGGTCCAGACATGATGGAGGTAAAGCGGACGTCTGCTTGTTTTGTGTTTATGGTTTCTCAGGCGATGGTGGTATGCCGTATCGCTGACATTGGTTACTCCAGCAGCAAACACACACACAAACAAAAGCAATGTAATAACTAGACAAAAACTCACAACTTTAGGAAGTTTCTATAACTTGCAGTGCTTTATATTTTTCTTTATTTTTTGTTTACAAAAGAAGTGAAACTGAATATACACTTGTGCAGCAGAGCTCATGCAATTCTTCTATAGTCCACATGGGAGCAGAGATGATCTGTGAGGGAATGAAATGGGAAGGACCTCACATTACACAATTACACATTTACCAGCTGCTTTGTCCTGGATATGCATTTTTTTAAATTCAGATTTCACTTAATAGATCCAAATATCTTCCACATTTGCTCCGTACTTGAAATCTTTTGTAGTTGTAACAGATGGAAGTTTTAAGCTTTGGCTAAAATTGCTATTACATCACTGATAGTTCTGGTATGAGACCAAGAGTGAAATCTAGGGACCAACTGATTTATGAACTGGTTTACATCGCTAAACGGATACTTTAATGTTTCTTTCTTCAAAGATACTGAGCAGGGATCAACTCATGAACTGAGTTTTGGTCTGAAGATCTTTGCATTTCCATTCAAAGTGACTTGCAAATTTGGATCACATGATTGTACCGTCAGCCATTTGGCCTCCATGGATACATTTTTTCTGAATCCATGCCCTTAGAAAGCAGGATTACACCCATGCTGCATGTTTATTCTGCTGTTTGCTCATTTCTATTAGTCACAGAGTATACGCTCCAGGGCATAATGCCAAACTTAAACATAAACTTACTGCTGGTTTTTCTATTAAGATTCTTTACAGAGTGAATTTTACTCACAAATATCTTATTAAATTCAATACATTAGGTCACCAATTTAGCTTTTACTTCCAAAAGTCTTTATGACACACCAGCATCAGTTTTTTGAGCATCATGTTTGAAATCTATACAGCTGCTTCAACTAGAAAGAAAAACACCGTTTTAACAAGGAGATTTTAAGTGAGAAGATGTCTAAATCTTGCTAATGTGTGACCCTTGAAATAAATTTGACAGTACAATGAAGGCTAAGCTGTCTTTACAGAGCTGAAGCAGAAACAAAAAGAACCGCTGACAAAGTGGTTGAAGATTGCAAAAGTAAACATGCAGCGCTTGTAATACAAAAGACACATACAAAATTTAATTAACACAAAATACAAGTAATGGAAATGACGCATTGTTTCACACAGTAAAGCTTGTAATTACAGTTTTAAAATGGATGTGTTGCAATCAGTGCTTTTGAATAAAATATAAGCACTCTTTAAAATGATTGTATTATTTATTTAATTTGTTATTTTACCTGAAAAGCAAGGTTTCCAGTCCATACCGAGAAGAAACATTCATGCATAAAGGGCTCATTAATGATTATCATTAAGAGTTCAAAGATAAGCCACTCCGCTGTGTACAGAGGGGTATCTGGAGTGGTAGCTGTAGTTAGTTGATGGTTGTCTTGACAGCATGGGCTGAGGTTGAGGCTGGGGGAGTAGTACCAGCTGTTGAGGCTGAAGAGGCTGTAGAGGCTGTAGAGGCTGTAGAGGCTGTGGAGTGTAGGCCCTGTAGTCTGACCTCCTGGCATAAGAGTACATCTCTGATCCTTTATCATCAGACTGAATATTACAACAGGTAAACATGCATCCTCCGGCAAATAGGAAAGCAGAGGCTACCCAGCCAATGTAGAGGGCCTCCCCAAGCTCCCTTCGCTGGGCGTCGATCAGCAGGGGGTTGTAGAAGTCTGTGATGATGACATGGCCGGTCCAGGACACGGGGATAAGGACGCAGATGCAAGCCATTATGATCATGCATCCCGCAATGATGAGGACCAGTCGCTTTGCTCTGTCGTTGTTTACAATGCACGATGTGCACTGCATTCCAACTAGGCTGATCATTAGACCAAGCCCACCCAGTGCAACGGCACAGCACATCAGCCCTCTTGCTGCCTGCAGGTCAGGGGAAAGGGCCAGGAGAGAGTCGTACACCTTACACTGCATCCTGATGTCGGCCTGCCTGAAGCAGTTCATCCACAAGCCCTCATAGCGAGTCTCAAATACTATGATATTCTCCCCGATGAAGGCTGTGACCCGCCACATTGGCATACCGGTGCTTGCAGCTGCTCCAATCAGTCCAATCAGGGTCAATAAAACACCCACTATCTCCAGTGCTGAGTTGGCCATCTTGTCTCTTCTTACTCATCCAAGCTCATAGGTACAATAACGTGAGGACAGTATGTGTCTGTAGCTGGAGGCTGGAGAGTTCCTCTTTGAATCCAGATGGAGGAGGAGCAGGTTGATGTTCACCTGAACGGGCTCTTCCCTGTGGATATTACAATGATGTGAGAGGGGGTGGGAATTTCAACTTGTTGCTAGGAAACAAGTCCTCTGGGCTTTTTTTTTCTTTGCACACCAACCTCAGCGTCTCTAAGCTGCCACTTTGTGTATTCAGAGATATCTATTTACAATCTCAAATGTCACCTTAGTGAGAATCTAACAAAAATGTAAAGTGTCTTGTAACAAGGGATATATTTTTAAAAAGTATTTGGTACAATACACACAATGTGGTATGAAAAGGAGTATTTTAAAGACTTATATACATCATTTTATGTTCTTTTTTGTTTTTTTGTTTTTGAGAGATGACATATACTTAGACCTAAACTGAGAAGTTTCAGCTTTTGTACATGGGATGGCCCCTCAACCAGCTGAGTTACCCAGCATGCCATTGTTTGATGATTATGTGTGTTTAATTGATGGAGGTGGCACCCCTGTGTCACTGTTTGTATTAGATTTCTTGCTCGGTCTCTTGTGTCGGTCTGTACTCAGGGAGAAACCGGCAGAAACAGCTCTGACTTGGTTTGAAATGAAATCTCTTCCTAGATTTGTCTTGTGGGCGGAAACGTGTGGACATCCTGGTTTTACCAGTTCAGGTGCATTTCAGTTGTGAACAATGGAGACAAGTTGAGTGAAACTTTAAAAGAAAGATTCCCAAGCAAAATTACAGCGTTTGACAGAAATTGTACATTGATTAATGACAAGAAAAAACAAACAACTCTTATCAAATGTATTACTTTATTTTAGGCTGTCTATCGACCTTATATTTTCATGAAGTAGGTACATTTACAAAAGAAATTTCTTGATCAATAAGGGTTTTTGAAAAGAGAACAGTGCACAACTTCGTCTCAACACATAGCTGTTGTATTGTTAAATAAGCATTTGCTAAAAATCAGAAAACAAAGTCTACGCCTCATCGACATAGTTTATCATGATCAAAACACAGTCCATCATTCATTTCAACATCTATAATACACTTGGTCCACTTGGAGAAAGCAGTAAAGTACTGAACCATTTTCAGTGATGGCCTGTTGGTTATAGTCACTAAAGTCCCCCTGCTAGAAAGAGTCCAGGAACTGTCTAGTACTGACTCGGCGTGTACGCTACAGAAGCTGGTGGGGGTGCAGAGTACGCAGGTTGGTAGGTGTATGCTGGCTGGTACCCGTACGGTTGGTACGTGTAAGCAGGCTGGTAAAGACTTCCCCCGGGGTTGTACACAATCCTCTCATCTGGTTCCTGGGTCCGGGGAGCGTGACGGCACAGCAGGATCACTCCGGCGGAGAAAAGCAAAGCAGAGGTTACCCAACCGATGTAGAGGGCCTCCCCAAGCTCCCTGCGCTGGGCATCGATCAGCAGGGGGTTGTAGAAATCTGTGATGATGACATGGCCGGTCCAGGACACGGGGATCAGAGTGGTGACGCAGCCCATGAGGAAGAGACAGCCTCCGGCCACAAGAACGATGTGCTTCGTACGAGCACGATGGTCCACCACTTTAGTACATTTCATCCCCACTGCTGAAACGATGAGGGCAAATGTGGTCAGAGCCACAGAGCTGCACATTAGGCCTCTGGCGGCCTGGAGATCCGGAGGCAGAAACAGCAGGGAATCATACACTTTGCACTGCATCCTTATGTTGGCTTGTCTGAAGCAGTTCATCCACAAACCTTCCCAGCGGGTCTCCATCACAATGATGTTCTCCTCAATGAAGGCCGTTACCTTCCACATGGGCAAACCTGTCACGGCTGCTACTCCAATTAGTCCGATGAAGCCGATGACAAGGGCCACGACTTCACAGCAGACAGCATTTCGGCGTTTCCTCTTTTCAAGTTTCTTTTTTTCCTCATATACGGAATCCGGGTAGTTTGGATACGTCTGGTCCTGTTTCCCGTCATAGTAAGACCCCGGGTAAGATGCTGGTGGCTTGCTGTAGCCACTGTAGGCTGTGTAAGAGGCCATCCTGGCTAATTTGAAGAGGTTGCACCCTTACAGCTCCAGAGATAAATCTGAAGGAAAGAGCAAGTCAGGGAACTTATACACCCACAAAAAAAATGCAAACAGTGTAATGCGGCCCTGCTGGTTAGGCCGCTTTACAGCCACGAGATAAAGAGGGACGAACCAACAACTGCTGTTTGTTTTTGACTCCAGATGAAACTACCACTACTAACAATCGACTGATCTGTCATTTTGAATTTACTGAATAAAGTAAGAGCTGGTTAAAATAACCTCACAGAATTCAGATAGCAAATAGGAGTGGATGAATAAGAGGAACAAAATAAATATTTTAAATCTAATTTTATCTGTTGGTCATAACTTAAAGAAAAGAGTAAACTTGGTTAAGAAACAGGCAAACTGAAAGCTGATAGGATCATCACAGATGTCAAACTGCCCCACACCTCTGCAGGTAAAATGAGCTGATTAAAAAAAGGTGTTGACCACAGAAACTTGAGGAGGTTTGGAAACAAAGCAGCCTTCTTGCCAACAGTTCTCAGCTTGTCACTGCAACAGTTAAGAGCTTCTGACCTCTCCAGCATGTAAACCGTGTGCTTTTATCTTATCTATGCATTTTCATAATGTTACTTTATGTATTTATGAGCAAGAAAAAATAGATTTAAGGGATGATGAATAGTACGGAGTGTATTTGGAGCTGTCAGTATCATCATCATCACCTTTATTTATAAAGCACTTTAAAACAACCACAGCTGACACAAAGTGCTGTACATTGGAACTAAATAGTAAATTTACATAGGATGTAGATAAAAAACAAAATAGAAGACAAAGTAAAATGGTTCATTAAATAACTATATTAAATACAAGGGAAAACTAAGTCTCACTGAGGTCAAACGCCAAAGAGTATATTTCATTCATATAGCACCCTTTAAACACAAGTGCAACTCAAAGAGCTTTACAGAATAAAACAAAACAAAAAATAAAAAATACAGACACAAGTAAAAAAAATATAGTTACATAGTATAGTAATGATAATAATAATAATATCAACCATAGGCTCTTTTAAAATGGAAACTCTTACATTTAGATCAAAAAGTCACAACCAACATTTGAAATTCATTTTGGGACAAATCATAGAAATATCTAAAATGACACAATCAAATACCACTGGTCCATTTATTAAATTTAATCTTTTAACCTGGTTGGTGTGAATTCTTTGTGCCAAAAAGAAAACCATCAAGAGCAGAAACAGAAAGTAGTTTTAAGGAGGCACAAAACAACAGAACAACATTACAGTAGTACAAAAATGCATTTACTTAAAAGCATTGATTTTCTCAAAAAAGAGTGTTGTGCGAAACACTGGAATCACCAGAATGATTTATTTGGTGCACTGGTAAAGAAATAGAAAAGGTTTTAAAAAAAATCTTATTATGGCATAATATGACCAAAATGTCAAATGCAGTTAGAGTGATAGAAACATGCATACTGTATATACTATATATACAAAAGTTTTATTTGCAAACTGCATTAGAGTCATAATGATTTAGACATATTCTTGATTCTTATAAAGGCTGGATGGTGTCCTCTCCTGGTAGACGAGGTCCTGCCTCTGAACATCCATTTCCTCCATCAGATAAGCGGCTCTGTAGGGCTCCTCTTCCTGTCGTCTACGTCTGCTGAATCTGAACAGGACGATGACTCCAGTGACCAGTAAAATACCAGACGTAGCCCAGCCAATGTAGATGGCCTGCCCAAGCTCACGTTTCTCGGCATCCGACAATAGTGGATTATTGAAGTTGCTGATAATAGTGTGAGCCACCCAGCTAACGGGGAAGAGTGTGGTCAAAAAGGAAAGCAGGTACAAACTGCCTGCGAAGGCCAGAGTGATATTCTTGTTCTTAATGCTGTCGCCGCAGCAGTTCGTCTTCTGGATCCCGCAAACTGTGACAATTAAAGAGATGACAACCAGGGCTATGGAAAGGCACATTAACCCCCTGGCTGCCTGCAGCTCTGCTGGGAGAATCAGCAGTGAGTCATAAACTTTGCACTGGATCCTAAAGTCAGCATGTCTGTAGCAGTTCATCCACAAGCCCTCCCAGAGTTCCTCCATGACAATAAGATTGGCGCCAATGAAGGCAGAGACCTTCCAGGCAGGCAGAGCAGTGATGGTTATAGTCCCGAACAGGCCAATAAAGCCCAAGACCATTGCTAAGATCTCCAGCTTCGCTTGCATGGCTTAGAGGGAGAAATGCAGCCTGGTCTGTCTTCTTTGCATCTGATACAAGAAGCAGCCAACCAGTCTCTTTTACAACGACTGAAATCGTTGTTTGTATCACCGTACATGTAATGTCATCCTGCTGGTTTTGAACCAGCTTTATCATTCCAGCGCTTTTATCATGAGTCAAGAAAACTTTGCTCCATTTGTCCTTCGTGTTTCTCGGAAAACCAAATACATTTGTCATCACTGCATGTCACACTTGACTTCCTGTGCCTATGGTAACGACTCAAAAGTTACTTTTTCTGTTCTTAATTAGACAAAAGCCATGTCTTCTCTTTTCCCTTAATCATTCAAGAAAAAGGACCAAAAAAATGTCAGATTTTATTAGAAAGAACATCTGACCCTATTACTGGAGATCACAGTCTGGTCCTCACACTGCTGTCATGAAAATGACAACTTTGACTTGAGTAGATGTTCTACACGTTAATGCTGTGTGTAAGAAAGCCAGTCAGAGAGTTTCAGAGGTTTAAGTTTCTTCTCATTTAGTTTTATTTGCTGGTTTGGGTCACTTGTTCAAGAGCAAGGACCAACTGGAAGGTATTTTTAAGGTGTGTGGATCGATCACAGCTGTAAATTTCAACAAATTGTACAAAAGTCAGGATTGTTGTTATCCAAATGTTTAGCATTAACTTCTTATTGCTTTTATGTGGTCAGTGTGTGTTTCTTCTGCGTGTAAAACAAACCCCCCCCCCGGACAAAAAGAGGAGGAAATGTTTGAAAACAGTGGGGGATTTCACAGTAGCTAAAATCAGCCGCTCCTCTATTTACACCTTGGTCTGCAGGGTTACACCCTGTTGATCACCTTGTTTCTGAGAATAATGAAAGACAGGAAGCAAAGGGGGTGGGGGTGGGAGTTTTTTATGTATGAATGTATTATAATGTAAATGTTTTATTACTTGTATGTTTAATTTGGACCCTGAATCTGTGAATAAAGTTTATATATATATATATTTATTTTGTAATAGAGCCATACACTCCTCCTATTTAAGAGCTCTCATCCTGTTTTTTGTGCGTGTGTGTGTGTGTGTGTTTTTAAAATGCAACTTAGTGTAATATTATCTTACAGCTGGTAACAGAGTTGAGAACAATGTTATTCAGAGGCAGTCCCAGTGAATAATTATGCGGAAAAGTACTTTTATAACCTATCAAACTTCAGCCTATTGGCTGTTTGCGAATCCAATACATGCGACTTTAAAGCAGAATTTCTAAATTTTATACAGTAAAAATGTTTAATATCATGTCTGTGAATAGTCACAACGGTCTATAAATAGTTCCAGTGAGTAATTACGGGAAAAAGGTACTTCTATAGTACCTCAAACTTAATTTGACCACGCAACCGCGAATGACGGCTGACTTGTCCGCAGTTGGTTACTGCGTCTACGGGTGCTATTGTTTTAGCTTCCGTGGTGCGGAGCCGCGCTTCCACATCGCCAAGCCTCTCCTCCTGGGAAATGACCACGCTACGTTTAGCACAAATACCATAACTGCTTAAGAAGGCAGAGGAATAACTAAACAAGAGACACGATGAGCAGGAGAAAGTTGGAGAGACACGAGGGAGAAGCCACGACCGACAGAGCTTATGCTAGGCTAAGCTAACAATATAACCGGAAATGGAAAAAGAAGGGGGGTGGGGAGTGTAAAGGTGCTTTAACAGGGAGGTGAAGTGTAGACTATGGGAGCTGAAACAGAAGTGTAGCAGCACCAAATTAAAGGTGGAGGCAGAAAAGCCGAAGACCCAACAGAACAGCGTAGAGCAAAGCGCTACTGAATGACAGAGATGGAAGCTAACAGGAAGTAGGTGCGAGTACGCTCACCGTGATTGCGTCAGCACGTCCTCTCCTAGATCCATCTATCATCTAAAACTTTTTCAATGATCTTGACAGTACTTTTATCAGACTGATAATAGATTTTCACATGTGAGTTAAACATTAATTTGGACCTAAGTATATAGCTCTAATTTTAAACTTTATCAAAACACTGGAAGTGAGTAGTGCTGCTTATATTAAGAAGGTGGCCTTGTGTAACTTATTATATTAGAAGGTTTTACATACTTTGCTGGGATTATAAAGTAGATGGCAAGAAGTAAGCAGACTGCTCGTGAATCTACTGGAAGTAAAGCTCCCAGGAAGCCCAAAGACATCCAGCTGGCCCGTCGCATCCGTGGAGAGAGTTTAGACTGTCCGCTCATCACACCAACCACAACGGCTTTTTAAGGGCCACCTCACTCTCTATTTAAGAGCACAAATGAATAAAAACACACAGACAATATATTCATGATCACTTTTGCTTTATTTCAGGCAAGGCAACATTTAATAGCAATGATTAAAATTTTGGTGATGCTGTAGTTGACTCCATCTATTCTACATTCATGCATAAAAGCCCATTTCGACATCTGCTCTCAGTGATCATTCATATCATCCTTTGCTTTCAGCGATCATTCATGTCGTCCTTTGCTTTCAGTGATCATTCATGTCATCCTTTGCTTTCAGCGATCATTCATGTCATCCTTCGCTTTCAGTGATCATTCGTATCATCGTTTGCATTCGTTTATCTTCCTTGTTGGTAGATATACCACATACACCTGATGAATTCATCCACATGTACTGATAGAAGTCTAAAGCCACGATAACATACACTGAAAGCAAATATTTCCCAACATAGACGAAATCCAAGCCATCCTACTCCTTCTTCTGCAAAATCAAAGTTTCTTCCACTGTGATCTTCCATATCTCAGTCTCCTTCCAGTATATGCTCGTTTCTAACCTGCTTCTACCAACGATCTGTTGCTCCTGTATCACATCAAATATTACACAAAATTGCTCCAATAAGATCTTCCCGTTGACTTGTCCAACACAATCCTGTAACAAACTGCTGTTGTTTCTTTTCTTTTTTTTGCCTTTGGGACATGCGAGCGCACAAACTCCCAGGCAACTCATGAACACACATACCAACATGACTCATGGTGACAACAAACAGCAAAAAGCGCACTCATCAAAATAAAGTCTAATCTGAAATAACCTTCTGAACAAACTAGAACTAGTAACATTCAAATCAACCCTTAACACACAAATAATCATAAAATATCTTAACAAGCCATACCGCTGAGGATGCCGGGAAACAACCCGGAAAAAGTTGTGAGAGCCTCAGTGAAAGCTTCCTTGGTGGGAGGAATTTGACTTTCCAGGTGTGACACCCGCAGTGCCTCAGGTGTGTGATGTGAAGTCTGGTAATTCCAGTGTGAAAACTCATTCATTCAGAGTTCCTAAAGCATATTCCACAATACGTTGATGAAATTAAAGACATTTATGGTTTTTACTTTACATTTTCCATTTCAATAATCTTATTTTTTTCTATAATTCTCCCAGTTGAGGCAGAACTTGACTCTCTTTTCTGACTGAGAAGCATGCTCTCAGATTTGAAGGTGCTGATTCTCATCCCAGTTGTACATGCGATGGACTGGTGACCTGTCCAGGGTGTACCGCTGCCTTTCGCCCAGGAGAGAGCTGGGATAGGCTCCAGCAGACCCCTGTGACCCTGCACTGGAAATAAACGGGTACAGATAATGGATGGATGGATGATTCTCATCCCCACTGCTTCACACTCGCCTGCAAACTGCTCCAATGAGAGCCGACGGGTTGGAGTGATGTTTTATTTGATTAAGACAATGACAAAGCCATGTTTTTATACATAACTGCCTTTCCAGACTCAACCTCCAGCGGCTCCTGGGTAAGTTGAGTTTGAGACCCCTGATCTTTAATCTGCTCACTGAAATTGCATACACATATTACATATATCAATTTGACTATAAAATTCTCACATTTACTGTAATTTTTCTTCTATTGTCAATATATTTAGCCTTTTTGATGATGTTCAGCTTGTTGTAGTAGGCCTGTCTTTAAGATACATTTCGTAGCAGCTTTGTTTTCAATAGATGTGTCTGTTATATTTAACAATATTAGTAGTAGGCCATTATTATCATTCTTGTTATTATTATTACTATTATTATTATTTGGCTTAAACGTAGACATGATTTTTGTCCCTTCTTATGGATGAATTTCCAGTCAAGTTTCTATTTAGCTCTGTGTCAGCATGGAATGATTACCCATCGTTGAGCCTGTATGTTTATTTTGTAATAGAGCCACACACTCCTATTTAAGAGCTCTCATCCTGTTTTTGTTTTTTTTGTTTTTTTTGTTGTTTTATTTGTTTTTAAAATGCAACCTAGTGTAATATTATCTTACAGCTGCTAACAGAGTTGAGAACAATGTTATTCACAGGCAGTCCCAGTGAATAATTATGGGGAAAAGTACTTCTATAACCTATCAAACTTCAGCCTATTGGCTGTTTGCAAATCCAATACATGCGACTTTAAAGCAGAATTTCTAAATTTTATACAGTAAAAATGTTTAATATCATGTCTGTGAATA
>JBAMYA010000005.1:3565973-3578993 GCA_037176975.1 Arrhamphus sclerolepis
GAGGTAGATTTTGAAGAGTTATCTCTATATTTTGATCCGTGTGACCTGCAAAAAACAAAGAGAGAGAGAGAGAGAGAAAGCTTTAGCTTTAGGTCATCAAACAGGAACTGAAACTGAAAAACCTGTTGAGCAGGTTTGGTGTCTGATACCACCCTGACATTCTCAGCTGCTTTGAATATAAACAGATGTGGTCATGTGATCAAAAGTCAAACACGTCAGAGCTGTCCTGTGGAAGGATTTCACACTTTCAGGTGTGGATTTTGACTTGCAGTGGACTTACAGTGAAATTAATAACAAAGATTAAGCACAAGTAATGGTGTGTAAGCTGAGGTGCAATAATGCTGGAGGGAAAAAAAAGAGAAATGGACAACAGACTGTGTGCCATCTGCTGTATGAAAATGTAACTGCACATTTCTTGGATAATGCAAACTATTCTTCTTTTCAGTGCTCGCTTCTTGAGGGAAATCTATGTGAAAATTATTCTTTTTTTAAAAAGATTCTGAGCCCATATCATGCACCTACCTAAGATTGTGTCATCTTTCCTTGTGTTAGAGGAAAGTGAGACTGAAAAACTTTTATCACCTTTTTTTCATTCAGAACGTAATCGCACTGCTCTACAACAGATTAAGCATCAAGCCTCAAGTGATCTTTCTCCTTTTATCTGCAGGAAGACAAATGCTTTTGTGGTGGGAGTGATGACTGACAGAAATGAGCAGGGGTTAGGAATACAAAAGAGGAGATAAGGCAGTGAGAAACATTGATTATCTAGTCTAAAGGATGTGCAGCCATGCTTCCTCATGCAGGCTGGAAAACTGTCTCACCAGTAAGCAGAAAATTCGACTGAAGAGGTCATGATGACTTTTACCTGCAGTTCATAAATCACCTCAACTTCAACGATAATCAATGAGGAACATGTAGTGAAAAACAATAGGAGCTGCAAAAAAATCTTTACTTTATGAGGAAGAAATGTGCAGCAGTCACACAAAGCGATGCAGTCTGAGCTTAATGATTGAGCTTTTATTTTGAATTTCCTCCTTTGAATTTTTTTTAAAATCTATTGTTATCTATTTTTAATCTATTGCTGGGCTCTTGGAGTGAAGTTTGTGTGTGTGTGTGTGTTTTAAATTGTTCGTCTGGATGAGAACTTAATGATTTTGCACTTCTCATACATTTTTTTAAATGGTATTCTTGACCCCTTTTCCAACTGAGATCTGTGTTCTTAAATGAAGTCTACACATCTAATCAAGACGAACTGACAGATGAAGTTCATCGCCTTTCAAAGGACCTACTGATGGCACGGCATCAGTTTTGCTGTGATATTCCAGTGGGCGTCTCTTTGTGCTGCTTTGAGACAAAGAAACACTGATTAGCTGTCCTCATTCTTTTCTGCTTCAATACAAATAAATACATTTTTCTTGGGTTAAATTTGATTCCCAGGGGGCGGGTCCAACAGGCACAGAGGAAAGTGCACCTGGACAGCCTTGGATGGGCATTCAACCACTCAACAGAAATGAAGCATGCAACATAGGCCGAGTGCCAAACACACTAGTATCAACAAAACCCACGGAAAAGGAAGTAGGAACACAGAAAATATCACTGACGTTGGTTCTGCAGTTGTGAATAGTGAGTATATGAGTTATTGCATAATCCCATCCCGGACCTGTTCCAATAGCGGCTACCTGAGTACTGACGAGTAAGCGGGCAGCACTCACGCTCATCCGAGGCTGTGCAGATCTGTTCTTTTCCAGTATTCCCAGAACTAGTGGCTTCCTCCAGTTATTCCAGGTAAAGCAGGCAGTGCTCGGCTTTTCCTTACCAAAATGACGGGAATATAGTCTGGAATTTCTCGTGAGGGTCAGCACGTCAGCATTCTGGCATGCTGAATCAGTGCCTTCTGTCACGTCAATCATGAAGTGACAGACGTATAGCTTCTTTGCTTCACATGTCTGTTTTAAAAAAAAAAAGCCCAAAATGCAACACATGCGTGAAGGAAAATTGACTAAATTACACACTTTTAATATTCTGTTTTATTATACTAAATACATCTATATATGTCTTTATGATTATTGTGGTTCACATGCAGCTTATGCTGACTCATGCTTACTCGTCCTAATTCTCTTCCTAAGAATCATCTGACACACACACACATGGTCCAGTGTAAGTCAGACTGACCAAAACCTATGGACAAGAATCTTTCAGGCTTTGGTACATCTTATCCAACACAGGTCACATAGCTTAGGCATGCATGCAATCAGGAGACAGGATGGCACCTCCTGGCAGGACCCAAGATCTTCTGATGCGTCTTGACACTCAACAAAACTACACTGCAAAAACACAAAATCTAAATCTAAAAAGTATTTTTTCTCCAGTTTCTTGTGCAAACATCTTACTGCACTTGAAATAAGACAAAACTAATTTAGTACATTTTAAGCACAATATAGGAGCTTGTTTTAAGTCAATAATTCTTTAATATTGATGAAAATGTACTAGTTATAAATTAAATAATCTGCCAGTGGAATCCATATTATTACTTAGAATTTGGGGAAAATTTCTTGTTCCACTGGCAGATTATTTCACTTATAGCTGGTACATTTTCATCAATATTAAGTAATTATTGATTTAAAACAAGCTCCTGTTTCTAGCTGAAAAGTTCCTTGTAGGTTAGGTTTCTTATTTTAAGTATACTAAGATTTTTGCACTAGAAAGTACACCAAAAATACGAGTAAGATTTTGTGTTTTTGCAGTGTATGCCTTCCATGGATAACAGAACTGATTGTTTACCATTCGTCATCCTGTAAACTGTAACAATATAAACAATATAAAAGGAAATATAAACCTTTTTCTTACTAAGCTCATCTTTCCGGTGCTCACTGGTAATATAAAATTTGCCACAACACCACGCAATGGATAAAAAAATAGCGTCATCTTGGATTTCTCAAGTAGCCGTTATTGATTCGTCAGAACACCTGAGAACTTTGAGCAAGTGAAGGTGGTCAGGTTAGCAGAAATCTGGACTTGTGTGTTACTCTCACCTCAAAACTGTTTTGCAGAGATATAAAAAAAATTTAAAAAGAGAGAGAAAATGACCACAGAGAGGGGTTTTGAATTATAAGTAGGAAACAACAGTATTTATTATGATATTAATCCATTTATATATACACAGTAATAAAAATGTAGCTTTAGTAGCACAATGAGTTTTTCTTTCACTAGTCAGGCGTACTAAGACTTTCCCCTTGATTGCATGAGCAAATCTGGACTTTCTTTGTTGGAAAAACAAACAAACAAACAAACAAAAACTTGTGTTGTCTGTTGCTAACAACGTATTTACATATGAATAAATAAAACCACTGCATTACTAGTAAACAATCTTTTTTTTTTGTAGCACACAAGATCTTCTAAAGAAGCTAATGTGTAACTCATCTACAATACAGTGTACATGTGAGATGTCAGTGTGAACGAGTGGCAATACTTAAGAGCAAATAGGTCAAATTCAACAAACTAGTTTCACAGTAACAAGAAAAAAAAGAAAATGCAAATTCAAGTAAAACAGGATTATGATTAAATTAAAAACAACATGAAATCCCCTCACTTCTGTAGCACGGGGACTATGACGTAATTTTGTTACCAAATGAAGAAATAAAAGTAACTTCCAGACTCCATTTTAGTCTGTAAAAGATGAAATCCAAATCAATGTACGAGTCCGTGTATATTCATGTAAAAATGTACATGTAGCCTACAGTACGCTATGCAAGACAAGACTGTCATTTGCAGTTTTTTTTAATTCTATGTTTTCAAGGACAAATATTATACAGCCCTTAACTATAATAATATCTCTGAGTTGCACCAACGAAACAAATAATATTGTTCTCACAATACCCAAATTTGGCAACAGCAGGCAGGACTATAAAATACTGCCCAAATGTGCAAACCATGCCAATCGAAGCAACTGATTAGATTTCATGATTGTACCATTAATTCATCTGTCAAAGGTAACACTTGACGTTTAAGAACCAGCATCTGATTTGGGGTGAAGCTCCCCTCATTCAGGACTCCTGTATTGCTCCACAAATGATCTCACCTGTACAAAAAGCATTCAGCAACAGTAAAGTTAAGAAGGATATAATGTTTCTTCTGCTAACTGTGCGGTATTACATCAATGATCATGCATTGTTTGTGATGAGTGATCTTTACGCAGCCCATGTAAATATGTACCCGCCCCCCTTCTGCTCTTATGTGGCACAGTCCGGGGGTGACTCTGACGGGTCCCTTCGGACCCAAATCTCATCCTCCCCCGTTTTATTCTGATCCTGCACGTGATCGTCTGTGGCGTTCTCCTCCATGGCAGACAGCTTCACGTCGTCAGGTGTTCCGGTCGGGGACTGAAGGCTCTCGCTCTCTTCTGTTTCTGCATCCTCCAAGGACAAAGCCGTCATGGCGCCCTCCAGATCTGCCTCGCTGGAGGGAGCTCTCGTCGCCTGGCAGAACTCGTCGTCCTCGTCACTGAGGATGTCCGTCTCCTTCACTTCTTCTTGGTCTTCGTATTCCTCGAGGTCGAATTGCTCTTCCACCCAGCGATCTGTGTCCCCCGCTAGCTCGGCCTGCTGGTGCTGATCTGTCGCGTCCTTCTGCTGTAGCATTTTGGAGTCGGACTCCTGTGGCGACGCAGGGTCCTGCTGTTTCAAGTCCCCGTCAAAAACAATGTCGGTGTCTATGGTGAAGCGGTTGCGCACCAGCTTTCTTCTGCCTAAAGTCCTAGTCGGAGCTGATGCTGCAAAAGAAAAAGAAAGATTATAAAAATCAAAGGGCTGCAAGACTTCAGATGATTATCCTAACAGTTAACACTATTAATTAATGTGTTTTACAGAAAATTAAAAGGTATGTCAAAGGGAAAAACTGAAACAAAAAAGCATAATGTCCTCCTGTTAATTGTTCCAAAGTCAAGGAGCAATAATGCAGTTATGTTCTCTGCATTTGGAATATTTTCAGGTCTTTTGCAGCGTGCATAATTAAATGTATTTGGTTGGACTCATAAATGAAGAACCTTGATTCAACAACAGATTGTATCTGTGTCAGCTAGGAAGGAATTGGGACACGTTGAGCTGTGGGGTGAATGCAGCCACAGACTGGCATTTACCGGCTCTATTTATGGCTGGACGGGCTCCCTTCAGGGCACAGAGCCTTTTGCCTCCAAATGGCACATACTGCTGGTTGAGAGGTAAACTCTCCGTTTTCAGGAGCTGTCGGCGGTGCTTTTCCCTCAAGATGGAATGGACTGTCCTTAGAAAGTCTTTTCTGCTCTCTGGGGAGCTGGAGGAGATAGAAGGTTGCAACGTCAGTTTGTGGAAAGCAGCAGGCAGGACTGGATCAGTGGCACGAAAGATTTAATCTGCAGTCAGAGGAGATCCTCACCTACAGCACAGGTGAAACGTCCTCTCTGGCCTTCCCTCTGACTCCGACTTTGTGTGAACAATCTCACACACAGCAGAGCCCTCACCATCTGTGGGTGATACGTGTCTAATTTTCAGAGTACGGTTTTCTAGAATAATCATTTCTGGATTTAGGAGTTATTTCTCATTAGTGCTGCTCCGTGTTGATTGTGTAATCTACCTGCGTTGGCCAAGGACCTGACTTGAAGGGCGTCCGTTGGGATCATGTGACGGAATCGGAAGGGGTCTTTTTCTTCTGAAGTCACAGAGACTCGGTGGGAGCCGCCCTTAAATCAGAAGAAACTGTCAAGTTACTGCAATAAAACTATGCTTGGATTTAGCTTTCATGTAGATGTTATTCAGATTCTTGCTGATTTTTCTGTTTCTGCGTAAAACCTACCATTTTCTTCTTCTGTTTGGAACCTTCTTTGCAGACGAAGACCACAGCCGTTTTGAACACTAAAGAGCATTGAAAGAAAAAACAAAAACAACAACAAACAGATATCAGTGAAGACTTTAGATTGTCAGTTCAATCTGCCTTTATCATTATGTTGACACAGTGCAACCATGGTAACATTTTTTTTGTTATTCATGAATCAGTTCAGAATTTTGGATCATAAGAAACATATCCATCTATTACACAACCAGCCCTACCAAATGTCGCCATCTGTGGCTCTTTCTTCCATTTTCCCAAGGAAGCAGGTGGATTGATCCAGGTCACAGTGTTGTGGAGAAGCAGGTCACCCATTGACAGATCAGCGACCTGGAAAAAAAAAAGGTAAAAAGGTAACTGTGTGGTGACTGCTAGTTGAAATGACAAAGCGAGACTGCTGTTTTCCCCCTTCCTACCTCTTTCTTTTCACTACTCTGCTCAGTGATGAGCTGGTCAAACACTGATCCATACTCCTCGTGGATCTTCTGCATCTCATTGATGTGGCTGGCGACCTTGTTCATGGCTTTCATGGCAACTGCAGTCAAGTAGAAAACGTGCCGGTCAGAGCTGAACTGTGTGACTGTGGACGTATTCATTTAAATTCTCCTCCTGCCAGAATGATTTCATCTTCTCTGTCAGCCTTGTGACTGCGTCTTACCATCCAGATGGTAGTGCTCCTCGCTGTCTGGGTCTGTGAGAGAGTAGAGCTCCCTCAGCAGGAGGGGATATTTCAGCACCCTCTGTATGGGTTTGATTAGGTAAGATTCAAGGGTGGAGGAGTGCTGCTGCTTGGGGTTCCGCTCGTCAAGGAAGGCCTTGAAATCGCAGTCAGTTTTGGCTGAAAAGATGGGTAAAATTAAGTTTGCATGTTTGCCACTGAAGATGTGTTCTGTAATTCATGTATAAATATGTTGACAATGTTTATGACATTATGGCTTTCCTATATAATTTGTTCAGGCCATCCACAATATAAATAGTTACAATGCAAAATGATGCATTTTATGACTGCAGAACCAGGTTTCGATTAATATCCATTGCACCGGCCATAAGGTGTGTGCACAGCAGATCGATGCACGGTCTCACACAGGAGAAATGAAAAATGTTAAACCTTTCTACCAAATTATTATGGCTCAGTACAAGGAGGTCTCTCATGCTTTTGTCGAATCAGAGAGGGAGACGTATCGGTGTGCTAACAGGCTCCTCAGCCTGTTCAGTCTACAGCAGAAAGGGTAAGGAGCAGTGGAACAGCACTGTGGAGGAGCACTCTGGCTAACAACGCCATCCACAGACGCTTTAAGAGGCTTACGAGCTACAAAGTGACACTTCAACAGTCCTAAACGCAACATCCTGCAGTCGTGCTGCGTTTTAACCCTAAAAGCCGTCAGGTTTTAACAGCGCAGGGGTCGAATGACAACTCTGCATAGCAGATTTATAGAGACTTGAAATAAGTACGCGACAGAGCACTGACAGATAAACACATCCTCTCCTTTGAGACGGAGGAATTTCAGCTGAGGAGCACATGAGGTGCTTTTAGATAACAGGACTCTTTTCAAAGCTGGAGGCAGTTCCTCTACCTCTCTTTGTTTCCTCATCAGTGTTAGTCCCTTGAACTGGTTTTTAGGATCTTAACTTTTAGTCGAGTTTATTTTGCGTTAATAGTTGAACCAGTGGAACAATCTGCAACTGTAGAGTGACTGATAGAAAAGGTTGTAGCTGTGCTGTGATTTGATTTGACAGTGCTTAAATTTAATGTAGAACCTGGGGTTTAATCCATGCACGCATAATAAACACACAGAGACACACACGCAAAGATAAAAATGTGATCATATATACAAAAGTTCCAAACATAAGTCTTTAAAAAAACATGCAGAGAAAGCCCAGGGTGATGTTAGCTCAGCGTTCTTATCTGTGGTGCAAATGCTCCTCAGTTGCTAAAACTCGGTTTAGGTCCTGTTTACTCACCCTTAACGAGAACCTTTGGGACTTTGGTATGGCTGGCGCAGAAGGCGCTGTAGATTTTAAAACGATCTGCATAGTAGAGGAAAGAGCCTCCCAAGGAGAAGAGCACTTTCTGTAAAAGAAAAATAGAGAAATGAATAAATGAATCTGCACTCGTGTGTCATCTGAATGCTGGTTGCGTGTTCAAAAAGAGGTGGAGGACCTTAAACTGATCCACCGTCTCCAGCTTCTCCAGATCTGGAACCAGTCTGGTCCCATCTTCCAGAGTCTTGAGAAACTCAACCTGAAACTCCACCATTTCTGGCAAGTTTCCGAACAGAACATCCAGCTGGAGGAAAAGGCAGTTTGAGCATAGATGAGGAAATTCCCGTCACTTTACAGCCGCCTATAATATTTCAAAAGCTCAGTTCTCGGTCCCCAGCAACAGTTGGCGTGTTGAAACTCTCGAAATAAAATCCAGCCGGATAAATTCCATTGTTACAAGTGCATGTGAAACAAAGCTTTATTCTGCAAACCTCCCCTTCTCTTTTTTGTTCATTATCCATCTGTCTATTCCCACACAGCAACACTTCACATGATTATGTAACCAACTTTCATATCAGAGCATTTCAGCAGTGCTGGACTTTAAAAGGTGCAGCTACCTATAAAAGACTGGAGGGCAACATTTGACATACCTCATCCTGGGTGAGGAACGTCTCTTTCTGCAGTGGAGTTAAATATCTGCCGATCAGGCAGTTGAGATCCTGCAAGGGAAGAGTGAATGAGGTTTGATTCGGGCTTGCAAAACCTTAGCGTGTGTAATACTGACATGAAGTATATAGTCCTGCACTCGTCATGTGTTGCTGTTCATCTGGTTGTATTTGTCTAGTTTTAAGACTCAGAAAGAACCAGATGTTTTGGTTTTTTTTAGCAGTCCATCCTAATTTTAAGTCTTAGAAATGAAAGAGAGTACACTTTTTTCCCACATGGTGCGTCCAGTTAAACATATCAAACATCAATTAAAACAAGTAACTGAAGATAAAGTGCTCCGAAACATTTAGGTGCTTTGGGTATTACATAACTCTTCCTGGTTTGAGATTCCGGGTTGTACTATTATTTCTTCTTCTGGCGCTCTAAATAAATGTACGTAAATGGATCACTTCTATTTCTACACAGGCTGTTACTGCTCATGTTGTTCAAAACTGTTTCTTCTCATTTAATTTCAGCTACGCTCCTTTTTTCCTTCCAGTGAGTTGGAAGTCAGTAGTAGATCGGCAGTAAATTGTGAACACTTTGCTTAAATTCTCTGTATTTATTTATTTATTTTGCCGTGGCAGGGAAACTCCCATAAATATACAGAAGGGCCAAAGGGACCGGCTACCACCGTGCCTCGTTAAATCCGACAGTCACTGTTTAATATCGACGTACGATCCATTATTGGATTGGATCCATATCACATATTGGGCCCGATCCATGAGGCCAGTCTATTCAATTCAAAAATATATGCATGCAATTCTTGCTTACTTTGCATCGTCAAAATGGTGGGAAAAAGTATGTGAACCCATTAGAATGAACTGGTTTTCTGACCTCTATGGCTCACTTAGATCAGATCACATGTTCTGGCAAATGAATGCAGAAAACCAGTTAATTCCTATATTACCGCCAATAGTAAATAACCATGTGATAATGCATTATTTTATGCTTTGCAAAGTTAAAAAAGTAGAGTTTAATTCAAGTTTGATGTCCTCAGTCTCGATATGCAAAGATACTGGTATCAGAATAAGGACTGAAAAAACGTTCTCTCTCATTTTTTAACTTCCAAATCAGAGTTTGCAGAAGGGAAATCTTCCTCTAACTCACCAGTATTATTCAATAACACTAAACACTTTTTTTTTTTTTAAATAAATGTTTTGTCTAAAAACTCCTGATCCTGCAGCACCCAAAATCTGCACAACTGTCAACTGCAATCAGAAACGGATAAACAAGGGTATGATGGACTGTTGATTTATGTATGGTTTGTGTTTTAATTGTGAACCAAGTCCTTCACAACATCAAATGAACAGCAAGTCCCGGTTGTGCACACACACAAAAAAAACAAAAAAACAAAAACAAACACATCAAAGCTCCCATGTCAGTTTGATTGTGGATAATTAGAACAGATTGTCCAAAAATAAATAACAAAAATTAAAAAAACCAAAGAACAATCAATAAAACCATTCCTTTAAAAGGTTGTACAATATACAATCAATCCTGCATAATGGGATTTCCCGATAAATACGTTTGTGGCCCCTGAAATGAGGTACAGCGTTTCAAACAGCCTTGACATTATCTCATTATATACCATCTCTAACCCAGTTATTCCACTGAGCCAAATTTATACCGGGCAGGAGGAGATTAGAAAAATCCACACAAAAAAAAGAGGCACAGCTGTGCCCCCCCGTGCATCTCCAGACACACCGAGATGAATATGGATTGCTTGTATAGAATAGGTTGCACGCAGGGCAAGCACAAGACACAAACTCAGATCAATGGACAGGAGAGCATATGCACTCATAAACACCATCTGCCTTCTGCAAGTAAGACGACTGATACTGACTTTGACATATGTGCGTTCGGTCTCCACGAGTTCACAGATGACTTTGCGGAGCTTGTCGGCATCAGACAGCTGTCGCAGAGTTGTGGTAGGTGGAAAAGGTGAGTCCGGGCTCGGCGAAGAGGACACGCACTCCGAGGGATTCATATCATGAAGACTGCGACAGAAGGCAGCGACCTGCTCTGTACTCTGCAAACAAATGGGAAAAAAAGACAGAGAAGTGTCAAGTTTAGGAACGACTGAAGCACAGCCCCAACCTTAAGTCACAAAAAGGAAAAATGCATACAAGGTAGTCGATCGGCAACTTAAATCTTATTGTGCAGGCGCCACCTTCTACCTACTGGCGAGCACAGAATCATGACTGTGCAGAGAGTGAGCCTGGAAAGAGGCAGAGGCAGCTCTAAAAATCACTTGCACTAATTTGGTCTATTTTCAGTCTATCATAACGATGACTTTCCGACTTTCCGCCTCCCTCTCCCTCTCTCTCACTTTCATCCCTGGTGTTTTCTTCCTACTGATGGATCAGTGGTGTGATGGTTCAACTCTTTCACAGAATCAAAATATACACAGAACACTGTCCACAAAGAGTATGGGTTGCCATGGTGACCAGCCCTGATGTGCGTTAGACTATTATTTTGGACAAAAATAGACCCCCTCTGAACAAAGCCCTCCATGGCTCAACAAATACAGTTACATTTTGGCAACAGGTTACGCCCTCGAGCGAAGGAAATAAAGAAGTCAAATAGAGCAAAAAAATAAAAAAAGCGCTCTATTCATATCTGCCAGAACCTGAGTTCATCTTTTTGTGTTACACAAAAACAACAAAACTTTATTTTAAACTGCAGGAAATAAGGATTAACTGAGAAAGTCACATAAAACACTACAACAGGAACAACAAGCAGGTGCAGAAACCATAAAGTACGTATGAGGGCGGCTGAAACGTCTCTGGCTCATGATATGTGGAGTTTAATGGACTTGGCAGAAGTAATTTATCCTGTCAGACCTGGAAGTTCCTCTGGGAAATAATAATAATAATAATATAGCCTCCACACAGCTGCAGAGGGTGGAATGATATAATTCAAAGATAAAAATAATCTTAATGAAGATCTGCGCTACCGTCGGTCTACATATCTCAGAATATCAAAAGAACTACTGCATATCCTGAGTCTAAAAGAGAATGCACTAAAAAAGCTGCATAATTAATTTCTTAGATAGCCCCCACAGCAAGAGTCACCTCAATGAGCAGAGAATACGCGGGCATAGGCTTACTAAAGTACTTAGTATGTCCTAAAATGAAAAAGAATAAATAAATAAAAAACGCTAATGCACTTTACAGTAACTGCAATATATGTTAAAACTTTCATAAAGCTTTGTTATCTTTACTAATTAAAAGAGTGGACACAGTGAATGCATGCTATTAAAATATTTTCAATGATATCTGGAGTCGAAGACCTTCTTGAGAGGACAGATTTAAGCCATGACTTCTTTGCCTCAGCGCTCCCTCTTATTCATGCATCACTTGTTCACATTTCTGAGGCTACCTTTACTTCAGGACCGTCCGCTGTGCAAAGCTGCTGGCACTGGTGGCCCAAACTGTCAGCTTGGTCCTCACCAGTCACTTGCAGTTAAATTCTTAAAGCGTAGCAGGTCCTGCACCCACACCAGCCAAACTTTAGATCATCCCATAGCGCAGTGATGACTGTTGTTTAGTGAATTGTTTGGTGTGATATGCTATTGAATGGTTCACTTTGACAGGGACTTGATCTTATTTCTAAGCACAGTCTGTACAGCGTTATAAAAGATGGTAAAGGAATTGTTAATTAGAAGTGCGACCCATTATGTGAGGCTATTTTTCTTCCTTGTCGTTTTATGATCAGTCCACTTCTTTATATTGGTTACAGCTCTGCATTTATGACCCACCTTGCTTCCTGTAGTGCCATGGCTCTAAACCCCCCCACCCACCCACCCCAAACCGACTGTGTGGTCCAGATCTGGCTGCGGGCCTCTCCATGACTAAAATCCTTTGAAGCTGAACTGTGATCTGGGGATATAACAATGCTGTGTTGTGTCGGTATAAATTGCCTGGATGTGTGTAGACTGCAGGTACTCAAGCTTGAAGATGGATTCTTACAGAAGCTGCTTGAGCTAGAATGACTAAAAACACAACATAACTGTCAACAGATGCTCATTGAAATGCACAGAATGTTAGGATTTAGGAGCCTCCAGATTAATAGTTGGTGGCACTAATCCTCCATTCTGCTGCCATTCCAACAGTAAATGAAGAAAGCCCTGAACGGTGATGGATGTGTGTTTTGTTTCATACAGGTGGTTTCTACATGTAAATGCAAACGATTAGACACAATTTGCAAAACAGATTTTGGTCTGCACAAATAATTGCAGGCAGCCAATAATTTGTAATTTGCTGCTGATGAAAATCAGCGTGAGATTCTTGTTGCTACACTACAAGCTTTCTCTCACGTCTGATGTGATGAAATGTAATGCAATCATGTTAAAAAAAAAAAAAAAAAAAAAAAAAAAAACAAAACCCCCCCCCCTTCCTGTTCTTCGTTTTCCCTGCCGGAACCTCAAACTACAGAACCAACTCTTTCCCCCACCAGTTCTCAGACTCC
>JBAMYA010000005.1:3579093-3590410 GCA_037176975.1 Arrhamphus sclerolepis
GGGTTTGGAAGGAGGGTTTTTGGAGCCAGCACCAAAAGGAAAAAAGGGTTTTGTGAAGGTTTGATGATGGTTTCGTCCACTGCAAGGAAAAAAAAAAAAAAAAAAAAAAAAAAAAAAAAGCAGCCTCCACAGTTTCGGTAACTGACTTTTCAACATAGCCACAAAGATGAGAGGTTACAGTAATTTCCATGGAAACAAAAAACATGGTAGATAGTCTCCCTCCATCCTTTTCACCTTTCACATGAAACCGTCCACAGCTGACGAGAGAGCAAACGCGTGATCTACAGAGCTGCCACTCCAGAACTAAAAACTAGTTTCTACTGTAAAAAAACAACAAAAAGAAAAAAAAACTAGTGTGATTAAATTGACATAAAACCAGCCAGTATGGTTCATCTCTCACGCTGTTTAACCAACAAAACACATGGACTTGGCAAAACAACAGGCAGCAATCACATTATTTCATCAATCAATCAATAAATAAATATTGCTGTTTAGGTTAAAATCGTGCTCCAACATTATCAGGTCGCACTAGGCTCAAATCATCATTGATTTTCATACTCATCCACTGCACTTATGAATATAGACTGCATCTCACCTTGAAACTAGACAACATGACAACTTAAAGGTGCTTGAAAATGTGTCTCTCATCATTTATCAGACTTTACTTGTGTTATCAGAGGGAGTTGAGGAATCTGATGCAGTACTGACAAGTTCAGTGATGCAGAATATGCATTAAGATTAGTCTTGAGAGATAAAGTTGAAGTCACTGGACCCTTAAAATAGATCAAGCCGTCAGTACTTTCATAACCAGGTGCTGTGGAGGGCAGCTGACACAAAATGCACATGTACTTCTCTGCCAGGCAGCCCCGAACTTCTCATACCAAACTTCCATGGTAATTACAGAAGGACCTTTCTGCTTTTCTAGAGATTCCAGGCAAAACACACTGCCTTCCTCTGTGTTAGCCAACAAAAACAGTCATCTGGACCAACTCTCTGCAACTCGTCTGGCTTGAGACCCTGTGATAGTAAATGGACTAGCTGTCTGCACACACGGGTCAACCGAACAACTTTAGAAGATTCTAGAAGGGTGATGATAAACTAATAATAATAATAATAAAAAGTTAAAGCTGCACAATCCAAATAGCTTACACTGAGAACATAATTATGGTGCTCAAGAGTTTTGCAGAAAATAAATAAAGCTCAAACCTGATTGCTTTTCTCTGCCTGGTTGTTCCTGTTCGAGTCTGGGAAATGGATGTGGCAGCCCGTCTCCTCCATCACCCTCTTGATGTTGTTGCCACCTTTGCCAATAACGTGCGAGTGCTCTGTGTGGGAAACGTCCATCTTCAGAGTTACCCTGTTGCTCTAATAAGCACAAAGAGAGAGTACGGTGAAATGTAAGTGACTTGTAATATCTTAAATAGTGAAACACGATTAAAAGTTGAAATAGTTAAAAGCATCTGATTTTTAAACTCACGTTTAAACACGTTTCACTCACTGAAACAATCGCAATTCAATCTTATTGTCAAAATGATCAGTAATAATTCTGTGACTTCAGTTTAAAAAAAAAAAAAATCCTAACTGAATAAATAAATAAAATCCTCTCTTAAAACTCTTCATGCCACAGTTGTTCAGAGAACAGATGACCAATATAAATAAATAAATAAAAACCTCAGAATATTAATAGAACGACTCAAGTGATCAAATACCTTCTTTGTTGACCAGAAAGAAACGTACACAGCTGTAAACAAAGCCAAATGTCTTTGCTTTTGTGTCTGGCTGCTTAAAGTGCAAGCATGATTTCCTGCCTCCAGGAGGTGCTACTTCACAGTTGTCAAGGTATTCATTCATTTATTTATTTATTTTTGTGTTTCCATGGAAATGAAGCCTGCATGCACACACTGTAATCCTTGGGATGCAAGTATCTTACTAGACTGGAATCACGTAATACCACGCTGCAGTTTGTAATCCGTCTATTGGACTGTGGTGGGAATAAAAAATGCCAGTCGAACTGAACAACAAGATCAGAGACAAAGAAAGACTCGCATTCATGCGCACGAAGCCCATCTTCGCTATAATAAAAAGGTGTTTACTGTACCTTTGTGTCAAGGACAGACATTATTCTGTCTTTGGCTTCTCTCACGTTCTCCCTCTTCCCGCAAACCTTGATGTGTGGATCTGCAGTGAGAGAGAACACGTATTTAGTTTGCATCTGCGTAAGTGAGCGACTCAGTGCTGATAAGGCAAAGAGACACAATGTGAAAGTGGGACAAGTTTAAAAGCATTAAAACAAACATGCCACAGCAGCCTGCATTTGTCAGAAAATTACAGAGCAACAGAGGAAAGCTCTGCGGCAATAATTGCTGCTTTGATATCTGTAGAGTCTCATTGAAGTCGGCAAGCAACCAGCCTGCATGGTGATGGTGGTGGGGGGGGCTGTGAAATTAAATTCAAGTAATTTGTCATTCTGCAGAGCCAACACAAACACTGTGCTAGTGTCATCTAAAACATTAATAGAAGACAGTGACACCTTATTTTCATGCATGTCAGTCTATTACATGGACACGATCTCTTAAAAGATTAATCATACATGACATAATAACAAATGAAAATAAAAAGTAACTACCTGGATTCAACTACACAGACAGGCAAGAACCCCTTTTTGGGTTAAATGGCTTGTTGCCAGCTGAGATATATTAACCACTGCAGTTTTTTTCTAAACGGATGCAGTGAGTAGCTTCTCATTCCTTAAACGACTCTGGCAGAAGCAGGTCACAACCAATCCTGTGGTCGTGGAAAAGATGTTACTCTGTTTCAGAAACAGACACAGACACAAACTGCCCAACATATTACCAAAACCTAAATTAACTATGGGGATTTTTTTTCCCCCTGGGGGGGATCTTAAATCATGATCAGACAATTTAAATCCTGGAGATCATATAATTGGAAGAAAACAACAGTAGAATTTATTGCAGTGTTAAATGATCAAAGTAAGAGTATTTCAACACACAGTGGGACTCAGCTGTTCGGAGAACAGGACAAGGTTGTCACACATGGGCCTGCTCAGAGTCCAGATATTATCCCCAGTAAGAACCTACAGGATGTGCAGGAGAAGGCTTGTTGCAGTGGTTCAACGCTCTTATCAATATGAAATCGTGGAGATATTTATATATAACTCCCAACAATAACCACTGCATTCACCTGGCCAAAAGACAATGAAAATGCAATCATGTTAAAAAAAAAAAAAAAAAAAAAAAAAGACACAAAAGTACACCCTCTTTCTGTTATGAGGTTTCCATGTCGGGACATTACAATATATGAATAAATCTGTTCCCTACCAGGTCTTAGAATTAATTCACGCTCAGATGAATAACGACGTGATACACTGGAATTTAATTTGAACGAAAATTAAGCACAGAATCACAGTGTGAAAAATTACACGCTATGATTCAATAGATTGTTTTAGTTAAGGGTGATTGTATGAATGATCTCTCACAGTGTTGTGAAGGTCTTTTTTTCCTTTCACAACCCTCCTTTGAGGGTTGAGGTTTACGAGGAAAGATCTTTTAAGGTCCTGCATCTTATTAATGGAGACACATCATAAGCCCCTTTTCAACATGTAAATCCTCCTCTCCTGAGGTCTCAATGAAATTTCTGTAATATTCTTTAATAAAAAAAAAACCTTCAGAAGAGTAAAAAGCTCCCTTTGTAGCCACACTCTGTTTACAACATGTAGTTTTAAGAGGCTGAATTAGCAGCTTGACTCTCACTCAAAGCTCCTTCCTCCAAAGACTTTGCCTTTTCTTTTTTTTCTTTCAACTTTTTAAGTTTCCTTAAAATGAAAACGTAACGGACAACCCTGAGCATCTTAGGTCAGAGGCTTCTTCGGGAGCACACAGACCGCTACAGGTGATCCTTCCGTTCAATCTGTGCTGAGACGTCGGGATTTCCGAAGTCCAAGTGGGAAATTTCAACTGAACTGCCCCTGAAGTCGGAATTCCGAGTCGGAAAGTCGGAGAATCCGACGATCGAAGATGGCCGCGCATGGCGTAAATAATAGAAGTAGTAATATTCAGTTTATTAACACTTCTGACTAGTGTTTGTGGTACTAAATCACCCATATACACAGTATTGTTCTACTTACGGAAATGCTGCTATAGTGTTATTTACATTTTTTCATGTGGTACGTGCGAACTATAATGCAGGACATGCTAACAATGGCTAACAATGTCCGCTAACAATAATCGCGTAGTTTCTTATATTTGGACAAAGCAAGCACGGGCATAACCTTTGTAGACTTTGCCATCTTGTTTTGTTCTCGGCTTTGACGTAATTTCTACGAAGGTAGATTTGTGTCTTTATTATTCAATCAAAAAAAAGTTGCTTCAATCAAAAAATATATTTTCAATAATAAAAACATTTGCTTCAATCAAAAAAATACCTTTTCAATCAAAATTTTTGTGTTTGAAAGAAGAAAAAATATTTGAAGACTGTTTTTATTTGACTGAAAATGTTTACTTTGAAGTGTTTTTTAACTGAAAATACTTTTTGATTGAAATAATTGTTTTTTGTGTTTGGGCCATATTATGGGTAGGATATTTGCCTTTATTATTCAATTCCAAAAAGTTGCTTCAAACAAAAAAGTAATATCTTCAATCAAAGAAAAAAACTGCAAAATTAAAATTGAAAAAATTATATATATTGATTTTTTTTTGATTGAAGTGAAAAAAGTTTTGAAGTTTTTTTTTTTTATTGAAAAGGGTTTTGATTGAAGCAAATGTTTTTATTATTGAAAATATATTTTTTGATTGAAGCAACTTTTTTTGATTGAATAATAAAGACACAAATCTACCTTCATACATTCCCTGCCCCAACGTCCGACGTAAATGGAACGCAGCATCATTTACCTTCAAGGATTAAAAAGTATTACTGAATTGAAGCCAAATTCAGTTTCTTTTTTTTAAAATGGTGCTAAAGCTTTGTGCTGCCCATTTCCGAGATGCAGCAAATGCAACACGTGAAATTAGTTTAGATAGAGAAGGACAGGGTGGATAATGATTCTACCCTAATCTGGGTTTGTGACGTCAAATTCAAAAATTTAAGACCTAAGTTGTCCCATTTTGAGTTTTAGTGTTGGTATTGACTTCAGATAGCTTAATAATTTTTCCATACCGTCCCTTTAAGGTGTTTCTCCTAATATCAGCGTACATAAACATATTTGTGCAGTATTTTTCTAATTGAACTGTCATGAACTTTGAATTTAATATACTAAATAATGCATGTAGGATTTTTGATGTAGAGCTTTTGTTTTCTGGAATTTCTCTGGGCATTGCATGATATGACCTTGGGGTAACCTTGGTGGGACATCCACTTGTGGGAGGATTGACAACTGCCCTGAATGTTCTCTATTTGTAAGCAACCTTTCTCACAGCAGAAAGATAAGACTCCAAAATGTTTGAAAACGGTCATATATCTCTCCCAAGTCTGATGGACTGCAGCATTTGCTTCTCTAAGATAATTACTGATGTCTTCCTTTCTTGGCACTGTGTTAGCACACGTCTCAGCGCTCCAGATTAGCAAACATCAGCCGCTTTGATTCAGTACTGGCAAGTAACTGATCACAATTATGAACTGCAACACAAAACAGATGCAAATAAGTCAAAAGCATAAATGCAAATACAGGAGTGTTCTGCTGAAAGAACATCAAATTCACCCCCCGACCCCGCACATTGCTCAATGAAGCTCGTCAAGTTTTACGACGCCTAGAAGAACAGTCACAGTTTTCTCAGTCTTCACAGTCTTGACTAATTAACACTCTTGCAGTTTTGAGCGCAGGGACACGGCAGACAGGGCAGAACACAGAAAAGAAGAACAAAGCCTTCCGCACGGCGTTATATAACAAAATGTATATCGCAGATGTCGAGTTGGGTAAACCTGTGAGATGCCAGATGATGTGTAATGAAATATAGATCAAACAAAGTCAGAAGGCATGAAAGCACTGGTGAAGTAGAGAGATTACATATCTGTTTTGTGACACTGAAAGCCTCAGATCATCTTGAGATGGCAGGAGAGAGAAATGTTTGACCGTCAATCACTGCAACAGCGCTCAGATTAGTTTGTGAAAGATGTCTGAAGTCCACGTTGTGTGGGGTGAGACCTGTAGAAAATAAGCTTCTGCATGCAGCTTTTTATTTCCCTATTATCATATGGAGCACTCCAGTTATTATGGGGCAATACTCTGCGACATAACAGTGACTCACAGTTTCCTGCCTGTAGCAGCCAAGAAGAAGTGTGCACAGCAAATGCTGAGGAGGAAAAGTGCCCCCCCCCCAACTAATACAACAGCTGCCACACTAAACAGCAGCAAGTGCAAGTCAGGTAAAGAAATACATGGAAGGAATCTCACCAGATGAAGCATGTCATAGATGGAGTCTGAGGAGCGTTTTCTGTGCTTGCTCCACCTCAGGACAGACATACCCCAATGCAGGTAAACAGTCAGCGTCAATTAAAGTGCCAAAGAGAAAGAGACCCCAGGCTTGGAAGACTGAAGTCTACACCTCGCATCTCCAACACATTTCTCTGCCCTCCTTCTCTTCCTTGTTTTTAAAAAAAGAAGATGCCGTGGTGCTTGTGATGAAGGATGAGTGAAATGCTCTGCCTCCTCCTCTCCGCCCACCAGCACTTACAGCCTTCCAACTCCCCTTCTTTTTGCGCTTTCACGGTCTGCTGTTGCTCTGTCGCTAATGTTCTGCTGCCTCTCTCACTCATCTACAGGCTGGGTAAAGTCAGGCGCACAGATCGAGTGTGAAGATCTGGCCAGCTCTGCCACCATCGTAAATGAGTCCTGATAATCTTCATGACCGGACTGAGAGCAAAACAGCAGGAGGGAAGGAGTCCCCTTCTCGCAGCGGGATTGGCTGGGTAAGCAACACAGTGGTAGAATATAAATGCAGGACTTCAGGCGGGGGTGGGGGTGGGGGGGTGAGATGCATAGGAGAAGGCAATAGAGGAAGGTGAATGGGGAAAATATGTTGCAAGATTAGCAACAAATTATATGAATTATATAATGCCTGTGATTAGGTCACCACTCCAACAAAATGTCAAGTACTCACACCTGCAAGTATTTTCTCATAATTAAATGTCCTACATTTCTGAGTGAGACTCGTCTACATCAAATGAAGCTCATAGTTTACTTTCCTCCTCATGTCTACTTTATTAATTTCTAACTTTTCCAAAAGCTACCACTTATAGAATGAAGCTGCTCTATGTGCTCAGATTATGCAGGTAGATAAAGTCCAGAATCGCCTGATGGCTTCTGCAGCACAGTGAGAATGAACCTGCACAGTGGACAGTTTGGGTTTGTTGATGCAGGTGAATGACAATCAGACAAGACGGACGTCCCAGTAGTGTTTCTGTTGCTGCAGATGCGGGAAGTGCAGCAACCTCTTATTTATTTTTAAACCATATTTACATACTAATTGGGGAAATTTAACATATTTATTGCATTCAAAGTGTAGTGACATTTAGTGCAACAAATTAAAAGTCACAACTAAGTGAAACTACAGTTTGGTTCTGCCCTTCTGGGCTACAGTAGAAAAAAACTGCTATTTCTACTGGAATGCAGATGCAATGCAGAGACTGTTTATTTTAAAACTCTATTTAACAATGTTAAATTCAATTTCTGCTAGTTAATGACACCAGTTTTAAAATGCTGGAACTTTAAATGGTTTAAATATTGAAATCTTTACATAGAAGTGTGTCAGTGTGTCATGTCACTCATCTACCTGACCGTGGAGGACATTTTCCAGCTCATCAACTACTACAGCTTTAGTTACTGGTTCTTCACGGGTCAGATCTACCTGCACTGGAAGCAGCCCAACAGACCTTGAGCTCTCAAAGTAACACCAGAAAAACACTTTTGTCCTTTATTATATCCAATTGGTGAGTGGTTAAAGAGGTTAAACTGGGCTGAAGGACAGCCTGACCTTGACTAGTCTTCCTGACATTCAGGAAGTCCTGCACCAGCAGTGCCGTCCACACACTTGGCAACTATAAAGCACAATGTATATAGTTCAACTTAAATTAATTTCAATAATATTTTACTAGTCCCAGAGGGAAATTGCTTGTTGTTGTAATTTTACTTTAACTAAATGATGCCCGTTTTAAAACATGCAGTGCAGGATGTCTACTCTAACGTTGTATATTCTATAATTTTCTGTTTAAAAAGGAAAAAACAAATCATCATCTCAATCTCCATCTCCTTGAATTTTTATACTGAACACATTTTAGCTCTCCATTGGAGTGTGAGTGTCTATTTTGTTGGTTACTAAAGAGAACAAAGTTTTTATGTGCTAATTAAAGCTCTTAAAATGAATCACTGTGGGAGGAAAAACAAAAGTAGTTTCCATGAACAGTTCAGTCGTGCTACGATCACAGCTTGACAGAGCCAGATCCTGTAACGCTCCCTTTGAATTGGGCATAATTTCACACCTTTGACACAGTTTGTGTACACAGATGTATGAATGTAAAAATGAGCCCTGCCTCATCCCTCTGCTGCTCACATGAAGTCACACCCAGACAGGATTTAGGGTCCTGCTGCTCCTGCTTTGTGTTACAAAACTGTATCTTTGGGTCGACAGCACTACTTACTGTACGATGTTGAGATTTATTTTGAGAGCAACGGGTTTTTGCTACATTCCCACCTCTGTCTCAGCCACTGGCCCTCTTGCTGCATCAGAGGAGATGCACGTTTCCTCAAGGAGAGGAAAATGCAGTGTGATAGTTGAACATCAGGAGGTGGCAGAGCAGAAGTGCAGCTGAGCAGAACTAAAACAGCATTTAATAGTCAGATGATGACAGGAACCCATTTTTAATTACATGTAGTAATGTATGAATTATAAATTAGTATGTGCTCATGGCCACAGTGAAGTAAATATTATCTAATACAGCAGTACATTATTTTATTACACTGACTTGTTCTTTGAGTAGCAGCTACTTTTGTCATCTTTCCTCCAGTAGTTTGAATAAATAACCTTTTTTCCCAAACCTTAAGTCTCATTTATATTAGTATTTGTTGGCATGCTTATTTTAGCTTATTTTTACAGCTGCCCAGAGTTGATTTTTAAAATATCAACTTTGATTTTATGATTTTGGTCCAGTTTGACCATTATTTTAGTATATTTTATAGATTTTAAACTTAATTTTAATGGAAATACCTTTTATTTATTGGTTTCAAGAGACTTAGTGGTGAGGCATGCTTATTTTAGAGTTGATTTGTTGAAAACTCCACTTATTTTATGATTTTGGTCCACTTTGTCCATTATTTTAGGATATTTTATAAATTTTAAACTTTATTTTACTGTAAATAGCTTTTATTTATTGTTTTGAAAAGCCTCAGTGGCGTGTTATACTTATTTTACAGCTGACCAGAGTCTATTTGTTAAAATATCAACTTTTATTCCTTGATTTTCATCGGCTTTGAACATTATTTTATCATATTTTATGTATTTATAACTTTATTTTACTGTAAATAGCTTTTATTTATTGTTTTGAAAAGCCTCAGTGGCGTGCCATGCTTATCTCACAGCTGTCCAGAGTTGATATGTTGAAAACTCTACTTTTATTTCATGATTTTGGTTTTCTTGCGCTGATCAACAGCCTGAGATGTGAGTATTTAAAATTCTACTTGGGGGGTGCTCCGGGTGGCTAGACAGACATACCCTTTTGGGTGCAGTACAGCGCTGGACCCAGGTAGATCTGAGTCCTCCTGCCCTGTGGTGGACTGTGGGGAACAAAGGTGCTCATTGGGGCCAGTTTGGAGCTGGCTTCCATTTTCACACCCTCGTCTTCCTGCTCCTCCTTGAATCGCCACCTTATCATGGTGGAGGAGTTTGCGTGCCCAAATGATCCCAGGAGCTATGTTGTCGAGGGTTAAATACCCCTGGAAGGGTCTCCCAAGGCAAACTGGTCCAGGGGGACGAGCCAGACTAAGAGCGATTCAAATGGACTCCTATGAAGAGAATAAATCAAGGACCATGATGTCCCTCACCCTGATCAGGGTTACTGGTGCCCATATGGGCCCTCCATGGGTAAATGTGGATTTGCTGTGGGCCGCTGTGAGCTCAGCAACCCCACACTTATCCCACAAAAAAGTTTTCTGTGGGTTAAATGTGGGTTTGCCCATGGTCCAAATCATATCAGACTCCAAATACAACCTTTTAAATGTCATTGCTCGATGGCCAGGGGAGCGCACGTGTCTTGCGAAATGCGTGCATGGACGTGGCTGTCTTTTTGATATGTGACTTGCCTGATTGTTGATATTCACCATACAAACTTCATCAGATTATTTACCTAAAATTCAGTATTTTCTCCAGGTGATTGAGGCTATGCTTTATCCCCGTAGCTGTTGACACCCTTAGCCCTGTAACGAGACAGGAACGCTCGTACGAGCGTCATACGTGCACCCATGCCGTTGTGGAGCGCACTATTGATGTGCTGAAGGCCAGGCGGATGTGTCTCGATACAGCAGGTGCCAAACTGCTCTGTGGCCCCGGGGAGGCATGCCAGATTATTCTGGCATGCTGTGTTTTGCACAATATCGCCATGAACGAGGGTCTCCCACTACCTGAACCAGACCAGAAGACCCCCCCCCCATGGACCGCCCCATCAAAGTGCCATCATGAGACAACAACTGACTGTGCTGCTTTAGGCTATCATGCTGTAATTGATTGAAAATAATCAAGAACTTGACTAAGAAAGGTTATTGTTTCTTTATTTTGGTGACAGTTTGAACCACAGATGAGACAGGATTAACAGCATTCGTAATTTTTTCCCATTCCTTCACTTTAGCAGGTCCCATAACTCTACTGCTGACACTGCTAAACATGAAGGATTTTCGGTTTTGGATCTCTGAGAGCAGGACTTCAGTCTCAGAGCCTGTAAAGTTTTTCTTTTTGCACTTTGATGCCATAACACTTCCTGGCACGGGAGACAGGAAGCGTAGCCTTATATGGCACAGGTTTTTCTAAACCGGGAACAGGGGCGCAGCGCCTACTCATGAGCACCCCTTGTAAATGTCTTAATAAGTCACATAATCAAAAAGCGTCATAATTATTCCAGAACATTCTGATCATAGTAATGGTCCAAAGTGGAGACAGCACACGCAAACTACAGCGGGTGGAGCCCAGTCGCTTTGATACTGTGTAGTAACTATGCAACGTTTCTGTAGCGAGTAGGTATGAGCGTAAGAAGCATTGCAAGCTAGTTTGTTGGTTATGACGGCATTGGATTTAACGTGAGGGCATGCGAGCAACGCCAT
>JBAMYA010000005.1:3595022-3614549 GCA_037176975.1 Arrhamphus sclerolepis
AACTACATTAACTTCTTTTATTTTTAGGATGACCACAACAGTTAAAATTTCCCTCTCAGATAGCCTCAGAATGCCCCATTTTAGCTTGAATTTTTCAAAGTCTTTGCACCGCAGAAGACTGTCCACTTTTACACTGATATCAGCACAGTAAACAACAGTAAGGGGGATCAGAAATGAGGGAAAAGAGCCTAGATTACAAAGAGACTTAAAAAATGAAAATAAAAAAGTAAAGTTTAATGTCAAATGCATCAGTGTGTGTTGCAAAACCACAATGTGAAGTGCACTAGAAGCCAGACTGGATTATCAGTGACCACAGCTGACTCATTACTTAGAAATTACAAATATTCCTCCTAATTTCTGGGAATAAAGCATCTATCTCACTGATGTTAATTCACAGCAGACAGAGGAAGTCAAACAACCCGCAGGAGTTACTGCATATGACGTGAACAACTCATAAGCTTCTAACTCCCCACTGAAGTGAACTGGTAATGCCCTCTGGATATGAAAGGCGAAACGCCTTCCAGGACGAAGAATAAGAAGTTCAGCTGCTGTGATTTAGGCCTTTGAGAATTTTCCACGACCTGGATGGCTGAGATGTTTTCACTGCTGCGGAAACATCTGTTGTAGTCAGGAACTACGCAACACAAGAGCGACATCTCACAAGTACAGACAAATCCCAGTTTAATTAACCAACATCTGAATTATTCTGTTCTCCTTGAAATGAGCTGGCGATGCAATCTGGACATTACAACCACATTTCAGATACGGACACTCAACCTTCCCTCTTTGCTGAGCTTTGAAGAATGTCAGAGTGCTGCTTCTAATGTTGATTTATCAACACGCTTCAGTGCTACACTAAAACAAGTCCTGATAATAATAAATAATAGATAATTCATCTGTTGCTAACCAGAAGGCTGACTAGAATTCATACAATAACTGATAAAATGCTGCGAGTGACAGGGACCAACCTGCTCTGACCTTTGAACTTCTTCCAATAAGAAATGACAGAATAATTGTTGTCACAAGAGAAGAATGCCACACACAGATCATAATAGTGATTTCTTTTGATCCGTATAAGAAACATTTTCCGTCTCTTCAGCCAAAGTAAAGTGTCATTTTCCTTCTTTTTTTTTTTTTTTTAAAAAGCTTATTTACAGTCATGCTCTCAGTTGTAATAAAGAGACATCTGACATTGAATTATTACATTCAGAGAGAAGACATTGCATTGCCTCAAGTCTCCTGTGCAAATGATGCACTTTGCTCTGCAATAATGATGATTATTAATATTTTGGTCCCATGGATTTCATAATTATAAAGTTAGAGGCTATTTAATTTGGCTACAGTTCAGTGTCATCAAAGGAAGAGAGAAACTTTACCCAGATTTGCTCTGTAAACCATCAATCTGGATGGAAACTGCACCGCTTTCATAAACAAGATAAAGTGAGCCAGTAACAGATGGTGACTCAAACTGGGCTGAAGCTAAACGTTCATGAGCATGCTTTTTTTTTGTTGTTGTTGTTGTTTTTTTAACACAAAGCTGAGAGGAAGGCTGTGAAGCACAAGAACCAAGCAAAGATCTGAGGCGAGCTTTCACGTGTTTTCTGTGGTCTTACCTTCCTGCACTCGTCAAACTCACTGAAGGTCTCCGAATCGTCGTCCAGACTGTCTCCTGAGCTCTCAATCAGCAGTCCAACACCATCATCCAGGATCTCCTCTGCATCGAAACGAAACATGAAAGCAGTTGTGAAACAGCAAATACAGAGGCCGAATGACATTTTTGTGAGCAGAGTTGTGTGAAGTATCTATGGGAGAATCTGGGGAGGATTATTTCATACTGTGCCACTAAGCAGTCCGTTGGCCTAGCAACCCATTAGGATTTCTCCCAGGTTATTGACTATTATCATTGTCATTATTGATTACTGACCCATACTTAACTACTCATAAGTATTTCACATGACTGCTTAAAAAAGAAGAAAAAAAATCCCTTTGGTGTATTTCCTGGCTTGCATGTACATTTTTGTGCATTAACTGCATGCAATGTTTATCTTATCTGGACCCTAGTAGGACTAACTGGTGATTTACTTAAAGAAAACTTTAATTTCCTTCATTTCATTTTACAGAGAAACCTGTTCCTCTACAATAAATTTAACAATAATTGCTTTGAATTGAATTCTGATCGATTTAGAAATATGCTGACAAACAGGACCAAACTGTGCAAACTCACACCTTTAATAGCTTTTAATGCACTGATGATTAGGAATTAGGATTTTTAAGTGAAACTTTTTTTTTATTAAATTGCACCTGTAAATTGCCAGCGTTTTGAATTTTAAAGGAACCAATAGGCCGTACTGGATTTTGACGCCAGGCTGGCCTTCACGCAGCTTCTCACCTTGACTCTGGGAGAAGATGTCGGTGTAGAGATCCTCTGCAGCATCAGAGCGGCGCGGCGGAAGGTAGCAAAGCTGACGGCGGTCAACAGAAGGCAGCGTGTTGACCGTCAAAGCCAGCGAGGGTTGGGAGAACGCCGTCTTCATGTCGGAGAAATTGAGACTGTGGGACTCTTTTCCATTCAGCTGCAGTATTTCATCCCCTGCGTTTAGGCCTGAAAAGTAGGAGAACCGTTAGCTTTGATTCACTCCCTGCAACGCATTCATGCACACGCTAAACATTCTCCATGACAGCATTTGTCTAAAAAACAAAATTAAAAGTCAAAATTCAACTTGCTGCAGTGATGTTAAGCAGTGTGGTCCTCTGAAACACGTAAGAATGGTCCAGTTTTCTACAATTTAAGTGTCAGCTGCTGACACAATGAGAGTACCTCAATGTCAGCTGCTCAGGTTCACTTCAACTCTTACATTGTGACCAAGTCTATCATGAGGTTTGACTTTACACAGCCGTGCAGACTAATTCCATAACAGGGCTGCCAGCAGCTGTGGTTTCAAATGATCACATTCATCCCCCATCGAAGCCAGTATGAAGCATTGTGGTTATGATTATAGCAATCAAGATCCTTCAGAAACGCCACGTTATCGCAACCCCTCCCTAGCTGTTGAATAAAAATGTGCTAATGTATTTTTACTGGGGCAAAGAAAAAAGAAAGAACAATATCTGTCTTGGTGTGCACTGAGAAATGGTTAATGCGAACCATCTTTTTCTTTCTGATTGACTTGACAAACTTGATTGGATTAGGAGACACCTCTTTTGGCAAGAAATGAAGTAAGATGAACCTTTAGCAAAGGCTAATCCTCCGGCCTTCACATCAGTGATGTAGAGCTGCTGCACTCCGTCCTCCTCCACCACTGAAATGGAGAAACCTGAGGAGGAAAAAAGAAAACAAGTGCTAATAACCATAGGTGGGAGGAGGAGTTCAGAGAGAGAGAAGAACGATGACTAATATACATCAGTGTGGAAATGCTCTGAAAAAACTGGTCATGTGTAGGTCAAGGAAAAGAAATGTATTCCTCTGACAACAAGAACCCCACAGTGTCACAGCTGAAAACAGAAATGGTTCTTACCGTAACCAATCATGCAGGATTCGTCTCTGTCAAACTGGATTACTTTTGTTATCTTGGAGCAGAGCTCAATTTCTTTGTAAAGCTGTAAATGACAAAAGGAAATTTATTATATAAATCATGAAACTCTAGCCGGCTTTAGTCTTGGTGTTGTGGGTGGGTTATTGACAGCAGGAAAAAGAGAGCAGCAATTTGCCAAGCTCTTAGACAAAGCAGCTCAAGTTGTGTCTTTATGGAGCGACGCTCTGCACTGTCTGCAGACGGCAAGACGCAAATGTAAGAGTGGCATCATTGGCACATTCGTTAGGGCTTTGTTATGATGCAGGATCTTCCCAGAAAATTGATTCTTTGGTAAAGACATTTTGAATCAGAGGTTAACGCCTGTTTAAAGTTCCACAAGGGTGATAAATGAATTCACTGTGATGCAGCTACTGGTATTTAAAGCCATTTCTGTACCACTGTAAGCTTGAGAAGGCTAGTTTTATATGGAGAAAAAAACAAAAGATCAAACAGGCGGTGACGTACCAAGTCGCACACGTCCTCTTCTGGTTTGGGAATGTAGAATTGCACTTGGTTTTCGATAAGGAATTTGAGTCGCAAGTAGTGTTTGGTTGGATCAAGCTCATGCGCCTGTGGGATAAGTGCAAAAAGACATTTTTTTTTAAAGTTTTTTTCTCTGGTTAAATGCTGTTATGACATCCCCTGTGGTGCAGATGCTTGCAGGGGACAGAACAATGCAAACCATGGGTCAGAATGCGTAATTCAAGGCGCGGCTGCCTTACCTTGCAGATGGATTCAAGGACCCACAGTGCAGACTCCCCTGGCTGGATGATGGTTAAAACAGGCTGGTCATTCGGCAGACAAACCCAGGAGGGAGTGAGGTGGTCAGGGACCCAGATGTCACTCTCAGTGCTGGGTCGTGGAAGACTTTTCACAGCTCCTTCCTCGCTTTTCTGTCAACGCAGACGTTAGACGGACGTAAGCCATTACTGCAACTCTGATTTAAGCACATCAAGTTCCAGCTCCACTGCTATATCTTAATTATTCCTTATAGTAAATTCTTTATACATAGGATTTCCATCTAAATTGCTTGAGTCAATATAATCATTAAGTAGTTGTAAGTAATAAAATTTTCATGGAATATAGTTCATGACTATATTTGCTTCAGGCGTAAAGAAAATGAATCCTCTAATGTACCTGAGTCTTTCCATAAGTTTAAACTCAGGATATATAGAGGACTATTATTTCTGTTGAATAAGGTTTTAAACTTTCTCCTCTAATTCTTGCTAATAGGTAACGAATGATTATCTTACTGCATTTTCCTTAACGGGATCAAGATAAATGCCATCTGCTGGCTTTTTCTCTGTCTCTTCTCCGTCAGCAAAGACCTGCAGGGACGAAAAAAGGAAGTTTTCTTTAGTAGTCATACCTCAGGCAGAATTGTGGAGGATCATTGTTTGTGGAAAGGGCAAAGGAGAGTCAGTTGAATCAATGGCTAAAAATAGCTTGTGTGAAAATAGAGGACTGCACCTACCTGGCTGACAGTAGGGTGGGCTTTGGTCTTCTTCTTTGAGGTGGTGTCCAGACCCCAGAGGGAAGAGAACCGGCTCTTGCGTTTGCTGCAGGAACGGGACATGGCCTGTGCGCGCCGTCTCACTCCAGCCTCTGTGCGTGCAGCCACCTGCAAAAACACAAGAGCACAGTCAGGGCCAAGACAGAATCAAAGGAGAGAAAACAATCTGACCTCATGTCACATCACAAGGATGGAAATGATTTCATTAAGGCAGTATGTAAAACATTATGGGTGCTGCACTGAGGTCAAGAAAGGCATAGAGGTGAACCGATGAGAAAAAGCAACAGAAGAGAGCAACTGCACTCAATATTATAATACAGTAAAATTGTAAATGAATCCAAATGCATTCTCGTGGAGGCCACATGGGCTTTACTGTGATACCTAATTAATACACACAAGCACGGATTTTACATATATGACGAGCATTGTCAAAGCACTCCTGGACACTCTTTTGGTCTTTGGTCACACCCACATTTCCTAATATTTCTTGGACAAGGTACTGATGAATGTTGGAATGAACAAATCGCTTCTAGCAGCTTTCTCCTTTGTGCTATTTTGCAGCTTTAACGCCCACCTGCTCTAAAGCGCTGTATCGGTGGTGGTGAGGGAAACAGTACCCTAATGACATCTAAAAAAAATCACACTGATGTTTTTGCTGCTACCATCACTTTACTGTGTGGAGTAAATAACCTTAGTGCACTGCACAGGGCGCCTAAATAGCAATCACTTCCAAAAAAAAACAAAAAAACACAAAGCTTTTTAGTTTCTGGAATCAATTTCAGGAAAAATCCCTGGGAGCACTTAGAGAGGCCAGAGTGCATTAAAGAAGATGCATGAATGCTGCTACAAATTTAAATTCAGGGAACTTAAATTCAAAAAGAAAGGCAGTACATTTTATCTTCCAACTCATACATTTGCACCCTGCCAAAGTTACGAAAGTTTAACTAGACTTCAGTTGCTTAATATTGGTCATTCTTAAGTCACATCTGTGAAGGCACCACTTAAATATGAAAGAAATGTAAACGCCTGTGAACTTTAGATAATAACTGCTGTCTTCTAGCATAAAACAAAAGCAATTAATATGCATGAAGAATTAAAAAGAGGATAACTACCAATGCATGAAAAGAAGAGACTGAGAATATACCCAGCCGGCCCATTGCCAGCTTGGTGGGACGAGAGGCAAAGGCCAGGAGGCGTTTGGGGTTGGGCAGCTCTCCTCCTTGCAAACTGGCCAGGTAGCACCTGAAGCGAAACAGATCCATGTGAAACTGCTCCAGGTTCTGCTCCCACAAGAAGATCTGCAGAGAGAGACAGGACAACACATCCACTTAATTGTTGATCAAGGCTTTTGTCAACTTCAGATCGCTATAAAGCATCTCCTCTCTTCTGCAGCAGCTCCGTTAGCAGGTTTGTCAAAGTGCAGCCAATCTGCTCTCCCTTTGCCTAATGGTTGGATCTTTACTGGGGCAGTAGAGCAGGACATGGTGATTATTCACTGGGCCGTCCCCTCCCAGTCACGGTTCTGATCTGCTGTTTGGAAGAGGCGGTCATCGCAGTGCCGGTGGTGGTGTTTTGCTGCCAAGTAGAACCAGAGACGAAGAAACAATGCTGCACATTCCACTGGCAGATAGAGGATGGGAGCGTTTCAGCTTTCAAAGGAGCAGTTCTATATCCATTCAGCTCTGCACAAATCGAAACCTGACACTGCCAAACAGAACAGCCTCAACCAGGCATTACCTAACTGGCCAAACAAAGACCATTTGATCTCACCTCTAGAAACAGAACTGTTACATACAATATAAACTTTGCAATTGATTGAGGGAATAGAGGTAAATCAATCAGTGCCAACTGAATATTTGTTAAAAAAAAAAGAGTGCTTCAGACATCTTTTTGGAAAGATTCACTATTTTCACAAATACATCTTGCTGCTTCTCTAAGTACCTTATTTGTATTAAAACCATGAGGAACCACTGATAATGAAATGCTTCTTAAATCAAAACAAAATCATCTTTCATTTCTCCATCCTGGTTTCTCCATCAATCTAACCACCATCGCGTTTGTTCCCAAAGATTATGAAAACCAGATGACAGATAAAGCTGTTGTGTTTTTTTTTAAATTTTTTAAAATATAGTTTTCTTTAAAACTGTGCACCCTTTCCCCTTCTAAAAGCCTAAACTCACTACTGGCCAGGCAGCTAAGGCCAAGACGGCACAAGGGTCAAACCAGTGCATCTATCTGGAGACACAATGGTCTCCAAGAGTAAGATCTCAAAGCATTCTCAGTAAATGCTTTCAAACGTAGTGAAACATTATTTTCAACAATTGATAAAAACTGACTAAAATAATTTTTTTCCCCCTGAAATCAATTAATCTACTAAAATCTTAAAAAAAAATATAAACCACATTCCACTTTTTTTTTTTTTAAGAATTAAACAACGTGCATCATTATGAACATCTGCAACAAGAATATATATCAAGTGCAGATGTTTTTATCTCAGTTGTAGAAAGCTGCTCTCCACATTTCTCCTATATTAGGAGTCGGTTTCGGTATAAAGCGTACTTGGTCCAGAATCGTCTTCCTCTTCTTGGTGTCAGTGACAGCTGACAGCTGCATATCTCCCATCTTCTTCATCTTCTCGTCCATGTCGATCTTCTGCTCCAGCTTCTTGATTTCGGAGCGAAGCAGCCGAACGGTGTCCTCTCTGTGATGCTGGCGGGCGATGGCAGTAGCGCATGCTGAGTGTATGGCTGTGATCCAGTTTTCGAGCTCTGTCTGACTGCAGGTCTGGCATAAGGACAAAAACGAAGCAAAAGTTCAACAGGACAGGTGACATTCGAGATTTAAAAGAAATACAATACATGTAGCTCCAGGTGGCGTTTGTCCTTGGGAGCATGTGAAGTCATTCGCAAAAATGAAGATTGCACCGTGGAGGAGCGCAATAATTATAAATTATTCCCGGGATATCGTCATATTAAACTTTGCCAAAGACTTAGCTTTGCTTCAGATCAACTTATATTCAAAATAACAGGTGATTAACTGACTTCACCAGAGTTTATTTAATAACGTATAATCCCTGTAGTTTTCACAAATGAGAATTAATATAAGAGCTTTATATCTTGGTTTTTTTTTTTCTTTCAGGTTAATGAAGACAGATATTAAAAATGCATCTTTGGTAGACTGGACTTGCTTCGTACAGCATGTCCTGTGTGACATCAGAGTATTTTCTTACCTGGAAAAGAAACGCATCTCCCAAGGAATTGCTGAGGCAGAACACAAAGTCTTTTTTGGGATGCTCTGGCACCGCCTGCACAATACTGTTCTCTACCCATATGGCATGCTTGGGAATGCTGTTGTTGTCAATCCCTGAGCGACCATCAGTCTCATAAAAGAAAAGAGTGCATCCTGGAAAAACCAAAACAATCTATTACTTTTCATTGCCGACACTTGCTGGCCTCAGGCCCAGGGGAACAATGACAATGACACTGTTGATTTTTCTTTTTTTTTAAACCCAGATTCTCTCAAGCAATTTCATTCTGCTCTCCAGTGGCCAAGATTAAGAAGTGCAGCACAGCTGACTCATCAGAGAGAGGCTTTTTTTTCATTTTAACTCTGCTTGTAGGGTAAAATGATATTAAGTTTCTTAAGTAAAATGCTGTGCAAAAAAGTGAAATGTTATGGCCACAGTAAGGATATAACACACCTTTCAGGGAAACCCAGTAACTCTTCCACTTGCGTCTGGTGGCTGATTCCACTTTCTTGTTCTTCTTGTGTACGAGGAAGTTCTTGACAGCAAGTTTGCCAGCTTTGCGTACCATTCCCTGGACAACGCTGAGCAAAAGATCAGACTGGTAGGCGGAGCTCATGGTGCTCTGCTCATCGCTCAGGGCGGAGCTCGCTTCCTCCAAGCTCTCCGTCTGGCAGGAGCTCATTTCCAGCTCCTGACGAAAGTTCTCGTAGACCCCCTGTGCACACTCACTGGCCCCACCGCCACCACTGCTGCCACTGTCGCTCCCAGCAAACATGGTCCTGCCGTGCATGGAGCACACGGAGAAGGAGGCCGACATGGTCTTGTAGCGTCTAGACTGGTGGTCTGCCTCCACCATCACCCCGTCGATTCCACTGTCCTCATATTCGCTGCCTTCTCCGGCTGTCACGTCCTGAATTGCGGCAGAGGCACAAAATAGGTGAGATGGCATGGCAACCATGTTTTCCTCACAAGAAAAAGGCAAGGCAGTCAATAACGGCTACGGTGGATGACAGATCAGCAATCTTTCCAGAGACAGGATAGATGCATTTGTGTAGCACAAAGTAAATGGCAAAAAAATAATAATAATGATAAAAAAATTAATGATTCATGCTGAACTAGAGCCTGCAGGTTGCTTAATTCGGAGGTTCTTCCTACAATTAATGACTCGCAGCAGAGCTCTTGCTGCTGTCTGAGTACAGCCCGTCCTCCCTGTGGCACCACAGGGTCTGCCCTCTCCTCCCCACATGGCCAAAGGCTCCTGGGAGATGAAGGGGGTTACACTGAGCTTGGTATCTCCATCTGTCACATGACCCAATCATGCGCTCCAGAGCTCCATTCAGCAAGGTTGACGGTGCCCCGTCGTGACAGGGCCACCACACACGTTTTACTGTTACACTTTTCCGCAAGCCTTCCCTCATTATCATAACAAAAGCCTGGGGCATTTCTAACAGGGAGTAACTTTGAGCTGTGCTCAGCCCCTCCTGTCGCTGCAGACTCTTCTCTCAAGAAAAACAAGTGTTTCACCAGGAGACAAACAGGAAACACTGCAGCTTTCTTGTAGCATTTAGTTTCAGGAGCTTATTATTTGTGAGCTGAATGCAGTCGACGACATGCTCCGAGGCAGTGACAGTTGAAAGAGAAAAACAAATCACGATAAAAGCCGTCTTCCTGGCGATGCCTCGTGTCTACACTGAAATTCTGCAAAACCTTTCACATTCTATCCCCAAAAAAACCCCAAACAGTCATAACAGAACTTTAACAGATTGAGAAATCAAACAGTGTACTATCAAATGGATGCAAATTTACTCTTTTTACATCCACGTGGACTAAATATTATGAGTCTTCGAACAGACCGGGATCCACCAGCTTGAAAGGTTATGAACTCACCTGTATAGTCTGCGCCCTCCTGCCCTGCATGCTAGCACACATTGTGGTTTGGTTGTTGCTCAGGCCTTCAGACAGGCAGTGGGAACGTCTGCACGGAAGAGTGTATGCGCCGTAGGTGTTCCCATCCTCCTCTGATGGGGAGATCATCTTATCATCCTCCCCCTCCCCGGCAGACCTGTTGGTGTTATGCCACTTGGTGTAGCGGCCGTGGGGCTGTCTGCGGGCTGGACTCGTGTTGCTGTACAGCTCATCCAGGGAGTTTGCCCTGTCAGAGGATTCTGTGGGGATGGACTGCAGGTGGCCTTCGCAGTCGGTGAAGTCCCTCTCGTTGGCAATGTCAATGATTTCCTCGGTGCTGGTCAAATGATCTTGACTGACGTCGGACAGCGAAAACTCGAGGCTGTCGTCTCGCCACATGTCTGCAGACTTGGATCTTTTTTTGAAGCTGACAGTCTCTTTGGAGCAGTCCAGCGTTTTCTGGAGGTATTTCACCTCACTTGCGTAGACGTCGTCGTCCTGCACCTCCTCTGCTGTGGGACCAGGCAGCGTGATGTGCATGGTATTTATCTGCACTGAAGGATTGGCCAGATCGTTGTGAAAGGACACAGGCCGAAGACTCATGGCCACACGGTCCACCCAAATGGGGCTTCCAAAGTCTGGGAGGATGCTTGTCTCGTTGAAGGGCTCCAGGCCATTGTCGGCTACGGACTGTGGGATGCTCGGGGTGCTGCTCGAGCGTGTGCTCGTCTCAGAGTTCCTGTGCTCTATTTTTCCAGATGAAGCATGGCGAGAGCGTCTGGACTGCTTGTTGGAGATCCGAAGACTCCGAGACATGTGCTTGCGTGACAAATAGCCACGTCCATTACTGTAGAGGACATGGTCCCTGTTCTGGCTCTCAACATTTCCCATGATTTAGAGCCTGAAAAGACAAGAAAAGAAAAGAAAAAAGCTTATAAAGGTCGATTGAACTTAAAAATATTCTGAGTTATTTTAATTCTTTTTTTAATATACATGCTGAAAACAAAATAATGTAAGTTCTGGCTTACCTTCAGGATTGTAATAATTCTTCAAACATTTTGTCTCTAGATTTTAAGACAGTTTGAGCCTCCAGCTGCAGGCACCATCCACAAATCCCTGAAAGATATATATATACTTGGATCATTCATAATGAATTAGCGCTAACGTTTAAGAGGCAGAATACATGGTTTATTAAAACAAGGAAATAACTCTGACTGAGAATATCTTGGTCAAGAGGGCATTTTGCTCAAGGCAACAGCCATGGGTAGAGTGACAAAGAGGAAATGTAGCTGCTGGTATTTATAGACCACTTATTCATTTTTTGAATACAAAAACTGTGTTCTTCAAAATGTCATCACATCTCAAACATGACTTTCAAGAAATATGTTTCCAAAGGCAGTTGTTTCCGGGACTGACTTTCCTTGTAACTTCACCAGGCTTACTGAGCTTCTTCTTAGTGGCTTGCTAACCCTTAAAATGACAACGCGATCTACTCAGCCCCTTTCAAAACGCACAAGGACTTTTTGTGAAGCAGAGGGTATGTAATGTAAAGTACGAGTGCACCAACAGCCTGATTGAGCACGAGTTATTCAGAGCCAACGTGAACAATCATGTTGTGTTATTGTCATTTGTTCTAAGGGACTACCTCCTGCAGCAGAGCGGACTGTGAGCAGGAGGAGGGCGCAGCCGTTTCCACCAGAACACACATTAGGACTCCATCTACCTGCCTTCAGGCTGGGCAGCCCGTCCTAAAAAAGGTCCCATTCCATGCCCCGAGACCATCAACAGATGGGAGTTAAGATTAACCAAGATGCGCCTCTTGAATGTGTGCTGCCTTCATCCTAGGACAGAGCATTTAGGTGGTGGGATGTTTTGTGTGTGCAGCTGATGCATACGTTATGAGTGTGAGCCCAGCCCTCTGCTGGTGCAAGCACTCAGGCAGACAGTGACTGTTATATAAACTGGAACTGACCCTGTTTTCCTACCTTGTGGATCCCGTTTTTCCTCTCCATTCTGTCCTCTCATCACCAATCACTGCTACTGCAGAGCACAATATTCGATTTGTTGATGAAGTTCATTTATTTTTAATACAACCCAGCAGTTTATCACCCGTTCCACTTAATCTGCTTTGGCAGGGTTGGGATGAGACGACACAAGAGGGACACAACTATGAAATACCACGGTACTAAAAAAGATTCAGCAACTGGCTAAACCATGCTTACAAAAAGGCAAGTGCAGCCAACATGACACCAGGGGCTGAATCTCCGCATGGTTGCACCCTAAGCCCACAAAATACCCTTGATTTTTCATTTGTTCAATGGTTAAAATTTAATTGCTCTGCAGATGCCCACCCCCGAAGAGAACGAAAAGGTGAGTTTTTAGCTCTGATGTAACACAAAAGTTATGCTATTCATAATGGAGTTCTAGCATCCTGCAGTGTATGTTCAGATATTGTTAAACTGGACAGAAATTAATGTTTCATTACAGTTTAATCGAGGTTTCAAGCACCGCAGAGGAGCCGAAGCCGCAGAATGAGTATGGTGGTAAGGTGGTAAAGGGCAACGTCACTGCTTCAGCCCTGAAAATGTGACCCGGGCGCCCAGAAAAACTAAAAATATATTCAAACGTATCAAGTTCCCACTGCTGTGACAATACAACTGCTGAACAATCAAAATTTACGCTTGCATTAACTACGCAAATTTGCATGACACCCAGGTGAAATCTGTGGTGTAATGCAGGTTTATGTCCTCTGTGTTCCTAACTAGTCAAATTATTTATGGCGAAACAGGTTTAAATAGCTAATTCAAGTCTTAAAAGTACAGTACTGAGTCATCATAAAAAAAGGATGAACACCCGTCTTTAAAGTGAAATTATTTTTGCAGAATGATGCCTGAGGAAGCTGTTTGTTTCCTTTTTTTAATTTTATTTCATATATATATATATTGTATAGACACACACACACAAAGAGCAGGAACTTTCTGGCCTTTCCGCTGCAAAGTTAAAATGGTGCTTTAATTCCCCAACACAATGTTCTCTGATGCTGCAAGGCTTCTGGTCCACAGAATCCATCATTTGCTCTTCATTAATAAATGAACAAGGAGATATTCTAGAGCACCAAATCCCTCAGCCCACCCTCAGCCTCCTTCTATATTCACAGAATGTAAAAGCACACCACTCTTATTTTCTGCAAATTTTGAGAGTGATTGTTTAATGCTCGAGTTTTCTTTGCTCTGAAGGAAACTGAATGAACTCCTTCCGTTCCACTCACTGAATTACAACACAAAACAATCACGATTTGTGTCCCAAGCTGCACTCATTGCTAAAGTGAATTGACAGACCCTTTGACCACTTCTAAATCTTGTGTAGTGGAGGGTTATCAAAATACAGAGTATGTAATCTTTTTCACATGTCTGCATAATGCCACGCCTGAACAAGCCGCAGAAGAACAGAGCTATTGTTCTTCCTGAGGCGAGAGCCTACACAGAAGAAATGTAGCTGGGTGTTTGTGAGTCAGTCCACAACTGTGCATCTGCAGCAAGCGCGATGCTGCCGGGGTCGTTCCGTGTTTCCTCATAACAGCATGTGGTAAAGTTCATAGTTCATTTTGGCAAAATGACAGCAGCCGTTGATTAAAAAGGAGGTTAAAATATGACTTGGAGCAGTCAGTGTTGGACTTGTCAGGGGGATCGGTTCTACTGTAAAACATGAGCAGGTCAAAGATGAAATTTTACAACTGTAATTTTATGTCAAAATGTTACAAAAGGTTTTTACATTTTTTTTAAAAATTGCATTGCAAATCTGCAAAACAGATTTTGTGATAAAAAGTCTTGGTTGAGGTTTTACAGCAAAATGACTCTTTATTTGTCATTTTACCATAAAAACAATTTGCTTTTAGTACAAAAGTGTCAGTTTTGTCACAAAACATCTTGTAAAATTTGAGATTTTGACCTTTTTTGTACATTAAGGGATGATATTGCAAAATTTGCCATTTTATGAGAAAATTAGGTTTTTTTGTATAAAAAAAGTCAATAATTTTTTATAATTGTTATTATCAATGATCATAATCATTTGTGGTTTTAGTATAAAAGCCTCAATTTTATTACACAGGTTCACTGATTTACAACTCTGTACGTAGCCTATATGTACGGTTTCCTCAGAATAACATTTTTAGCCATAAAAACTTTGATTAGTCTAACACATTAAGGTGCATTGTGTAGATAAAATTTAAAAAAAATAGAGTAGAAGCTCTATTTATTTATTTCATAAGGTGGGATATAATATTCCTTTGAATATTCAATCATTTGTCAAATGAAAGCACCCCGACGGTGTCTGTCTGTCTGTCTGTCTGTTAGTACGACAGCAGGCGTTTAGACTTGTGGCATGTTCAGTGTTGCACACGCGGGTCACATGGTCCAACCTCGTCACATTAGTTTGAAACTATCCGTATAAATCACAGAGATCGCCGCGTAGACATAACGCCAACACATTTCTGCCCGAATAATGTAAACCAGTGCGATTCAGAAATGTCTAATAGTGAGTAACTGTTTGGGGATCACTCATTGCCAACTGTATCATTGCTGCGTTGACACCTTAAAAAAAAAAAAAAAAAATTATATAGAGAAAATGACGATCAAGTTCTGTTCACAAACATTGAGTTTAAAAAAAAAAATCTGTCTTAATCAACAGAAGTCCTTGATTTTAAAAGCTAAAAATACAAGCAAATGTCCATGTCTCAAAGCTTTTTCATGGAAAAATTAGTAAAAAAAAAAAAAGACAAGAATCAACTATTTGACTGGTGATCTGTCCTGGACGTGTCGCTGTCTTCTGTGTTAACTCTCCTTTTCAGTGATGTCTCACACAGGACATATGAATAAATTACCTCCATAACAAAACTTAAATGAAACAGATAACCACTTCCAGCCACAGAGTTTATTCAAAAAAAACAAAAAACAAAAAAAAAAAACAACTTCACCATCTCTAAAGATGAAAGACGTCCAGGACTTCATCACAGCTAACACCACTTTGGGACCAATGACCGCTCGTTGCTTCAAGAAATATCATCCAAAATGATCTTATTTTACTTTCATTTGAAATGGGCAATTCTTCCACGAAAACAAACAAACAAACAAATAAAAATAGCCCATCAGTTCTCAGGTGTAGGCTCATGAAGAACTGTGGGTTATTGTTCCCGTTGTTGTTTTTTTCTTTTCTTTTTTTTAATTGAATTTCAGGCCTCAATAATTAGATTTAACATTTTGCTCCTCTCCCACGAGATAAAATCTTATTTCATGGTAATGATGCATTCACACATATACCGTCTAAAACATATATCTAATCTCCGCTCAACTATGTTGGAGCATAAATGTCACACGTTCAGATTTATGTCAGAAATGCTATTTCAAAACAAAGCTGACGACATCTGAAACTGTTTGGGAGAAGGAGGGGTGGGGCGTAATCAAATTTCCATGACATGTGCAGATGAGTGGGATTTTGTCATCCCTGAACTATGTGGAAGGTAAAATTGAGGTCTTTTTTAGTTATTAAAGAACATTAAAGACCACAACTTATACTTATGCTTAAATTCCTGGGCCTGCTGGAACAGGAAGAGACACCACTCCAAACCTCCACCTGCCTTTTCTGCCTTAGATCCCGAGGGACAAAACCGCCAATTGGCTCTTCTGAAGAAAACCTTTTGCCCCACAGCCACGCTCTGAACTGCCTACAGAGGGAAAGAACTGCTCACACATTCCTATAAACCTATAAACTCCATGTAGAAACTCCTCAATGCCATAATAGACGAGATAAATCTGGAGGTTACATAGTGGCGGAAAAGCCCTCTGAGTTGCAAGACGATTCAACAAGATTCAAACAAACTGAGCTTTTATGTTTCTCGGACTGTGGACACACATTCCTGCCTTTTAAACTTACGACACTGATGAAAAGAAAGAATGCGTTGAGGTTGATAGTTACAAGCTCTGACACAAAACCCTATAATCTGAACAGTGGAGGCTCCAGATAATAACACAGGTAGCTGTATGGAGGAGGGAAAAGAGCTTTTCCATAGAAACACTGCACTCGAGACGGCTCTCATTTCCAGCTCGCATACTCATAATGTCCATGTAAGTGGAAGCATGAAGCAAACACCAACTCGCTTTCTCATGACTCTTTTTTTTTTTTTTTGTTCTCAAGAGCGCACAGCTGTACTTGGGATTCTCTTCAGGCGGAAGGAATTTCGCAGCAGAGTAACTGGTGTCTTCATCCAAAAGGCTTCTAAATGTATCAGAAATGATCAATGCAATGAAGCATTTGGACGGGATGTTGATCAATCAAAACTGTTCTTTCTCTACACTTTCTTTAATAAGAAAACCATTTTCATTTTCTGTAATATATTCTGTTCAGGGTTTACAAGGGGGCTGGGACCCACCGTAGCTGTCATCAGCCAGGGAGCTACGTGGATAGGTTTACCTATTTCCACCCATCTAAACTGTAATATTAATCTATAATCTGAAATATTCAATCCTTAATGAAAACGTTAAGACAGAAGTGAATGCCACAAAAATACTTCTTTTCATATAGTCTGTTATTTCAGACAGAGGCTTCTGCAAAGTCATAAAAGATATTCATAGGATCTCCAGTTTTTCAATAAATGTGCAACTATTGAAGTTTTTAAAAGCAATATCTCTCAAAGAAGCATTGGGAGGGATGGCCGTTTCTCCCTCTAAACTTCAGAATATTCATTTGGGGAATTCTGGTGATGCATAAATGCCAAGCATGTACAGTCAGCCAGAGATTTACAATCTTTACAAGCAATCATGATCCATCATTCATCAAGAGCTGATATTGTCACGTGTCGAGAAGCCTTTGCGAATCAGAAACACATTTATAAATGGCACTTACTAACATTACTATACTTATGTTGATAACTTTGTGCAGAGGTGGCATGGAAATCTCTGGGATGCATCATCAAACATGTATTGCACTTTGAGTTGCCTTTGTGTAGGAAATGTGCTATACAAATAAACTTGCCTTGCCTATTGTGGTATTAAAAAAAAAAACAGTATCCCATGTTTTGTTTGAAAGAAAAACACAAAAAATACGTGGAATGTGGTGCAGGCCTTAAATAGAAAACGCTGATGCATACAAAAAGAAATGTTATGAATTAACTCTACAAACCATCCTATTTTTCAGAGTACTTTGAAAAATGGTGCTGCTACGTGTAACCTGTCTGACCCCTTCACGGGGGGCTCAGGTGGCCGTGTGTTACAGAGCGTTGAAGAATCGACAAGAAGCACCATCATGAATAAAAGACAGCAGCAAACAGAGTTTATACCCGTGATATATTTGATATTTGGTTTTGGGTACGTGGACAGGTTGCACAAGCAACGCTTTTGCTTTTTGGGTGTTTATGTTGCCTACATAGAGTTTGATCTTTTAAATCAGGGGTCCTCCACTGGTCTGGCTTCTGGGACCCACCGGCTGCCCCTTAAAAACAAGCCATGACCCAAAAATGTTTAACTTCTCAAATATATTTAATTTAAAAAAGAAAAAAAGAGTAAGCTTGAAGCTGAGATCGTACAGAATATCACAAAGAAAAAGAAAAGCAAAACGATCAGCAGGAAAATATTCCCATTTAACTAAAACCAACGCCGCATCTTAGGGACACAAGGTTTCCAAGAATATAAATGTGACTGCCTGCATTGATAATCAATCAGTAGCACCACTGATCACTCAAAAGTTGGCCTGTTTTATTTCCTGTTTGTGCATGAGAGCACTGTTAAGAGGTAGTTTCTAAAAAGACTCAAAAATACGTAGCTTTAGCTGTTTTTTTACCCAGGAAAAGGCCCAAAACCCTCTGAAAATTGGTCTGCGCCCCACCTATGGGTCACGGCCCACAGTTTTTATAGTGTAACCTCTCAGTCGGATGAGTTAGACTTGATTTATGATTCACAAAGGCCAAAGATGTCATGTGAGCTGCCCTTCACATCCAAGTAGTTCAAAAATATATCAATATGATGGAGATACGGAGGCAGTAGCTTCACATACAGCTGCATTCGACCCGTTTTATTTCCCTTCACCAATGATAAAAACAAAAAACAAAAAAAGTGTTATCCTTGTTTAAATTTAGAAAACATGGAGGCTATGCAATGTTTTTCCAAGACGCTAATTTTCCAAAACAGCATATCATCTGTGACCTAGATGCATAATTTTCCAACCAGACGATGCTCTTTGCCTTAGAAGCTCTATACTTTGGGGCCTGTTGAGGAGCAGCTGGTGTTATTTAGCCAAGTGTCACCTTTGTTTCTGCCGGTGTTTCTTCTAGGGCATCACTATTTGCGGGGGTCACGTCTTCTGCTAACGTTAAAGCTATATTAGCTTTGTGCGCAGCAGATGCTGCAGGTTTTGTTGGGTCAACGCCTTTTTTACCCACCCTAGAAATTTAAGAATGCACTATGACTGTGAGTAAATATTGTACTTCTGTCCCCATGTCACTATCGTAAGTGATCACAAAGACTTCCATTTTTTAATTCATGACAATAACATAAGATAATAAATGCAAGACCTCAGTTATGCAGTTAGACACAAAGTAAACTATTTCAAATTTTCCACACTCATCAGCTTTGGTTTATGTTCAAGATCCTTTGTCCCTCACAGCTGAATAGGAGCACATCCTGCTCTCAGCTCTTTCGTTCCTCAATGACAACCTTTGAAGTGCTAAAACAGCTGCTAGTTGAAGGCAAATATAAACCACGGGACGCTGTCAAGATTTACGGGGGGTGGATACATGTTGCTGTTGTAGTTATGCAGTTGGGGGGTGAGCGAAGGTTGCGAGATTTCTGCTAAAACAGCAAATTACTGGCCTGTGCAAATTCAAATTAGACTGAGCCTGTATTGAGGTCAGCTCGCGAGTGATGCTTTTTGCAAATGGGCAGATTTACAACCACTCGAAGCGGTGAAACATATGAGCAACATGCCTCAGCTGTGCTCATCTTTAATATGATTCTGCAACCGCTCCGTGGTGGTGTTTTGAAAATGCACATCTGCATCTTATAGTATGTTGCTGCAGTTTGGGGACATTCTCAGAAATATGTAACCATCTGAGATGTGAGCTCTTCCTGCTTGAATTTGCGTGTTGTTGTTGGTTCTTAAGATTTTTTTTTCCAATTCAATTCAATTCAATTTATTTATATGGCGCCTATTTACGACAAGTCATCGCTAGGCACTTAAGAAACCCAGAGCTTGACCCCCGAGCACATGGCAACGCCATCAGTGGCAAGAAAAAACTCCCTCAT
>JBAMYA010000005.1:3614649-3626437 GCA_037176975.1 Arrhamphus sclerolepis
TAGGCGCTGGTTACTACCACCTCTTTCTGTGGCATAACAGATTCTAGTCTTTTTTTATTATTATTATTATTATTATTATTATTATTATGTATTCATTCATGTACTTGCTGTTAAAATTGTGTTTTGTTTATGTGGAAATAGCCTGAGCTGTTTCTCGTTCATTAGGAGTGCTGCATGTGTATACTGTATCATGCTTTGCTTAATTAAAAACTGTTTGAGTGACCTCTCTGCTGTGCTAGTTAGGGAGAGGTTTAATTATATTCCTTGCAGGTACTTCAGTCATTTAAAGTTGCTGACCAGATGCAGCCTTTTTATTCATTATACAGATTTTCTCAGATTCCCTTTCAACACACATTTCATCAAGAATAATATTTCTTCATTCATATTTTCCACAAGAGCCGTGTACTGCTCATTAGTCATGGCTCAGCCACTTCGTGACAGAAAAGCACAAACAAGATTTAACCATCCATCTATCATGTATACCTGCTTCGTCCTATTTAGGGCCAAGGGATTCTGCTGGAGCTAATTCAGTTAAAATCAGAAAAAACAGGACTGTAAGACCCAAGAAAGCAAACAAAGGTGTACTTGAGATTTGTTGATACCTACCTAATAAAACAGACATGAGTGGCTGAGTAGTTTTGTTGGAGTAGGGTTTGTCCTTACTTAAATCAGCGTTGACCATTAACTTTCCATGTCCAACAAAAGTGAGAGAACATTTAAAAATGGCACATAAACCTGCTTTCTGTCCTCCAGTGTATATTTATCACACATTCTGATACTTGTTATGAACAAAAATAAAGTTCTGGTTCAAACTCCTTACACAAGTGGCTAGGCTGGCTTACCTCGTGTCCCACTTTGACATTCCTCTTGTCAATCAGAGCTTTAAATCCCACCAGGAGCCATCAGTCACATGCTCGGGACCAAAAAGGACATGAGCAGTGTTGTCCCCTCAGACAAGGTCGTGCTATGCATGGAACTTTTATTATGTCTATTTTACTTAAACACAGATTTAAATTCAAATTTATGAGAGGAATTAAAGCTTACTTTTGAAATTCATCAAAAGTGCTGATTCAAATTTAAGTTGAGTTAATGTTGGATCATATAGATGCTACTTTTTCCACTTAGACCAAGCTCACTATTTTCTGAATCTATTCGAATATTGAGGTTTTTTGTTTATTTTTTAACAGTTCTGACCCACAATACCCTACTTTTGTTGTCTTGTCTTTGAACTGTGACAAAAATTCTCATCATTCAAACACTATAAAATAATTAAGATATATTGATGAAATGAATCTCTGATCATATTAAACACACACTGCCAACACATATGTGCCACGCTTTCTGGATTTTAGTTCCTGAACACAGAAAGGATAACAGAAATGCTTCCCTGCACACATACAACAATAATTAAAGATTCTTTTAATTCCCACTTTATTTAAATAAGATAGATGACACAGTACAAGGTTAGATGATGTGGAGATGCAATTATTTTGCAAGAAAGAAAGAAGAAATTGATAAGATCACTGTTGAATGCAATGCTTACCAGCAGAGGAGCCTACCTGAATTTTAAATTAATCTACATCCAACATCAATACAAGTAACTAATAATTGGGGAAACATCTCAACTGACTAGCACTTCGACTTCCAACAAGAGCACAATACATTATGTACTATATATTGCATTGCATATGTATTATTTATGAACAATTTCATTCTTAAGCCATGACTATACCATCAGTAAAACTGATGAATCTGTTGTGGGTGAAATGGCCAGTTGACTATTGTCAGAACTGTCTTTTGGTCAACAAATACTACTAGCAATGTTAAATAAGCACTTCAAGCTTAACATAGACATCAATCTATATGATGAAATCTGCTTTACACTTTTTTGGGTCTTAAATTTAAGATTCAATTCAAGAAAAACATCAAGCTTTCATATCTGATATGCTGATCTGTTTTTTGTGTTGGCAATATTTGTATAAGATGCCCTAATTCAGAGAAAACTGTATTCAAAATAACAGAGCACTCTTGTAATGCAAATAGACCCATAATTATTCTATCTATCTATCTATCTATCTATCTATCTATCTATCTATCTATCTATCTATGATGTTACGGGCTGGATGCCAGAAAGGTGCAGGGCACTACAATGATCAATCTTGCACTAATATAATAAAGTTTTTATGGCAAATCATAATAAAATTATATTGATTTTACTGTTACTTATGTCCCACAAACACTAATGGACACTAAGCCAACTAGGAATTTTCTATGTTGGGAGCAGTTTCCAAAGTGGTTCCCAAATTTCCAATCCTCACAGTAAAATAACTTGACAGATGTTTTCAAAAGCAAGCAAATTTTTAAACAATTTTTGACACAGACCTTTGATAATATCCCACACGTCTTTAAGTTTAATCTTAAAGTAACTAAAGGAAAAAAAAAAAAAAAAGAGATGATTCAGATAGGCTCCACTACTTGTATGCAAAAATAAACTATTTTCTATACTGCCACTATAAGAGATTGCAAAACAGTTTCTCTCCAAGCCCATTAAACCAACAAATTATGAACATGCTATATATTAAAAAAAAAAGAATGTGTTTAAGGACTGCATTAGCATTACCTGAGTGAGAGCAGTGACAGTGCCATCTTGTACCCTTTCCAGTGCTCCATTTACAGCTGCCTTGTTATTGATGCCCTGATCAATGTTCCATTCTGGACCAATAAAAAGTACAAGAACAAATTAAGACAACTAATTCTCACAGTCTCAACAAGTTCCATCAATGTTATGCCAAAGGAATAGATGCATTTACCTGGCTTTAGTGTGTCTCCATCCAGCATACCTCCCTCGCGATAACTTTCCAGCTCCTCAAGTTTGACCTTGCTCCAGGGAATATACGTAACTCCCCGCTCCACATCCCAGAATTTTTTGTGTGCTGATTTTATACCTTTGTTCAAAGCCCAAGCAATCTTGGAAATAATGACAAAAGGTTTGAAGTAATCTAGCAAGGGAATACATGCATATACAGTATGTCTAGGTATAGTCACATATAAAAAAATAAAAGCAGTTTAAATGAGATCACATACCTTCACAGGTTTCTGATTGACTTTGTATGACCCTCTCCTGAGTTTGTTCAAAGCTGTGTAGGCATCCTGTCTGTGAACCATAACTATATAGGCACAGCCCCTTGGAGGAATCATCTAGACAGAAAGAGCAAAAGTTAAAAGTGAAAAAGAGAAATACATTATCTTTAAATCACAGAGGCTAACGAGTACCTTTGAATTGCCCAAACTTACATTGATGGACTCAATCATGCCAAACTCCTCCAAAACGGACATCAAGTCAGACTGCTGAGTTTTCTTGTCTAGCTGCCCAACCCAAAGTGTAGTACTGCAAACTAAAAACAGACAGATACACACGCAAAAAAAATAAATTAAACATTCTACATACATCAAACAAACATGCTAAATTTAATTAATTGCTTAAAAATTGCCTAGGTTACCTCTACTGATATTTCCTGATACAAGTTAATGTGCACCACTTATGTCAGTAATGTTTAAACAGGAAATAAAGAACATATTCACTAGCCAACTCCCACTCAGTACACACTATTTTGTATTATAATTTGTTTGTAAAATACTAAAGCACCTAAATTTAAGAATCTTGCTTTTTTCTTAAAGATTTAACAAGATAACCTTTAATCTTGTAACTGTAACTCTGGATGAGGGATGACATTACCAAGAGGCAGACAAAAGAAAGGAGAAAGTACTTCTATGAGAAAAAGAAAACCACAGTGTCGTAGCATTAGAGGACAAAAATGAGACAATTTCTAGAAAATCAGGACATGTAGATATAAATCTGGCACTGAATACATAGAACACTATCATTATGCCACTTCAAAACAATAGGCATTTCTTTCCCTTCAAAGCATCAAGGTTTAGCCATTCTACAGGCCTCACAAACATGTACTTCACCCTACTGTCCCTCATCACAAAACTTTCTCTTGTTCAAGAAGTGCTAAAATTCCCATCTCCTAGTTCAAGACCTCTCTTTTTTTCTGCCTACCTACTATATTTGAGGACAGTAATTTCTACATGTTCTATGTTCTTGTGCAAATAGGATGTGCAAATGCAAGAGGGATTTTTAACTTCTGTGCTTGTCGATATATACTGCTTTAAATTTGACTACTGTGTAAGAAGCGAGGATGATGAACAGACGGTCAGCACAGAGAAAAATTATTTCTCCTGAACACTCACGGAACAACTGTATATGTTAACCCCTAAAATCTGAAAGACACATACACACTTGAAATTCTGTGGATTTTTTTTTAGCTTTACATCCTCTCATACCACACATCCATTCTATCTAAAACAAATTCCCAACCAATGACTGACTTTTCTTAACCCCCCCACCCCCTTTTGTTCTGAACACCAAGTACCAATGATTCTAGGAAGATTTTAGGACAAAACAACCCTTGCATAAGAACATCTTTCTTCTGCTGGAGGGAACTCGTTTGCTGCCTTTACTCTCAGTACTAGTAATACATCGTTTAAAATTTCCACCTTCCTTGCTTCACAGAATAATAATCACAACTGCATTGAGATTAGCTATGACTCAAGCTATAAGTATTATAGGGTCCCATCTTTTCTTAGATTTGTCACTTTACATCTTGAGGATTTGTCTAAAATAAATAGTGATTATAAGTGGTCACATTTATGTACCTTATGCAACCAAAAATCTCAGAAAGCATGTAAGTAGATATCAACCAAGAGCAGTCAGCAAATCAATCCAATAAAGTCCAATAAAGCACTAGAGGCATGTTCCCGTGAAATTCTACATATGCCCAAAAGAGTAAGCAAAAACCTTACCAATTCATACTCAAGTATATACATCAGCACATCAATGTTATTCACAGATCTTGTTAAAACAGTGGAACCAAGCTATGGGTAACCCATAATGTAATGATACCTAAAATGTACGCACAAGTGAAGTATTGCGTTACCTTAACTTGCGACAGACTCATCACCTCTCACTTTATTGACAGTGCCTCGTACCTCACATCTAACATTGTGCTGATCAGAACCACTGAATCCATCTACAGCATGTTAAGTAAAAATAAGACCATTTCGTCATAATGGACAGTATGGCAAACACACAAGTGTTGTTGACTGGATGTGGATGTCACACCACCAACCTGAACTTGGGGGTGAAACAGCAGATTCCTCATGTCTCATCTGCTTTCTTGTGTTGTAGACATGAGGTCAATGAGGTGCAAATTGATACCAACAATAACCAGCCTGTTCTTAAAATGTGTGTACAAGGCAAAGGCAGTCCATGGTGTCAAGGAGCGAAAAGCTGCTTCTATAGGACACACAGAAATCACAGCCTGGCCTGCTTTACATGGGACATCTATCATATCATCCCTTCAAGTTTGTCAATGCTGTTGTTACAGAGATGGCTTCAGCTGGCAGAATGTACATAGGTATAAAAACAGGGTTCAAAGTTAGCTTTGATGTTATATCCTGTGTTATTTTAAGAAATCATAGATGGACCATAGCCATATCAACAGCATCAAATACTTTAAATCAAAATGGTCTCCTTCTCCAAATCTATTTAAGGATAGAAAGCAAAAGCGGAATGTACTGATAATTCTAGGTCAGAAGTGCTGTATATAGTCTTTCAAAGATTTCTGTCATTGTACATACCACTCAGCGTCTGACTCTTTATGCTGGGAAGACCTTTCTGTCTGCGCTCTCTGTCTTTCTCTCTTTCGTTCCTATCTGGAGATCTGGAGCGAGATCTCCAGCGTCTTTCTCTGGAGCGAGAGCGTCGATGCCTCGACCTTCTTGAACGAGATGAAGATCTTGATCGTCTTCTCCTAGGAGATCTGAAATACACGAAATTAAGACAGCTAAACAAAACTTCAACCAAAAAAAGAGGCTATTTCCAATAACAAAACATTACCATTTACACAATTAAGAATGAAAAAAATGACAACATCAGAGCATACAGTGAATGTTGCAGTGAAGTATCAAAGGATTCTTTAATCCACTGAGAGACTATGCTAGAGGTTGTATATTAAAAATTGTGTTGGTCCTCATTTTACTGATGTTTGCTGTTTACAAGCAAACTTGCTGAACTCCCCTGTTCTGCTCCTCAAACCATTCTTTAACACTTTGTGCAGTGTGGGAAGCAGCATAATTCACACAAAAGGGTGTACATGATCTGCAATAATGTTTAACTACATCATGTGAATCAAAAACAAAACCCAGCACAGCCTCTGCCAGCTTGTTATGTCCTCACAGTTCATTTTTCAGTCTCCTCTTCATTTACCAACCAATTAATGCAAGAGTTCTATATGTCCTTTGATTCTAAGATGTAAAGTAATGCAATAGTTTTCTATCTTGGAACAATAAGAATCAAGGGCTACAGTCAACATTTAAAAGGGGTGATATGCAAAATGCAATAAACATTTCATGGTTTTTTTCCCCCTCTCCTGACCTTCATTCCGTTTTTAATATGCATCCAGTTTCGCATTCCAGACCTGCAACTCATTACCGAAAGTGGTACTGGAGTAAAGTGCAAGTAAGAAGGTAAAAGAAGGAAATAATATTATTTCAAACAAGTGATTGTTAGTAGCTTCTTGCAAAAACATTGCGTCCAGGAAAGAGTCAGTACTTGAGAAGCAAAGATCACCAGAGTATCTCCACTTTGTCAACAAGTATGTGAGAAAATAATGTAAATTATTTGAATATTTTTTTCCTGAAAAATATTGTGAGGGCAATTTCTCATTATACAGTGCAAAATATAATTAAACACATCAAGAAAACCTATGGTATTTCATTGCATAAAGGAGAAGACCTTGGTGAGACACTGTGACCTCTGACAGAATGTAACATCAACAACTGATACAAGCCCAAGGGATTATCTTTGTCAAGCACAACAGTCACACATACCACTTAAAACTTAACTGTGTTTTAAAAATGAGGGGGGAAAAAAGGGGAGGGGGGTGTTCAGCATGTCCAGAGGCATGGGATGAGCTATCAAATAAAGGAGATGTGTTGTGATGATACAAATCAGCATTCCGCATCTTTTTTTTTTTTTTTTTAAAGCAAGACATGTGCACCGTGTGATCCAAACCAAGCACAAAAACTAACACACAGTAATCAGCAACATATCAAAAAGCTGGTGTCTGTGGTGGCATGTGGTTACATCAGTGCCCTTAGCAAAAGTATTTTAAACTTCACTGATGAGCTCATTAATGCAGAAGGATGAACTGAAATTTAAGAGGAACATATGTTGCATTCAAAATGACATCTTACTGATAATGTTCTGCACTCAAGTGGTGGCTAAGCCCTGCGTGGAATTCAAAATGTGTGCAATCCTACCACTCCTTCACAAATTCATCCCATTGAATTCTAAAATATATCTATACAATCAGGGATGACATATTCTTGGGAAAAAAAATACTGTCATCCAGTAGAAGCTCAAAGACAATTCTACCACATCTGTTTGCTGCTTACTGAGTACAATGATTCAGAAAGCATATCTCTTCAATCTTAGCCAGAGGAAAGTTCCATGTGCTGTGGAGAAAAATCTCATGCATCTGCCCTTACCTCAGGCTCACACAGCAGTGTTACAGCAACTCTCGATGCAACGTACGATTTCACAGGCAAGCACCAACTGTAGACCTGTTGCCCTAACATCACACCTCATGAAAGTCCTGGAGAGATTTTTATTGGCCCACCTGAGCAAGCAATCTAATCTGCAGTCATCTGTTGGGGTAGCACCATCAGAGCCAGTGACTTAGCAAAAGCTGAACAAACTATGAAGTGCTTCATATAATGAAAAACAGAAACACTGAGTATTCCTCGTCAGAACAGTGAATCAGTTACGGAGTGTCTTCAGTCAAAAGCTCCTGCTGCAACATAAATCTATACAGGAGATCTTTCATCCGCTCAGCAATAACCAATGATGCACTAACCAAAGCAGTAACAAAAGAATGATGCTGCTTCTGTGTGTGTGTGTGTGTGTGTCAGGTAATCGATACTCTTCATTTGAATGTAAGACCCAATTACGACACAGACATACAGTAACAGTCAATGCTTTTGTTCCCCAGGGTGCTGGCTGCAGTTCAGCTCAGTTGGCAGAGTTGTAACTATACCTGAAAAGAAGGAGCTACCTTTACCAAATTTAAACCCATATTACAGCTCATGAGGAAAAACAATATCTACGTGAAACATGCAAATGATAAGTCATGTGCCAAAATCAATGGTTTTAAACACAGAGCTCATTTATAGTCAAAGACCCTGAGACTTCATCCACATGCTGAATTACCCAAGCACAGTAGTGCTTCTGTACTGCATTACAGTTTATATATTCAAATATTTAAATTCAACTTTGTCATACACCTATCAGTGTATTTATTCCATGAAGTGTAATTAGATTTAATTTAATCTAATTTATTAGATTATTAATGCATTAAATTTGACAATATTTAGTCTGTAGGAATGATTTTAAACAGAAATCAGAAATTTTCAATTAATAAATCAAGTCTATGACATATATTTTTGGCGTGCTTTAAATTTTGGTGGGTGCTCCACACTTTTTAAAATTGGAAGAACTGGTGCTTTTACGTAAAAAAAGAAAAAGAAAAAAAGGTTCCGTGGTTCTTGTCCTTATCAGACAAATGTTTATTATTTATGGTGGTGCTATGTCACACGTCAGCAGCGGTAAAACTAGCTCTCAGAGCTAGAATGGACATCACTGTAGAGATGACTGATATTCTCAAGACAGTAATGACGGTAGAGAAATTTAGAGTGACACACAACAAACAAAAGTAAATTTTAGCATTAGAAATGCAATTTTGCCTTCACTAATTACTGCAAAGGTTCCTCTGTGCTTTAAATATGAGATGCCTAAAATACATACAGTATCTTTTTTTTTTTTTTTTACTAAATTAATTGTTCTACACACTAGTTTATTACACTGGCATATTTAATATTCCATAATTAATACTGAGAGAAATGGTATTATAGCCAAATACTGACACAAATTATAATATGCAATTTATTGAGATGCACCTCTACATATCTAAAAATCGTGATTCACATCTTTTAAACACAGTCAGGCATCCAGATGATTTTAATCCTTGCAATGCATTATGGGAGAGGTCACAATGACCCGGAGCTGAGGCAGAGGTGGTTAGGGCTTCTGAGGGTCAAAAGGGTATTTTATTAGCTCTCCTCAATGTTAGACTTTCCAGCGCTCAGACTAAAGCTGGGAATTTAGTCAAAACTGGGGGTTCTGTACCGGCTAGAGAACAGGGCTGGAAACCACAGGGTCGCTAGTTCAATCCCTGGTCAGTACCAATGATGTGGGCGGGGGGAGTGTCTGAACAAGCACTTCCCCACATCCACATCCATGGATAAGGTGCCCCTGAGCAAGGCACCTGAAACCCCCACCTGCTCCCTGGGCGCCGCACCGCAGCAGCTCACCGCTCTGGGTCCAGCAACGCCGATGGGTCAAATGCGGAGAAAGAATTTCCCCACGGGGATAAATAATAGTAAATCAAAAAAGAAATCAAATCAAATCATGTAATCATTTCTCTTTGAAATGTTAATTTAATGATATTATAATTATACTGGATGTGTCCTTGTCTCATACTTTAACACTAAGACAACACTAAAGACTACAATTTATGACTTAATGGAAAGAGTTGAAAAGAGCAACGTGTGGTTACAAAGCATCTTGAAGAAGCCAAAAACAATCTTAAGATATTTGAATTAGGTGTTCTTTTGATTGTGTTGTATAGTAGGACAGCATGTAAGAGCTGTCCAGGGCAGCAAACAGATGGAAAGATCTGCAAACTGTACTGACGATAGCCAAAATAAATCAATATTTTATTCTAATTAGGAAACAAAGTTTGAGAGAAAGCAAGTGGAAAGTGGAAAGCAATGTTTGTATCAATAAATCAAAAAGCTTTTTTCTTTATCCCTCCAGTATTAGGAGCAGAACTTATTATATTTACTGCAGTTTTTCAGAATTTAGCAAGGGACCTTTTAATCAGTTTCATAGTATGCTTCATTATCTTTTAATTATTAAACAATCTTTATACAATAGTGCACATTTATCTGTACTCCATTACCTGGAACCAGTTCTGGACCTGGATCTCCTGCCATAGCCTCTGTGTCTGCCATCCTGCCTTATGGATGAGTTTTCTCTTGAATTTACCTATTATACAAGAATGAGATAATTATTATTTCTTCATAATTAATTAGCTGATCACTCAGGTGCAAGGAAGGAAAGATAATGACAATAAAATACTTGCCTGAGCCTCATTTGTAGAAAGATACCCATCTGGTATCAAATGATGTTCACCATGACTCATTAATCCACCGTGCTGCTGAGAGATGACAGAGGTTGGCTTTAAAAAAAATAAATAAATAATGATGATGGGAAAAAAAAGACATCACAGTAACCATTGCCACATGACTTCTTAAATAAAATGTGCACCTCTACAAAGCTTAGCCCTTATAAAATCAATTTACAAGAAACTGACGCCAACATATAATAAACAATAAATTTGTCTTAATACCCAAGAGTGCTAAATGTAAAAAGAGCGATATTTGCTTGTAAATGTTAGCATACGTTCAATGCATCCTCTACAAGCATTTTGCCTACTGCCACCAATGTTTTAGGAATCCAATGTGTGAAGTCCAATTAATGTGCAGAGGGCAGCTCCTTAATACAATACAAACCATAGAACATGTCAAGCAGATCTGTACGTTGTGGCATATGTCACATATGGTGCCAGGAAAGTGGGGCTTGCAACAAGTGATATTAATTCACCACATTGGTGTAATGACAGTCACCATCTGTGTAGTTGTGAATGTCAAGCAATAAAGTTGTGTGCCTAGCATCATCTGATAGCATATAGCTAAAGTAAGTGGTATTTATAATCAGTCACCTGATTACCCATGCATCAACAGATAAAGTATTTTACAACAATTCCCATAATTCCTCTTCTCTATGTTCAAATCAAGTTGAAATATAAGAGAATTAAAAGCATTGAAAATATGGTTGAAGCTGTATTCTCTGTGACTTCTCAGTTAGAGAGAATAAAGGGACTTGGTGCTGCACTTGACCCCAGACAAAAACCAAAATAACCATTTTACTCTTAAAGAAGTGGCCCGAGGACATGCTACCTGACAGGCTGTTTTTCCAAATCACATACAGTGCATGACACATATTACAGTCATAGTTAGTATGCAGTACATGATGCTATAAGTAGTCTTTTTTCCTCACCTCTATTAGAGATTTCACAAAAGCAAAATTTGAAAGAGCAGGATCAACTAGGGAGCAGACAAGCAGCACAACAACAGATGAAAAGGGAGAATGAAAGAATTTACAAAGACAGGAAAAGTAGGGAATAAGGGAATACAGGGATCCCTGCATGTTTAAATCCTCTAATTTGAGACCCTTAACGCATTATTGTTGTTTTCCATGTTTCATGATTCAGTTTTCCTAATGGAAAACATTTGGTCTTCATGTCTTAATTAAAATCCCAAAGTGACAAATATATTTACCTTATTCAGAGATGAAAAGAGAAAAAAAAATCCTTTGAGTAATTTTTTTAGACCGTCATAAGCTGTTCACTTTCTCTTTTCATTTTATGTGTGTGCGCGTGCGTGTATATGTGTGTGTGTGTGTCTCTGAATTGTGAATGTGAAGAAGGAATCTTTGGAGTGTCATTGAAGGAGGAGCTCAGGGGCCAGAACCTGCTTTTAA
>JBAMYA010000005.1:3626537-3638932 GCA_037176975.1 Arrhamphus sclerolepis
GCTGTGCAGGGGAGCGGTTGGAGCCACTTCAAGGGGATATAGCACCCCTCCACGACACAGCCTCTCGTGATGTCACAGTATGTTTTATTTAGCTCAAGGATAAGTTCAGTTTAGTTCTGGTAATTAATCACTTTGATGTTCATGCAACAAAAAATATACTTTTTTTTTTTTTTTAATACAGCTATTTAAAAAAACATAATATACCAAAGTGTCAGAATTTTCTGTGCTACTGTAATCTTACTGTAGCACAGTTTGTGTGAGACACAAAGGCACGCACACATGCACATATACACATACCATAGGCGATTTCTCTAAGATTACATGAATATTAAAGCATTTAAAATGATCCTCAACCCTTGAAAAAATGTTTTGGATAAGTTGTTAGTTGTTTTTTCTTATGTTCTATGGTAATGTTTAAAAAAATTATAATTATTTTGTACTTATAAGAAAATGTTTTAGCTCTGATCCACAAGTGTACATATGAAAATATGTTTGTCGTGTGTGGAGAAGGTATTAAAGCTACCCTATGTAATAATAGCACTTCTGACCACAGGGGTTAGAGTTAGACCATCTTCTAGTTCAAAATCCTTCTATTTGTTGTGAAATCTTTAAATGCTCCTGCCCCAACTGCTCCATCACTCTCCTTACTGGTCACTCAGATCATCTGGCCAGCTCCTCCTGGATGTACCACAGAGCGTTTGCTGTTGCAGCTCCCACATTGTGGAATCCTCTGCAGTTGCATATCAGACAGACTTCTTCCTTGGCCACTTTTAAATTGTCTCTGAAAACCCACCTCTTCCAACTGGCTTTCAACCCAATGTGAGATCTTAATATAATTTATTTTATTTTTCTATCAACTCTTATTTAGTTTTTAATGCTCTGTTTTTAAATTCATGTATTCTAAGTGTATTATATATATATGTTCAGCACTTTGCTAAATGGTTTCTCTTTTTAAAGTTCTTTATAAGTAAAGCTGGCTTGGCATGCAGACAAAGGAGTCAATGACCAGACTGTTCTATTTAGTGGGGCAGTCTGGCAGGTTTTGCAATACCAGTAATACCAATTCTTCAGGCTGATGCCTGATCCTTTTAGAGAAGTGCTGCCCCCATTTAGTCAGAAGTAGCATTACTACACAGAGTAGCTTTAAATGCGCTGCTTTCTATGACGCAAACAACATCGACATCATCCATATGTTTGCAACAATTGGTTGTAAGGTAGCTGCATTCTCACACAATTCACCTCATCAAAGTCTGAAGTGAAATGAAATTGCGAAGCATCAAGCTATGCCCGAACATTTCAGTAAGTGCAAGATTAGATGAGCTCTGCTGTATGGACTAATACAGTGAAACTAACAACCAAACACAGAACAGCACTCCTTGACAACAGATGGTGACAGACAGTCAGTCCAAACAGTTTCCATGGTAATAGTTCTAGAAAGTCATCCCAGGACTATCTGGAAAAACAATAATTTCAAACATTAAATAGCTACTGAATCCTAGAATCTGTTAAAATGAGTTTCACGTCAAATAATAAAATGCTTCTTAGGGTAAGGAATGAAGGAAAAATAAAGCTTTATACAAGATACTAAAATCCTGAATATGTATTTGGATAGTTTCTATAGACTTTTTATTTTAAATGTAGGCCTTTTACGACAGTATTAATGTTACACAAAGTAAATATCTGGCTACCTGTGTACTAATGTTGCCTGGACTCATTTGGATTTCTCTGCCAAAAGGTAACTAGATAGGGATGACATCTGAGAACTTTGTCCCCTAGATCATCTTCTTGAGGCACTACTTGCACGCAGAATGATGTCTCTGCGTATGGACTTCTGAAGTGTGATGTGACTTCATAACGAAGGCCGCAGCTGTCTGCAAGAGTGGTAGGGCTGCGATGCACCTGCAGTGTGGTGACCATTGGGTCAGTGGTTCTGACTTCCATCTGCCCATGTCCCACAGCAGATAAACGAACAGGCAACACCACGTAGGCACGTAAGAAGGTCTCTCCAATCATGCACTTGAGCTTGGTAGACCAGCAGTATTCTCCCAGGGCTCCTGTTAAAAGAAACTACATTATAAAGGCCAGTACACAGCAGGCCACTGAAGAACAGCTTTTAGATCTCTGTGTAATTTACAATCACACACACACACACATGCAAGTGTACACATACAGTAGATAACTGCAATCAATCAGCATTTAACAGGATTTTCTATCCAAGTGTATGAAGGTCAGCAACTGTAATACTGTCAATTTTGAATTTCTGAGGTCTGACAGTTTATTCATTATTAAATAAATCTGTTGCTCTACGGCAAGATGTTTTAATATGCATCAAAACGGACATTTTTTTGTGGAGCATTAAGCATCAAATGTGTCTATATGGAGCATTTAAAAAAAACTTTAAAAAGAACAAGTGAATATCGAGATATAGAAAAGTGCACAGATAGAATAAAAGGAGCCAGTTTCATTACTACTGGTGTTTCTACATTTAGATTGTTATTTTTAGAAGCTGATGTGGAAATTTAGTGCTGCAACAAACCTCTCTGAAGTCCACGATATCACTTTGAGGCTTCTTACCTTCTGTAGAATCTTTCATCCTTATATTACGATTGTCCTGAAGTTGCAACTTCTTGTAGTATGTCATCGAACTGCACTCTGTTAAACACTCGGTTGGTAGGTTCATCGTGCTGGGCTCCCTCTTCAGTAACGTTTCTTTTTCTGAGCATTCAGCTGCCCCTGCAGCCACTAGAAATGGGGACAGGAGGACAAAGGACACCCATACACTGATATTACTGGACATCATTTCCGGTAATGATCGTGAAATAAGGTTGACAATGTTCAGCAGTGGACTCAGATCTTCACCAGTTGTGAAGACCACAAGTTACTCTCTGAATACACAAATGTATGAACAGTAAGTAAAAAGACTGAGAGTTGTTCAGATATGCATCGTGCTGCCCCCCAGGAGCCCCTGACTTTCTAGAGTGCGGGGTCAACATTTCTTCAGCTCTTATTTCCCTCTCTCTTGGCTTAATATCATGAGTTCCCGCCTGTTTGGCACGAAGGACAGACTGGCATAAAAATATTTGTGGTATCATCAAAACATTATGCATGCAAAAACAAAAACAAAATAAAATAAAAAACACTTGGTAATGAATGTAAATAAAAGCATTCAGATTGTATTTTATAAATCTGTTGTTCTTTTGTGTAGTTTTTTTGTTCATACATGAATAAGTGAAAAACAAAATCAGATAACAGTATTTTGTTGTGGTAAGAATGTCTCTTGGTTACCTTTTAAACCAGTTCAAACTGGAAAACTGAGGATTGCCAACAGAGTGCCAGAGCATGTGTTGCTCTTATCAAAAATAAATTGGTACCAAGTTTGGTACGCAGGTTTGTTTATTTGGCAAGCATCCCAGAATTCCTGGACCCGTAAAGTATCTGTTTCAAAAACAATCTTCTGCTTTTCAGTGTGGATAATTAGCCTGCAGCTTAACAGGTTAACCCTCAGTGCAGCCTCGCCTCCACAAAATTTCAAATTGATTTCTTTCCCATAAGAGGATCATCAGAGAAAAAGCCACTGGCTCATGAGCAGACCTGGCACAGAGCAGTCACACATTTTTAGAGGGAACACTCAGTAACAGTTAGCAGCCATTAATAGTGACCTGCACTCATCAGATTTATTTGAGTAGAGACCAATACCATTTTTTAAATACATGTCAGCTGCTTCTCATCAAGTTATTTCCAGCAGTAGGTACCAGAGAACTTAAAAGAGAGAAAATAAAGTTGTTGTTTTTTTTAGTGATCTGAATTTGTTAATTAATGATAATTTAAGCTCAGCAAAACAGTACTGATGTTTCATACCTGGCAGGCTCAACAAATCTGTTGCTGGTACTGCAGGAATACAAAACTGAGACTTTGCTTTGGTTCCCACAGTCAATGCTGAACACACTGAGTAAGTCTGAGGCTAAAGAACCCAGTAATCAGAGAGAAACAATCAGGTGTACAGGTACTAGTAAGAAAAAATAAGTCTGCATGTACTTTGGATATGCCAGGTGGCTCATGTCACACATTCAGGACTGTAGAACAAAAAAAGGCTGGAACAATAATTAGCAGAAATCAAAAACAAATGTTGGAGTCTTTGACAAACTTGGCAACAGGTTGGTAACATGAGTGGGAAACATGACTTGAGGTTGTGCAGTAAGATTCCTGGAATACAGTGAGAAGAACTCTCTGTTATACAAAGCAGGAGTTACTGGAAAGACGCAGGACATTCTAGCCCACCGTACTCACGCTCTTTCTGCGAAATTAAAGCTGCTGCCATCTGGTCACAAATATGCTCTGCCAAGATGCAGAACCAATAGATTAAAAACTCATTTTTATGCACCACCACTGGAGTTTTCTGTTACATGTCACTGTGTGTGATGTGTGTGTGTGTGGGTATGAATTTTAATTGTCAACACTGCTGACTATAACAAATTGCCCCTTGGACACAATAAAGTGTACGAATAATCAATAAAGGAGCATTTTGGAGAGAAAAATTGAATCAGAATTGTGGAACAATTTCAGACCAATGTTCCTCAACATAAAATTGCAAACACTTCCAGAAGTCACTCTGTGAACACGGTTAATCATGCAAGAAGCCACATGTGAACATATCTAGCTTGTTATCAGTGGGCAAAATGCTCTTATGGTATGGAGGTGCATTAGTACCTATAACATGAGCAGCTTACACATCTGGAATGGCTCCATCAATGTGAAAGAGTACTTGGAAGTTTTTCTTGAAATTCTTTGTCTGCACCTTAAAATAAAAAGACAATTTTAAGGTCAAGTTCATACTTAAAACCAATGTTCTGTCTATATAAAAAGTAAAATCAGGATATTTCCATCAGTACACCATTCCTATCTATTGTGCTAAGCATATACAAGTGTGAATGTTTCAGATTAGAATTCTGGATACATTTTTCCACACTGTTCTCATATATGGTACCTCACAGTAGCGTTACAGTTTCTCATGCACTGCCATCAAGTTAACAGAGACATCCAACAGTGTTTTCACCAAGTACAGCCCTGGTACGTCTCTCAGGTCTAAAGGTCCAAGTCTTTTAGATCCACTATCAGGTCCAAGTAGCTTTCAGCTACTGTGGCACAACTCTCCCGGATCAAACTATCTGCTGACCTGAGATCAGTACTTTCATTTTCACAGACCTTTTTTTAATGCCTGTATTTGTTTGTCTGTGCAACTAGGTTTCCACGGTGCCTTCTGTTTGGTTAATTATGTGTTGTTTTTACTGCCATCATTTTCTTGCATTTTCTTTGAATGTGTTTTAGGATTTTTTTTTTATCCTAATTTTATCCTATTTATCTATATTGTTTCATAATTCTTTGTTTTTCCATCAGTTTTGTAAATGTGGTATATATATATGTGTGTGTGTGTGTGTGTGTGTATACATATGTATGTATATATATCTTAAGGAAACAAACATGTTGCAGCCCATTTAACAAAATAGCAACAGGTAAGATCACTTGAGGGTACTGATATTTAAAGCACAACCCACAGCTTCCGTTTGAACACTTAACCAGAGCTCTATTGTTCATGAGGCTATTTATTACTCAGCTTAAACACTTTTCCCCTTGCTCGTACTCACTGTGACTGAATGTGGCCTTCAGAAACTGGAATGTCCTCAGGTTCATCATCATAGTCAAATCGATCAAGGAGTTTCTAAGAAAATGTGTGTTAAAAGTAAATAAAAGAAGTTTTTCTTCAAATAATAATATTTTTTAAATACTTAACTGTGTCATTACCTCAGCTAAAGAGCTTTTCTTTTCAGTTTTTGCAACATTTAAACTGAATTGGGTGACTGGTATCTGAGGTGAGTTTGGCATGTTGTTTGCGATGGTGGAGGACCCCAGTGTCTTATCTGCCTGCTGAAAGTTCTGGAGCATCTTCTGCAGCTGGTGGGAGATAAGAGAGGTGGTTGACAACTGACAGAATTTCCAAATAACCACTGAAGCACATAAACCAATTTATTTCTTACTTCATGTGGAGATTGAAACAGCTGTGCCACAGCGGCTAAGGCATCAGCACTAGGTAGCTGGGGCTCAGCAGGGGCAAGAAGAGCTTTATTACCAGGAGGCTGAGCATCTGGTTGGGAGTCAGCAGAAACTGTTCTCACGCACGCACGCACACAAGCACGCACACACTCACATATCAACATAATTGCCACCGCATACAATATTCAAGTAAAAATTCACAAATATTGCAAACAAAACAAAAAGTCCATTTTGTTACCTTCCAGTGCAGGAGGAGGTGCAATGACACCATTGGCCATATCCATCAGAGGCTGAAGAATTTCCATGTCGAACACACCATTCTTCTGCCACAGGTTTAGGACGCGAACTACTTTACTCTAATGTGAACAAACATTTCATGTACATAAGGTCTTCAAACCTTTTAATATATATACCTTAATAAGAAAGATACAAAATAAATAAATAAAATACAAAATACCTTATCACCCTCCGGACATCGATAAAGATTTTGGAAGGTATCTGTGAAGTTTTTCAAGAATCTGGGGCCAAATACATCCTTGTCAATACCAAACTGATGGCGTGACTGTCGAACAATGGAATCAACAACATATAAACCAGGGACTTTTAATTCTGGTTTGCACTGGGAAAACAAAAACAACAACAAAAAAAACAACATTTCAGTTGACTCATGACAGCTTGTACTCTAAATGAGCTCAAATTTTAATAACACATCTAATGTAAGGTAATAGGCTTAATGACACACACCTTCTTGATGAACTTTTCAACAATCTGGACCACATGTTTGTAAAGCTAATTGAAGGATTGAAGAAAAAACCATATCAGTCAGAAAAATAAAAACATTTAAAGTAAGAAAAAGCACAAGATTGGGCTTCAGGATCACCACAGTCTGAATGTATAATAGTCACACATTTTAAGTGGTGGATTGATTATAACATTTTGGTGGGATTTATTTAAATTTAGGTTCAAATTCTGTGAGGAATCAAAATGTCTGTGTAAAGCTTCACCTAGATAAGGAGCAAGTACATACTTTGACATTATATGGTGAGTTTGCATTCATTTTTGAACATTTCTTGGAGTTTTTTTTTTTTTTTATCATTACAAAAAACCTTTAACAATTTTGTGCCACAAAAGAAAATTGAAACTGTACATGTGCCCCAAGGAAGAAATAAAGTCCAAAACGTTAATGCAAAAATGAAAACGATAGTTTACCTTTATAGCTTTAATGGCCGACTTTGTAATAGACATCATTTTGGCACGGGATATTGGAGGCTTCATGTCAATCATGGAAAACAACTGAAACGTTTTGACAAATAAGTGCATATCAGTATATTTCAGAAGGGAAATGCAGTCACAGAAAACATGCATGAAAATGTAACGGTAAACTTCTGTACTACAGACTAAACAAAAACGAAGATAAACACGTTCTAAAAGTAAACAATGGCATTTCTATTCTTGAATGTTTTCAGGTCGGACAGAGATTGAATTGTTACAACACACACTCAAGACAGAAACGTTTAAAAATAAATAAATAAATAAAAAATAAACAGTGAAGTTTAATAAACGAACAGAGCTAATTGCTACGAGCTTATACTATCGCCTTATACAACGCGTTAACCAGTACTAACATGGCCCGCTTAAGAGAATATATACAATCATTTTATTTTTAATTCAGAAATAGCTTTTTTAGACACCCGAACTGACCTCGTGGGGTAAATTCAAGTTAATAAACTATCTGAGCACCAATAACCAGGCCGTAATCGACTTAAGCAAGAGCGTTTACCAATAATATAAGCGATTCTCTAATAACTACTTCGAAACACATATCTAACCCTACACAAAACCGCACGAATGTTTTCTCCTAAAACACTTAAGGTGTTGGGAAGGTGTTCAGACAGACAAATACTACTCGCTGCCACATAACTGACAGAAAAGTCATTAGTTAGCATTAGCGTACTTAGCATCTGAGAGTCAAACTGGTAAACTTTACCTCCATGTTGAACGCGTTCACTGCCTCCATGTCGGGTCGCTAATGTGGAAACCAGGCTCGCTGTGGCGTACACTTTGCTACCCTATCGAAAGTAAATTTTGTGCATGTATGTAGTGGAAAACATTACAACCAGTAACGTTGAAAGGTTAAGCTCTATTTTCGATATTTTTACTGGTAAGCAATTACAGGCCTCACGGTTCCACCCACCCTGTGGACAGCATGTGACGTCACAAGGCAATGGTGCCTTCTTGACCATTAGAAAATTAGACATTAAAGGACAGATTATTTTATAAGCGAATCTTTTATAAACGATTAGATAAAACTCTGTTTTGAAACATGATTAAAAAGATAACGCCATTTTGAATAATAATACAGGTGCAACAAATTAAAACGCACTATCACAGTGAAGAGAAAATCAGGTGATTTCTCACCCTTTCCCTATTGTATGGTTCTATCACGCCTCCGTGTGGCCAGAATCCGTACTTCGAATGCATCTCGTGGATTACACACAACACATTACAGCAGAACTCACAACCGCAGAAACAACTGAGGAGGATTGGACGAACACAAATGTGGGTAAGCACTGAACTGATATTTTATTAGGCTTTCTATTGTATAAAACTTTATAAATGTTTATCACTCTGTTACATTTATATCGCTTTTCATCTTTATTTTTAGGAATAGAACAGAGACACCTTTCTCCAAAAATGACACCATGGCTATCCTGCAGAACTCCACCAGCGATATTACTTATGAATGGGAATATTATTATGATTACCTTGATCCAGTAATTGTGGATGAAAGCAAACTGGAATACAACAAATGTAAGCACTTTAAAACATTGTTTTATACTTTCCATTGTTTTGTGCACAATTAGAATTCCCTATTTTCCTTTCAGACTCAATAGTCATCATACTTTGGATAACTCTGGTCGCATTTGTGGGATTTCTGTTTCTCAGCTTAAATCTAATGTCTCTCAGTGGCAACTTTCCAAAGTAAGTATGATGCTTTCTTTGTCAAAACTTTAACAAATAGAAAAAAAAAAGGCAAATAGCTTTTGCATTATGTATTATTATTTTATTGCAGGAGACACAAATCCAAAAACGAGAGTTACCAGAGAACTTCAACTGCATGACCAGGAATTGAATCTGAAGGTTGCCAACACTTGAATGAATAGTTAAAAGTGACAGGACGACAAAGATTAAGTCACAAACTGTCAAGGAGAAACTAAAAATTGTGAAATTGTAAGGTTTCTTGCACTGTTAAAAGACAAAAATGTAGCAAATGATTAATCTTTCTCCTCGATTTCACCCGCAAAGAGCAAGGCTGCCAGTGACATTTACAAATGTTACATAACATTTATCTTGTGTTTTAAATTGCTAATGTGTACACGAGAACTTTTGCCAGGACAGAAAAAGGACAGACTATTCTTGTGATTTATTGAGAAATCCACTGAACTGCTTTTACTTATTTTTGCCCCAGATCCAGTTTATTTTTTTACAACTACAAAGGTAAACCTAATTTCTACAACATGGTGGGGTTTTCTAGAATGGGAATAAAAAAAGTCTTTATTTTAAGACACTTGTTCAGTGGTTGTATGAAAACACAGAATGTGATTCCAGTAACCCACAAAAAGGGGAGAGGCACATTTAGTACAGCATTGAAATAAATAAATGTAATATTTCAGTGGCTTAATAGTCTATGGTTGTCATTTATGTCTCCATTGAGAATTTTGTTTTTCTCCATAGTTAGGTAGCAAATAAGCACCTTTGTTTTTTCATACTTGTGTATGCTGAGTTCAAAGAAATAAAAAAAAACAAAAAAAAAAAACACAGATTTGTATATAAAAAAAAACAATTTAAAAAAACCTGCAAAACAGAAACTGATTTGGAAATTATTCATCACAATATTGTTCTACAATAGTTTACAATATGTCTTGAGTTACTTTCAAAATAAAAACAAAACAGCAACATTAAAACTCGTCTCATCTGAACGGTCTAAAAAACGAATGTGCTCTTCAAGTGTCCAAATATTTAATCAGTCAAGGTGATGATGTCATTACAGATAGCTCTGATGGCGGTTTGAGTCTTTGTCGGCTTGGATGTTTTCTGTCGTTTGCTCTTGGCTTTGGTCACCAAACGAACATGAGACAGGAACAGTTCTGCTGAAGATGCTCCACTCCACAACTCATGGATCAGCAACGACAACAGAAACAGTCCTGCTTCTGGAAAGAAGAAAACAAGAATTTCATTCAAGCACACTAAAACTTCTCACTGAAGAATGTCATTGTGAGACTTAAAATGATCTTACATAGAAATAAGAAAACCCATATATAAACACTTCTTAAAAAAAAAATCTATTTCACATGAATTCAAGCTGAAAATCTAAGAATAAAAAAACCTCAACTGAATTACCAAGGTTGCTTATTTTTTATAGAATTAAAAATATTTGAAAGTCAAGTTTCTGCTAATCCATGCTGCAAACGTAAACACAACTGAAGTGACACATTCTGGCACAACAATTTCTAGTAACATAACTAAAGTTTTGGTCTCAGTTAAAGTGAAGAGCCATATTCTTTTAAGTAAATGTATTAAAGGAATATTCTGGAGCTAAAGCAACCTATAGAGACCTATAGAGACCAAATCATGAAAGCAGTTTTGAGTCAGAACAGATCATGTGTTTGCAGCAGAATTAATGTTACCACAGGAGTCTCATGGAATTTATCATCTCTACTTCCATATTAATTTTTTTATTAACCTTTATTTAAACAGGTTAGTCCAATTCAGATCATGTGCCTCTTTTACAACACTGCAAAAACACAAAGTCTTACTAAGAGTTTTTGGTTTAGTTTCTCGTGCAAATATCTAAGTACACTTAAAAGAAGAAAAGTAACATACAAGGAACTAGCTAGAAACAGGAGTTTGTTTTAAATCAATAAATACTTAATATTGATGAAAATGTACCAGTTATAAATTATATGGATTCCACTGGCAGATTATTTCATTTATAACTAGTACATTTTCATCAATATTAAAGAATTATTGACTTAAAACAAGCTCCTATTTTGTGCTGAAAATGTACTTGTAAGTTAGTTTTGTCTTATTTCAAGTGGATTAAGATGTTTGCACTTGTGTTTTTGCAGTGAAGGGAGACCTGGGCCACATACACACTCACAGTTACCCCTATGGGCAATTAAGAGTCGCTAATTAACCCAACATACATGTTTCTCCTCCTTTTGGAAGCACTGACAGTAGTTTGTGTGAATTCAGATGTTGACTTGTATGGAGTTATGAGAAGATGGCAATGACCAGACATGTCTTTGTATGCACTTTTTGTCCACATAAAAAGTTCAGTTCGAGTCAAGTTTGTCTGTAGGGACACTATCCAAACTATCACTTAAGTGGAATAACATTTTTGATCCCTAAAATTGTGATTTATTTTGACACAGCTCCATTTCCCCTGTGCTAACATTAATTGCCATTTGGCTGCAAATACATATTACATTCTCATCCAAAATGGCTTTGATTTCATGTTGTTTTGGTCCCTAACAAAGACTTTACCATCTAACAATAGACCTAGGGTTGCTTAAACTCTGGAATGTTCCTTTAACACTGTGTAGTATTCCCATTTGGAGTCAGAGAAACCGTGAATAAGTTGTCGGGGTCTTACCATTTGTAGACGCATCACGAGAAGCTTCTGGAGCGCAGGCAGAGACAACTGCCTGGTGGCGCTCTGTGAGGCAGCCCTGCATCTCTAGTAGGCGGATCATCATGTTCGAAAAAAGCTGCAAGGTTTCTGCCCTTGTCTTAACACTCAAGTGGCACTGAGCTTCAGCGGTGTGATGGTAAAGCCGAAGTAGGTCTGCTCTCAAGTCGGGATCGAGCATCACCAGATTAGCGATTTTCCTGTGTTTTACCACAGCCTGTTCAAACCAGCGCAAAAATTCTTTTGCTCTGCTTTCATCACACGAGTCCTCCAACAGCCACCTGAGGGACCACTTTGTCAGCAGGTGCGCAGTATCACTGTCCAGCTCACTGGGATCCAGTTTGTCTTTTGGCAGCGCCGCCTGGGTTTCTGAGAGCTGAAATACGGGCTCCCAGCGAACAAAGATACTGCTGAGGTAAGATTTGCACTCTGCCAGGAGACTCTGATCTCGTTTCTCAGTCTCCATGTCCTCTGCTGGGTTGTCTTCTCGTACACGGGCGTGGGACATGTAGCCCTTACTTCGAACCTTATCCTTCCCCGTCCCTGGAGAGGAAGACAAACAAAGGCAAGTTTATTTGTAGAGCACAATTCATACACAAGGTAATTCAAAGTGCTTTGCATCTACATAAAATCACAAGAGGCAAATAAAATCATT
>JBAMYA010000005.1:3638975-3652155 GCA_037176975.1 Arrhamphus sclerolepis
AACTTTTTTTTTTTTGATGAAAATGCATGTATAAGGAAAAGGAAACACAAAAAATATATATTTCTGCTTTTATTTTTAACTATGTCAGTTCTGGTCCTCCATACATCCCTGCTTTAAGACAAAAAGTTTAAAAACAAAAAATAAAGAACAGTTTTACAACTGTTACAATTTTAGATCAAAATGTTACAAAAACAACAAAATAGTCATAACTGTGAGGCTTTGTGATTGTTGAAAAAGTATCAGTCTCACAAAATTTAAAATTTTACAACAAAATTAGCTTCTTTTTTTTTTTTTACAAAACAAACATTTTTTTCAGATTTTACAAGAAGAAAATTGTGATTTTAATACAAAAGTCTCAATTTCATGATAAAAGTCAGTATTTTTGTGAAATTTATGGCACTTTTTAAAAACAAAAAAAGATGTCATACAAATTTGTTGTTTTTTTTACTAAAAGTTTGTTGTTGTTTTTTAATTTGAAATTATCCAAGACAAACAATTTATTTTAGTAAAACAAACTTGAGTTTATGATCAAACTTTGTGAAGTTTGAGATTTTATGACAAAGTTCTATTTTTTTCTTTCTTACGGCTGAGTCCAGGAACTAACGGGAATCCTGACAACATAGTGCAGTTAACACAAAAAATGGTAACCATGTGACCTTTTAACTGTAACCATGGTGATGTTGTGGCCCTCCGTAAACATGGTGATGATGTCGCCCTTTAACGGTAACCACAGCGATGATGTGATCCAGGATGAAATAGTTTGACACCTCTGATATACGCGAACATTTCTCTTTAATTGTGGACATTAAAGGCATTTTGAAAAATTCTAAGGTGAAACTGTACTATACCTGGTTAATGATTAGAAAAATAATGTGTTAAGGCAAGGCAAGTTAATTTCTAGAGCACAATTCATACACAAGGTAATTCAAAGTGCTTTGCATCTACATAAAATCACAAGAGGCAAATAAAATCATTCCATAAAACATAATAATCAATAATTAATAAATTATTTGGTTCTAAAATTCAGACTTAAAGCTGTTTGTATGATAAAGAATGATGATGCTTGGTTTCGTTATAACAAAACTGCATTTTGCAATGTTAGAAATGAGGGGAAAACAATGCACTTTTCCAACGTTATTGCTGTTAAAGTTACTACAGGTCAGATCAATTTTACCCCAATATTGAATAGTTTACTGGAAGGTTCCAGACCGTTTCCAATGAAGCTTTTGTAAGCCATCCTTGCAGTGGTATTACCATTCATTACCCCTTTTTCTTCTTTGTCCAGCACTTAGAAAGGAAGACAACTCATCACAGATTCTTTGCACAATCGAGTTTGCTGAAATGACTCACCCATCAGTTCAGTCACTTTGTGCTTTTCAGACAAGGCCTGTACTTGAGTAAGCAGGGCTGTGTTGCGGCACAAGGAGGCCCAGCAGAGAAGAAGAGTGAGGGTTTCTCTAGAGGACAGTGGCTGTGGACGGAGTGTGAGTCGATCAGCTTGTTTGTTTACACTGAGCGCTGTCCCACGATGCGTCAGCACAGAGCAAAGCGTCTGCACAAACAAGCGGAGCCGAGTGGCCTTCACACCCAACCTGGCAGGAGGAGATCAAATAAACATGGGCATCCTTGACGAAAAAAAGAAAAAAACTAAAGCTCTATGACATTTTTATAAGCTTAAACTAATTTTCTATCACAGCCGAGTGCATCTGATGCTTGTGCCATTGTACCTGAGGTGTCTGCTGACGGCTAATGCCGCACACAGAAACTCATTGATAAGTGGGAGTGGGAGACATTTCACCAAGCCCTCTGGTTTCTCCTCAGCAGGTGAGGAGGTACTGGCTTCATCCTCCTTCTTGTCCTTCTGCCCAAGGATAGTAAACCACAGCGCATGGAGCAGATCAATGATGGCACACAGAAGCTGCTGGCTCACATTCCTGTGGAGCACAGTAAGTTCAAACCGATGTCATACATACCGAAAAGACTATTGCACAGCTAGGAACAGTAAGAATAATAAAATTAACAACCGAAAATATAGCACCATACCTTTTTTCGAGCACTTGCATAATCCAGCTCAGGAGCCCACAGCTCTTGGTGAGGTTGTAAGCTGCTTTCATCACACGAGCAGCCTGACACAATACCCCGATGATCTGAGCCTGCGTTAAGATTTCCATATGAAACAGAATCCAGATAATCAGCCCTCGTTATTCTCAGAAAGGTGCGAGTTTTCATGCGTAATTTCTAATTTTTCGGGGGACCCGCTTCACAATTGAGAAAATTGAACTCTGGTGTGTGTCTTGACTAAAGCGCTGATGTGTTAAACAGCTGTTCCCAGGAGTGTGTACCTGGTAGTGATCATCACATAGGGGGCTGCTGCTGAAGCCTAAAAGGATCTGAAAGATGCCTTGTTGGTTGCACAGTTCATAGCAGTGGCCATCACTTATGCCTTCTCTGAGCACGTTCAGGATCCAATCACGTTCCATCTTGTGCTGGGAACAAAAAAAAGAAGAAAAGAAAATCATATTCCCACAGCTGGCTCAACTTCACAGAAACAGATAAAAAACACTTAAAAAAAAAATACAAACACCTGAGCTGGACAAACAAACAGAAAAAAGTTATATGCTGTTCAGACAAGAAAAGTCTTTTTAAGAAAGACCAGCCTACTGTGATGAGAAACTTACAATTTCCTAATTTACTTTACCTCTAATTCAAAGCCATAAAATAGCTTGAAGAAGTCAGGGACTCTTCTGAAGTCCAAATTCTGATGGGATAGCAGAAATCGGTTTAACACCACGTACATGTGATCCTCTGGGAAAACAGAAACAGACGAGGCAAAGGTCAATAATCTATTAGTTCAACACTGTCCACAGAAATGTGTCAGCAAATACCGACGATAAAAGACGAGTCAGTTCAAGCGTTGAGGGTTACACACCGGGTTTAAGCATCTGCTGAGCCACTTTACTGATGTAGGTGGTCAGGACGAACGGAAGTCTTTGATTCTGCTGCTGAATTCCATTCTTGACCATGTCCATCAAATACAGCAGCTGTTAGACAAGAACAAGCTCATCAGTGTTTCAGTTTCAAAACGCACAATGATTGAGCGTACCCACGTCCCTGACGAGTTACCTGTCTCTTCTCTCTGAACCGAGCTCCCTCCAGGTGTTGATAAAAGCAGCTCATCACATGGTATGCTGCTGCTCTCACCTTCGGGTCATAGCTGCTCAGAGCCATTACTGTTACTCCGAGAGCGTGGGTGGATACAAACTTAAGGCAGTCAATCACACATTCTGCCACACAGAGGGAGAAAAATGCAAAATGCAACCTATTAAATCTTTTTACCTATTTTTTTTTTATTATTCTGGGTGATGGAAAAATTCAAGATGTCCCACCTGGCTTCAGTATAGCACTGAATAGAGGCAAAAGAAAGCAGGGATCATACAAACTCCCAGGGTCCTTCACTGCATTATTACTATACAGCGACTCTGTATTGTCCTAAAGGATTGAAAAAATCATCTATGAAAGATAAGTCATCAAACAGAAACCATGTAATCACTTACTTTGAAAGGTAGATAAAACATCTGGGCCTGGATTGGAAACATAATGAGTGTTTCAGAGTTCATCTGAAAATATACACCTGCGGGATGATTCTGCGCTGCTGTGGAAAGTGTGAAACGGTTTGGAGCATCGTGTCGGGTTTCAGCAGGGCCAACACATCGTCTGAGCTCGCCTGCTTCCACAGAGAAGCTCCCAGGCTCTTTCTGGTCTTATGGTGCTCCACAGCTGCAGGGCCCCACAAAAACGATCTGCAGATGAAAAGTCACCACCAGCGAATGCATCATATAAGTGTACTTTAAAAGAAGAAGGAAAGAAATGAAAAGAATGCGACATACTGAAATTTCAGCAGGCTGATTTGATTTTGTTCATATTCCTGAAGGAGCAGCAGCAGTTTCTGATCTGCAAAACAAAAATATTCTGTAAGATGAAAAGTCAGGATTGGCATCGTGATTCACTCCTGAAAGATCTGTTTTACCTGAAGTGCGCAGCGTTGCTCCATATGCTCCCAAAAGTACAACAAAGTGATTTACGTTGCAGACCGTTGGACACTTCTTCACCAGAAAAAGAAGAAGGGATACTAATGCCTCTAAAATAAAAAAAACAAAAACAAAATGTGTTCATTAATACCATAAAACATCAGAGGATGGCAGCAGATCTGTAAGCCCCCCCCACCAGCTATCGTACCTTTAGCTTGACAGCTGCTCAGCTCTTCACTAGAGTCCAGCATGGTGGGCAGAAACTGGGAATGACTGCTGGTCATCATATGAAGAGTTGACAAAGGTATCAGATCCTTCTGAACTTCACCGCTGTCATACATCAATTCTAAAAGGCTCCCAAGAGTGTTGAGGAAATGGTGATCTCTGTAGCGATATCTAGAGTATTTAAGAGCATGTTTAGGTCATTTGTTTTAACATGATGTTGCACCATTGAATAAACAAGAAGATGGTTTAAGATAGAGATCCTACTTCAGTCCATTTCTGACAAAACTGTTCCAGTCAGACGCAGTGACGTCTTCAGCTGATGTCTGTATGAGAAGCATAAATTGCAGAAGGCATTAATTTAATTTAAAAAAACAACAACAAAAACCTCCAAATGAACGCATGTATGAGGATGGTAAACCCACCATGAGTTGATGCAGTCTCCTCAAGATGCTCTGCTCCTGGTCTGATGGGGAAGCAGCCTGATCCTTTGAGTGGCAGAACGAAGCTGTGAGATATTTAATGGCAGCAGTGGCCACACATCTCCTCCATGCTTCTCGCTCCTCTGGACACTCGGCAAGTTTCTCTGTGATAACGTCTACTAGCTGCCATCTAAAACAAAGAGAAAAAAAAACAAAAACAAACATTCTGCTGACTTCTGAAATCACTCATTTATTTTTGATCACTACTGTAAACCTTTACCTTTCAAAATATTCTACATTTTGAAGTGCAGTGGGAAGTTTTTCGGTGAAATCCCTGACGTCCTTCATTTCTGCAGAGAGTTTGATGAGACTTGCAACAGTTTCTGCAAGGCAGGCTCCAGAGACCTCTGTCAGGTTTCCACAAACACGCAGAGACAATCTAGGAAGCAGCGCTTGCTTCAAGGCTTTCAAAACTTCCTTTTGCACTACAAAAAAAAGAGAAAAGAAAGACATTTAAAATATCTAAATCAAGAGGAAAAAAGGGGTGAGATAAATCCATTTGCTTTATGCTAGTAAACAAATGGGAAGTTGCTTCAGTACACACCATCTATGGGTCTGCATGGGTCCTCCTTACTTGTGACCTGTAAGTATGTGTTTATCAATGGAAGGAAAGCGTCCGTCTGATTTGACAGCTTTTCCATGTTTGCAGGTTCCAGACACCACAGCTCAAAGCAGAGGCGGTGAGAGGAGCAGTTCTGCAGCAGCAGCGAGCTGATGGCCAGAGAGTCTGGCAGAGGCCGCTGGAGACAGTGCAGCAGCACATCTGTGTGCACGAGCTTGGCAGTGCCCGGCTCACCTGACAGAGTCCGCAGGAGGAAGGCCTCCAGCTCAGGGCTGGAGCAGGACACTAGAAGGTTGCCGAGGCCATGGAAGTGTGCATGTGTTAGAAATGTCCCAGAGGCAGATTTACCCTCAGTGAGGATTTGCAGCGCCGCATGGCCATAAATGCTGAGCTCAGTTTGTTTCCCATCACTGCTGGGACTGATGAGGCCATGAGGAAGAAGCAGCAACCTGGAGACCACTTCCCTCAGATTACTGGAATCCATGTAGCTGTGCAAAGAAAGCAGAGCCTGGAAAGTTTGGGAGTGTGTCTTTGCAGGCTGAGAGCTGCTTTCCTTCACTTCTTTGAGAGCAGCTGTTTCTAAAGCCTTCATGTAGTTACAGAGAAGCTCCAGGTGACCCAGATCACGAAGAACGGGAGCACTGATCTTCAGTAGAGTCAGAATGCTTTCTGTCAGCTGAGAGCACAGGCGCTTTAGTCCAACGGGATTCAAAGAGTGAGGAGGCAGCGCAGATAGCTCCAGCGCCAAAAACCACTGCTCCAAACACGGATGCTTGAAGACGGAGCCCAGAACTGCAACAAGGATCTAAACACAAACGGTGTCATATGAGAATCAGTTATGCATGAAACAGGATCATTAAAACTGTATTTCTGAAATAACAATCAAATTTTATTCTCTCAAACCTGCTCTTTTTTAGCCTCAACTGCTGACGAGTGGTTCGCTTCCAAAAAGAGGTCTGATCCCTCTTGGGATTTCTCTGTTTCTAGCTCAGTGTTTTCGGCCTCCTGAAAGCTTTGCAGTTTGGCCACAACATCTTGGAGTAATTCCATCTGAGCCTTCAGAAGAGCAGTTCCGCTGAGTTTGGAGAACTGTGGGGGTTAAAAAAAAAAGTCAACTCTTTGTTTCTTTCAAAGCATTTCTGAATATTAAGCTGTCTTGTGCTCTTACTGTGCCAAAGTTTTCCACTGTCGATTTAATGTAAAGTAAGATCTGCTGGACTGCAACTGGAAACTCGGCCAGTGACAGAGACGCTAGAGCATCTTCAGCATCTTTCCTGAAGGTTTCCTCAAGCAAAGTGCACGGTCCTCGGATGTAAGCAGCCTTCATGAGTGCAGAGTATGAGGTGGAGGTTGTCAGTTCCTTGGAAAGACATTCAGAAGACTGGAACTGCAAAAAAAAAGACAGACGACTGTTGAGAATTTTCTGAACATAAAAATTACAGGTACGTTACACATTCGGTATTAAAAACCTACCATTTCCTCCTGGCATTGCTGTGGCAGCCACCTTGAGTAGTAGTGGTGAAATGACATGATGGATGGATGAGCGGAAGCAGGGAGCCCAGAGGACACGAGCTCTTTATCGTACTGCAGTAAAGCCAAACAGAGAGGCAGAGGCTCTCTCTGACAGTGCAGCACATCTGAAAGCACTGCACACAAGTACTCACATACCACCCCTGCAGGAGAAAGGCCGGCGTTTAATACCGTCACAGCACACAGCTGGTTTAATGACTTGAAATAAACCAATATTAATCAGGATGGAGGTTTTTTAAAGCTTCAATTCACCAAACAAGCATTTTCAAATTGGTCTCAAATCAAGTGATTTAGACGACTAGTATTGACGGAACAATGCGCACCATTTGTTTTATCCTTGTCTTCTGGTAATTTGTTTCGAGCCTCCAGAGCGGCGGGTACCACGGCGCTGAAGGGGAAGGTTTGGATAATGAGGTCTTCATTCAGAGATGGCCCAAACTCCTCCATCGCACCATCATTCCCCTCCATAATGACGTCTAGCATGTCCAAGACATCTAAAAGACATCGATATCTAGGTCAGATTTCACAAAAAAGAAAAAAAAGAAACTTCACAGACACGCTTATAGCTTGGAATTAATAGAAAAAGAAAAAAGAAAAGAAGCTATGGCTGCTCCTTTCATGCTCACCATCTATGTGTGAGACTGGGATACTGGCTGCGTCTCCCTCCTGATTACTCAGGTTAGCTTGCTGATAAGCCGCCTCCTGAATGAGGCTGGATACTTTATCTGAGTATTCGTGGGAATTGCACACCAGTTTAATTAACACCTAGAATAAGACAAAGGGAGTTTATTACCAGCATTTACTAACAAAATGATAATATGTCAGAAATGATAGATAGTACAAAGGCAGACTTGCCTTCTCCAAGAACTGGATCACAGTTTCCTGTTGATTTGGTTCGAGTTTGACAAGCTGGAGAAGCCAGAGCTCAAGCTCAGTCGAAGTGTACTCAAACACCCCAGTGTCCTTCAGCACCTGAATACGTCCCAGGAGACAGACTCGTGGTTATTTTTCACAAAACCTGCTTTTTAGTGATAAACTCAAGGTTTCAGCATATGCTGCTGTTGCTTTGGAAACATCGTTGTGCTATGATGCTTCGAGTTTCTGCTTTTCATACAACGAGGACTGGAGCAGCTGAAGCACAGGCAACATCTTATCTTTTAAAAGATATATTTCGTATCATGTGACACGTCTAACTTGATCAATGTGGAGAAAATAAGGTGTAAACAAGAACCAGATCTCCTGTCTAAAGTATTTAATACATTCAGACTTAAAGCCTCATTTTAAAATGCAATTTTCAGTAAAAACTTAAATCTGTACAGCTTCTGAAGAAAGTAGAAATACAAAATTACTGATTTAGCCCTCAGGAATATTTATCAGCATTTAAAATATATAAACGACAGTTGTACGAGGCTTGAAAGGTAAAAACACACATATGTTGAATTAGGTCAAAGCCAGTACGCAGCGAAGAAAAGGAAGTTGTCGTTACTTTTAGGACCAGCTTCTGTGTGGAGGATCTCAGGTGGCTGCTGCTGCTGCTAACAAACATCTTGAGAAGCAGGTAAAGAACCGACTTCTCTCCAGATGCTGATTCTGCATCTGCCACATCCTGCCAAGAGAAGGAATATACAACACATTATTAACTGTAATAATTTCAAAGCGGCACAACACAAATCACAAGAATCCATAGTAAATAACAGAATAAAACTCGTTCACCTGTATGCGGAACCAGGAAAATTTGCTGGAAGGAAGATCTAAGGCCAACTGCAGTATCTGATACTGCAAGACTGGGGGGACTTCTTCCCTCATTCCTTTCTCTGAGACAATCCCTAAAGAGATTGAAGATGACTTCGCTTTAAAGTAAAAGCTATTTAAAGATAATAAATCATTAATGAATACTAGATCTAGTCAAGGACAACACATTACCTTTTATGAGCTTGCTAAAGTCAAATTTGCATTGATTGATGAGATGCGGCACCACTTTCTGGTAAAGACACATGACCTGAAGAATCAGAGCCTTCAGCAGGATGACCTCAGCTGTCTCAGAAACTGCAAAAAAAAAAAAAAAAGGTACACGAGCTCGTCAAAATGTCAGTTTGCAGGACTGGTTAAAAGGGAAGAAAGGTTCCTACCAGGCACTTCGGTGTTATTATCCGCCACCTCAGCACTCCCCTCACTTTTGGTCTTCTTTTCATCATCAGCAGCCTTTTCTTTCTTGCTCAGTGACTGCCACAACGAAACTATGCCCGTCATGTCAGGCAAAATCTGGGAGCGATCATGAAAAACGATTATCGAGTATCTGAACGCGGATCGGTTCAACGTGCGCATTTTAAAACACGGCAGCATTCGCGAGCTCACCTTGCCAAGTGTTTCCCTGTATTGCTGCAGCAAGTCCTCCATCATGTGAATGGAGTACACATCTGACCTGCACCAAACAGACTTGTCCAAGAGATACTCCATATTCCTGTTGGCTTTTTTCAAGATGAAATTCATCATGGACACAGTTGTAAGCTGCACTGCTGAGCTGGCAAGCTGTCGATTGAAGGAAAACGTATCCAACATTGTTATTTAGTTATGTGACTGTTGTTAGTTTTTGTATAATACAATGGTAAGTCGCTTACACTGAGGCCCTGTGTGAAGAAGGCCTTGTTACAGACTGGAGGGAGAGATATCACCATAATCATGGAGAGCAGGCGAGACAAAGGGATGGCTTCACTAATTTGAAAGATTGTGGAAATATCTGGCTGGGCCTCATAGATCTGAGTGAAAAAAAAGAAGAAAAAAGTTACTAACAACACAAATATTTCTAGACACAAATAGCTATAATAATTACCTTTTTAAGTAATTTGACATTTTCTTGCCAAGCACTTCTGATGCGTGGGGTGTATGAATACTGAGTCTCTTTGAAGTATCTGGACAGAATGTCGGGGCTGGCTTTCAGCACATTCACCACCAGCTCTGCCACCAATTCATCATCAGTCACCTGTTTCAGGCCAACCAAGAACTGCAGCAAGATAATGTTGCCGGCTCTGAATGGAAGTAAAATATTATCATTAAGAAGAAGGGTTTTCAGGTATGTGAAAGCAAACTTGAAATATTGATGATGTACCTGCCGGCTGTGCCAAAACTGGGATCGTGAAAGCTGATGCCATGCTTGCGGGAGCAACAAACATCAAGGAGAAAGCTGTGAACGAGCTCCCGGACAACCGATGTCCCATCCGAACCGGAGTATTCCACCGCCTGACGAGAAAATAATGAAGGAAAAAAAATAAAATAAAACCCACGAGTTGTAAATTTGGATGACAGTGTTTACTTCAACAGGCAGACAACAGCCAGCCAGTAACTTACCTTGTTATCATCAGTGGTTGCATCTGCTATCCCATTCCATCTGTACAGGGATGTGATGTTGGTCAATACGGCGGGTGTGAAAAAGCGCACTTTCTGGGTTTTACTAATAGCTTTGTTGATTACAACCTGCAGAAAGCCAAACAAGAGTAAATATACTCATCACATCCATAAAAAAGTTTCAAGATAACCGTGTGAACTATTGAGCACTTACTTTAGTTTTCAGTGTGGACAAAATCAGGTTGACTGTGGACATCCTGTCTTCCTTTAGACCAGTATTCAAGATGTGCGGGAGAAGTTCTGATCCACAAAAACCAAGATGTCACCAACACGGCAGAAATAAGAGTGCTGTGTGTGAATTTTAACTTAAATCTCACTCTTACCTTTAACCTCTAATATCTGCCCGATAGTTGCACCATCTCCAGACACCAAAAAGGACAGCACAAACTGAATGAAAGCCAGACGCACATCAGGTCCACCCTGAAAAGGAATCGGTAGTACAGCATCTGTCAATGGTGTCCCCCAGTTTTTATTATAAACGGGCTAAACCGAAAACTTAAAACTACACCAAACCTTTTTATCCTTTCGCTTTGCAAGCCCAGACAGAGCTTTGATGTGAATGTGACTCAAGACCTCTCTGGCAGCTTCCACCCCCTGGGACACCATGGCAGACAGTAGATTGAGACACTGGCGGACAAACCTGTTGGTGACAGGAAACCCACCACTGTGGTTATAGATGGTAGGGTTGCAAATCACAGCTTTCATCAATGATGATGACTTGATGTTTGTCAATATTACAAAGTCTGCCTCGGTACAACTTTGTCTTAATTCAATTCATTCGCCAGCGATGGATATGAGGTGATGTCATATGTTGACTGAAGAAACGCATTTCCAATCAGATCAAGTCACAAAAAGTAAGTAAAATATCGCTTCACATTTTTATTTCTGGGTTCAACTTGGCACGAAATTAAACAGATGTGTTCTTCCAATAAAAATATCATGAATTGGTGACGATTACACGTACTGATGTCTGATTGTCATTTTCTATTGATGCAATTGCACTATTCATCATTCACCCAGGATGCAGAATCACTGACCTGTGATTAGCCGAATGAAAAGACCCTTGTAGAAGTCTCATGTAGTTAGAAACAATCTTTTTCACAATGGCATTGCCAACCATATTGAAGTGGGAGAGGTCACTGGCTGTCCTCAGAAGGATCACTTCCAAGCTCTCAAAAATCAGCATCATCTGGAGCAGAAGCAAAGTTTTATCGGTGACATGACTAGAAACTGGACAGTCAGTCAGTTACATGCACTTGAGTTGTGCACTCACCTCGCTTTCCAAGTGCTTTTCTCCATCTAGCAATTTGATTATTTCTGCACACTCCATTGAAATCTTAATAAAACCCTCGACCACATCATACAGATCAGAGCATGGCAGCTTCTTAGCTACTGTTATGAATCTTTGGAGTCCTGCAGAATTACAAATGTCGATAGAGAATGATAAATAACTGATTTTAATTCCACTTCAGTAAAACCTCCGACAATGTACACTCACCTTTCATGGCTGTGGTGGGACTCTTCAGCATGCTTTTAAACACAGTCCCGTTGAACTCGGGAGCTTTCTCTTTTTTCACCGGAATGTCTGACTCCGCCAACACTTCGACGGGTCGCTTCTTACCCATTTTGGAGAATAGTTGAAGTGGATATTAATAGCTGGTCACGTAAGTAGTTTTATTTTCATGTCTTTTCAAGCTGCCTAAAACTTGAAGGATCCACGTTGTGGTGTAAACAGAAAAGGTGCCCTTAAAATTGTCGTCCGTACGGAAACGTCTGCTGCTGAACATTTTGTTCCGGCATTCCACCTTCTACGTCCTTGCCATCTTCGCAGCAAAACCATCATCATACGTTATCAGTAAAGTAAAGTAAAGTAAAGTAAAGTAAAGTAAAGTAAAGTAAAGTAAAGTAAAGTAAAGTAATAATAATAATCTGAACTTGCAGAAATTGCAGAGGGAAACTTTATGTTAATCAATTTAACCCCAATTAAATAGCCTCTTAATCTGCTTTGTCTTTAATTTACCGTATTTTGTTCTTGTTTTAAATTCTCGCCTCTTAATATCTTTCAATTTCTTACATTATTATTTCATTTTATTTGCTGGTGAGAAACAGCATTTTGTTTCGGTCTGTGTATTTTTGTAGATACTTTGCGTGACATGACAATAAAGAAATATAGAATATTGTCTCATGAACTTGAATATTATCAGAATGAATGATTATGCGCCACACAATCCATTAGTACTATCGATGATAGGTTTTTCATATTCATCTGTGATGAAATGCAAATTAATTTATCATCCAATTAAACCTGCTTGTAACTCCCTGTCTACATTAGAAGTTGTTGTGCCTATTATAATTTATTCACCTTTAAACCTACAACAATATCCGTGCAATATTACAGTGGCATAATGATGAAGGTCCTTTTCTTACATACATATTTCAGTTTGCAAGAGCAGACAATCCACCATGTGTGGTTTTTGATGTTTTCATGCAGTTTCCAGGATGTCCTGATTGAGTCTTCCCTCAATGTCAGCAAAACATGAGGAAAAGCACACTCTTAGCTGAGACCATAGACATAGTTGTGGTTTAGCTTTGTAGCTTGGTTGATTGTACAAAAGTGGAGCCACTTGTTGGTTATTTATTTATGAGACATTTGAAGATTGCGCCTGTCAAATCTAAACGTTTATGTCTAAGTGATAAGAGTTATATCTCCATTTTAAAAGAGTGGGGTTCCTGTTTTTGCAAAGATACTTTTTATGATCTTGCTGTCTTTTTTATGGGCATTTTTTTTTTCATTTGTTAGATTATGATTAATGCTATAAATAATAAACTGGTAACTGAATCAAACACACGAACGTTCTCTTTCTCAGGAATCATAAAAAAAGAGGATATGTGCCATTTGGAAACATTCTTATTTACTTAGTACGTCAGATTTCCTGAGGATTTGATTCAGTTAC
>JBAMYA010000005.1:3652255-3664767 GCA_037176975.1 Arrhamphus sclerolepis
CCGATCTTTTTGGGAATTCCAGAGCATCGCTCTCAATACTGTGCATTCCTTTCGTCCTCAACACAATGCATTCCTGGAGAATAAAAGTGATTTCCATCAGAATTAGTTAGACTCCCTACAATGTCTCAGGAATTTCGTCCAGCAGGAGGACGACATGTCAGACAGTGTGATTGATAGTGTATTAATTAGAGAGTACTGCTGAGGTAGGTGTCTTTGTTCAAAGCCAGTATGCTGTTAACTGGACAGAGGCCCAGAGTAGATCCCATCCCAGAACAGCATTTAGTAGCAATCAATTTGAAGAACAGTTAATGGTAAAAAAAAAAATTACTGTGACGTTCACTGTACGTTACAATAGAGGAGTACTGAGTTTATTGCGGCAGCTCTGGGAGACAGGTGGCAGTAGTCAAACAAAGCAGAAATCTATAAAGTCGCTTTCACATCAGCATGAACTTGATGATAACAAAAAGTAAGGTACTCACAAGGCTTTACCAAATGAAAACCATCTGTGTTCTCAATATTCGATGGGCTCATGAACTATGCATCTATGTAGAATAAGTCAGTATAGTTCATGATTGCACACAGTGCACAAATATGCAGCGAAATGTTCTCAGGTTTTTCAGTTGGATTTAGACAGTGTTTGGAATATCTTATGAACCTGTTCCATCTACATCTTTTAAAAGCAACAATCTGCCAACAAAAGCTTGTATTTCCTCAAATGCAAAGTAATCTGGAGGAAATGACTTCCTTCTGCTTCTGATTAGTGTCTCATCTCAGTAAAAGTCTATTTGAGCACACCCTCAGTATCCTGCATGCAAACTACCTCAGGGATATACTTCCACATTATGTTCTGAACCCAAGCAGAGCGGCAATGTGAAACAAGTGGCATTTAGAAAACACGAAGCGAGGAATCCAGACTTAACCAGTTATCAAACTGAGGAATTTTATCAGCTCACGTACAAGATTTATCAGCTCACTGCAACAGCAGTTCGGTTAGTTTTGTATCACAAAAAGAAGAGCACTTAAACTGTGCTCAAGTTTCAACATCGGTCTTTAATTCCAAGGAAAGCTTGCAAATGTAACAGTAAAAACTGTCTTTGTACTAGATACGACACAGACCCCAGTGATCTCTGGGTCAACCGTCGTACTTGAAAATTAAACGAAGAAGATTTCAAGAAAACTGTTTGTAGCTGTTTAACACACACAAAAAAGAACGCATGCGCTCCGAAAGCTGCTTCAGTGAAACCAAATGCTGTGCATAGATCTGCACAAAGCGCCAAGAAATTCAGCTTGGTGGGCATTTGCATCATCCTGCGATCAAACAGACAATCAAAATGCCATGATGACTTTCACATCAGCTCCTGGTGTATTAGAGGAATCAGAAGGTAAGAAAAGCTGAATCTTGTTCAGCTGGCAGCCCTACTGCTATTGCATCTGGCAACTTGAAAAAGAATCTGGACGTCAAGGCCTTTTTGTGGTGGAAAGCTAAATTCATACTTTTGTGGTCAGCATGCATCCAATATTTTATTTTATTTACTGTATTTGTGTGTCAGGTTTAATGCTGTTATGGTCAGAATTCCTCTGACAGTGCGGTCTGTCACTCACTTAATTTTAATCTTGATTTTTCTGAAGCTGTTTATTTTTTTTTTCACATGGATTTTAAGCAAAGCTGAAGGGGCCAAGCTGTGTGGTTTACCCCATGGTCAAATGATGCTAAAATAAGCATCACAGAAAAATTACTACACAGAAAAAGACTCAAACCCTGTGATGTGGAAAGCATCTAACCTCAGAGTAGAATAGCAGATTTATCCATTATTACTGCACCTTGTTTTTTTTTATTTTTTTATTTTTTATTTATGGTCAGCTATGAGTCATAGCTGAAGTCGAAACAGTCTAAACTCGTTTCTAAGCTGGACACACTGCATTATATATCCTGGATAATCATATGCATGGAAAGAAGACATGAAAAATTCATCGAAAGTGTGAAGTGAACCTGAGTAGAATAAATGCAGATAAAGTTTTAAGCTCTGGAGAAAGAGTTTGTTTTTTTTTTTAATCAAAGGCATACTTTTATGAGGAATTGAAGCACTGATGCAAGACAAAGAATCCCAATTATGTTTTGATCCTGCGCAAGAAGATACCTCACCTGCCTTTTGTTGTTTGCGAAACTGAAAACAAAAGCAATTTTGACATCTTGGCTCCAAATTTTCTTCTTCTCATATAAAGCCAAAGACGGTTCTGTCAAATGAGCATCTAGCTAATCAATATGCTAACAGGACATTTTGCAAATATTGCCTCGCTCTCCATTTTACAAAAAGGTGAGACTATTTGAAATAAAAGTTAATATTGGTGAGGTGGAAAAAAAAAATTTTTTTCTTCATAAAACAAATTCAGTGCTGAATGTGTTAATACTCAAGTTGATATAAAACACAAGGAAAGGAAATACAGTTAACTAAGATCTTTTCTGTTTTCAGTGCTGTGTTGCTACCTTACAATGGCATTTGTTGAATAAATTCACTGACTTGCTTGCACAAACACCATATTTTTGTGTGCCACGTACCCACTTCATGTCTCACTCTTTTGATCTTTGCTTTTCTAAATCCAGTCTTATGCATAAAGAACACGACCAACCGCGGAATCGTTTTAAGCTCAGCTGTCTGTTTAACTATAAAATTGGGGCAGCCGGTGCAGGTGACAGAGACGAAGCAACTCTGTGGGCTATCGAGGTTTGTTTATCGCTCTTCTGTTTGAGCTGCCATCCTCTGCTGTCACAGTCCTAATGAGAAACTGGCACCACTGGAACTCATTCCCCTCAGTGAGGCAGCAGTAGAGTCGGAGCGAGGAGAAATAATGTAGCTGCCTGGAGCAAAAAAGGTTTCGAAGGAACAAAGCTTAAGGCAGTGTCCAAACGCCGTCCATACTGCTTGTTTTCCCTTAATCGGAGAAAACAATACAGCACAATTATGTCAGTATACTGCCTCCTGTATGCTTTCTTTTAGCTGACACAATTTGATCAGATATCAAGAAAAAAAACCACTTTAAAATGTTTCTTCAGTGATGATGACTACATTAATCATAAAAGTGCATGCTTTTGTCCAACTTACGTCAGATGCTGACGCGGCAGGGGGACTTTTCTTGAATTTTCATTTGTCAGCTCTAAATACAAAGTGACATGGGCTTAATAACTTTCAGAGTTTTCTGGGACTGACAAGGCAGCAAAGCAAGATTCTGAGTCCATCACAGTGAGAGATAAAAGTGGAGTTTCTCACAGGAGTTGACATTTGATGCACGTTGTGCAGCTTTCAAGAGTCACAAGATATGAAGAAAAGTTACAGGCATTGTCTCTTTTCTAGACTCAGTTGGAGAACAGCCGCAGGAAGGTTCTTGACTGCCAACATCTGAGGGGGGTAAAAATAAATAAATAAATAAAACAACAAAAAAAAAGTGTTTTTGTTGAAGGTTTGTAGACATTGCAGGTGGATGTGAGGTGACCTTTGCTGTGGCACCCAAGAGCCTGAAGCATTTTATAGCCTATTACACAGCAAAAATAATTTTCTTTAAGATGTGGTTTGTGCAAAAACATCTGATTTGAAGCCCAAGCGAAAGTTTGGGACAGTTTTCAAAGTATACAGCTATTACAACCTTATTTTCTCACTTTTCCAACAGGAGACGCTGATTTACAGTTCCCTTTTGGGTAGGATGGTGGCACCAAAGTTCAGCTCTAACCTGGACTGCCTCCCCGCAGTCGCCGGGCTCCTTGAAATAATCACAGCAGCAGCAGCAGCAGCAGTAAAGAGGAGAGGAGCAGGAGGTTGCACCCCGTCACGTGTTGAATAAATCAGATTCTGGAGCCGGAGGTCCACTGCGCGACCCCCACATCGCCTGGTCTCAGCTGCTGAGCTGCAGCAGCAACCGCGCAGACGGGCAGCGGCTGAAGGGGAAACTTTCACCGCAACTTTGCATTCTCCTGTTCAGCTTTCGCATCTGATCGGACATCTGAAAGAAGTTCATAGGAATTTAGTGCTGCAGAGAGAGAGCGAGAGCGAGAGAGCGAGAAAGAGATAGATAGTGAGAGAGAGAGAGAGTGGAAAAAAAATCTACCGACTCATTCGCAGATGGATTTCACTTTTCTCCACGGCTTTTTACCGGTTCACTGAGAAGAATCTGGATATTTTTAAAAGAGAAAAAAGGAAAAAACGAACACCGAAGAGGTTCCGATGAATGTGAGTATCCATCACTGCAAACTCCTCCTCACTTGTGTCCTATCCTGATGCCATGAGCTTTTCTTTCACTGCAGTTTATCCATATTCATTCTTGCCTTCCTAAAAGCTCCAGCAGCAGTAGTTTTTTTTTGGTCTTTTTTAAATTTTATTTTAAAGCGGATGGATGCGTGAAACAGTCCACAACTTGGCAACATTTTTGCTGCTCTGTCATTCAGCCAGAAGTGTGACTTTAGACCTTTCCTTGGCACATCTATTTTTTTTTTATTTTATTTTTATTTATTTATTTACCTTGCAAGTTTGAATTCGTTTTAGAAACTGATGTAAACTTCACCTGGATAAATAAAGAACATAAGTGAGTAAATGTGATATAAGCAATCAAAGAAATATCTCTATCGACCACTTTAACTGCCATAGATGCTCAACAACAAGAAATATTGTTGCATTTGTCTTTAATATTAACATGCTGCATCTTTTTTTGTATTGCCATATGAAAAATGAGCCACTAAAACTGATCTTCTTTAATTGCATTTTTGTTACTTTGTCCTAAGTGTTGAGCATTTGGAGTCCAGTATTGTCTTCCTGCTGCTGCTGATGTACCCTTTTCGCCTTTTACTTACTCCACTTCACCACATACCAAAGTTACCCACATGACAGCAGTTATTGTGAGGACACACTTGTGTTCACTGACCTTGAATAGGTTTTCTTTTCCCTCAATTAATAGATTAATTAAATCTCCACTGGGTTCCATCACTCCCCAGTTAAGTTGTGAGTGTGATGGTTGCCATGGTAAAGCTGTGTTTTCTTTATAAATGTAAGCCAGCAGGCTCCTTCTTTGTGTGTGTATGTGTGTGTGTGTGTTTTTTTTTTTAGTTTTTTTTTTTAGTTAAGTTGGAATTTAACTCCAGATGCATCTAGGCCTAATACTTAATTCATAGTATATAAGGCTGATTCAGCAGATCTTAACATAAGCCTCCACTGGAACTTTAAAAAAAGTTTACAATGTTGCTTTTTCATAACCTCTAGTCATTTTTCAATTTACATGCTTAGAAAACAAATGCAATACTCGGCACTGGTAAACAAAACCAAAATCTGGACCTCCTTATGTTTTGTAGCAATCCAAGAACTATGCCATAAACTCTTGGTGCAGTGCATGATGTAATCATATATCTTTCTGTGATGTGCATATGCTGTTGATGAAGCTAGCATTCCACATTCCCAACAAAATATGTTTTTCTCAGCATGGGCACACCACCCAGAATGTGTTCCCTTTGTGAAAATTGTCTGGTTGTGGTTTGACTCATCTCATTACAGTGTCATCACAAGTAACATAAGTCAAGAACACTTAAATGATGGCTTTTGAGGGTGTCGTAGCAGAGGGCTGGCATCTCTGGAGTTGATTTTATCGTTTTAGTTACTCTTAAATTAAATCCTGCGCATCACCGCTGAGAGAAAAAACATTTGCGTGGACTCAAAATTCTGCAACTCCATTGAATTCTGTTCTTTTCAGAATTGAGAACTCATTTTCACTGTTCATGCGTGAGGTGGACTTTTATCTGACTTTATAGTTGTTACTCCCTGCACCTCAGCTACCGTAACATGATGTACACATGCTTTTAATTATGAAATCACAATTCTGCCTGCGTAATGCCAGATGGTATCATCTTCATAGATATTAGGCGTGTGTGTGTGTGTGTGTTTTTATTTTTTTTACTCAGAACATCTTGGAGAAATAGCCGAACCTACTCACGCTGCTATTGCTTTGGGAAAAAGTTGATCTTGACCCTCAGAACCCTGGGCAACGGGGTTCACCTTGAAAAAAGTAGCCGGTCTGCTTTTTCAATGCAGTGTTTGTTATGAGCAGGGAATGCATATGTATCTGAGGCCTGTGATGGTTTTTCCTGGTCCTTTTATATGCAAGGACCAAAGTTTAAAAAGACTAATGCAAGGCACAGAAACACAGCACTCAGTCTGGCCAACATTCAGATCATTTTAGTTTGCTTTGTGCTCAGCCTGTCATCCTCATGTCCACGCAATCTGCAGTTCTGTCTGTGGTTTCTATTATGGCTCCATTGAGCCTCGGGCAGGCTGGCATGGTATCGAAACCACAGACTTTTTCTTTGAGCTTTGAGTTAGCTGGAATCATGACAGGCTCATTTTACGAAGTCTGTCACTATAGTTGTTCTTCTTGGCCTCTTGTTGGTGGTGAAAATAATTTGGTTGTGTTAAATTATACAGTTATTGCTTTTAAGGAACAACATGCTTTTAGTTGTGTTTACTGATGTAACCTAAAAGCAATAATTAGATTTTATGGCGTGAAGATCAGGAAATCTTCACACCATATTATTTTAAGTAAGCTGGCCACATCAAATACAGCTCCAGACATTTGCTAATAACTTTTTGCACTCACTGATATTATTTTTAAATAAGATTGAATGACTATTGTAGGATTGTCTTGATAGTGGTGCAAGAGAGGCAGAAAGAGATACATCAGAATACTGAAAACACAAGTACAAACAAACAAGTACATTTTCTAAATAATATGCGGCACATTTTACAAGACAGGGTCTAGATAAAAATGGAAAGAAAAAGTGAAACCTCATAGTTTTTGGCTTCAGTTTACCTAGTAAAATTCTTCCTCTGAATTCCAGCAGATTTTACTCTGCTTGTGCTCCTAGCACACCTTCAGTTTGATTGGTTGACTTGGTTTAAAGGATTTAGAAGAAACTGGGTCAATGCTTAAGCTATTGCTAACAATGTCACCCACATACTGTGCATCAGATTTAGGAAAAATAGATTTAATGAAGCTCTAACAATGTGCAAATTAAATATTTTTGGTAAAGAAGGTACATGGAAGTTAATCCTCCAGTAGTTACATCACCATAACTAAACTCATTAACAGTGTTTAACTACTATGAGGAAGCACTCGGCTTGGCAATGATGCAAGAAAAGCATTGGAATCCAAAGGAGAATGGGATTATCTTACTAAATGCAACAGCTTTCAACCATTATCAGCTTTTCCAAAGAGTTTCTTTTTCCAGATTTATGTCCCTTAATCCCCATGCATGAATAAAATATCCCAACTCCTGACTGAATACTAAATTGCAGACATCAAACCCATAGTGCCTGGGTGACAGTACTTGTGACATAGTTGGTTTACTTCGTAGCGTTAATGGACACACATTTCTCTTCAACTTCACATGAAATGGTTTTAAACCATATGCTCTGCTTAATCTGGTTTTGTGCAATTAGCTTATCCAACTGTGTCTGCTATATCCATTAGACTTTGCTGCTCTGAAGAGGTCCTCTACTACAGCTCAGCTAGAAAGTACATTATTTCAGTTGTGGCATTTGGACAAAGATTCAGGCCTTGAAAAGCTATCTTTCTTTTTTGCTTTGCTAAAGTTCATCCCAAATGTTGCAGTAAAGTAAATCAGTAAGGAGACTTTCAAGTTCAGGCAATGTCAGGATTTTTTTTTTTTTAAAAGATCTCATTGATGTGCTTGTATTTATTGCCAAGAACAGCACTCACAAAACAACCCAAGATAGGGGATGTCACGGTGAATTTCTAGAACTTGCCTTTTATGGTCTTGTCATTTGCTGTTACTATGTCTCTTTGAAGGTAGTATGGATTCAAAATTGATGTAGCAAACTGGACCAGATCTCATTTTTGATGCAAAACTGTGGGGAGTATTCTTTTATGAGTAAACAGGCTAAGAACTTTGATTCTTACATCATATTTCAGAACAAATAATGCTCATGGTTTTCCCAACACTAACACAATGTGGAATTTCATCCAATTTATGACATTAAAGTTAGCATGTTCCGTGTTGTGGGCTCTGAATCACGGCACACTGAAATTAGCTCTGGAATCTTGTGTGCATATGGCCAACTTCCAGAGGACCTCAATTACAATGCTGCAGAGCCAGAAAAAGGGAAGGAGGTAGACTGCGTGGAGCCCTTCAATTCTGCTCTAGCCTACTACTCTGTCACTCAAACACACTGCGACTACCGTGGCCAAGGCAGATCACCACACTGTGCTCAGGGACACATGGGAGGCATTTATGTGGACACACACACACACATTTACACACATGCACAGATGACCTGAAAATGTTTTCATGCAGGTTTCAGTTAAACCACTGGGGGGAGCCTTGAGGAGCTTTCTGTTCAAACAGTGTTCTTCAAAATTTAATACAGTGTAATAAGCTTCTGTATATATATATTTCCACAGAATTAAAGAACATTTACTGTGCAAACAAGTTGAATAGTTTTGAATTACATGAATTTAGACAGAACCACACACAACTGGAAGCCGTTTTCTTTATTTAATGAAAATGACACACTAATTTTTTATGTGCCAGGCACTTAGTGGTTTTGGATTATTCTGCAGATGGTGACAGTCTTCTTGAGAAGTTTTCACATCGCTCCATAGTGTCTCTCATTCTCAGTTACAGATCGTCTGTAGTGGTCTTGGTCCACTGCCTAAGTGTGCCTATTGTTTATGCATGGGGTTTTCTGTCCTTTCAAATATCAGCAGTTTATTATATTTTCCATTTCATTTGAAACACAAGCCATTCATTCTCAAAAGATTGTTAGAAAGATAGGCTCCCTAAGTGAGAGTTAAATATTTAGACTGTTTTTGAAGAAGTCATTTAAAACTGCACACTCTATGAGAGCTGAACGTGTTAGAAATATGAAACCCCGTCTTACATACATGGTGCTGCTACACTGATCATGTAGGGTATCCTGGCAAGCGTGATTCTTGAAACTTTTTAATCAGAGCTGAACAGCATCAGCCTCAGATTCCCCGTCTGAGGTCCAACGCTGGGACCTGGGGTTTTGATGTTTCTTTAGCAAAGGAGAGCTTTCTGGTGCAAGAAGGAACAAGCTGTTGACTTATTAGCTTAACGAAATCAAGTCGGAAAATGTTATACGTTGGGCCTATTGTTTGTGGTGTGGTAAGGAACAGAGCCAGTAAAACATATGGGAAGGTGTTTAAGACATATACCTATTTTTCTTAAACAAACCCACTATAAAAATATAACACAAATATTTTCTTAGTTTCTGCTGCTATGAGGTTTCAACATTACTCAGGTTTTCCTCTTTGTGTGTCTTCAGGTTTAAAACGAAGGAGCAAAAATGAAGACAGCTGCCAAGGGTTTTGGGAAGTCTATAATGGATCCTTTACATCGTGACGGCTGGGGGAGCAAAAGGATACTACTTATGGTATATGTTGCCTTGGAGCTCATAACAGCCTATTCACCTCTGGTCCTCGGGACACTTGAGCTACAGCTAGACGAGGAACAACCAGCAGGCACAATTGTGGGTGACATCAGTGCTGGACTTCCTCCTGGTGTCACAGCCTCCTTGTATTTCATTTCAGACCACGAGGGTACAGGAGTGGGCAGTGATCTGGACATCGATGAAAGCACAGGGATAATTAAAACAGCTAAAGTTCTGGACAGAGAACTGAGGGACAGATATAACTTCATTGCAGTCACAATGACAGGTGTGACAGTGGAAGTGACTATCAACGTGAATGATATAAATGACCATGGGCCGCAGTTTCCCAGAAAAAGGGCCACTTTTAAGATTCCCGAGCAGACAGCAATCGGCACTAGGTTTCCTCTCGAGCCAGCTGTTGATAAGGATAAAGGCCAGCTCACAACACAGGGCTACCTTATCAAGGATGGAAATATTGGACAAGCATTTACCTTGGAGACCAGAAGGGGAAGCAGTGAGGTTCTGTTTCTGGACTTGGTGGTCAATGCCATTCTAGACCGAGAAGAAAGATCCACCTACACCTTATCTTTGGAAGCCTTTGATGGGGGTTCCCCAAAAAGAATAGATCAGATGACATTAGATATAATTATACAAGATATTAATGACAACGCTCCTGTTTTCAAGCAGAGCCGCTACCATGCTATCATTTCTGAGAACCTTCAACCTGGAAGCAACATCCTGCAGGTGTTTGCCACAGACGCTGACGAAGGAGACAATGGGATGGTGCTGTATGAAATCAACAGGAGGCAAAGTGACCCAGAACGCTACTTTGTCATAGACTCTCATTCTGGCATCATCACTCTGAACAAGCCTCTGGATTTTGAAATGAAGAGAGTCCATGAGCTGGTGGTCCAGGCACAAGACAACGCAACCCATCCAGAAGTGAGCAATGCCTTTGTCACCGTGCACGTCAGAGACTACAATGACAACCAACCCACCATGACCATCATCTTTCTGAGTGAGGATGGATCTCCCAGAGTCTCAGAAGGGGCACAGCCAGGCCAGTATGTGGCCCGGATCTCAGTCACAGATCCAGACTACGGAGAGTATGCCAATGTCAATGTGTCATTGGAGGGTGGGGATGGAAAGTTTGCCCTTACCACAAAAGATAGCATCATCTATCTGGTTTGCGTGGACCAGATTCTGGACCGGGAGGAGAGAGACAGCTATGAACTGAGGGTGATGGCAACAGATTCAGGTACACCTCCCCTCAGGGCAGAGTCCTCGTTTGTCATTGAAGTGACAGACATCAATGACAACCCACCTCTGTTTGACCAGGCCGTGTACCGACAGGTCATCCCCGAAGTGGTTTTTCCAGGCAGCTTTGTGTTACAGGTAACTGCAAGAGATAAAGACCAGGGTCCCAATGGGGACATTAACTACAGCATTCTGCAAGACCAAAGTGCTTACCACAGCTGGTTCAGTATAGACCCTACAACAGGCATTATCACCACTCTATCCCAGCTGGATTATGAAAAGAACCCTAATCCCAGTATAACTGTGGTGGCCACAGATGGAGGAACGCCACCCCTTTCTTCCACTGCAGTGGTGAACATCTTACTTCAGGATGTAAATGACAATGAGCCTGTTTTTGACAAAAACATCTACAATGTGTCCATAAAAGAGAACACAGCTCCGGGGACCTGCATTCTTGAGGTAAGACGTGTGTGTGTGTGTGTGTGTGTGTGTGTTTTTTTTGTTTAATTTCATTAAAGGTTTTTGGATTGATTGATTTCTATTATTAATACTCTTGCATTAGACTGTCTAAAACCTGTAAGACTCTTCATGTGACTTGGAGGCAACAGTGAAGAGCGTAAAAATGTAAATTTATTGGATAAATAGAAAATAACTTCATTTCTGGCTTTCTCAAGGCCCTCCACTCTTCTGAGAGAAATTATCTTTTAATGATAAAGCTGTTGAAATTGGACGGCCTCAGTGAGGATTTACCTGCAACTGTAGGCCAAGATGATCTCTGCTTTGGCTGTCCCCTCGTTCCCCTCTCAAAAGGTTTCCAGAGTAACAGAGGCAGAGTAAAGTACTCTGTCAGCCAAGGCACAAAGGGGTTTTCACGTATTCAGGCAGAGACAAATTCAGGGCTTTATCTTCAGAAATATATGTCACTTCACTCTGAAAAGGTACCTTAATTAGTCTTGTTGGGCGTGAGAAAAAATAGTCACAGTTGACAAGATGAATGAAAGTTCAGATAAATTACAGCACTCTGTTTGATTGCAGGCTTGTTTCTTTGAAAATATTGTTTTCTCAAGTTGTTTTTGCCCATCTTATCAAAAACAGAAAAGAAAGCTCATCAGACGTTAAAGTCATTCATGGAATTTCTCAAGTCAGCAGGCTTGCATTATTTTTACAAGTATAGAGGTTCAAACAAAATCCATTTTAGAAGTCTTTGCAGTAGTATTGTCTGGTTTAAGGAGTATACCTCATGCAGTTCAGATGGAGGGCCCAGCAGATGATATCTGGCCCAGTATTAGACTATGGGAGAGGGAGAGGTGAAAGAAAATGCAGGCCTTTGTGCAACACTGTGGCTTAAAGGTACTGATATAAGCTCAGAGGGATGCCTGTGTGAGGGCCCCCAATTATAAATCAAAAATAAGGGTAAGGTTGAATGGGAACATTCTGAAACTAAAATGAACCAAATAGATATTCAAATATGTTTTGGAGACCCGTGAAGCTGTGATCGCCATGTTCCAAGACAGTTCTTAGAATACTTGATGTGGCCATACGGAGTCCAAGTATGAAGTGGCTCTTAAAAGTCACTGCTCCTGTCTTCTCTTGGCCTGCCTGGACGCCGCAGACGTCTGTATCTGTTGAACCATGTGAGAACAGACTGCTTTTACTCAGGGTGCCAGCTCTCCATCCAAACATCACAGCAAGACATCTGATGACTCCCTTTTTTTTTTTTTTTTTTTTTTTTTCCCCAAAAAACGAAACCCCCCTTCATCCCCCCTCAACGCCAAAGGGTTGCCAAAAAAAACACCCAAAAAGAGGGCGCTT
>JBAMYA010000005.1:3671666-3692401 GCA_037176975.1 Arrhamphus sclerolepis
TGTATATATATATATATATATATATATATATATATGTATATATATATGTATATATATATGTGTGTGTATACATATAGGTATACCTTTTTTTATGAATTAAGAAAGTATAAAAAACATTTAGATTTGGAGCCTGAAGAAGTGGGGGACTTGTTACCCTGGGAACCATTTTCACAGAATTTCTTCTACCTTGTGAGCACTAAACTGCCCCCGTACCAACCTTTTTGGATTGAATTACAGATCTGCAATGCAAAAATGGTGGTATTTTAATGTGGCAACTCCTAGGACCTAGTTCTTGTTTTATTCCAATTTTACCATTTCACTTACAGATATATATTTAAGGAACAAGAGGTACTTGCCTTACATTCTGTCTGCCTTCTGAAGTCTCACTGTTGCTTTTAGAATCCTACTTCCCCCCCAAGCTCCATCTGTAGGCTCCAATTCTATGCAAGGGGGATTAAGTTATTTGTATTACCCCTAATATCTCTATATATGCCTTAAAATGGGATTTATTAGAAATTGGAGCCGAGATGCCAAAACACAATTGTTGTATGATTAGATAAAGCTGTTATCACGAGACTTATCTGGTTTGAATAAATGAAATAAAGTTGGCGAGAAAAAGAAAAACATGAAAACTTCAACCAATCGCGTCATCTCTGGTGGAAACTGAACTGCTCTTTGTCTTTTTGTGATCCTGAAATGGTCCTGTTGGTTTTGCTTAAGTTCTTGAGTGAGAATCGGATGGGATTGCTGCTGAGACAAAAGCCCGATGCTGCAACTGCTCAGGCAATATGATTGTATGTTACAGTTTATTTTGTTTCAAGTTACAGCATTTTGGAGTTTAAAGGGACAGACACAAACCTGGCAGGATGTCCGTGACCACTTCCTATTCTCCAGTGTACTGGGAAAACTTATTTACTGTTAATTAAATTGTGTAAAAAAACTAAAAAATTAAATAAAAGTCTTGATTTCTGATCTGTATGCGTGATATGCTTAAGCCAGGTTTCAACAGATTTCTGCTTTGGATTGTCTTTGTGAAATAAGTGAAAAAGACTTAGTGTCTCATATGAAAACAAGCGATTCTGATCAGGAAGTCTGAGCTGTCATCTGGGAAATATTGACAGACAAAGAAGAGAAGAGAACCAGACAGCTCAACATGCTCTCGCATCTGGAGGATATTCAATAGGAAAATATTTTCATAACTGTTTTAAATTTTGCATATTAGGCAGATTAGGGGACTGTACACACGTATTTTCCTCTCAATTCACAAAAAGAACATCTGGGCTGCATTAGTTGTGTCTTAGAGAGAGAATATTCTTCTTTTGGATTTGTCATTCTACCGTCAGATAAGGAGCTTGTATTTTTTTTTTAATTTTCTTATATTGAGGTAGATAACTGTAAATTGCAGTCTGATTTCAGTCTCCTACTCAGATTGTTTCTGTACTGAGAAAAAGGAAATGATAAAACACTAAAGAAACAAAGTTGTTGTTTTTGTTCATTTTGTGAACAGTTCAGATGTTGATATCCTGAGGAAACCCTTTTAATCAAGATGAAGTGATAAATCACGAACTCATTTCTCCAGTTTTAGGTCTGCCCCGTTGGCAGGACAGATTCGTGTACATATGTGTGTGTATGTGCGTGTACATATATGTTTATAAAAAATACCAACAATAGTTTTGTACCTACTGTAGATGATGTAACCTTGCAGACTCAATCACTGAACAACTACTGCATAACTTACAGGGTTTTTCCATTAACTGGTTAAGCCCAAACTGTATTTAGTAGCACAAAATAAGGTGTTTTAACCAAATAGGTGAGATTTTTTGCTGAAAATTCTCAAAATCAGACTATTTGGAGCCAAAGTTTCTGTCCATGCCGTGCTGCTGTGCTTTATGAAGTGTGGTCCCTGAAACACTTCTTAGAGAGTGTGGAGTTATAGCTTTATTCAAAACCGCCCGGTTTGTACTCCGAGACCTTTTCATCTGGTAGCAATCTCCCTGTGAGCTTTCAGTCACCAAAAGCCCAATCCATCAGCCACTGTCATGTGCCACAATGAAATGTGAAAAGAAGTGTAAACTTACAGCGGCATAATGTAGTTTTAAAATGGAAAATACTAGTTTAAACTTCATTTGTGCATGATTGCTCTTGTGAGGACAGGAAAATCAGGTTAAAAAAAATCTGCATATTTATTTTAGTTAAAGAATTAACTGAACATTAACTCAAACACTCTTTCTCTTTTTAAACTTTTTGCTTGTTCATTACGCCTAAGATAACAGTGGGATTACAGTTAAATGTGCTTATTTCATACATGTATCGCAGACGGGTTCTAATTGGTCCCTCTTTTATGTTTCTTGAGACAGTTACCACACTGTGTTTGGGTTTGATGTGGAAAATGAGCACCAGATTGCATAAACTCCAATGCAAACAGAGAAAATGGGTGCTGTGTGCATGCAATGTAAATGATTGTTGCCAGATTATACGCACCATATGCAGTCCTTCTAGAGACTAGACCTCTTTTATGAATTCCATCCAAAGTCATCACATAGTGTAGCCGTATTTACCTACACTGGATAACTGGTTCCATGCTTTTCAGTTCAAATTGTCTTGAGTCTGTGGATAGACGATAACAGCCCAGCAGGTCATAGAAGGACGGGACAGCCGGCAGCTATCTACCACACCTAAAACAACTCATATTTGCTCAACTTTAAAGAGTAAGACCCGGGATAAACATTAATATTGTCTGTCTGTCTGAAAAGATAAAAAGCAGCCTTAGAGCACGTGGCCTCCTCACTCCTGCCCCGAGCACTGGGCATGCCGTCAGTGGTGCAATGCGTCCCCTCTTTAAAGGTCAATGAAGGGCTGCATCATGGGATTGTGGCGTGCAGGATGTCTGTCCTTACTGGACTGCTAGAAGGAAATGAGAGGTATCTAAATAAAGCCAGTTAAAATGAGACAGACAAAAAAAAAAAAGTACCAGTATCTTGCTCCATTCACTTGCGACTTTAGATGAGAAGAATTACTATTAGGATAAATGGAAACACACACACACACAGAAGGAAGAAAGGAGAGATGAGGGGGAAAGATGAATTAGAGTGATCCAGCCATTGCATGTTTCCCCGTGGAGGAATCCAGATTCACGATTCAGTTCATGTCCTGAGCCTTGACTTCCAGCTGCAAGTGACAAGCCACAGCCTTAATTAGGTCTGGAAAATGGACGGGTGTGAGATGCATCCTTTAACATCACCAAGATGTCTCGGAGTTTTTAAATCCTCGATTTTCTAGAGGGACATTTTTAGGAGGGCTCTGGATTATCCTATTTCTATATTTGCCATGTTTAACTACATTTATACATTTGGTGTTTGCTACTCTGCTGACGCTAAATGTGTATATATGCATACACACACTCACACACACATACATTTAAAAAATGTACATAAATTAAATTTAGCAACCATTGTTTGCGTTTCGTGGTTAGTTTCAACCAAGTCGGTGACACAAACTTTGAAATGGTTAAGAACCTGCTCAGCTCTTAATGATGATAAAACATATTGAGTTTTGTGGTCATTTTTTTCTCATTTGTTTGGATGGTTTTACCGGGGTGAAGACAGGGCCAAAGGAGCAGTCAGGAGTAAGCAGCTGTTTCTCATCTTTGTCTACAAGCATGAGTGTTATGGCTCCACTCTGATTAGGTATCACATAACCCTCTTACATCTCGCGAGCCATTTTAGACTAAATTATGAGAATTGTCTCTTTCATTGAGCCACCGCAAACGTTCCTCTTCTTAAAAGAGGAGGTCATCGTTGGACATGTTAAAAACGCATGACTGTCTTTTGTTGCTTCATTAAGCAGACAAAGACAAAGATTCCACTGACGGGAATTTGTTATCTATCCTGTATTTCTTGAATACGACTATTGTAGTAATAAGGTGTTAAAACTGCTTTTCACTCATGTGTCAGAAACAGTTTTCTTAAAACTTGTTCAAGCACTTGACTATCTGAAAATAACTGCTCAAACAGTATTTAATACAATGTCTCCATTTTAAGCTTTCTGAGCATCCTAAGAGCTTTCCTCCCTTTTTCCTTCTTGTCAGGGCTCCGTCACACAGATATAAACCTGGTCTCCAGCCAGATTCAGACTTGTATCTGTTTCTCTGTTTTGTAAGCTGGCTCCTCCACTTCCCGCATCCTGCACAGCAGTCCTTAGGTTGTTTGTGAAATGGAAGTAGCACAGGACCCCTCTGAGACATAACAGAGAAGGCAAGGTCTGCAGGCCCCTAACCTCTGTGTTCCTGCAGTGTCCCCAGTGACGCCATGAACATTGGGCCTGCTCTCGTAGTCTTTGGGCGTCTTGCAAGAGTGTTTGTCTGAGAGACTGAATGGACTTTACGATTGCATGGTGAGGGCTGGCCTTTTTCCTCTTCGGTGCTAGCAGTGGATGTCACTGTGAGTTAGTGCAGCAGTCTGCTGAAATCTGGCTAGACTGTAGACAAATGTTTTTACAAGATTGCCCCAAAGTGCTAGCAGTCAAAAGCCTACGGATCTTTCTATTGATGCATTGTCCATTCCTGTCATTTCTTCACAATACCCAATAATCACTCTATTTCTCCATCTGTACGCCTCATCCTTACAAAGGCTTAAAAATAAGCACATTTTCCATTTTGTAACTACACATTGTCATTGTCTGCGCTAGTCTAGTCATTTCGCTTAACTCCTTTAACACAGCAAGCCGCAATGAAGTTTGCATGCTGTTATCTTTATCTGCAGGATGCACCAGGGAGACTGTGGGAATAGTGTGACTGAAGGGTGGTGCATTTACTGTGGGTAACTTATCTCCACCACATAATTTCTGTGGTGTCTTTTGTAATTGATTTCAGTTGTGGGGCTTCTCATATCACATCCTAATGATATTCCCTCCCCATCTCACATAAAGAAAAAAAAAAGAAGATAATTTTAATCACATTTTTCTTTCATGATACACAAGGCAGTGCTTTCCCAGAGGTAAATGAGCTTTCCTGATTTGTTCTCTAGTTTAGGACACCTCACATACATGTATAAACTCAGGGTTAGATTTTAGAAGGTGTTAGAGTTTTCTTCTGCCCGGTGTAAAAGGTTTTAATGTCAGTATATGTAAGCAAGGGCAGTGCAGTCTTTCCTGCTAGCTTTAGCACAAATTCCATCAGCAACCACATGTTGTCTGTCAGCTGCTTAAATCTGAAGCTGGCAGGTGTAAAAATAGAGCTGTAAGATGGTAGATCTCTCTTGATCTACTTGGTCTATAGGAGGTGACAGTCTTAATCCTGCAGTTGTTGCCCTGATTTACAACAAAAGCTTTTTCATCACTGTCACGGTTAAAACCAACATTTCTAATAACAGATTAATCCGTACATAAATATTACCAGTTTTGCTTTGCTTTCTCTTTTAATATTAGGTGTCTGAAGGGAAATGACAAAAAATTGTTGCTAAATAGTGTACATATTTAGGAAAATGTAAGATTAAGTGGGGTTTTATGTGTCAGGACATATAAACTTCATGTTGTCTTAAACCAGGTGAATAAATCCTCAAATGAACAACAACAAATTACATATTTACTTACCGCTTCCTCAAATATAAAAAAGGATAAGCCGCAGCCAGGAGCTAATGAAGGCAGTTGCGAACACAATGCCAACTCAGAAAGACATCAGCAATGATCAAGAAGCAACTGTGCTGTCTGTCAATCTTGGGAAGGGTTACAAGGAAGACATCTGAACAATTTGGAGTCCATCGCTCTTCAGTGAGAAAGATTATTCACAGTTAGAACACATTCAAGACAGTTGCCAACCTCCCAAGGAAAGGAATCTCCAGTAAGCTCACCCAAGTATTCAACTGTTCAGTACCGAAAGGAATTACAAAAACCAGAGAACTGCATCTCTGACTCGACAGGTCACAGTTATCCATTTAAACATCAATGGCAGGACAATTTGAAAAACCCTAAATAAGTATGGTTGGCTTGGAAAGGGCTGGCAGAAGAAAGTCTTTTCTTTCTATCGACATATGGTATCACTGCATAAGTTTTTATAGTTGAACCCGAACACACCACAAGATGTCTGGAACAATCACTTTTGGAAGTGGACATGCTTGGACATAATGCACAGTGCTCCAATTACCAAAAACGTCCAAAAACATTATACTAGTCGATTACTAGTACTAATAGCTACTAGAACTAATGGTCGAATGTGAGACCATTTCTTCATTAGCTAAAGCTTGGCTGAAGTTTTAGAAAAAAAAACATATGATTTATTATGTCCTTGTGGGGGTGGTTGTGCTCAGCTGCAGAGGAGAGGTGAAGCTGCAGCTCAGGGACAACACCTGAGAGTTCTCAGGTGCAGTTCTCTATTTAAGCTGCTGACTCTGGCTCCAGCATATGAGTTTGTGTGTGTGTGTGTGTGTGTGTGTTTGTACCAAAAAGGGTGTAATTAAAAAAAACTTTAGAAAACTGAGCTTTGTTGGAGTATTTGTGCTAACTTGGACCCTAGTGGTACATGCAACAGTCCTCATACATAATAACTGAACTAAATACGGATGCGCATGTTTTTTTTTTCTGAGCCACAACAATATTGATTAAACACACTTAATCTTTTCACGTCTGCGTGCATCATCAGGATAGTGAAGGCCAAAGGTCTGAGGTCAGAAGGTGGCCAGGTTAAGCAGCTCTGCAGATACCAGTAAATGAAAGACATGCTGCTCAAAGCTGTGCTGCAGGATTCTCAATCAAATTAGGTTTTTCCCAAGTGGGACCAAGTAAAAAACACAACTCTGAGTCTGTTCCTATTCTGGTGCTTTCTTCATTTATAGTTTTATCTTTTTGTCTAGTGTGATCTGTTAGATCCATTAGCTCAAGGATTCCTGCGGTTCTTTGTCTGAAAGAAAATGTCAAACTATTGGCTGTGTTGGCTCTATTGGCACATAATGTCATGCAGAGAATTAAAGTGAAAGCCTCAAAAGAGAAACTGTTAAAACTGACAGACAAATTGGAGTCTTTCAGAAAAATAACCATCTATGCCTTAGTTTAATTCCCCACAAATGTGTAACAGGTATGAGTTTTTAATTTGCATATCTAAGTAATCAGTGATAAAGTAGCTTTCAGGTTAAATACATGCTGGAATGTGATGAACTACATTTTCATCAAAAATGCTGAGAATTTTCAGATGGGTGCTTTTGGCATGGCCATACTTCAAACATCGGTTTTCTACAAAGGAAGCAGCAAAGCAGAAAAGATGGCAAACAAATTGACTCGCTCAAAGGCATGCCTGGATGTTCAAATCACAGCACCGGTGACAAAAAAGGATAGAGGTTAAGAAGCTGCAATAAAACTGATTTGACCTTTAAATTCTTTCCAACATAAAACACAGTAACTGTGAATCCAGTTAATCTGTTCTGTCAACGCTCAGTGGCTGTTTCAGATAATACAGAATCACATGAAAGAAGTCCCCCCCCCCTAAAATTCCATGACATGGAGCATTAATATAAATACATAAATCTTTGTTGTTTTTTTTAATAGGGGGGAGTATATTTCCATTGCCTACACTGGTCTGTTCTCTATCCTTTGTCAAACAACTGTTTGGCAGTCGACATTATTATGATGGTTGTTGTGTCAAGCAGCAGGTTCACCAGAGTCATGCAGAAGCATCAGGCTATGAGAGAAAAAAAACCCAACATATGCATGATTGGATTTTCATTTGAGAGATTCATATCTTCATTAATGACTATGACCTGGAGGCAGAAGGCAAAGCAATTATCTACACAATGAAAAAGTCCTCAAGCCAACATTATCTGCAACAGGATTTCACAAAGTACACCAGCCTTCATTTGTTGTCTTAAATCACTCCAGAATGGCCCTTAAACAGTTGTCTTCCCTTTGTCTTGATGAAATTTTAAACGCTAGCCAAAAAGTAGATAAGTAGCATTGAAAAGAAGTGGAATCTTAATTGCCATTTGCTCATTGTGCTTTATTTTTATTTCTTCCCTAAATGGAAGTACACATTTTTCACTTGCCTTTTACTGTCATCTTGGGCCTCTGGTGAAACACTGTCCAGCAATTAAACCTTCTTTTCCATTAGGCTTGACAGCAACTTATAATGTCCCAGCTGATCATTGCACTATTACATGAATTAATTGTGCAAATGAGAAGTTATGGTTGACTTAATGGTGTTTGAGTCCTCTTTCCATCCTCCTTTCAGCCTTCTAACTTTCTATGGCAACCGGATGTAATTGTGGACTGGTGTTAGGAGGGTGATGACTCTGCCAAGTCTTCTGAGAGCTTCGGCAGATTACCTTGCATTCCTCAGTGCTGAATTGCTTTCTGGAAACGATTACCTGGAATTACCTTAAATCAAAGACTTCTTTCTGATATCTCTGCAGGATCAGTCAAAGCAGACAATTCTACAACTGCCAGCAAGGATGTTAAAATAGCAACACTGCATACATGCTCCTCTGCCAACCAAACTGTGGTTTTGTTGAATCAGTCAACCCAAAATAAATGTAGAAATGCGTGGGAGTAACAGTAATAACTCATCAAATAAAGTCTTTACCCTCATGAAAAGTCCACATTCTTGTTTTTCCCATGTTAAATTTGTTGTGTGATATGAATAATTCTTTTTCAAATGTCTTACATAATAATACCAGGTCCCACAGTATCCTGCAGCACCTACACACAAACATCTCATGTATTACTTTGCGTTTGCATTCAAAGAATTATAGACATTTACTTGTACGGGAAAGCTGACAAAAAAATCTTGGTCATTTTGATATTGATAGAGAATTTGTCTTTAAGCTGTCATTCATCTCCCAAAAGAGAGAAGCCAAACTTGAAGCACAGTGAAGGGAAAGAAAAATGCAATTCAAGAAGGTGATCTACTTGATGTGTTATTCACATTCCTCGTTAACCATTGTTTGAACGTAAACTTGCAGCAATAATCAATATTGATCAATTCATAATCCTAAAAACCCCACAGAAATCAGGCTGCTAAGGTAATGAATTAAAACAAAGTCTTTATCTCAGAGTACAAGAGGTTAAATGTTCCAGATGGAGTCAAAAGCTCAGAGATATCCAGGTCCCTGTGAGCCAAGGAGAAATCTGAAACCACAAGCACTTGTGGGGGATGAAGAATAACAAAAGGCAAGAAGCGCTGAGAAGAAAGAGGAAGTTTTCATGCTTTATCAAATTACAGATGATGCTTTAAATCATCAAAGAGCAACTTAAAACACATGTATTCAGTATATATTCAGATACCTATTAACAGTCTTGGTCACACAAAGTGAGTTATTGTCTCTCAGTGGAATGCAAAGTTCAGTATAAATCAGAACATCTATGATTTTGTGTTGGCAGCTCTAACATCTCAGACGTTTTTGCATTTTGTACGTGCTTTTTAGCATTTTGCTGAAACGTAAATCACGACAAATGTAATGTAAGGCTATTAAGATTAGATGACACAATGTAGAAAGTGAAAACCTAACTCTTAAGGAACTCTAGGACTGGTGCTTGACCCCACATTTGAAAACTTGATTGCACCATTGTTTCTCTTTCATCTAACAGTTGTCCTGCTAGTCTTTTGTTACATAAAAGCGAGTCTGCTTTATACAGGCTGCAGACAGAAAGCGTACCACCATGTTTTCTTTGTGTATGCCTTTGTTTTTCTGTATTTATGGAGCCCAAAACCTGGCAACCCTCCACACTTGGGGTCCAGCATTTTTTCGAGGACCAAAATGCTTGACACCACAAGATTAAAGGGCAGTTTGGGGGTCAGAACCTTGTATTAGGATAAGGGTTGTAATTACGTTAAGGTTGAGTTTGGGGTAAAGGTTAGGAAGGTTAGGGTTGGGCATTCATTCGTGATGGTCAAGAGGCTACGAAATGAATTATATCAATAGGGAAAAACCACACCACATGACTTTTACTTGTGTGTGTGGGTGTTTGTCTTAAAAAAACAAAATCTCTGAAGCAACAATATAAGTGTGAGCTGTGAGACAACACTCTTTTACGAGTGTCACATACATTTATTTAGAGTTTCTATTGTCAGTTTTGAAACCATCTGGTCCCACGCTCAGCCATATGTTTTTATATGCAGGGAACTGTTTTTATTTCCCTGTTTTCATTCTTTTGGTCTTCATTTATTCACCCTGCTACTACTTTGTTGGGAATTTGGGGAGGTTTTGGTTCAGTTTAGGCGGTTAAGGTACTTAGTATTAGTGTTATAAAAAACACCAAGATTGGGCCTTAGAACTGAACAAATTTAACATTTTATCGAGCACAGATTCACAGACATTTTTGATATTGACAGAGCAATGCCTCCCTCAGCAGTGAGGTCACCAGCTGTGAGAGACATGATGAAAAATAATGTTTTCAGGAAGGGGTTGCATATTGGAAACTGAAACAAATGGCTCCTGAAAAAGTGACAGCATGTGATGTGTCGAGAATGTGAGAATAGGTTGTGTGAGGCTAGAAAAGATGGAAGAAAAAGATTCTCACCTCCCTTTCTTTGTTTTTTATGTCTGACTTTAAAACAATGGTAACAAGTAATGGTTAAAACACTACGACTAGACTGGAGGGAGTGTTTATCCCCATTTCTGGCTTCCATCTATTTGGCTTGTGTGTTACAAAGATCTTAATCCCGGAGAAAAGAACCTGGTTGTGGAGAAAGGTCTTATAAGATCATATGCTCACATAATGTGTTGTGCCTAATTTGAGCCTGCTGACTTTTAAAACCAGTATACCAGCAAAGCAATATTTTCTCGCATTTATTACACTTTTCACAGTTGTGTGAATTTCTTATAGCCATTAGCAAAACTGTGTAATAATTTGATGTGTATTCGTGTTCATGATTATTGTGTACAAAGGAGAAAGAAATTGAGTTTAAGTTCTCGTGCAAGATTATGTACTTATGTATGTTTTTCACTAAATGTTTTGTCAGTAGTAATTTTTCTCACCAGAACTAATCAAAGCTGATGTCTGTGTTGGTTAATTCCCGCTAAACAACATTGCTAAAAAGTGACTTCATAAGGGTGGAATTGTTAGGATTCAATTTATAATAATGCATAAAAAAAACTTCCCTATATTTTGTAAGTGCCCTGAGGTTACGCCTGTTAAAATCCATCACTATATAAAGTAAATAAATTGAACTCATCAAAGGATCCATTTGCTGGCTTTGTGATACAGGACAATCGCTCAGTTTTGACCCAACCCTCATTTAATGTATTGTTCAGACAAGGTGTTAAAATGGATTTCACCACAGGATCTCAGCATTCTGTGTCCAACGCTGTCAAGATGAGAGCAGCGAGCAGGTTTTATTCCCTCGGTGGTCATTTTTAACTCCCAGCGCAGTTGGTGTGGGAGAAGCACGTACAGCCCAGCTTCGACCAAAATGTACATCATAAAAATGTCAGTTAAAGGAAGAACATTTGTCTTTTCACAGGTTTCCAACAGAAAACATATTAGAAACATAATGGATCCAGAATGTGGAGGGGTGGGCTTGTACCTTTAGGTGGTCAACACTTTGAGTACACCAGATACGAGCATTGGCTAACCCTAATCTGCATGAGATTACACGGTGAAATATAAACACACTAATACAATGTTTAAAAGTGGACTCTTGACACAATTTCATGAGGTATAAATAAAATCTATTTGACGCTATTTAGGGAGAACAAATGTGCTGTTTTCTGCCTCGTCCTTCCATTTGTGCTCCATCGTCAGATTTACCACTCCACTCCACACTCCACTCTCTTGAGTTTTCCTCTTCTGAAATCAGCTTTACACTTTTACACCAAGGCCTGACATCCAGTTTTTAGAGCTGAGGTGACTGTGGAAGTTGAAAAAACTGCAATTCATCAAATGAACACCAGGTGTTTGCTCCAAAACTGAGTCAGTCTCCACTGGCTCCCATATTTAAATGTCACGTTTGATCTCCATAGCGAGAATTCACACCCGTGACAACTGCACAAAGTTGAATTTGTATATACCTGTACCATCAGGAAAAATTAAATACAGCACCATTTTTTCCCCTTTTTTATAGTTATTTACTCTTGGATATAAATAACATAATTCTGATTATGAAAGTTATGCATAATGAGAGGAAATGTGCAGTTATCTGTATTATCTGTAGGTTGAGACACTTTCGTCTCGGACCTTCAAAACTGACTGACTAGGCTGGATAGATGATAGATAACTGTACTTCATCACTCCTTTCTTTTTTTTATTATGTACTAAGGATGGATGGACAGGTACAGTTAGAGTTAATTTAAGGTAATGTGAGAGAAAGCTGCATAGTTCTACTCTGATTGGGGTCTATGATACCATTGTGCCCTGCAAATCTTGGCAAATCACTGAATGATGCATTTTCAGATCTTGGTGGGCACAGACAAAGTGACAAGGCAGTTCTTTTGATTGTAACTTCAGACACAAAAATGCTCTCAAGTAAAGAAAAATTCTTTTTATCATCCTGTGTGCTCCCAACTTTCTTTTAACGATGGGTTGCAGGCTCAAACGGAGCTTAGATGATCGAATAAATCACATTAACAAATGAAATGAAGTTCATGAGACAAAACATGAAATATCTTGGATTCATACTGTCTGTAATGAAGTAAAACTAATTGTAGGAATAACTGCATTTTATTTTTTTTCCCCCCATACCGTCTGAACTTTTGTGATTTGGGGTTGTGGATAAAATTACAGCGCTAACTCAAAGTCCAGATTTCTTTTTGATGGAGCCACATGCATAAAAGTAAATGAACACTGCACAGGATTAAATAACAGACATGTTCCGCTATGATTAGAATATGTGCCCGCTTTGCTTTACAAAAATAATCACATCTGAGCAGGGTTCAAGACTACATGCTATAAATTTAGTAGATCAAAGTAGATGGAAAACTGTTCCTTCTTATTCATGAGTCAAAGTCAATAGAAAATGAACAAACGCCATATTTAATGTGCCTTGTTCACTGAATTATAAGTGGAGAAAACTTAGATATGGAAACTTTTTGTCTGTGATAATTGACAAAAACCTTCTGAAGCTGATCTGATCTGATTTACAAGACCCTCAAATAAATATGAACGCTTCAAGCGCGTCTGATACGTGTCCAACAGCGACAGTACTGTTTTTTCCATGAGATGCAAAAGATTCTGTCTGGTTTGTGATCAGGTCATGCCCGAGTGATTTTTTTTTTCTTTTTTTTTATCTTTCCCACCTGATGTTTCAATATTACTGAGAGAGGTAAAAGAAGATATTATCAATTTCTACAGTCCCCCAAAAAGCATAGTTGTGTCGAGTTGAGCATCTGGGATTTTCCAGGTTTACACACAGAAGAAGACAGAAAAAAAAGGTAGTAGTCTTGGTTTTAGTCAGCTCTTTTTTTTTGGCTTTATTTTCAATGCCTGTTTGCTTGTTTGGCTTTCCCTGATGTTCTTCCTTCCCAAGTGATCCGTTGGTTGGGTGTTTTTGAACATGCCTTAGGCTACCTGCCGTTGGCTTGTATGTCCCATGAGAACTGCTGTCAATGTAAGAGATGAAGGACAAAGACTCCAGACAAGTCGGCCTCCGTTTCCTAACACGATGGAGCTCGCAACTGTGGCTAATGTTGCTGAGATGCTGGCTACAGGAAGATTTTTTTTTTTCTTTCAAAAGAATTCCATCAAACCAAATCTCCAGAAGGGTGAAAAGAAAGTGATTTAAAAGAACAAAAAAAATAAAAATGGATGTACATCAAGGGCATCACCTCTTTTTCAGTAACAGTATTGTAACTCTTGAACTTTTTTCTCTTTGAAGCTTGTACATTTTTGTTATTATTATTATTTTTTTGGAAATTAAACATGTCGTGTTTGATGTCCATACGTGGAAAATGGGGTAAATCAGATACTTTTGATTGCATTTGGTGAAAAATGCCTTCAGAGGATAATGGACCTGGACATAAAGAAGTGCTGCATCTCACACCACACGTGTCAGCGAAGCCTTCAGCCTTCAGGGCAGAGTTGTGTCGTTCCTGATGTGTACTGACTGCAGCTGGCTCGGGATGCTGACTCCTAATCACCATGCAGGGCTTCAGCATCATCATAACAAGTAAGCACTCGTCAAGACAAGAGCACTTATCTTCAGCTTAGTGATTGTCTCTGTCTCAACTGCTAAACGTGTCTCAACATTTGCTCGTGCTCGTACACTTGCACATGCTCGCTGAAAAACTCCCAAAAACCCATCCAGTCACTGCACCACTTTGCAGCCCCCTTGTTGTACATTTCTTTTTTTTTTTTCTTGCTGCAGTTACTCTCATACTGCATTACATTAAACTGAAAGCTTAGTTAAAAGCCAGTCATGGCCCCATCAAGTATATACTTTTTTTTTTTTTTTTCCATGACAATATCAGTGATCTTAATATTACATAGACATCATAGAGCTTTGCAACAAAAGATATTGTATTTGATGAAGGTAATATACTGATTACAGCTTTGCATTATTTAATAAAAATAAAAAAAAAGACAGCTTTGAGATAAGTCACACTGTTGTACTGTATCAGTTTGTCTGTGATGAAATGGTTTGAAGGCTTTGATGCTTGGGATCTCAGGCCACACACACAGATCCATGCCGCCTGCCCTTTCAGAGCATTTCCCCACTCCCCTACGTGCATTGCTAATATTCTCATTAGAAGCCACGGAGAGACCGCCAAACATGTTTTCACAGCCGGCGTGTGACATCATCACATTTCAAAAGCACCTCATAAATGCAAAGTCCTTAGTTGAGGTCAGGTCTGGAAAGGCTTACAGCCACCCCTCCACTTGTATAGTCATTGTCTCTGCAGTAACAGTGATCTAACGGGCCACGAATGATGAAAGCAGCTAAAAGGAAAGTGCAAAGCTGAATGGATTGTAAAATAATTTTTAGAACTAGGTCTACTTCTAGCTTTCTACTTTCTTTTTTTTTTTTTTTGTCAATTAGAGGTGTTCTTGCTGGGTACACACTGGGTACATGGCTGCGTATTGATAATTTAAATGCATTCTGCTATTAAAAGGTTCCTGGAATATCTAAAATTAATCCTTAATTTAAAAAGACAGAAGCAATTTTCTCATACAATAGTCAAACAAAGAAAAGCTTACAAAAACACAGTCTGTGGTCAGCTAAAAGGCCTTATGCCAGTTCAGTCATAATACTCTGAACTCCAGCAGTAATGTCTTCTAAACCTTCAAGCAGAGGCCACACAGTGTGCAGAACAAAAAGGGAAATATCACTAAAACTGAAGCTTTGATCCCCAAAGCGAATGTTTGGCAAAGAAATTGCTATTTCCCCACAAAAGTGCCAAATGGGGCTAAAAGCAGTGGCAGTAATGATCATCCACGAGCACTTAAACAGCTTATTGGCACCATGTGCACATGGTTCAAACAGATGTTGATATCATTCTACATTCATTATTGATCAATTGTTTTTTCATTTAATTTTCTTTTGCACTTACTTTAAAAATTGATATTCAGTGTTTTGATCTATGAAAATACTTCATGTACATTTTTTGGAACATTTCTTTCCAGCACATACAGTCTTATAAAAGAGGAAAATCTGCCTATTGGGCAAAAGTCTTGCATACGTTTACCTTTTATGTCTTTATCTCTTCAATTTTTGGATAGTTGACTCATTGGGATAATGGAAAAACAATTTTTTTTTCTTTTAGGATCCAGTCCAACCATGGCTGTGCATCTTGTATTTTCAGTTTTATAATTCCTCTTCCTAAACCTTTGGCCTGTGAAATTAGATGTAATCTCTTTGAGGCGCGCTTGATCAGCTTATCGTATCACTACACACAACCTGTTTCCCCTCCAAAGATTCTATCATGTGACATTTGAATCTTAAATCAGTTGAATAAGCTTAATTTATACTGATGAAGCAAAGTTAGAGAGATCCCATGACTTCCCAATAATCCGCAGTCCCCGTATGCCATTGGCTTTTTGGATTACAATACTTTTTCTTTGTGCCACTTTTCTTTTTGCCATTAACTCTTAAAACAGCCCACATGGCCTTGGGTTTCTTTATTAAAGCCACAACTAATCCCACATTTAGGCATTTATCGAGATATTTGCAAGGCTTGTACGTGGTCTTACTGGATGGACGAATTCAGCAGTAAACCACAGAGACTTTGCAATGCATTGCAGTACATGTATTAAATCCACTTCTTAGAGGCTCTTTGCCGTGATTTGTGCCTTTTTTTTTCTAACTAGTCTGGTGTGTCCTGGTATCCCACTGATCTATGAAAGCTGCAGCCCCTCACAGCAGCCACGGTTTTGTGAGATGCTGCAACTATTTTGAGTTGAAAGGGTTTGACTCTAATGTGCTGATGTAATCTGTTAAAGGGAAGAAAAACATTGTATATTTGCTGCTGAATGAACCCTGGACAGCCCTAGCCTGAGAGAAAACTGGGAACAGAGGGTTTGAGTTTTGTTTTTTTGTTTTTTTTTTCATCAGATTTCTTGCTTTACTTTTCCCAGCTTTTTTCCTCGCAGCTTTTCCCAGTTTCCTTTCTTTGTAAGAGAGCACTCCTGGCCTCATTGTCCAGTACAATGCTGCCTTTCACCGTCTCTTACAAGTATGACTGGCAGGTGTAAGTAGCTGTTTGGTATTATTGACAAAAGTACTTGACAGCGTAAGCTTTTAGTCAGAAAAGTTTTGAAAAAAAACAAAACAAAAAACTCTCTCTCTAGATACATATACACACACACACATATATATATATATATCCATCCATCCATTTTCCATACCCGCTATGTCCTGTTCAGGGTCACGGGGGTCTGCTGGAGCCTATCCCAGCTCACATTGGGCGAAAGGCAGGGGTACACCCTGGACAGGTCGCCAGTCCATCGCAGGACCTATTACTTATTATTATTTAAAACTCAGACCAAGGTCCCTGGTTCGACTCCCAGCAGGAGCCTCTCTGTGTGGAGTTTGCATGTTTTGCCCGTGCATGTGAGGGGTTTCTCTGGATATTCCCCTCCTCCCTTCACCTCCCACAGTCCAAAAAACATTTATGTTTGGTTGATTGTTGATTTTAAATTGCTCGTGAGTGTGCACGGATGTTTTCCTACATACGGCCTTGGGATGGACAGGCCCGTCATCAGCTGTACCCTTTCACCCAAAGATCGCTGGATAGGCTCCAGCACCCTGAACTGGGATAAGCAGGTACAGATAATGGATGACTGGAAGTTTTAGCACAAGTTTGATCAGAAAAAAAAAAATATGTCTTAGAACAGCATATGTTCCTGTTATATTTGTGCATTTTCATCATGATGGCCTTGGAGTTTCCATATTTTCATTCTTCTGATAAGAATTCAAAGGCAAATATTTCTAAATTGGCTTCTGGTTAACTGGACACTGGAGTTTCTCCATGGTCCCATGATGGCAAGTTGTACCCCTTGATTTTGCCCAGCAGATCCCAGTGACCTTGCAGAGGATTGCGTGATTCCAGCATGTCATGTCATGAATTCAATGTGCCATCCATCTATGCCAAAAGAACTAAGGAAAAAGGGGGTCCAACCTGGTACTAGCATGGTGAAGTGTACCACAGTGGCCAATAATATTGTCTTCATGGAACAAGATTTAATCCATTCGTTCTACTGGGAACAACGCACAAAGAAGCTTGTCTGCTGTTCACATTGTTATTTTTTTTTTTATAATTGTAAATAGGGGAAAAAAGTGATGGAAGCAGAGGATCCTTTTTGCCAAAGCGCATTCAGACTGACAAACACACTTAAACGTGTGTCAGCAGCATCCTCCAGAATTAGAAAACAAAACAAAAGTGAAGGCGACACTCTGCTGAGTCAGCAGTGTCGCGCAGCAGATCAGAAACAGATTTATTGCCTCTACAGAGCCTGATGGTGCAGCGACACTCGAGCCAGGGGTCACAAGATGACAATTTTGCCTGTTTACCATCCATCATACTCTGCTGTAAAGGTTCTCCACCAGAGCAATGTTCAGTTCAAAACCCTCAGTGCTGGAGTCAAACCCCCCAGTGTCACTGAGCTGGAAAAGCAGCCTTTCCAGTGACAAGACACATCTATCTCTCCCATTAATTTCCCAACAGCTCCAACTCCTCACTGAAGCTTTCATGTGTGTTGAAAGGCATCGGCTGGCGGCAGTACACACAGCATTAAAAACCACTTATCGAAGGCAACCCTCGCAGCTTTGATGCAGATGTGAAACGGAGAAGGCCTCTAAGATCAGGGGATAATTTGTAGAGGGCTTGTTTCACATGGACGGTAGGAATTCAGAGGATGGAGCACTGATTTACCCTTCAAGTGGCAGTAGAGATGTAAAAGTGGGGTGCATACTGTTAACACCTGCCATCAACCATCAAAGTAGAATTTAATGTCCAATACATACTTTCATGTTTGCTTTGATTTAGTGTTACTTTCGGAGGCATTCAAGGTCCTGCAAAAATAGGCCAAATGCAACCATAAAATCAGGGGAAAAAATTAAATACATCACAATAGGGGAGGATCAGATATTGTTTACTTCATTTGAGGGTCTCAAATTGGGTTTATTTTGTCAGTCAAGCACAATAATATTCATCTTAGGCCTAGGATATATTTACAGTTTGACTGTGTGTTCACGCCTGTTTGTGTACACCACCTGCTGTGTTGTGAACATCTCTTGCTTCCATACAGAGCATGTAATACCAGAGGTCGCCACTTGGGGGCAGAACGCAGATCCAGAGTCAAAAATACAACCGTACATGAGAAGCAGACAGCAGAACTTATTATTTTGTTTTGTTGCAGTCAAAGTCAGAAAAAACCAACACCAGTGCCACTGGAGATGGAGTTTGTTTCGTTTCACCAACGCGAGAAAGTGACGAGAAACACCGACAGTATTCTTCGTGTGTACTTTGCATTTCACAATTTCTCCATGTTGTCTATGTTTGCAAATCACTGTACTATGTTTTGCAGCAGGACACCGAACCTCAAAATAAGCAGGCTTTTAAATGAAGTTTGAGGGAGGCTTTCTTCTGTAGATTGATGCCTCATCCTCTCATAAATACTGAGCAAACTCTTGAGTCAACATGGAAATCATCCTAATTCCAATTGCATTTTGATGATATTTGCAAATTCAGCAGTGAACAGAAGCGACTGAGCGCTCCTCTTCCCTGGGAAACTCGTTGGTGTTTCTTTCACACCTTTGTTCAGGATGAAGACGCTAATATGCAGGCCTGAGAAATACATCATTAAGCAAAAGGAGAACCGCAATCACGGAGGCCTGTTCTTCTTGACTGTGTCATTACCAGCGCAGGGAGCGCACTGCTTACTGAAACAACAGGCGTTTGAGTTGACAGGAATAACATATGCTGAATGTTCTTCAGTGTGCCATAATGTAACATGCAATGTTTGCACTTAAGGATATATGTTGCAATTAATCCTTAAACACATCATAAGCTCCTCTGCACTGAAGTCAAGCAGCCATCTGGACAATATCCAAAAGCAGCACTTGTGGAGAAAAAAAAGGGGAACACCCCTAACTCCACCAGCCCCCTGCCCCCGAGAAAATAACTAAGACAGATTCACGTCAGTCCTCATGAGTGTTTTACATGCTGCCACTCTGTGTAGAACAATGTGCCCTTTGTGTATAAAAGCCCCTCTTATGTACCTATGGAGAGGGATATCGTGCCATGACACACCAGAGTTTGAAGCTGTGAGGTTTATTTGAATTCATCTCCCATTTACTGGCCCCCACCACCCACCAGGGCTCTCATTATCTTTGCCAGTGTTATTATTATCCCAGCATCAGAGTGGTACAGCCTTCTCAGAGAGGCTTCATTCATCAGGGGTCTCCGCAGGACCGAGCCCCCATCGCTGCAACTCGCCCAGGTTTGGGCTGTCAGTCTTCCCAGGGTTCACGACTCTCTGCGTGTTCCCAGCGTGGCCTCTCGCCCTGTGATGATGGAGCAGATAAGCATGTTGCGTGCTGAATCATTGAGCAATGACAAAAAAAAGCCCTATGTTTAATATACCAGATGTAAATAATTGTTGAAAGCAATATAGGGCCCTGCGTCGTGAAGTCCGCTTCGTGTTTGGTTTGGCTGTGAGCTCGGTGACTCGGTTTCATTTGGATCCTGAGATGCCTTTTTAAATGTTTTGTTGAGACACAGGATTATTTAAAGACTACACAGACACAAAATAACTAAGCTCCCAAATGGTTTGGAAATGAATGTAATCTGAGCTCCAATTGGTCTATTTTTAAAACCGCAAATGCTTACATGCATCTAAATGAGATGCCTCATGCTGTAAGAAAATAAAACAGAAAAAAACCCACTTTTAAATAAATACTTTTTTATTCTGTTATTGGCTTTTTACAGGTACAAAGCATACAGCATGTTATAGTTTTATCAAAAGTGGAAAATACTGATGTTACATATGTAACAAATGTAAAAAATAAGTCGTCAATCTTACCTTCCCCGAAAGTAAGAACATACATTTCGGCATAAGAAAATATCCATAAAAACACAGCTTAAGTAATTTAAGTTAATACAACAGTACAAAAAAAATGTAGAAATCATACATGTCAAAATAATGTACAAAGACACCAACAACGTGACAAGTGACTCCAGGATTTCTTATGAAATAAAACAAATGTACACAAGTTCATGTTTTAGTCGGGCTTGTGTTTATAGAATCATCATCATCATCATCATCATCATCATCATCATCCCCTTTATTTATAAATCACTTTAAAACAACCACAGCTGACA
>JBAMYA010000005.1:3699384-3753955 GCA_037176975.1 Arrhamphus sclerolepis
GTCACTGTAAAATTAGGTTTTTATCTTGGGCGTTGTCATGCTCTATAATGTGGCTTTATATTCCTATCCCAGTATGTCCAGTAAAGGGGAGACATCAGCACTTCTCTTAACCATAACAGAATTTAAACCATGTTTTTGCTGTCCCGCCAGGGAACATGATGCTAAGGAGTTTTAAGGACAAGCATTGAAAGACAGAAAAAAATTTAGAGATTTTCCATGGTGCATTCCAGATCTCATTACTCCCTTCTGAAAACTAAAACCAAGAAGATACTATAATGTCAGGACCTATACTAAATTCTTAATACTTTAGACAATGCAATTCATCACGGGTTTTCAAAGTTTGAGACTATAAGTCTCCCTTTTGGATATATTTGGGGAAAAAAATGGCGTACTCATTCTACCTTTTTGCTTTTTACTAACATCCTGGATGCTTAGTAATGGTGTTCAGTCCTGTATATGGTATCTCAGCACCCCTCAGCTCACTCTCAGCTGTGCATCTGCTCCACAACCTGTGATCTAAAACACTTGTTGACTTTTCCTCAAAGAGAATCAAAAGGAGCTTTAGCAATTTTTAGCTATGAGGGTCCCCCTATGGGTATGAAGGGTAACTTGCTTTTATAACACCGTTGCCCTGTAATAGCTGTGATAGACAGAGACAACAAGAGAGACAACCTGAGGACGAAACCAAGAAGATACCATAATGTCAGGACCTAGACTCAACTCTTAATAGTTTAGAGAATGCAATTCATCAAGTCTGTCCTTTGGTTATGTTTAAAAAAGAAAAATTGCCATAGTCGTTCCACCTTTTTGTTTTTAATAGATTCCTGGATGCTCAGTGATGATGTTCACTCCCATACACAACAGAGTAAATCAAGATAGCCACATATTGCTGTTTGGCACCCAGACCATACTGAATACATGATTTATCAGTCTTATGATATTTATTCTTCACTGACTTTTAAAAAACAGCCGCATCCTTCATCAATACAACTACATCATAAACTCAGTTATTATGTTGATCATTAATGTTATATATTTTCACCTCCTCTCACTGAACCTGGGAGCCCTCCCAGCACCCCTGGGGAGGCTCAGCTCACTCTCAGCTTTATATCTGCTCCGCATCATGTGATCTAAAACACTGGCTGACTTTTCCTAAAGAGAACATAAAGGAGCTTTAGCAGTTTTTAGCTATGAGGGTCCCCCTATGGGTGTAGAGGTTAACTTGCTTTTAAAGCACCTTTCTCCTGTTATACATATACATATATTCTTGACAAACTGGGATAGAGAAACACAACAAGAGACAATCTAATTAACTAATGTGTAATTTTATAGCTGGCCAGCATTGCTCATGCGTGGCGTTATCGCTCTCAAACGTGTAGGTCTCATAAGAGATACAGCTGGGACAGAGGTCCAGTGTCACTTTGTCGATAGTAGGGATGAGAGTCTGCACAACGCTGGCAACGCATCCCCAAAGTAATCAAATACCTCCTCAAATGAAGTTGATACCAACATTTTAACGTAACAGTGACCTTTACTGTCGCTTTAAGGCAGTTGTTTGACAGCGTATAAGTAATATTTATCCCAGCATTTCTCCTGTGTATATTGTAATCTTCTTTTAAGCTTTAAAGTGTCTCATTTTCTATTTTTCTTCTAAAATAGTTGGTGGTGTTCACTTCAGTTTGAAATGCAATGGCTTAGTCCTAGAACCAGAGAAATAATGAGAGATAATTCTTGCTGGGCTGAAGAGTTGTAAATTCCTTCCTTTTGGTGTCACAGACTAAAAAAAGATGCGTAAGCTACCTCTTAACAATCCTCACCCATATATTGGAATATTTTTTTCCTTGTTTGCATTGCATTGTTTATTTGGTTAGTCTTTTTTTCTGCCTTCTTTACAGCTGCTCTGCCCCTTGCACAAGCTTGATCTCTGGCCACACTATCAGTGATTTTGTTCCAGCCTTGCTGTGTTCATCTTTGCTGACCTCCTGCTTCAAAGAGGCACGAGAAATGTAAGACAGAGGGATGTGTGTCTTCCAGACAATTTATCCTCCTTACTACAGGACTTGAATTGCATAGTAGCCCCTCTCAGCGAACTCTCTTTGATCTGCTTAAGGTCTGTGTCCTTCCCCTTCTGCCTGCTTTACTGCTTCCATGACCTCTCCTGTATTCCTACACTGAAATATCACCGTGAGTGCTTCTTATCTCCAAATGAGGAAACAGCGTGGCTTCTAATGCAGAAATTAAAATATACTGACGGCTTTATTTCAGGAATATACTATGCACGGGTACAAGGCAACCTTTTGCATTCTTGGGCCGCATTTCACTGAACAGGTGCTGCGAGAATCAGTGGAAATGTCTTCCTTATAAGTGTTAATATATGCAGCGATCTTAGACAAATGAGTGCAGATCTGTTCAGAGAAACATATTTGATCAAAGTTACCTCGTCTGTGGATGACAGTAAGAATCAAATGAAGGAAAAATGGTAGTCTTTCACGACGTGATTCATTGTTAAGTTGTAAAAATTTAATTGTGGAAGAAAAAAATGTTGAGGGCAAAAGAATGAAAACTTGTTGGGTTCAGTCAAACCCACATTTGCCCTTATCAAAGTCTGGTTTCTGGCTAAACTTTTTGTTCCTTGTTTAAAATCAAACTCCTGCACCACGCAAAGAATGCAATATGGTTTTGGCTCTTTATTTTTCTGGCATCCTTTTTAAATTAGGTAATCACAGCTTAGATAGTTTTTAATGGATGAAGGCAACATTTTCCTTCTCCACTTTGCCATTAACTCTTTCATGACTGTCCTTTTCGGGGCGACTGACTGCATGGTAACATTTGTGCAATCTTCTTCCTTTGCGTGTTGCCTGGAAGAAAGATTGTGACCTGTGACTGCCGTTGTGTCCATTTAGTCAGACATAATGTGCCACATTCCAGCCCACTGATAAATCTTTCCTTGGGATTCAAACTGATTTATTCCTGCCACTGTCACAAAGGTCCAGAGCCAAAGTGTCAGTCACCAAGGTTAGAGCACGGGGTCTCCCAGCAGGATACAACACATTACCCCATTCATTTCCTTTGTAGTACAGCTGTAATGGGCTCATTAGTTTAACTGTTATGGGCATGTTAGAAAGACTTACGTGCATAATTGTAAATTATATTGTCAATTGGAACAATAGCATGTGCAAGACACAAAAACTAATGAAGACTAATTTGTTTCTCATCTGCATGTACTGATATTGTTTGAGTTTTATGTAATTGGGTTATTAAATAAATGCCTTTGTGCGCAGCAGTGAAGCCCCTTTTAATTCTGAGGTTTTAATTATGCAAACATTAATGGACAAGATTTGATGACAGCAGGGTGCCCAGGTCCTGTAGCTGCTTAGAAGCCCTAATTCATCAGCCTTTAACCACCCCTGCTTGTGCTGATGGTTTTCAACGAAGATGGTGCTACATGTTTTTGCCAGTCATCTTCCATTTTTGTCTCATCTGCATGCAGGACATTGTTGCAGATGTGTTGTTTTATTCAGATGTAACTTTGCAAAACCTGAACTGTCTCCTGGCGACTCATTCAAATACACCATGCATTTGCAGGCTTTGTGCAGATGTACTGTCATGAACTTTAACATGTAACATCCTAATCGAGGCATGAAGATTGTGAGATGTTCTTTTGCTGTCACTCTGAGGATTGCGCTGTCTGACTTTGGGGTGATGTAACTGGGACACTCACTCCCAAGAAAATTGCTATGTGTCTTGGATGTTTTCCACTTGCGAAAAATCTTTCTCTCTATCAAATGATGGAATCAAATTTGTTTGGAAGTAGTCTTAGTGTTCCAGATTGATGTCCAGCAAGAGTTGGTTTTCCAAGATCTTTGCTGATGTCTTTCCTCCTTGACATTTTAACACACAAGTTTGCCAATGATCGAGTCATCTATTAGTCTTTTGTATAAGAAAAGTTATGTTCTTACCATGTTGATGTTTTGTTTTAGCAGCATTACTAAGTTGTAGTTTATCAGTCGCACATTTTATGTCAAGCATGTGAGTTATCTTTTTAATCTTCACAATAAGGGTCTCTGACTTACTTTTGAGTGGATCAGTTGCTTGAGTTGAAGAGCCCCCGTATGCTTCTGTGAATCAAGTAAAAATAAAGTAACTGAGATAATGACATCAGCAGACAGTTCAGAGTTTTGCTTCCAGCAGGATATACACAAAAAACGTGACGATACAGATGTGTTGGCTCCTAATTATCTGTACTCAGACAAGAAAGGATTTCAGATCAACTGCCACAGCATAACACATGTTTTGAGGGAACAACGTATAACATATCCAAACTAACAACAGAAATCCAGATTTTACATGGAGAATGTATCTGCAGATAAGGAGATGATAGAGGACCCTTTCAGCTCTTCTGTGCATGCATTCGCTTATTACGATGATAATTCTCTTCTGTTTTTCATGTCACATCAGCTCAGAGCAGTTTGTTCTGTTTATTTTATCATTTTCATCACTTATAGCGCAGCTAGCCACAAATTGAGATTAAATAAAGCACCAATGATGCCTGGAAATGAGATGTCAACAAAGCCAATGAAGCAAGGAGTCCAACATTTAAATGACAGAGTATGAAATCTGCAGGACTGTAGCAAAACATATTAAGGCATTAAACTGAGTGTTGTTGGGTTTTTTTTTCCTCTTGACTTTCTTGTTTAATAAGTGGGTTACTGTTTGTGGCTTATTTGAAGGTCTCTTGCTGGTCTGAGATGGCCTATAATATCATACCTCAGAACATCAGTGGAGTCTTTAATTATAAAGCAAGAACAAAATTTACTTGGGTCATGGAAGAGCACAAAAGACTCTGGGGAGAGGTTAGGTGCCAATTTATCTGTGATTTACATTACCCTTCCTTTTTCCTGACCCATAATTCACTTGTCTGTCTTAAAGTCATCTTTATCGAGTGGCGGGTGGCTGGCTAACACATGAAAGGCAGAAATGATGGCTGCTAGGCTGAAGGTCAGATTTGGCAGCTGGACGTTTGGCTGACCTTTGGCCCAGGAACTCACATGTTAGCCGGAACATGCTGCTTGATTGGATTAGATTTGGTATGCTTTGTACCCGTTCGTCTGCAGATTTTACTCAGTTTTGGACATGCACATGGACAGCTTCAGGCACCACAGGCTCAATGCTGTTCCTGTTACAAAAATGACTTGGCGTCTGATTGACTTCTTTTCTTCTTTTGAGTATTTCCTGAGAAAGGTCCTCTGTGCATGCTAAGTATAAATGAAGTCCACACAAATACAAAAAGTTGCTGAATACTTTGTAATCACTAGAGATCTTTTTCAGGACGTGCTGATGTCATTCTGCAGACCTCACCAGTCTTTTTACAGCCACACTCAGATTCGGGGCGTAATCATATATCTTCAGCGGATTGGAGTTGACTCCTAACATCTCTTCAAACTGAATAATGAAGCAACCAGAAGACGGTTTTCAGTCTTTTCTTTAGCTATCTAACACATGCTGTGATGTAAACAAACCTGGGAAAGAAAGTACACTTATTGCTTGGTCGCCACAGTAGCAACACTCAAGTGTAAACACAAAATTCATCTCTATTGAAGCATGGCTGTATGTAACAAATATCTGCCATGTGATTTGTCTACAAACCAAAAGCCTCAGAGTTGGCTCTAGAAGGAAATGTCAGAGGATCAAGATATTCAGTTGGAGTTATGATTATCTGGACCACACTTCATTTCAGTCTAGCCAGGAGTCACTGTATGTAAATTTGTGGTTTGAACCATGGTGATGGACCAGCAGAATAACATTGCTTTCCACTGAGTTACACCATTTGCATTTCTTAAAATAGTTCATGTGTTGTAATGTCTCTGATTTTTTTATTCTTGGAGGTTTCCCAACAGGCAGAAACATCTTTTACCCTTCAGTGTTGAAAGCCATTCATGCAAGGTTGCAGGAACCAACATACACCTTTTACAATCTGTCACAACAGATCTACAGAAATAGGCAGCAAATCAAGTGAGGGAAGTCACTGTGTAGTCACTTCTTGGCAGGTACACAGTTATCTGCAGAGAGCTTCTTGCACTTCCTTTGCTGACGCTCTCATGACCATAGCCTTGTGTTTTTGCAATGCTGTTAAACGTAGTGAAGCTCGCTTTTACCATGACAAAACAAACCAGTGAATGGCATAAAATCGGTTATGACTTCAAAGACACATTTGTTTTTGTGTCTGTGCAATTATACGTTCGCGATATATTTATATATATATATATATATGTGGGTCAAATTGACCTGCACACATAATGGTTTAATACGTATCCTGTGCAGACATTCCAAGCACATCACCGTGTCCACGTTTTATGCCTGAGGTCATAACCCAGAAGGAGCGCAAGTCAAAGAATTTCAGGGAGGAAAGGAGAGGCTAATCACTATTTCAGACAGCTCAAAAATGGAAATGGGTCAAAGTGACCTGTAACATTGTGAGAATGTTTCAAGAAGAGCCGTATTGAGAATATTACACATTTTTTGTGGGTCTTAATGGATCACAATAACAGGTGTTTGTAGTCTGAGTTAAGTCTACTAAAGCTCCTGGCACATATCACCCAGTTTTAGCCCCTTTGATTTTAAGTTCTTCTAAGTGAGCTGGGATGGACAGGGACTTGACTTCAAGGCTATAACTCCAGGCTGGGCTAAAAATGAGTCCAGCTTTCTCTCTTCAGGCGAGGTCGTACTCTCATGCTCAAGACCCTTCAGTTACATGGTCTTTGAGTTGTTTTTAACATCACCAAAGCTTTACAGTGTTAAATGTTAGTTCTAGTAAAATAATAATTAAAAAAAACAGAGATCACATTAGGAATTCCCTATCATCCAAAAAAAAGTGTTTTTTTATTTTATTTTATTTGTCAGGTTTGTTTTTTTTCCAAGAAAGCTAGACTAGTAATTCCAAAGATTTGTTGTTTTTGTTTTTTGTTTTTTTGTACATCTGTTTCTCCAACTTGGGTGAGTTGAGCCTTTAATCTTGTGCAATTCTAAAAGCTAACAACAGATACAAGTAAAGGGTTAAACCTATCATTTGATGTGACTGATGGAGTGGAACGCTTGTAGAATTTCTTCACAGCGCTTCACTCAACCAACTACAAACAGAAGACATTCCCCTGCACAGCTGGAAAAGTAATTAATACTGAAGCATATCTCCAGACACTTGATGATAACAACCACGTCCTATGCAAGTCTCAACGCTTAGCAGAAAGAAGGAAATGTAATCAACCAGCAGATTTTGGCTTGTGAATAAGTGCGCTTTGGTAAGTGTGAGGTGTTTTTTAGGTGTCTATGAGTGTAATTTAAAGAACATTTTTGCCAGACCCTTGCTTTGTATAACCCAAGCAGGTTATCTTTCAAAAAAAGATGAAAAATGTTTAATTCAGACTTATGTGTGTGTTCCTTTTAAGAGCCACGCTGAGTGTAATCTTGTGGAGGACATGTTTACTGTGGAAGTCCCTTCTGCTTTGAGAATCAACTCAAGTGCTCACTGACTACCTTATGTATACTCAGAGGAGATTGTTTGAAATGAATCACATGAAGGAGGGGATTGGACATGTATACAAGATAAAATATAATTACCCTAACGCCTAAATATTTTGCAGAGTTCTAAATAAAAACCTTGGATAGGAAATGAAGCTGGCCTATGCTTTTCGGAGCTCAAAAGAATTTATGTGAAAAAACAGAACATATGTCTGTGAATCAGATGGCAGAAATACAAATATGGCATAGATACTGTGCTGATCACGCCAGGAAAGAACAAGGTTCTAACATAACAGAAAGTGTGCTAGTTTAGGTGGAAACATAAGTTTTACAAGCAAGCGGAAAATCTGCAAGTATAAATACGGAAAATTCTATTATCACTTTTTCCAAGAAGATTAGAAAAAAAAGTCAAATAATATTTGCAATGATGACACGCCACCAGTGCAACAGCTGTTGTTTTCAGTTTGCTGGAAACTGGAAAGTTACCTAACTTCCTACATGTGTCTCTGTCTGCATTCATCTGATCAGCTGCATGTAATCGTCTGACCAGTCACCATGAATTTGTGTTGACACGAAATTTGCAAAACAAAAGAAAGAGGTTAAAAAGAAAAGAAAAGATGGCTAGTTTTGCGGCCTGACTCTAACCACAGCAGTCTTTGTGTGTCCAACCTGTAGCTGAACCGGGGGTGACTTTCGGCACCGGGCTTATAGCTAAACATAGTTTACTTGAGAAATGGCGCTAACACCAGAAACTGGCCTGAGCAGCTTTTGTTTGTTTGCACTGTTTATCAGTCGGTGACAGAGCGTGATTAAATGTATGGTTCCAGTAGGCCTTTGCGACCCTGTTGCCCTGGCTCACACCATTCCCGCCTCCTTTCCTCTCTTTCTTGCACAGCAGACAGCAACATTCGAGCGATCCAGCTCTCCTCCCCTCGATTATGTCACGAGCATCGCTACAAAGCACTGGTTGCGAGGTTCTCGCTCGTTAGAGCTGGGAACTAATCGCTTCTTTTTAATCAGTATGCTTACACTAACATGCTTGAATGTTTACACGGATGATGAAATTCATCACTATGCCAGAAAGTCCTCATGTTTTTTCTAAAGTCACTGTTTCTTTGTAAAGTTGAGGAAAAAAGATACTCAGGGGCGTTTACACGTCACACATGTAAAGTGTGATTGAAGTGTGCCACATGGGTTGATTTACATGGCAAACAGCTGCACTGATTAAAGTGCTGACGGCATAATTAATAATATATTTCTTACAACTTCATGACAAAGTCTGTGGAAATGAATAAACTGAGTGGGGATATTTGTTTAGTGCAGCTGGCCATAAGCTTATCTGTTAAACCTTAAAACAAAATACTTGAAGTGACAATGAAGCTACATGTCTGAGGATTAAAGGCTCATGAATATATTCATTTACCAAACAAATAATGTTGCCACATGTGATTACAGCTGCAGACGTTTGCATACAAGTGCCTTTTCAATCCTTCCCAGGTATTTTCTATGGGATAGTAATGGCTTCTCAAATACCTTCACTTCTGCTGTTCAAGACTGTAAGAAACTTTGGAATTAATTTAGAGGTGCAGAAAACTCATCCAAGCTCAAGCTTTAAGTTTGGCAGTTGCCTTGAGTTGTTCCTTCTATATATCCACATAATCCTCTTTCCTCATTATACTGTGTTCTGTGAAGTGCACCAGTAACTTGTGCAGCAAGGCAGCCCAGGAATACGACACTGCCACCACCATACTTCAGAAGCCTTCAAGCTTCCCCTTGGTTTCTCCAAGCATAACTATGATCGCTTTGACCAAACTGTTGAGGAGATGAGGAGATGCCAACAACAATCTCTCTTTTTTTTGTTAATCTGTTTTATTAGAACATCGTTTGTTGATAATACAGAGCATCTTATACAGTACAAACATGTCCAGTTTGCATAATTCATATGTTAATTTCTGTGGAAGGTGAGAACTGAAACAAAAGGATGACAAGGGGAAAAATAAATTAATGAAGAAATGAATAGATTATTATGATTCCTTAACCAGTACTGCTGGTGTCGTGTGTAGAGTAAGTGATAGTAGTTGTACACAGTCTATCAAAATATGAGAGGATGGGCTGCCATGTGGTATAAAACTTCCCAATTGACCTATTAAGGAAGAATTTAGTTTTTTCTAGTTTGAGGAGTGATATAGATCATTCAGCCAGGACTGCTCTGATCCGGACTTGGGTGACCTTCATATAAAAGCACGCATGTACGGACAATCATAGAGCCAATGTATAACAGTTAATTTCCACTTATTAAAGACAGGAAAGTTTGGGGGAACGCCAGGACAGAGGTTTATCTCAGTATGCAGGACTCTGATGTGATCTTAAAAAACGTTTTCCAAAATCCTGTTAATTTGGAAATTTGGGCTCAATCTTTTTTTTTTTCAACCAAGATTTTGGTGCAGTTTCCTTCTCCTTGCTGTGTGGTCTTTAGCTGATACCAGCAGACAACATGTTTTCTTGTTGTTTTCTTGCTCTTCCCAGTTTCATCTTCGCAACCTTTAAAAAAATGTATTTGGGCTGCAAAGAAATTCCAGCAAGGATGCAACGTAGAGTGCCAATACTTGTGAATTCTCCATGTTTTCATCAAGGATCAGGTGCCGCCCACAGGCTTGAAACACCCCTCTGGTATCTTTGTACATATATTCTTTTTTGTTTTTTATTTGTGAGACTGGCCAAGTCTAGACTCAACATAACTACACTTCAGGCTTCTCTCTCCAAACTGTCCCTTTTAATCCCAGTTTTGCAGCATGAAATTACCATACCACAATTACTGTCAATAAACATGCCCTCCAAACTGTTTGATAACAAAATCTTTACTCACAAAAACCCCAAACACATACGCATAACAGTGTTTTTTGACAGCTGCCTCATGCTATGTTTTTCCCATTTCCTGCTCTTCGAGGCCTGGAAAGTTTATGTACATCGCACATTTCATGGACAGAGGCAGTCCAAGATGAGTCACATCAAGAATCTAAGGGGGAAAAAATAAAAGAGAACATTTTAAAAAGATGAAGAGATTAAATTTTGTTCTTTTGCTGGAGTCCAATTAGTGCTCTGTAGTTCACAAGCAGAGACCACAAACTCGAAATAATGTTCTCATTGTTTATTCATGAAGTGAGAATGGTTTAAGCACGAGTCCAGTGGAGCAGTTTGTATAATAATTCATTGCGGATCCGCTGAACATCCACCTGGTAACTTTGTGACTCTGTGAGATGAGACCGAGGAAGCAGGCAGACGTTTGTAGACATATGTCAGGAACAGAAAGGGTTTTTGTTTGTAGGTGTGGTGGCCCTAATACAAAATGAAAGATGCAAAGCATTAAAAGCATAGTTGCTGAGCCAGTCGGGTCAAGTCTCAGTCTGCTATAGTCTTACTATAGTCTTATTGTAAATGCTGCATCAACAGAGCCTTGGGGTCAGGACTGTTAAAAGTGCACAAAGCAAATGCTATTTTTGCATTTATTTTTCCAAATGTGCATATCAATGACCACATGCATCACATCTGTCTGCCATTCTCTGCGCAATGGAGAGAACATGCAAATTTGAGTCACCTTTAAATAATATTAATTTAGAGAAGAAAAATATGTTGAACAGAATAACACTTAATGCACTCTTTTGTTGTGAATACTGATAGAATTAGCATGTGGTTACATTATTTTTCCTATAATAACTATCAGAGAACAACAACAAAAAACAGAACATGTGTACCATCTCCTGGAGGTCCAGAGACTCTCACGGTTGCTTCATTTATAGCCAGTAGTGATCACAAAACTATCTAGTGAAAAACAGTTTGATCAGTGGAATGCACTGTATGACCTGGCTCACCCAGAGAGGAGAGAACACTCAAGCACTGAATCATCTCCAGTCATCTCATCAAACTGGTTCTTGAACAGTGTATGGTAACCAGGTCCAATCTGGCTCAGCATTTGCATCTGCACTTTGTTTGTGCATGCCAAGCTCAGTGGGCAATCTCCCACCCACTGCAGGCAGCTGTAGCTCTTGCCTAACGGACGTCAGTACTCCTGCATCCCCATGCTGCGCATGGTTCATATTAGGCTCCCCTCCCACCTACCCAGACCTTGTTATTCACCGCCTGGTCTGCCTCAGCAGACCCGTATTCAGCACTGCTATTGGATGCAGCGAATTGGACGAGTGGCTGAAGCAGAGCTGACTGCGCTTCCTTCGTGGGTGTCTGATACGATGTCGCCTCCCCTGTAGCCTTGTTAATGATTGTACTCAGCAAGCTTCTAATATCAGTTCATCTCCCAGACTGGACCTTGGCGTTAGAGGTTACTCGAGGTGTACAGTGACTCATCATTTAGAGACAATCATACGGTTTCTGTTCAGGCCAGCGACGCATCATAGCTGCAGAATTTAACAGCTAAAAGTTTCTGACTGATTTCACTTAGATATTTAAACAAAAGATAATACAAAAACGAAAATAAATTATTGTTCAAGTTTTTATTAGAACTCATATATGAAAAAAAAAGAAAAAGTGTTGAGATGATGTCTTAAGCAGGAGCCTCTCAGTTGGCGCATCTGTCATTCCAAGCGGTCAGGGGTTAATGCCACAACTGCAGCACACATCACACATCCATTAGAGTTTTTGTCATATTTGTATTTCTGCCCAGTGGAAAACTATCCATGAGAATTGATACTGAGTGCAAGATGTTAGTCAGCAACGGTCCAAGCGTGGCTTATTCCAAGGTCGGCAGCATGTTTGGCGTGCAGGCCTTGCATACTATTGTCTGCCAACCTTTGTATAAATGGTTTTCAAGAAGAAACGTAAACCCTTTCTTTTTCTTTATTACGTACCTCTTCAGGATTTTGTCTTTTTTTTTTCTCCCCACAAATCAAACGTTTTTAATTTACTTATTGGTATTGTGGCTAATGTCAAAAGCTGACCTATACTCACCACAAGAGTTGTTTTGATGGTGCAATCGCATTCCTTCTCGATGATAATAGTTCATGTTTTAGACACACGCACTTTACACAGAGAGCTTTAATGTGCATGTTATCAACCTGCTGTAGGCTTTTTGTTATCTCTGTTGTAGAGGTTAGTACTTTATTAACCTGCATGCATGATTTAAAAGCTGAGAAATATTTCTCTCGTCATGAGTACACCTTCCACTCTACTCAGCTCTATTAGCTGTACTTTTTTATGTTAGCTGCGTAATATCTCTCCTCTCTGCTCATTTAGCCTTTTTAAGAATCTGTCTCTCCTTAAATGGTTAGATGCCTAATTGCTTCCAGATGTAAGGTCCAGATGAGAAACAGGCCCTTCAGTTTTAGAGGAAAGTCGTATGAAGGTTTGAGAATAAAAAATAAATAAATTAAAAAAAAGCAGACCACCTTACTTTCAACAGCTGAAGTTTGTGACGTCTCATAAACTCAAAAGACTGCCTTAACAAAGGACGCATTAAGCATTGTGAGAATGGAAACGTGTGCACGCACACACACACATGTACATGCACACACGTGCATATGCAGCCCTTAAAGTTGTGCATAATACACAGAGCTATATATTTACTGAATTCCATCACATTTAATTAATTGAGACCATGACCTGAGATCTACCTGAAGTAGATACAAGGACATGCTGTTTATGTCAGCCATTTTTTTCCCAACAGTGTGGTGGTTGCAGTGAGTGATGTATGAAAAGGAAGAGCCAGAAATCTTATACTTTCTTAAGTCTGCAATCTACCTCCAAGTGCCTTTAAATCCCTGTCTGCTATATGGCCTCCCTTCAGTTACTCTGCCAGATTTGTGGACTTTAGAGTACACAACCTGCTGCTCTTAGCCTGGATCTTCCACATTTATGTCAGTACATTATATTGATAGAGATAAAACCTTCAGCTCGTGGAGCCAAGCTTGAAAGAAATCAATACTTCTTTGTGTCATCATGTCAGAGAGTTATTTCATTCATGCCTTTAACAACTGATAGAGTCCATTTCCAAGGAACGAGGGCAGGGTAACTGCTAGGGTCATGAGCAATTGCTGCTTTGGACAGGTTTTTTTTCTGTATGCATCCTAAAGTTACAAGCTTGAAAGATTTTGTGAAAAGTATCAACTATTGTTATGTTTGGCATCCATCATGTGTGATTTATTTCTCTCCCCGCCCACCTATCAAATCATTATCCTTTCAATGGCACTTTGAACATATTTTAGGAGTAAAAACCAGTTTTGAGTGATATGGTTTGATTAATGTGGTTGCTGACAGTGATGTTTTTTTTTTGTCTATATTCAAGTCATGCAGAGATGCTGAGAGTTTGTTCTGTGTCAGTGCAACACTGCGCTGGCGTAATAATGAAGTATATGTGAAACAAACACTTCTAATAGATACTGAGGCTGTTAGAACAGGAATTAAGAAAAAGATAAATGGTTTAATATAAAATGTGGGTGCTTGTTGTCTGAAGAATTTGTTTGGCGGGACTACTAAAAGAATTATTTCCCTAAAGCAGTGAGGTGTAAGCTTGGTGGTGCTGTGCATTCGTCCACCAACCCCATGTGTGGCCCTCTGCACTTTGTTTTAAGTCAACATTTTGCCGTCTGTAACACATGCAAATGATAAGGTGTCTTAGAGGCTGTTGACTGTCTCCTGGCTCCATTAAATTCACTGTGGATATTAATGGTACTCTGGGGTAAAAGCAGGTTCTTTTGATTACCCCTGGCCTTCTTATGAACTGTTATTTTTAACAAGTTCTCGACATACCTCAAGCTGGGGGATACACAAGACAACACCCCTCCCCACACGCTGAAAGAAAAAAAAACAAAAAAAAAAGAAGCATAAGCAGGGGGCGTTGGGATTTGCACTCTAAACCTGCTGTGTTCATATTCGTATGCACAACAAGGGAGCTGTGATGACACGTATTTAATGTTTCATCGTCCTTTTGAAATGTCATTACACGTGTTGTACTTGCACAACAACAGGCAGTTTTTTAATGTCAATATTTGCTAGACGTTACTCACTTTGTAAACTAGACTGACGATTGCAAGTTTTTATGCCTAGCAAGTGCAAAAATTCTTTCACATATGGTTGCTTTTCAATCCAGACAATACTGTCTGTGTGACAAATGTTTGATGGTTTGATATATTTGTCAACAATGTGTGGGCCTCTTCCTTCCACCGGGCCGGTGCGGTCTGTGTCTCGGGCTTTCGTGTGGTGTTGGACATGTGACAGAGTTTCTGACCTGCATATCTGCTACTTCAGCAAGTAGTGAAAGAGGCCTTGAGGAAGTCTCCGCCTCGTTTTCCTCATCTCTGCTTTCGTCTGAAGTGATGCCAGGACAATAGAGAGAGAAAGAGGGAGAGAGAACATGGCTTCACACCAGCTGTGAAAGCTCAAAGCGTCTCTCAGTCCAGATTTCCACAGCTCACCCACTCATTTGATTTCTTTGAACCCACGCTTTCCTCCTTGTCAACTGTATTTTAATGATCTGTCGTTTCATCAATCTTTAACTTGATGTCTTTTACTACTCAGGTACAGGAACTGCTCACTTACGCTGATTTTTATCAAGTAATGTCAAAAAGGTTTATCATTTTGGAGAAAAAGTCAAAACCTCTGATCGGGATGACATGAAATGCTATATCTGGCAGCTAAACTAACTCTTGCAGGTTGTGTATCCAGTTCCCTTGTCTGTTATTAACGTAATTTAGGTTCTCTTTATCCTACAACCTGTTGGGATGTCAACTACAGAAGCCTTTCTAGTTAAATCACTTTGTTAAAGCTGCTGCACATCAGGTGTCTGCACATTATGTGTAAGAGAACACTTCAGTTCAGCTCAGTTATAAATGTCATCCAAAGTTTTCAGAATATGTCTATGTCACAGTTTTGCGTTTTTTTTCCTCATTTGGGCAGGAGTCAGTAGCTACAGCTGCAGGCTCATCTGAGCGTCTTTGAAAATAGAATACAAAAAGAAAATATTTTAACTTGATCGTGCTGTTTTGTTTCACATGCATCACAGGATTGAAATGAGCAATCATTTTATCCCATGTGTTTGTCTCTTTGCTTACGCATTCAAGGTGGACATGTGCACGCAGAGTTTGATTGATGTGTGTGATAATTTCCCAACTGGCAAACATTTACATGTGGACTCCGTCATTTGCGGCCTGTTTGGATTGGCAGTGGCACAGTCCTGATTGGCTGGTTTCAATGAGGACTACGTGAGATGGATTTGTTTGACTGGGCCCTCTAAAATACAGAGAAGATGATTAAAAACTACATCGCCTTCACTTCACTCCCTATTGGCCTTGGTGGTTTCAGCTTTGCATCATTCATTTACTCACGTTTCCCTCTTTACACTGACACTGGCGCTTTTTTCTTGTTTTTGTCGCATGGCTGCACAATGAAGGTGAAGTAAGAACAGTAGGAAAATAAGGTCAAGCTGGCATACGTGTTCGCATTGTCCTCAGAAAATTCAAAACAAGAACTGGAATCCAGCAGTAGTCATTCGTGTGTACTGATTCTAATTAGCCTTTTGGGAAAAATCTTAAAATAGAAACCACCAAATCCTGGCCTTTACTTTTCTTAGACTGGCTCCTTGTCAAACCACAGAGTTAAGACACTAGTTGGGCCAGGACACTAAGACCTTCGAATCATTATTCCATTTGGACATATTATACATAAACAGACAAATGCATGTTCTTGTCTTTGAATCGTCTTCGTTTTATTGGATGGTCAGTCAGAGAGTCTCCTCTGAGAGGCTCCAGGAATCTGATCGTGGAACCACCAAGTGCCCAAATTATCTTTGGATTTCCCAAGCTTGTTTTACTAAGTGCTCAGCCAAACGTTGCTTTTCCCCTGCTGATAAGACAGCTCCCATCATACCTCACTCACACACATGAAGTGTAGGGAGAATACATCTGGCTGTTGCAAATCTTCTAAGATTACTCCGACTTTTGAACATTTAATCCAGTGAAAACAGTTTGTGCAATACCTATACACTTTGGGGGAATAAAAGCAAAAAGTCATTTGGAAACATAAAGACGGGATCTTCATATCCATGTCAAGATGGATATGACAAAGGGGTGAGCGATATTTCTCTAACGCCTGCAGAGCAGAGAATTCCTTCTTAACTCTGGAACATCTTGAATCACATTTGTGGTTACCAATACTTTGAAATTTCAGAATGCATATGTGGTTATAACCTCAACCTACTCACTGCATGTTAGTATCAACACTGATGAGACGATGAATATTTAGCAAAGTAAGTGCATCTAAAAGTGTAGACGTTTGTCCTCAACAACTGCGGAAGTGAAGCATTATATGAGCCTGGGCAATCTTCAGTTTGTAACTTTATTTAAGACTTAGTACCCTAGTTATGCTATTTAAGTTATTCAAAGCTTTTTAATAACACATATTATAGAAATAAGTAATTCCACAGGCCAGTTTGCTGATTTTTCCCAAACCACTCAGGGTTTATGGTTTGTGGTTTGGCTAATTGTTATGCTAATTTTTTTATTTAAAATACAATCTCCTGTGTAATTTTGTGTAGGTAGCTGGCAAATAATGATATTCTACATTGACAGGTCCTCTGTGTTCCAGCAAGAAGACACAGACATCCTGATATTAACTTATAAATATGAGAACTGAAGTTGAGCCTCTGCAGAGTCCAAAATAGATTGCTGCAGGCAGTCAACTTGGTTTATGCTAATGTCATTATGTGGTTTATTATCATGCAGCATAGTCATCCACCTAACTTATGGAACTTATTATTTTCAGGTTTTCAAATCACACATTGCTCCAAAAATCTTTAGCGCTTTGTGCACACCGCAAAAAGTGTAATTAGAGAAACGGAGCTTTTAACTTGATTTCCTGACTCAGTCCATTGTCTGTCCTCCACTTGTTCTTATCAGAAAAGAAGCTCAGTATCTCTACAGCTCCCACTGTTCCACAGCACTTTGTTCAAATTGGTAATTTTTATACTGAGATCATATTCAATGCGATGTGAATTGTGAGATCCATCTGAACAGAATTAAGTGGAGGAGCCGAAGGTCCCACTCCACTAAAAGTAACATTCAAAAGTTTTCTATCTTGTCCTTCTTTTTGTCCTATTTTCCCTCATTGTACAAGTTTTTTTTTCTTTTTTTTGGTCACTCATTGTTCAAGTTTTCAAGATTTATAGTGTGAATTTATTTCATATGGCTGAACAGTGATGGTTTTGGCACAATTGAGACAATTCTTATTCACACAAGAAAAGAAGAAATGTTCCTGCAGACCTTGTGAAATATTTCTTTCATATATACCCAACCTGTTTACCTATTTTTTTTGAAGATTTGGGTGTTCATGCTAAAACACTTTCCCTGCTTTCCCATCTCACACATACTACAAACGGGAATGCGGCTAATATATAAAGCTGTAGGGTTGTTATGAATAACCCCCCACCCCCCATTCACAAAAGTCCTGTAAAATGATGAAACACTACAGGAGGCTGCAGCTTTCACACCAAGGAAAAAGAAAAAAAAAAAAAAAGCTCTGATGCATAGCTCTTGGTTTTCCCTTTCCTCATGTGGTTTATTATTGTTCCCTTTGGCTTGCATCTCTGCCAACTTTACAACTCTCTCACTCTTACACACCACTCACCCTCTGTTCGGAGTTCCAGTCAAGAGTGTGGGCCTCGCTCTTTGCCGAGTCCCCCCGTCTGCCATCTGCTCAGGAAAGACATGGAGGCGGAATTATTTCAGCCAAACTCATCACCTCGAATGACTGATTTCCAACTGCTCGCAGCTATACCAGTGCCATCCTTAAAAAAAATGTCTGTGTTTGATGCGAAGCATTGCTTTCCTTATTTGTCTTGGCAGTGTTCCTGATGATTGTGTCCTCTTGTGTAGCAGAGTCTCCCTGCTGCTGCATGTTTGAGCACCAGAACATTTCTTCTAACTAGTGTTTTACTAAAAAGACCCATTTATAAAACACTGAAGGAAGGAGAATTCTAATCAGCACATGAGGTTTAACCCTTTCTGCTAGCAATTACACTGCTGTTACCCAGAAGCCTGATCAGATTGGTCTGTTTGCTTTGTGCTGTCTTGGGACACCCTACAGTAATTATCAACCATTTGGCTGATGGCTTGTGAGCTACAAATACAGCTCCAGACCACATTCATGACATATTAGAATATAATGCTCTAAAGCTTGCTGTGTGGCATCTCACTCTCACCCTCACTGCTGTCCTTTTCGGACTGACACCACTCCTGAAACACGCAGCATTTCCTGTTGGCAGAGTCTGTAGAACTCAACCTTCATCCTGCTGGCCCCCACCATATCCCTAAGAGATTGTTTCTGCCAAAGGGCTTGTTTGGCTCATGCTCTGGCTCACATAAACAACACAGAATGGGTCCAGAGATGCTTTCAGGGCACCTGGTATGGTGCTTTGTTACAGTCTGTGGAAGGCCATTACTCTTACATCCCTCTGCTACAGTAGATTTTATTGGTTGCCACTTTAGAGTAATATTGATTTCTTTTTTAAAAGTTGATTCAACGTGCAAACTTTTATTCTAAAGTTACATATTAAAATGTTTAACCAATAGTATGTCTTTGTCTCTGTAGGTGACTGCGACAGATGCAGATGGTGGCTCCTTTGGGTCAATTACCTACTCCCTTGGCTCTGGAAGTAACAGTGCTGTTCCCTCTCAGTTCACTATTGCCAAGGACACAGGCCAGATCTGCACCAATGCTGCACTAGACAGGGATCAAGGACCGGACAGTTTCGACTTTACTGTTACTGCAGTGGATGGGGTAAGCCATTTCCATTTGAAATCATGCTTAATATGAATCCATTGAGCCACAATGTAATCCTATAAACACAGCAGCAATGCTTTTCCTACTGACAGGAGAGCAAAGACAGAGCCAAGTGTGCAAAGGAACTTTGATTTGAACAGCCAAGTAAAAAAATAAAAGTTTGAATAGCTCTCCATGGTAGGTAGACTTACTCAACCATCCTGTTCGCCGGCTGCCAACAAATACTTAAAGAATAAAAGGTCAAAAATAAAAGAAAATGACTTTGGGCATGTTAAAGCAATCAGATGGAGAAATACCTCAACTGTCAGGCAGTAATATTTTAACAAGCTGGACCGCCGCCTCCCTCTTTTTGCCACCTGGTCCAAATGAAAAGCCTGCACTGTATTCTGTGCAAATGAAAACTCTGTGAAACAGACTTGGGTTGCCATGAGCCCTCTCACCCTACACGGGTCATGACATATTGCTCTTTCCCAAGGGAAACTTTCAATCTGTGTGCGTGCTCAAATCTGTGGGGATTACATTTTAGAGGCTACGCAACGAATTGAAATTTGAACTGGGTTTACTGATACTTTTTGCCTTCACCATTAATATGTTGAACTTGCACCATTAATGTAGCCTAAATCCTGCTTTCAGGTGTGTTTTTTCTGTTCATGATTTAATGCATGTGAGGGTATAACAAAAGAGCTTTTTGTTTCCTCTGCAGGGTGGACTGAGCTCGGTAGCCTATGTGAAGGTAGATCTGATCGACATTAATGATAACAGACCCGTTTTCTACCCACTCAGCTACGTTGTTAGTTTGAGCACACAGAGCGCTCCTGGGACATATGTTGTCAGAGTGACGGCCCATGACCCAGACTCTGGTGAAAATGGCAGGATCACATACAAAACAGTACCTGGAGGGGCCTCTCCATATTTTACTCTCAACAAAGACACAGGTTGGCGCAAGTACTTTCCCTGTTGCTCCACATTCTTTTCTGTATTTTTCATTAGTATATATAATAACAGTTTTACAGATGATCATAAAGTTGTACGACGTTAAAATAACTTTTTATATCCATTTCAACCTTTTTGTAGGTGTCATCTCTCTGTCTCGGTCTGTCTATGGGAAGGCCAACTCTGTCATTCCCATGACTATCTCTGCTCAAGATGGCGGTGGTCTGTATGCCTTGGTCAATGCAAAGGTTAACATTAGCGTGGTGGCAGGACTGGTGGCACCACCGGTGTTTGAACAGACTCAGTACCACTTCACTGTATCAGAGGATGTCCTGAGGGGGACAGTTGTTGGTACCGTCCAGGCCAGCAGCAAGACAGGTGTGGACAATGGAAACACACCTTATCTTTTTATTTGTGACTCACTTCCTGTATTATATTGATGATGTTCCTCTTTTCTAGCCTGACCTCATACAAATAGTCATTGGTCCCCAATACACATTCAGAAATCTGAAATTGCTTCACTTGAAGATTTCAAGAAAACATTGACATTTTTTAGCCAACTTCTCAGCTGCCTATAACTTTTTTTTTGGTCCTGTTTCCCTGTTTCTAGGAACCTCCAGAGATATCTCCTACAGCATCAGCTCTGGGGACCCCGGCGGCTACTTTACTATAGATTCAGACACTGGAGCCCTAAGAACTAGTCTACCCCTGGATCATGAATCCCAGTCAGTTCTTGATTTGGAAGTGCAGGCCAGCACTGGCAACCCCCCAGCCTACGGCCAGACCCGTGTCCACATAAGCATCGCAGACATCAATGATAACCCGCCTGTTTTGCTGCCCTCGCTTACAGAGACCTTGCTGCTGCCAGAGTACACAGAAATGGGCACGGTGGTGTATCGTGTCCAAGCTGAGGACAAGGATTCAGGAGTTAATGGACAACTCAGCTTTGATCTTTCCTCTCCAAGTGGAATTCAGAGGACTTTCAACATTGATCGCAACAGCGGAGAAATACGATTGGTGGGGAGCCTCTCCTATGAACTTACCCCTCGTTACGACCTCCAGGTGATTGTCAAGGATAGTGGAGTGCCGCAGCTTAGTGCCACCCTCGTACTAGTAGTTCACATCCAGGCAGAAAATGACCAGGGACCAGTGTTTGACACGCTCACTTACCTTGTGGAACTAAAAGAAGGGTCGCCAATAAGCACACGATTCTTGCAAGTCAGGGCTTTGAACAGAGAGATTGCAGGCTCCGGTCACTTCAGTCCCCTGACGTATCACCTACGTCCAGATGGAGATGCTGCAGGGTTTGGCATTGTTGCTGACAGCGGCTGGCTCTTTGTGAAAAGTGCCCTTGACAGGGAAGCGAAGGACATGTATCTTCTCACAGTGCTGGCCAGTGTGGGTCACGGACAGTTAAAGAAGACAGGCAGTGCCACAGTGCGGATATCTGTGACAGATGAGAATGACAATTCTCCTCGACTCACACAGGAGCGAGTTTTCATGGCTGTGAGAGAGAACTTGCCTGCAGGAACCGGCTTTGGTCATGTGTTAGCCACGGACAGAGACAGCGGCTCCAACGGACGCATCAATTACTATTTTCTGCATCCCGATCGCCACTTCCAGATGAACAGCCACACAGGTTAATTGAAAATTTGTTATTGATATTACATAGCTGGATGAGTGTTAAAGCTGACATGAGGATTGCTGAGGTTATTTCACAAGGCACATTAGGGAGGTCAGTTTGTTAATGCAAATAAACCAGCATTCATAAAAGGTATTGTTCAGATATGATACAGAGAATGATGGTTAAAGAAATCACCTCTGGTGCTAATGTTGAACTTAAAATTATTTAAAATTTGTTTAAAATGATTAGATTATTTGAAATGTCTGCCTTTCAGGGCACTGTTGCATGCATGAGCTGAATATTGACAGTTCCGGTTTGTTCATGCCATTAAACTCAAAACAAACTGAACTAGAAAACTAAAATGTGAAGTTCCAGCATAGATTTTTTTTGTTTTCATTCTGTAATAATGGCACAAGTGTATAACTGTGTGTGTGTGTGCGTGTGCGTGTGCGTGTGGAAGAACAACCAAAGTCAGTGAGTCATCTCTTAAAGATGAAAAACTAAAGTTGCTTCTTCCTCACCATCATAAATAAGGCAGAAAATGGTGACAGCAGCACTAAGTGTCGTGCTGGGCTCTAATTGGCCTGTTGAGCCTGTTTGTCTGTGGGTGGAGACTATAGCGCTGTTCTGTGATCAATTTTTGAATGAGGTTGAGAGTCCATACAGCATCTGCTGGCCTTCCAGAATCTGTCTGTTTATGAGTGTGCTTGTGTCTGTGTGTATGCATATAGATGCATCAAGCTGTACATGGTGCATGTCGGTTACTTCCGTATCATTGATCAAAGCCTTCTGGCTGTTAAGTCTCTCATCATTATTCCAACAGACTAGTGTCTCTGCATAAAATCCCACTTATTCATCCCCAGGTGAAATCAGTACAAGGATGACTCTTGACAGAGAACAGCAGTCGAGTTACCAGCTGGTGCTGGTGGTACAAGATGGTGGTTCGCCTCCTCGTACTGCGACAGGCACGGTCTTCATTACTGTCATGGACGACAACGACAATGCGCCTGCTTTCAGCCACAGTCAGCCAGGAAAAAATATCATCATACAGGTGATGTCATTAGATAAGGAACATGATTGTTCAGAAAATTATCATGTTTATGTCTTAAATAACTTACATATATTTATATTCATGTATATATATATATATATACATATATATATATATATTTTTTTATAGGTGACAGAAGGTCAGTCTTCTGGGGTTTTGCTGGGCACACTCCAAGCCAAAGACCCTGATGAAGGGGAAAATGGCACAATTGTCTACTCTTTGTCAGGTAGTTATTTGCATCTGCATGTTAATACAGCAAAATAGAGGACACCATGCTGGTGTTTATGAGAAAATGGCATTTTGTATTTATTTTGGGCATGCATATTTAGACCTTCTGTGCATTTCATCTCCATTCAAAATCTGGACTTTGTGTCTCCCTAAGGTCCCAGGGCAGAGCGTTTTTCCTTGAACGCGATCACTGGGGAGCTGCGTTCTTCATCCCCTCTTAGCCACTCAGAACGAGCTGAGTACTCTCTGACGGTGACCGCCACTGACAGAGGACTCCCCCCTCGCAGCACCTCCTGCTCCCTCACCATTCAGGTCAGTCTTGTACTGGACCCCAGCCAGCACAAACACCCTCACTACGCACCTATTTAATATCAAAGAATAGACTTGAGGCTGAGAGGATCCATGTCTCAGGGCCCCTCAGACTAGCTGCCGACATATCAACCTCACGTCTGACAAGGTCCCCTCCCATCACCTCCCTTTTCTTCCCCAGTGAATTTTCAAAAGGGGAAATTTCTATCTGAAATGGAAAAGTGGGTCTGAATCAAATACTCCCAGCTGGCTTATGATGAGGGCCAGCTGTAGACTGCTCTGATCAAGGTCATTCTCTATGACTTCAACACTTTTTTAATACAGTAGCCCTTTTTACAAAGAGTAGCAGGGCTTTACACTCAACATAAAACACAGCACTGAAGGTAATTAAAGTTAATGTTTAATAAAGAGCAGAAATGGACAGAATGAAAGGATTCTGGAAAGACTGTAAATTTTTTAAATCCAGGAAAATGAAATGGGCATATAAACAGCAGCAGAAATGGCCAGTTCACTCATTCTCTATTGTGATCACACACACACACAAAAAAAATTGAAAGTCGTAATGATAAGTTAATTGGATTAAACAGTGCAGTGTTGTTCTTGCCTGCTGACGCATTTATGTAATTTCCTTTAATCATCTTTAATCATCTCAATAATAGGATGGGACTATACCAATTTATTTTTGGAACTCTCCGTCTCATTCTAATGTGAAAGCAATTATAGCTTGTCAACAAACACAGCTTTTTTTTTTTTTTTTTTTGAGTGTCTACTCAGTGGCCCTTTGCTATAGACATCCATCCTAAGTATCCAGGTCAACTCATCAGGTCACAAAAGAGTCTATTTGCTAAAGATTTGGCCAACCGAGACTCCCAGTCTCTCTTTGCCTTTTACTGCGGCTGTTGTTTTATTAAACCATATCTCATATGCTCTTTCCATACAGTCTTTGATGATGCTTAAGCCGCTCATTGAAAGATTAAGTGTAAAGCTAGGAATATACAGTATGTCCCAGTGCTTAACTCAGACCCTTTCACTATTTCCCCTTCTGATTGTGCTACTTTTATCATCTATTATTTTTCCTGGCAGTGAAAAGAGTCTCTGTTGAGTGTGATTAATGTTAGCAACCCTGTTATTCAAGTCTATAAAAACCTCTTGTAACTGGTTTAATTTAGTCCCAGTGAACACATACAGCAAAGTAGAGGGGAGCGAACAAAATCTGTTGCTGCTTTACCAAAAAACCATGAAATTTTTTGACTCTTTGATTCTTTGAAATAGAAATTGCAAATATGAGTTGCCACCAGGCATATATACGTAAATGTAACATTTGTTTATCTACTGCAATGCAGCTCATAAATAAAAGTATGGTGTGTTTCTTTATTGTAGGTTCTCAGTCTTAACAGACTTACCACTGAGAGCAATTCCCACTCCATGTCTTTTAACTCTGTGGAGGAGGCCAGTCCTGGCTCAGTTATTGGTTCAGTTCGCCTCCATGACAGAGAAAGCTCAGAGGAAGGTAAAGTGATCTACACAGTTGTGGGGGGTACAGATCGAGATGGGACTTTTGTTGTGGATCGTCTGACTGGTGATGTGTATCTGGCTCGTCCTCTGGACTACGAACGAGACGCAAGGTACAACCTTGAAATTGAGGTGGATGACTTCACTCAAGTCCCTCCGAGCAGCACCCTTGTCCACCTGGACATTGATGTAGAAGACAGCAACGACCACACCCCTGAGTTTGCAGAGGACCCCATCACTATTGTCATATCTGAGAACATGGAGGCCGGCTCCTCTGTCTATACTTTCCAGGCCACAGATAAGGATGGCAGTGGGCCCAACAGTGAGCTGACATACTCTATCCTCCACCAGTGGCCAAGCAGTCCTGGCCTATTAACCCTTGAGCCCAATACTGGTGTACTCTCCTTGGGTCATGCCTTGGATTATGAGGAAACTTCCACGCTGGTCCTCGTTGTAAAGGCAATGGATTCTGCAACCGACACCAGCCAGAGGCGCTGGGGCTCCGTCACAGCCAGGGTGTATATAACCGATGAGAACGACAACCCACCAGTGTTCATATCGCCTACAGCAGTTAGTGTGATGGAGGACCAGACGGTGGGCTTTGTGGTGCTTTTTGTGATTGCCAGAGATGCAGATCAAGGGGAGAATGGTAGAGTGACCTACAGAATCCAATCAGGCAACACTGGAGGTACATTCAGCCTCAACCCGAACACAGGTAAGAATGCGTCTGTTGCACAGATTACTTTCCTATTGTCATCATTCATGACAATCAGTATTTTGTTATGTTTGTAAAACCATAATTACAGTGTCTGAGTTCCAATAATTACCTGTTCATTTGAAATAAATGTATGGCATTACACATAATATGGGGTTATGCGCAATTCATATTGTGTAGGTGGCAACAATGCTTATGTCTGTAAATGAAATTGCAATAAGAAAGGCATAAGAATCTTTTCCTTGCCACATGTTTTAACCACAGGCCATGTGTCTCTCACTAATTGGCATATTTTCCATTTCTGGATTCAAGGAGAAACAAGGCATTACTATGCAAAATGAAAAACATAAGATACCAACATTGTCATCCTGCAAACAGCAGATAAGTGCAATCAATTTCAAGGGAATTATAGTAAAGTATATTTCCAACAACTGTTTGGAAATCCAGTGTGCTGCCTCACACAAGTATTTTGCTTGAGATTTAAGGAAATTCGCATTTGTTCCAATGATTGACTCATTTCATCGGCGTTTTAAGCATTTGTGGAACTTCTAGATTTCCATTCGGGTTGAATTTGTTCTTCTCAGAGTTGAAACACTTCTCAGGGCAACACATTTGCCAGCTTGTTCCTTCCACTCACAAAGTCCTTTAACACACTGCTTACTACTCAGTACAACACACTCTTGCTTCACCTTTCATGACTTATTTTTCTCAGTTGGAGGCCAGACAGAACAGCCTGCCAAGTATTAAACACACACACTTGAGAATGTGCAAGCACACATGCACACACAACTACCCATCATCTATTATTGTGGATCTATTCCCATGAAAGACCAAAGAACCTCCTACTTAGGCTTCTGGGAACCATTAGAGAAGGGATCAGTTACGCGTGCTTGTGTGTCTGCACGTGTGAGAGTGTGTTTGTGTATACTGTATGTGAGCATCCACACGCACATGTGTTAGTGTGCTTGTATTAGACTGTCACTTAAGTCAACGCTGACCTTGGGCTATTTGGTCCTGTGGGCTGCATTGTGGTGTTTGAGACACGTGCTGACATTTGCTCCCAACTAGGATGCCCCTCTGGAGCACCTCAGGGATGGAAACATTCAGGATTTGTCATGCGTGTCACTTCCCCTTCAGTCTTGTGTGTACTCATCATGGAGTGTTTTCATGCACACTGCTTATTTGTGAGAGTAATGACAGAGTTAATCCATTGTGCGCCGAGTCTGCTCCTGTTTTAGGGTCAGAGAGTGGTGACGCAGGACAGAGTCTGCCTGCATTTTTCATCATTTTGGTGTCACTGTTAACCACAAAAGAGAAAGTGATCAAGCCCTTACTAGGGGAACTCCAAATTTGCAGAGTGAAGCTTATTTTCATCACTCACTGTAAGAAATTAGGTCGTTAATTTCACTTTTTGAGTAAAGGGAAAGTGCACTGGTTATAAGGTGCATATTTTCTCAGAAGACAACTCCAATCACAGATTTACATGTCAATTCTGATAAATAGCTTTATTAACATATATGCTAAGAAATATACGTAATCTCAGCAACCTCTGCGAGCCCCTGCACAGCTGTCCAAGGAGTCAAACCACACAAAGGCCTAAGATCTTGGCATTAAAACGTTCAAAATAAAATCCTCTCCCAGTTTCTCACTGTCTGTTCTTTCTTTCTACCCATATGTTAACTGTGGCTATGGCGGGATCACACAGGAATCAAATTTAGGTGAAAAAATTCCAGCCTTTAACGTTTACCAGATTAAAGCTTGGGGGCAAGTTATCTCAGTCCTAGCGAGACACAAAGTGAAAAACATGCACAAAGAAGTTAAAAGCAAAACAGTACTGGCCCTCTTTGTTTTTAACAGTTGTATCTCATTTTAACGCATGAAATTGAAATTGAATCAATGCAAACTCTACCCTCTGAGGGCAGGATAATGAAAAGGCTTGGGTGCCCCTAATTCCTTCGGAGCACGGCAGGCCTGGATGTTGCGTGTCTAGAGAGTGTGTTTACTGCTTCTCTCTCGATGGCTGCGGCATTCTCCAGTGGAAAATCTTGTAAACTGTGGCCAGACCGTTTGGGCTGTTACAGCAGTGGTGGTGGTAGCAGTCAGGTAGGGAAGGCCGTGTGTGTGGAGGAGATTAGCTTTGATTTGGCTCTCACACGGCAACTTTTCACACTTACTTTTTAAATAACCTGAAGACACACTATCCATGAAAGTGGTTAGTTTTACTGCCTTTGAGAGCATACAACAGTTTTTGTCTTCAGCTGACTCTGAAATAAGCTGCAACAATAATAAACATACAAGTGACATTTCATGTCTCGTTTGGCTCTTGGTTCATCTCCATATAGGTTCTCTGTCTATTTTCAAACCTCTGGACCATGAGGAGCAAGACATCTTTAACCTTACAATAATTGCTGAGGATCATGGGATACCCCAGCACTCGTCCAGCCAGCTGCTGTGCGTCCATGTGATTGATGTCAATGATGAAGCTCCCTGGTTTGAAGAGAGTCAATATGAAGTCCAAATCTCTGAGAATCAGCCTGCAGGGACGAGTGTATTGACAGTGTCTGCATCTGATTTGGACCAAGGTGAAGTACACAATTTATGTTTTGAACATGTCATCGTATTTTGTAATGAACAGTTGTGATTTAGGGGAGCTGGTTGCAGGCTCCCCATACCAGAGGCCAAAGTCTTCAGTGCAGCTAACCTCGGTTTAAGTCTTTTGCTGCATTTCATTCCTCTGTCTGATTCCCTATCTCCCTAGAGTCTAATAAAAGCCACTTGTGCCAGAAAAAGCCTTAAACACAGACCTGAATGACAGGAAATATAATCAATAAAGATAACAGAGATTCTGGTTACATCCAAACCAAGTGTTTGTACTGAAAAACAAGTAGCAGTAATAAAGGCAAAGAAAATGCTTACCATTCATTTTGGAATACAATTATGTGCTTAGTGTTCACCTTAGAGACATTAACAGTTGTTTTTAATTGAAGGCTTCACGGGAGGGTGGTGGTAAGGATACAGAGAGGATGCATTCCCCTGGACTTAGTCAGAAGCACATAAAACAGAAGGATTATAAACTTTCTACTCAACAACAATTAGTGAAGTAAACAGGTGAGGTTGCCAGAGTGCTTTCTTTTAGCACGCAATCTGGCAACCAGACACCTGGGGAGGGGATATCTATCGGTGCCAAATGCTTAAACAGCAGATTTAACGACAAACAAACAAACGGGGATTCAAGCTATATTAGGAGAAAACGTTTTTTAGCCTTTGATTGTCAGGTTATAGAAATTTGATTATTTTGTCAATGCATTTTTTTATTAGAACATTGTTACTTCATGTTTCCATAGGAAGCAATGGACACGTGAAATACTGGGGTATCTCACATGGAGATTTCAGTATCAATCCAGTCACAGGTGTTATATCAACCACCAAGTCCTTGGACCGGGACTCTCAGGACTATTACACTCTGACAGGTACCATTATGTGAATGACCTACAGCATCACAGATAAAATATGATTGATTATTATTAAGACTTATTTACTGTTGTTTGGACTGTGGATGAATAAATGCCATGTGTACTGAATACCGTATGTTGTATTCATTATGTGAAAGTATTAATTTTCTTGATCATTCCTATGTTCTCACAGTTTATGCAAAAGATGGAGGCCTTCCACCCAACTATGCCAAAGCAGCAGTCAGGATCAAGGTGGTTGATGTTAATGATAATGCCCCAGTCTTTGGACGACTTTACTACAACGTTGAGGTGCCTGAAAACATGGAAGCATTACCGCTGTTCACCCTCAGAGCCACTGACCCAGACGCAGGAGACGGTGGGCAGATAAACTACAGAATTGCTGGTATGAATTGGTTTTAATGTGTCATTTGTTTTCTTAATTTTCGTTGTGCCCCTCATTTGCAATTTTCTAGTTTTGAATGGCTCACCTATTTGACTTTGTTCCCATGGCAGGTGGAGATCCATCTGGAGACTTCCGCCTAGACAGAGAGTCAGGGGTTCTGTATACCTCAAGGCCTCTGGATCGGGAGAAGAAAGCTGGTTACACTCTAACTATAATAGCCCAGGACCAAGGCCAACCTCCCCTCAGCAGCACTGCCACCGTTGAGGTCACCATTCTGGACATTAATGACCACAGCCCACAATTTCAGAGCAGTAGCTATACTGCAGACATTTCAGAAGATGTTCCCATTGGCTCCTTGGTTCTAGAAGTAAAAGCTATTGATTTGGATTATGGACCAAACAGCCAGGTCCTGTACTTTCTGAGCCGGGGCTCCCAGAGCATGTTCATCATAGACCAGAACACAGGTCGTATCATCACAGCAGCCCCCCTAGACAGAGAGAGAACCGCTTCCTACACCTTTGAGGTGTGTGCCACTGACTCCTCCCCTGCTGACCCGCATAACTCCACCGCTCAAGTGACCGTCTACATTCAGGATGTGAATGACAATGCACCCTTCTTTATTCAGGATCCACTTATTGTGAACATCTCAGCCAGTAGCATGTCTAGTCGTAGAGTCTTGGCCACCATGAGGGCAGAGGACAAGGACTTTGGAGCTAATGGCTCTGTTTTTTATCGTTTTGCTAACCCTGTTAGAGGCTTTACCATTAACTCGCTGACAGGAGACATCCAGGCCACAGAGAAGTTGCAGACTCTGACTCAAAGCCAGAGGACATTGATCGTTCAGGCCATGGACCAAGGAAAACCGGCTCAGTCTTCACTGGGGGTGGTTATCATTTATATCAGGGAACAAAGCTACAAGGGCATTCGCTTCTCCCGCATGGCTAGAGATGTCAGTCTGCAAGAGAACGCTGCTAAAGGTTTGACTTTTTACTACACAACGTGTATATAAACAATAAATCCAATTTAGACGTTTCAGTACTGCATTGCTTTCACCCTGTAGGCACATTGGTGACACAGACTCAGGCACAGTATCCAGATGGCTCCAAAACTGGCATCAGCTACAGCATTTTCAGTGGAAATAGAATGGAGTCATTTGGAATAAACTCAATTACCGGTAAGTACACAGATCTGTGCTCACAGTGACAATTACATTTTCTAATCCAACTAAGTGAGTCAATGCTATTTTTGTGAATTAGGTGAAATATGGGTCCAGAAACCTGAAGGACTTGACTTTGAGGAGACCCCAAAACTCCGCCTAGTGGTGAAAGCAGAGACAGCATCCTCCAGCTCCTACATGGCTGTTAACTTAATTCTACAGGATGTAAATGACAACTTGCCACGCTTCCAACTTCAGAACTATGTGGCATTTATTAGAGAGGCACAAGGATATGATTTTCCCATTATCCAGGTGCAGTAGCCCATTCCTTACATGTTTATTATGGTTGGCTGTTTTTTAAGTGTGAAGTTGTGGAATTAGAAAGAATCACTCAACCTTAAAAAATTTGAATTGGTTCGACATAGTAGAAAAATGACTCTATTCAGCTGCATGTATTCTCAGTGTCCCAACTGAATGTACTTTATATTCTTGAGTGCCATAAAGCAGGTCCATATAGCTCATTTTCTTTATGAACTCCTGACTTCCAAGTTCAATATTGCTCAGTAGTTCAAATTATATTTAAGCAGCTGTTGCAAATATTTCTGTATTTCTATTTCCAAAATGTGGTGGTTATTTCCTCAGGTTGCCGCAGATGACCTGGACCAGGGTCAAAATGGTCAGGTGACCTATTCTATCAGGTCTTCATCCATGAGTGGCTTGTTTAAGATAGACCCGTTAACTGGCACCATCACCACTGCTGCCATAATGGACAGAGAGATCTGGACACAGACAAAGTGAGACTTATTTCTTGTTTTGTTTTGTTTGTTAAGAATGTGTTCATTACAAATATTCAGTTTTTTTAAATGCAGGACTAATCAGTTCCTCCAGAGTTTCCATTGGATTTTAAATTAATGCAAGAACAATTTTAAACCAATTTGTTTTATACGTATTAGATATTCTGGATAAGATTGAAACTGATATTGGGAGGTTGGGGTTGTTGGGTAATTTATTGTTTATTGGGCTTAAAGATTAAATATTACGCAATGGGGTTCAAAAACAGTTCAGCTACTGATACCTCATATTCATTTTGTGGCACCAGGCTTGTTGTTACGGCAACAGACCGGGGAACCCCACGGCTGGCTGGCTCTGCCACCCTTACTGTGATCATCATTGACCTCAATGACAACAGTCCCATGATTCCTCTGCCTCGGGAGATCCGGGTTCCTGAGGGTAAGCTGCACAGTGGAAGTTAGTCCAGTGATCTTATCATAAAGCCTCACATCACACTCCATGGCAACTCACTCAGCAGGGCTCAGTGAGAAAAATCTGATCCTTTTATGAAACAAGTTATTGCCAATGTTCCTCCATTCATTTCCTGTCTATGAGGCCAAGGCTTTCCAGAGCAGGATATTTCTTCATGAAGCAAGAAAAATTTACTTTTCCAACACTAAGACTCTCGGCTTCATTCTCATCTAAATGTCTGCTCTTCTTCTCCCATCTCCCTTCTTTATTGTCACCCACAGATACTCTCATTGGTACATTGATCACCCAGGTGACAGGAAATGATGTAGACTCAGGCCCACCACTCTCTTACACACTACACCTGGATGTTAACAGTCAAGGCATGTTTGGAATTCACCATTATGGTGGTGGGGTGTCCTTGACTGGCCCATTAGACTATGAGGAAAGGACCTGGTACACTCTGACAGTCCGCTCATCTGACTCAAAACATCAAAGTGAGGCCAACCTCACTGTTCTTGTGGAGGATGTGAATGATAATGCCCCCGCCTTTACTCAAGATTTATATCAGGTACCTTTGAACATCTATCAAACAAATAACACCTTTGAGAGAAGTGGAATGACTGTTAAACTGTGGAATGATCTGTAATGGCTATAGATTCATTTATATTTTGTATTTCTTTTCAGGTGACGGTATCTGAGCACCTACCTCCTGGCAGTGCAATCATCACGGTAACAGCCACTGACCACGATTCTGGGGAGAATGGAAAGATTACCTACAGGGTGATGTCATCGACTAAGGGTGTTTTCTACGTTGACCCAAACAATGGTGAGATTGCTATGCGCATATTTAGGGCTGTTTATAACCATTTACACGAGAGAAGGAGAAAAAATGAAAACATTCTCTGGCTCTCCTCTGAGACCCGTTTGGATTCTGGGCATATTTGCAAAAAGCAATCCAAACATTTTAAACAGTTAGTTCATTAAAGGTAATAGAAAATTAGATTTGATGTTATTTGCCTCAGATTTTTTTTTCCCTATATAATTAGGTGTGTGATAAAATAGGACTGTTTTTGTCTCAAGCATTGTTCTCCACTGTTTTCAAAGTAATCCATTTACTTAATATAATTTAACTCTGCCCAAAACTGCTAAAACTTTGTAACTAATCTGCCTATGTACTGAATAAGTGTAGCAATTTTATTATCTCTAGAAAGACAATTAAAAATTATGTTTCTTTGTTACAGGCACTGTCTTCATAAGCCAAAAGGCTGAATTGGATTTTGAGCATCCTTCCATTTTGGTGGTATTAGAGGCAAGGGATCAGGGTTCTCCATCCCTGTCATCCATTACCACTGTCCAGGTAGAGGTGTCTGATGTCAATGATAATGCTCCTGTCTTCCATCGGTCAGAGTACAGAGCCACGGTGTCTGAAGATGGACTTCCTGGATCAACTGTTCTGACACTGGATGCTGTAGATGGAGACCTGTTCCGGGACAACTGTGGTTTTGATTTTGCCATTGCCAGTGGGAACTCTGGTAATGTCTTCCAAATTGAGAGCAGTGTTCGGTTTATAGAGGGGCAGGGCTTCCAGACCGTCGGCAGCCTGATCCTGGTGGAGAAACTGGACTTTGAAGCAGTACCAAATTATAACCTGACCGTTGTGATATCAGATCGTGGAATCCCTCAGCGTAGCTCGAGTGCAGCTATCCTCATAAGTGTGATAGATACCAATGATAACCCTCCAGTATTCAGCCGCACGGATTACAATGTCATTTTGAGTGAGGGCACTGCAGCAGGGACCGAGATCCTGAAGTTATCTGCCACAGATCCAGACTCTGCCTCCAATGGCGAAGTGCAGTACTTTATAAGCTCAGGAGATGAGAGTCACCTTTTCCAGGTGGACAGCTGGACAGGAGCTTTGAGGCTGCAGAGACCTCTTGACAGCAAAGCGCAGCTGTCTCATGTGATTGTTGTTCAGGCAACTGATGGTCAAGGACATTATGCTTTGGCCCCAGTTAGTATCGAGGTAAAGGACATCAACGACAACAGACCGTTCTTTCCTCTTAAACTTGTAACTGCAAGCATCAGGGAGAACCAACCCCAGAATGCCTTAGTTACCATCCTGCATGCAATTGACCACGACAGAGGTGTGTTTGGACAGCTGAGGTATTACATGTTACCTCCCTCTAAAGATGGAAGTGAGAGTTTCCTCATTAATCAAACATCAGGTGAAGTACGGACACGTTCTACCTTTGACTATGAGAAGATAAACTCCTTCCGTTTTGTGGCTGTTGCTGTAGACGCTGGCAACTATTCTGCCTCTGTAACAGTACAGGTTTATGTTAGCGGGGAGGATGAATATAATCCTGTTTTCACCTCCTCAGAGTTCTCGTTTGAAGTGCCTGAGGGAGCAAAGAAAGGTCAGATCATTGGCAAAGTGGAAGCCAGAGATGAAGATGAAGGTGTGGATGGCATTATCCTCTTCTCATTATCAGACCTTTCGCCATACTTTGAGGTCAATAAATCAACTGGAGCAATTTCTTTGAAGATGGACAGCAACAGTAGACACGTGACTCGCTCTAAAAGAGAGGTACGACTAGTTACACTGGAAGTGACCGCTCACAGCCCTCTGGGGACTTCTCGCACAGCAGTAGCCAAAGTTATCGTAGATGTGAGCCATACATCTTTCGGCCTCAGTTCAGACATGAATATGCTGCTTATCAGTGTCATTGCAGTTTCACTTGGGACCATAATCATGCTGATAATAATTGCTGTGGCACTATTTTTTGTGAAATTAAGACGGCGAAAAAGGGAGCAAAAAGAGCATCAACGAACATCAATGTCAGGCACATTGCTGCACAAATTTGAGGAGACAAAACTATCAGCAAATGAAATGATTTATCATCAGGCTCTTCCTGGATATGCAGCTGATCAGAGTGGCAGCAGTGGGGGTCCGTACACTCGTGGGGGATCCCTGGATCCCTCCCACTCCAGTGGCCGTGGCTCTGCAGAGGCAGAGGCAGCAGAGGATGATGAGATCAGAATGATTAACGAGTATCCACGAGTATCGAGTATTTCCTCTTCCATGCAGGAACACATTTCTGCCCGAGGTCCGGACTCTGGAATCCAGCAGGATGCTGATCAGCTGTCAGACGTGTCTTGTGAACCCTCTATAGACTGGTTCAAAGGGAAGAAATTAGGTAGTCTGAGTGGTTCTTTATTAGCTGGCCAGGTGCCAGTCTACAGGGATGAAGGGGGTGGGTATGTTGGTGTGGGACGGGGGCTCAGCATCTCCCACTCTAAAGACTATACTTTCCCTGAGGATGGAAAGCCTGCTGCAGATGGCTGCCTTACAGCCATTGTGGCCAGTGATGAAGAGCTGAGGGGCAGCTATAACTGGGATTACCTCCTCAACTGGTGTCCCCAGTTCCAACCCTTGGCTAACGTTTTTACTGAAATAGCTCGTTTAAAAGATGAAACTGCTCCTCATCCACGCAGGTCATTTCATCAAAAAGCAAAAGCGGAGTCAAGAATCGACCCTCCACCTCTCATAACCTCTGTGGCCCACCCCGGGGCTAAAACTGTACCTCCAAAGCCTGCAGTATCGAGGACATTCCCCCATTTGGCTTCTTTACGAAGATCTCCCCTCAGTGCTGAGGGATCCATCTCCTCAGTTGCCATGTCCCCAAGTTTCTCTCCCTCTTTGTCACCGCTGGCAGCACGCTCTCCAGCAATTACACCCTTCAGTGTCTCACAGGGCCCCTCTGCCTCCATGATAAGCACAACTGAACATAATTTGGAACACAGTGAAGAGGCAGAGCTGAGGATTTAAATTCTAACTGGTAGATTAAAACTGAGTCACTGCTGTCCCAAACTCATTCTACTGTATGACCACAGGCTGCAAGTTGAACTGACTGCTATCGTCCGCTGTTCTGCTCCTGAAGAGAACAAAACACACTGTTACACTATGAAGTCTGGATTTCTGAAGCTGTGGTAATTTCTGAAGTGCTTTCTGAAAGGAAACTGCATCAATTACAGGCCAAAAAGGACCATGCCTTTGTCTTTGTTTGTGATAGGAACTTATTATCTTGATGATTAATGTTAATTTGCACATTCAAGTGGAGATTCATACATGATGTCAAACTATTGTATCAAAACATTGTCTATTTTTTATACTTTCATGTTTCTGACAAAAAAAAACAACACAGGACTAAAGTGTCAAAGGGTTGCAAAACCCCACAGAATATATTTCTATATTTGTATATTTGTAGCTTGTACTGTATACTTGATTGTACTGTAAATTTGTGGTATTTCCCGTATTCTCAGCCTTCTGGTTTTAAATGAAACTCATCAAGGTTTTATGAACTGGGTTTTTTTTATGAGATAATTGTAAATATTTATAGAAGAAGAGGCATCTTTGCTTCCACAAATGAAACATCAGACCGAATAGAGTATTGTGTGATCATGTTTTCTTAGTATCCAGTTTTTGATCTCACATCAAAAGGTAAAAAATAATGTGAAACCCTGAAAAATTGATGCACCCCTTCAAATTGACGTCCAGTGACATCCACTGATCCTTTTCGGCCACGTGCGTTGGCTTTAATTTCTCACAACAAGCCTTACTGCTTTTTATGTTATATTGTGAACATTGAGCAGCTATGCAGCAGGTGTAAAACCGCCTGCTATTCAGCAGCCCAATGAGAATGTAAGCAGGTCTTGATCACCTGTATTCAGTGTACAGTAACAAAATAAAAGTAACATAAACTAACATAAGCTATAAATTAATGTTATTGTAAAACTGACACTTGGAACATGTTCATCTTATTTCTGTCCAGATAAATGTTGTATACATTTACTGACAAACTGTAATGAAGTTATTTTGGGGCCATATTTCCCCTTCCACTACATGGATGGGTGAACAAATTATATATTTAGCATAAAAGAAAATGCTAATATTTCTGAATGTTCAAACACCGCCAGGGAATGTTTCATATACTGTACTGCTTTCATCATAAAGTGTTCTTGACCGTAAATGTGTTGCCGGCAGCCTTTATAGAGTAACATAATGTGTCACCTTCCGCCCTTGCTTAATGCTAACTTTTAGACTCTATGTTACCATACATTTTCAAGTAATTCCATTAAAACGTGCCCTAGAAGCTTGGGAAATCATTTACACAAATACGATACTGACCATGACCAAATATACATGAGCAATACCTACATGACAGAAGGACGGTAGCTTGTTGTTTGTATTGTTTTGTATTAAACAAATGCTTAAAAGCAACCTGCCACTCGCTTTTCATGTTTGTCGATACGGGAGATAAATTCCTCCAAATTACCACAGATATCATTCAATGCTCATCCAGACAGATGTTTTGAGAGAAAAAAAAAGTGCCTCATTAAAGTACTTGTGATTATACTGTTGCCTCTGTGTGTTTAATTTTCTTTTTTTTTTTTTTTTTTTGGCTCTGTTGAACACTGCTGGTTTGATAATTTAGACCCTTCAGATGGAAAGTCTGAATGAAATGAAATGTAAATTTCCTGTATCTAAGCTCACTGGCACTGCCCTGAATGCTTGTATAATTTGTCCAACTAAAAACTTTCCTTTATCCGAAAGGAACATGGATTAATAGAAATTATGCGGTTTCCGGAGGGCCCAGCTCTGCCTCACTAATCCCCCAATCCCAGAGAATAGAAAGTATGTTGAAGATTGTTTCGATCTAATGATAGCTATTAAGTGTAATTTTGAACTTTATGTAACGACGCTATAAGTGAGTTATTTGAAATAATGCCTTTGTTGATGCCTTAATTTGTACTGATATCAGCCACGATGATAAAATATCAGGTTTCCATTTTAATATAGGTTACTCTTTACATATTTTTGAATTCATTATCTTAAGGTTAGGATAACACCAAGTCCCAGGTCACATCTGATTTTTTTTTTATCTTTACATATGCAACTTAAGACCAAACAAGGTTTGCAAATAATATTTCTCTTGTTTTTTTTCTTTCACTAGTCAAATGTTGGCTCACTTTGCTGTTTCAAGGTAATTGGCCTTGATTTATTTTCCTAATATTAGGTATAATATAGCAAGGTGGAATCAAACAAGTCCATGAAATTGTATTGCATGACTGTAATCAGGCTTTCAATGATTCAGCTAGCAAACATTTGACCCATTAAGATGGAGTGTAACATGTGGCAGCTGCAGTTCTCAGGCACTGAGTGCGCCTCTGCTTTGAAAAGATTCATGAAAGTTTAAACTTAAAAACTCATTTTGCAACTTTTAACATACGTGGAGCTACTCTGTTAGCTTGTGCCAGTGCCTGCATCTGACTGGTGACTGAGTTGAAATTTAAACCTTGTGATATTCTGAGAAATAACTCAGACAAACAGAGGTGAATGTCTGTATGTTTTTGTCTCTGGACTGAAAATACAGGCGGACTGGGCTGAACTGGACTGTACACTGATGATACACTCGAGCATGAGTGTCATAACAGACTCAGGTTATGAGATGAATGCTGTGACCTAAACCAAGCACCTTGGATCTGATGCCAATGTATACACAACAAAACCCATGAGTAAGAGGGCAAAAGCCAAGTCATTAGTCAGGCTTAAATTAAAGGGTCTGCGTAAACCATATGAAATCTATCATTTTCCCGTCAACACAAAGTGAATACACAGGAGACTTCTCCGTTAACATTCGTCCTTCAGTGCCAGGTTGGACGTGGAGTTGTCGGCGCTTTCTTGGTCGTGATATTAAAAAAATACTACATCCCAAATTTGATTTTCCTCCTCAGGAGTCTCGACATGCTATCGCTTCTTTTAATGCGAAAGTACATAGTTAAGATGTAGTAAACTGCATGGAAAGATTAGCTGCAGCTGGGCCCTCTTCCTGTTGTACACTGAAAAACAATAACTACTGGATAGTGTTTTTCCATTCATTCAGCAAACCATTTTTCTCTTACTGACTAATTCCTCTGCAGAAAAGCTAAAAGTAAACCACAGCCTCACACTGATGTAAATAAACCAGCAACAACACAACATGTGCATCCACCAAATACAAGATCTGCTTTGCTTCAAGGTTTCCTACAAACTTCCAAAGGCTGAAAAGAAATCTCTTACTTTAGCTCTGATCAAGACATTTCTTTTCTTGACAATTGTTCACCGATAATCAAGATTATAAGAATGACACCTAGTATTTTTAATTTTCCAAGCATGCTTTGTGTTAATTAAGCTACTTGTGTTCATGCTTGGATCTGTTTTTGTTCTTTTTTTTTCAGCCCTTGAAACCCTTAAACCTGCAGGAGAAGTGTTGTTCTTCATATTGATCTGTTCCACGCTTTGATCAAAGAATATGCTAAACAACTCATTTCGTGCATTCTCCAATGATTTCCATTTGTTGCCTGTATTGCATCCTTCTGAACAGATGTAATATTCTCTTTTTCCAGCAAAACAATGAGAGAAGGAATTTTCGCATAATGGTGTCATAGTGGTATTCAGTCATTTGTGAAGAATTTTGAATTGCTGGAGAACTCTGGTGCTTTTTGTTTCAGCTATATTCTGCAAAGTTTTATGTCTGTTCAGATTAACCTCCTTTTTTGTATTTGCAGTCCATAAACAGTGTATTGATCCTTGAAGTAGCATCAATAATCAACATCAATTGGACACCGAGAGATGAAACGTTTCAGTTAACTTGTAAAACAGAAAGACTTTGGTCATCACTATAATGATAAAGATCTGAAATTTGCTGTAAATTGATAATGTGTGCAAGGACAGAATACATATCTGGAACAATGAAGGTTCACTCATCATGAACATTAATATAATGGGAAAATCTGGATTTCTTTGAAGTGTTCTAGTACTGGGTTCTCTGAAATCAATATAAGGTACGCATCCAGGCGAGATAAATTACACCTCATATTTGGTTGAATTTCCTTTGCCTTTCAGTCCACATACTTTTGGTAGCCATGTACAAGCTTCTTACAGAACTCTTCGTGTCAAAATTGGTGGAGTTAAATTATAACTGGGGTGCTTGGACCCAACTTTTAAGCACAGCCCTCTTATCTCATAAAACTAACGCTGAAATGTTGGAAAGGTCATTCTTTAAGGTAAACTATAGATTGCTTCATTCATATATTGGTTCAGATTCCCTGTCATCCGCTCCATTTCTATGGTTTCAAGGGCTAAAATTGAAGGCATGTGGACCTCTTTTATTACGTCTGTAACATGTTTCATCTGTCACTTGAAGGAGATGAGAGAAGAAACTCCCAAGTAGTCAGTTATAACCAAAGAAACCTTTCAGATAAGGAGGCTTATCTTCAAAAACCAAGAAGACAAGACCATTTGCCTTCTGTGTAACCTCTTAAGAACACCTTATCTGTAACTCAACATTTTTTTTTTCAACATTTTCATGTTAGACCCCCAACTTATGTTTGGGTTTTGCTGGTTTGATGTTATGGTGTTTGAAGGAATCCTCCACTATTTCTTCCACCTTTTACTGTCGACCACTTCCACATGTAGCAAACCAGCCCCTGATCATAAAGTTTTTGACACAGTTTTCTTTGTGTTAAATGCTTCAACCTTTGTCCTCCATATATTCGATTGTCAGTGTTCAAAACTGTCCCTCTCTCTCTCTCTTTTTGTCTTATTGGTCAGCTGCAAACTTTTGAGCTGAGGTTTCTATTTTAAATCACTGAGATCTTTTGGATTCTCAGTGACAATAGAAAACTCAGTTGACCACTGACGGTCATACTAATGTTCTAGCAACTTCCAATTCAAAGTTACCTGTTTTTTCCTAATAATCTGAACTCATTGCCTGACAGATGGCAAGTTACTACAACTCCAGTGATTTGTACTTTCCTAAAGATATTAGAAGCAGTGATTATGGACTCTACAGTTATTTAGCAATGTCTCCAGGAGACATTCATGGCTTGTGTAAAATTCACAGTTCTTTTTGTCAGATCTGCACGGATCTCATCAGACTTTCCCATGGTAATTTTTTTGGTTCAGTCAGTAAGCGCTGTCAAACAAATACCTGAAATGTTGCCACTGCTACCAGTTGCAGTTAATCACCATCACACAGGGGATATGAAATGGCTTGGCCTTTGTGAGTTAAAAGACTTTTTGGAACTGCAGGTATCATTGAATTAATAGCTCAAGAAGGTGTAATTACATTTTTGCAGCTGTACTAACATCATCTTTGTTTGATGTAAGATGACCTAAAATAAATTTATACTTGTGCACAAAATTCTTGTTTTATTTCTATTAATCACTTTTTCCCAGAAGAATACTTCAAAGAAACCCCTGAAAGCCCAATCCAAGGCCAAAATTGCCATTAAATACGTGTCCATGATCTTTCTATGTAAACACCCATACAGGACTGTGTACATTTGTGATGTGAGACAAATTATAGTAAAACATCCTTCTGTGGAACTGCTTATTTGAAAAGGCACTCTGAAGACCACAGTGTCACATGTTTTCAGAACAGCAGAGTTCTTTGTATCCCACTTGTTATTACAAGGCAGCCAAATAAAATAAAACGTAACTCTTACACAGATCTGCCAGGGAACCTCGATGTTCAACGTTCTTAACAGTGGAGGATCTATGTAGATCGAAAGGAATAATGACAAATATCAACAAGAAGGTGCAATGGTTTTAGCATCGATTCTGCAGAACAGCTTCACCTCTGAGTCCTTCTCATTGTCTATGTTCAAATGCATTTATTATAATAAGGGTACCATGATAGGTAGGGCTTGGTTGTGTATGGTTGTGATCTCATCTTGATGACATATGTGACAGGTAGAAAGATGTCTACCAGCTGTGGAGATCAGTCCAATGTAAAGCGAAGAATGGGTATGTATGCATTTGAGCATGGGTTGCTTTGTCTGCAGACTCTTCTTTGGAAAAGCCCGGCCTTCCATCCAGTTAAAACGAAGCCAGACCAGAGCAAAGTCCTTTTGCTCATGCTTGGATTACACTTAAATCCCTCATACCTGAAGCTTGCACGGAAGTCTCTGCTCCTTGTTCCATCAGCAGAGGGATGCTACATGCTCAGCTTACAATGATCCACCCTCCAAACTCTACAAAGAAACTTTTTTTCCCCCCTCTATATATAAGATCCTCTTGTGTCGGATGAGCTCTGTTTTTTTCCCCCTGCTTCCTTGTCAAGGTCTTGCCAGGCTACTTGCGTGACTAGAGGGTGTGGAAAAAAAAAGGTTTCAAAACCCATTGGCACGCGAGCTCCAAATCTATTTTTGGAGAGCCTTCTCGTTTTTTTTTTTTCTTTGAAAACAAAAAAGCCACAGGGAGAAATAGGCAATACTGGGGTGAAGAGGGTCTGTTTCTCATTTGGCCAGGCCTGCCTTCTGTCCTGCCCCGCCAGCGTCAGAACCACAGCACTATGGGGAAAGAGGGTGGCTCAGACTAGGGAGGAGAAGTGTTTTTCCTGCAAAACCGCGGCCAAACTGTGGACCCTCATCTTAGCCCCTGTCACTTAGCAACAAGTCCAACCTGCTTCTCATTACTAAGCCATCTGCTTGTGTTTCAGGCTTCACTTTGTTTTGATTTGTTTCAAAGTCTTTTAACTTTTCTTCAATCGGTCATGTTTAAATTAGTGCATTTAAATTAATCTCTCATTGTTAATTCATTTTTTATCATGCATTGTTTGGTAAGCCTGCTGCAAAAGCATGCACCTCTTTGCAGGCCATAGTACAACTGCATTCTATCACAGTGATATATTGCACTTATTGTGCGTAGAGGTTTGTGGAAAAGACGTATGATGAGGACTGCAAATAAGCACTCATGAGGCATCCACTTTTTGACAAGTTTGAAAATATACAGCGCTATTTTGACTTGTTTGTAGAGAACAATATTTACAATATAGTGTTACAACAGCTCTGAATAATGCAAATTTAACTGGAGTCAGGGCTTTTAGATAGCTTTGAAATTTATTTCAAGGAATTATTGTGACAACAAAATAAGGAGGACTTCGGAGACCAGTAAATGACGCTTTAAAAGTCATTTGCTTTTATAATGACAAGTGTTGCAATTCTGCAATTTTGTGAATAAAAGGGCTGCAATCTTTTAGTGTAATGAGCAAAACATTATGGCATGAATGAAAATAGTGAGCATTGTGGTTTCAGAGTTATGTCTCGCTCCTGCGTGCTGCCAAGTCAATGGCAAAGAGTTTCCCGTCATGGAATATGTTGATTCTAAAGTTTTCAGAAGAAACTTTGGAAAATCAAAGTGCTTTCAAGTGATGCTGTCCAAACATGAGCCTGTTCCTCACTATTTCTGGTTACTGGACAGCACTGGAAAACATGATTAATCATCTTGATATACAGTGCATCATAGGTTTACATTACCCACACCTTTAGCAGCAGCTGCTATTATCTGCTGGAAAAAAAGTCCCAGTGTTTCTGTGAATAGTGGCTGTTTTTCTTATCATATTTCCAAGCATGCCATACATGATATAAAGATGGTCAATTTTCACAAAGATTTATTCATTGTAGTTTCCTTTTGCCGAATTCCTGATTTAAAAAAAAAATCTGATAGGCCTGTGGCTGAGAACTTCTAGACTATGGTCAGTATTATCATTCACTTGCTATTACAAAGCTATTACAGTATGTACTTTCTAATTTACAGTTTTAATTAGGTGGAAATCAAAAGGTAATTTTTGTTTTGTTCTTCTCAAATGTCACCCCAACCTGCTGACCTGAGGACAGCAGATGTATTCAGAATTCCACTGCTGCAGGTGTCACATATCCATAGAGCTGAAGCTGAAGCTGAAGCTTGTCCAGTCTGGCCACAAATTAAAAATTCTGCTCCAGTTTGATTTGATGGTATATTTTATTTCTTTTTGGAGGCATTGCCAAGCTCTTGAGGAAACCCAGCTATCAATAAAAAACAGTCAAACTAACTTTGGACTCCCATCCTGGTTGTCTCTTGAGACAACGGCCTCATGCTTCAAGGTACAATGTCACACATCAACAGTGGCAATTTTGGGATGAAAATTCTGATTGGGCCACAGACTGTTCTCACAAGAAAAAATTATAGTGTAATTAAAACATATTTCATTCAACCATACTCACAATCAATGACTGTATTTTGGCTCACAAGACAAATACAACTTTCTGCCTGCAAGTGAGAGAAAGGGTCACACATCAACAGCACCAAAGTGTTTAAGATGCCCCAACATCCATTTGTCAAAATCCACCAACATTAACATGAGGACAATAAAAACAATGCAAAATTTATGCCGCAAATGGTGCACAGCCAATACATGTCAATGCACGAGGCCACCAGAGGAAATATCCTACAGCACGCGTGAGGTGATGGCTCCCACACACAAGCGCACCGATTGCCAGTAGCTCATAAGCTCCAGTTCAACTAAAATATAAACATTATGCAGATTACATAATTAATTTCACAAGTAAAGAAGGACATTGCAAAAAAACCTTCTGACACCTGTGTGTCAAACCAGTGCCATGCTTAAACCAACCATTCAATACAGCAGTCAACAGTAAATAATTAAGAATAATAATAAATTAGACTCACCGCTCACTTCTTGAAGTGAACATTTTACCTCCTATTTCTGCTCAAGGGGTAAAGTGTTAAATCGCACAGTAGCTGAACAGTCCACAAGATTCATAATCAGCACTGTATTGTACATTAATATCAGTCCCTCGTTAGCTGAGGTACAGCTTCTTTTTTTTTCACTGTTCTAGAGAACTGTTCTTGTTTTATTCAGAACCTTAATCCTGAAAGTTCAGTAAACCAAAGCAGAGTTGTAAATTAGAAAGAGCCATGTGGCTGCAGTCATCCAGATTATTTCTCCTTAATCATGTTTTTGATCAGTAAACAAATGAGAAATTGGATTTTTTTCTTTAATTAAACATTATCAATACACAGAAAAAAACCTGAAAACTCTCTGTCCATGTAAATATCCATCATAATGTAACGAGAACTCTACCCAGAATACATCTATTGTAGCTGAGGTACAGCTAGCAAAGCGTGCGGTGCCAGCCCTATCGTCAGTAAAAATCAACCAATGGGAAGGCCACCAGGCCACACTTACAAAACCAATGTACGAAACGTGTGCGTTGCAGTTTGTCCAGGCCACAACAGCGCAAGCAGGTGCAGGTGCAGGTGCAGGATGGAGTAAGAAAGCTCCCAAAAAGATGTATGCGCGATTCTAAACATTCGTATTTGTAATGTTAAATATTTGTGTGCCAATAAAATAGGTGTACACAAAATTCTGCTATCATACACATGAGTTTGAGAAATTGCTGAGGTTATGATTGTTTTTTTTATGTGAGAATGAATCTAAAAGCTGAGTCCATAGTCATGTAAATACAATTCTAATAGGAGTTATGTAGGAGTTACCAGTCGTAACTTCTACATATAGGCTACAACATTTTAAATGCATTAACTCTAATAAGAAAATGTTATCACCACAGACAAGATATAAAAATGATTTTTTTCATTAAACCTTTATTTAACCAGGATAAAAACTCCTTGAGATCAAAGATCTCTTTTACAAGAGTGCCCTGGCAACAATACAGATTTAACAGTTAATTACGAAAGAAACAAACGAAACAATACAATATCAATAATGTTATTAAATAATAAAAAAACGCTCAAGCGAAAGTCAATTCAAACAGTGGCATATAGATTTAGTTTCTTCTGAAACATTTATAAAACCCTTAAAAGAATAAAATGAGACCAGGTCTTTCAAACGAAGTTCATCCTGAAGCAGATTCCAAGCTGATGTTGCTGCGAAATGAGAAGCTTTTTTTAACCAAAGTCAGTGCAGACTCGAGGAACAGTCAATAAAAATAAGCCCTGTAAGCGCAAGTGATGCAGCCCCGTAGGCTTCTGATAAAAAAACAAGGTTAGCCGTAAAGCAGTACAAAGTACCACTTTATATATATTCTGGGCCTATCTAAACACTTACTTTCCAATTATGAGTCATTTAGCCACCTCTCTGGACACATTCCATCAGCTGTATCCATTTTCACAAAGCAAGTATATCACAACAACTTCCTTCCTAATAGAGAACGCTCAGCTGCTTGAATAATAATTCATCAGTATTCAGTGTATTTGCATAGAAAAATGTTTCATTTAATAATGTTAATAAACTGCAATTCAAGTTTGATGAATCATCAACTTCTGCAGAAGGTCTGAATATAGTATTAATATTTTGTTAAGAAACCGTTGCTGTTTTCCTCAAGTACATTGCGATACCTTTTTAGGGGTTAGCTGAGGTAAATTTCTTCAATTTGATTTTGTTATGCAAATCTGACTTTGCAAAACTTTGCAGGGTGCGACTGACTAGATGTTACTTGTTTGGCTGTTTATTCGTTGGTTAATGTTCTCAATAGCAGTGTCAGAAAAGTCAGTAAAGTTCAGTGTGAAGCTTTTCCACATAATGATCAACTTGAATCTTCTGCAGACTTTACAGGCGCTAAAGGAGACAGATTGGTTCAGATAAAACCAATACTTCAATCCAACTGTTGTAAATGAAGAACTCAGCACTCAACACCTGTTTTAAACTGAATTTTCTGCCTTCCAGCACAATCCATCCAAAAGGCATAAATTCAGAGCTATGAAATATGCGTTCTGACAGGCATAAATAAGAGGACCAAAAGAAAAGCTGAGGTTTTTTTCTTTTTTCTATTTTCATCTATTCTTCCATTAAACCTTTATATATCAAAGTGTGAATGCCTTACTTTTGGCATTCCCATAAAATCGTAGAAATGCTTTACCACTACCTTATTTCAGCTTCATGGAGTAATGATAACAGAAAAGAGAAATTTCAGCTGAAATCCTACATGCACATACGAGCTATAGGAAATGTGTAACAGAGTAAATTAAATATGTATTAGCATTAGTTCAGAGTTCTGAATAGGATCCCTGGACTGAATTTATTAGACACCATGTTCAGACAAAAAGTCAGAAAAATCAGAGCCAGGTGAACAAACTCTGCCAGAGCCAAGCGCTGTACATCTATCTGTCTTCCAGTGTCAGGAAGAGACTGAGTTGGTGTTTTCAAAGACTTATACTGTTTTTGCTTTCATACTTAAAGAAATGGAATTGCATTGAACGTTTGAACTCCTCTTCTTCTGCCAGTGTCAGGAGCTGATGGGCGTATAGATTCATTCAAAGTGACGAGCTGATGTAGTCAGGTTTCTGTCAGACATAAAAACAAATCTATTTTATGATAAGTGGATTATTTATTAATAAGGATTTGAAGGAAGAAGATCTTTTGTTTATTTATCTGTTGAGTTGGTTGCAAGTAAATGTGAGATTCAGTGACAATACATTTTTTTTTCTTTGTTTTTTCTTTTGTTTTGTTTTTTTCCCCCTGGATGTCTTGTGGGGTGTTTAGCGCAAGTTATATTTGAAACGTAAAGAACAATGGGGTCACAATTCTTTGAACTGTCAATAATTCCGTCAACACGCTGTGATGTAATGAAAACAAAGAAAGACAATCTGAGCAGCAGGTTTGTTGCATAAATGGTCACGTTGGTAAGTCAACAAAAAGTGCTGCTTAACTATAATCATCATTTTACTAATCACTCAAATTGTTAGGATTCAGGAGTTGTAGAAGACTCTAATGTAGCAGACTGGGAGGCAGGAGGAGCAAACTAAAGTCCTTTATCTTGACAAAAGGCACCGCACCACAGGTTATCCAAAACAGAAACAAAAGGCATCTACTTCAAAAGGAGGGAAAGAAGAAGTACATAGTGAAACAGAACGTATGCATATGGCGGGGCAGCAACACAGTCTGGCAGAGAAAATAATAACGACAAAATATATGCTCGCAGGAGCTGACGAGACACAACCAGTGAACAATCAGGAGAGATGACAAGAAAGGAAGTCAAACCTGGACTTCACACACACCAAGTAAGACTTTCAAATAAAAAAAGTGTCAGTAAAGCAAGCCAGATAACATAAAACAAGAGAACAGCAACCAAAGGAATACCAGAAAACAAGACTGAAACAGGAAAACTGGGAGAAAGTCAACACATCCAAGAGGAGAAACCCAAAGCCACAGCAATTATGCTCTAAAGGTCGACTGCAGGATGAACAACAAAGGCCATCGACAGTGGAATGAAGGGTAATGTGCAAAGCCATGTTCAGAGCACGCACTGCCATCTCTTTCTATAGAGGCCAGTTTACTCAGATACAGGGTTTCATGCAGAAAATTCAGTATTTGATTAAAAAAAACAACCTTTGAATTGAAAATCTCTTTTGTCAATGTAGAAATAGTTTGTCATCTATTAAGCCTGCCTTGTATTCATTTGCAAAGCTGGGCAGTGATTACTAGGAATTTTGAGTTGAAGAATTTGTCTACGTGTTTTTGCAAGCAGCATGCTTTTTCCAACTGTAAGTTTGCAGTTCATGTTTGCACATTAGACTTAGATGGTGATTGAATCGCAGTTTAAAGCAGAAATAATTCAGGAAACCAGTAAATTCCAAGGGGTTCACATACTTTTTCTTGACACTATAATATTCAACAAAATATGGTTCACAATGGCAAAACTATTACTGAAGTGATGTAATTATGTATCATATAATGGGCAAAGCTTGAATCAGTTTTAAGGCATCCTTCTTCACACCCACTTTGAGCTATGACTCATGCAGAGGTTGAGTCCTCCAGCCAGAAGATTGATGCTTTGATTCTCAACCTGCCACATTTCAAAGTGTCCTTGGGCAAAACACTCAACGCTGCCCCAGATATGGTCACTGCTTTATCTTTATTAAAGCAAAGTTCTAGATACTACATGTAAGGTGCATTTATAACACTTTATTAATGTTTGTATGCAAACAGGAAGAAAATGCAAATAGTACACAAAAAGGCTTTGTAGACGCTGGACATGGTTTTAAAAGGTGCTATAAAAGCGTGGATCATTTACTTTGTGGTTAGATCTCTTTTTATGTTTGTGAGTATCAGATACAGGCATGAAAGAGCCTCTCTGGTTTCCATTGCACATTTCTGCTTGTGCTTTGTGCTCTTAATCTGTCTGTGCGCTCTTTGTAGTTCTTTGAATTGAAAGTATACTGTGCTTGACTGTTGTGTTTGTAACAAAGAACCACTAAAGACACAATTTACTGCTATGATGTATAACTGTTGTGACTGTAACACAACAGAGTGAGTGCGCAATCGCGTGCAGATGTGCAAGCTACACAAATCTAAGGCTGTATATTGCACAAATTTAAACGTTTAAATCCAGATTCTTTCAGTTTTTGTCTATTTAATTAATTTCTTAGCCATGCGCCGTGTCATTCTTGATACAATAAGCGTTTTTCCATACTTTTCACTTCTAGCGTGTAAAATATGGCAACATTTTTTTAAATACTCTGTTGTGTCTGGATCCTTGGGGTGTCAGTACTCATCTCTTCCGTGGGTTTATCCAGCTCGGGAGACAGACTTCATTTATAAATCAACTCTCTACCAAACAATGCAGAGCAGTGAGAATGGTGGAATCCAAGTAGTTTGAACTTCACTTCTCCTGCTGCGTGTCTAGAAGCAGCGCCGCTACTGAGCGCGCTCTGAAAAAGAGTGGCCCACTTCAAGTGGAAAGAATTTTTGTATATAGTCCCAGCTGCTTTCACTTTGATTCCTCGTCTCCACAGATTCTGTGTACAGTGTAAAAATGACGATGTATTTTACACTGCAGTTCACTTCAATAATATTGATGTTAAGGAGATTTTCTCTCATCATCATCATAAGTTGTTCAGTATGCACTCTCTTCTTGGATGGTGGAGGAGCTCACTCAGCATCTCATAAAAGTTATGGCTCATAATTGCAAAGCTTTTTACTGCTCACGGGAAACTATTAAGCTTGAAACTTTAAACTCAGTCAAGAATGTAACCGATATCCTGAGAAATTGACCACTTGTTCCTTTGAGTACCCTTCGTATGTAAAAATATCTTTGCGTTTCAAGAAAAACAACACGAGGAGTGAAGCTTAATCTCACACGTAATTTTCTAAAACTCACACCATCCGCCACTTCAACAACTAATGTGCATTAAAGAAAAAATACACAAGTACATGGACATTTGACATCAGAGGGGCTTACTTGCATACATTATCCAGCAAATACATGCGAGTAAGTCAACATCATTTGAAATTTGAGCCAATGCTGATTTTTTAAGATGCAATCAGAGCTACAATCTTAACCTATCAGATACTGCATTTCTAATATAACTACAATCTAGATTATATCATGCTTTGATTACATTTTAGGAAGACTGTAGACACAGAAAAAACTGTTTATGGAGATTCTGGACACTTCCTGTTCACCCCAGTTTACTGAAAAAGCCTGAAATTCACCAAGGGTGTGCTGGCAAGACAGTTTTCAGTGAATGGAAGTTAATGGGACAAAAACCGCTGAAGTGATTATTTACATCTTGATTTCGGCTTTTATCATTTTGTGCATAAGAACTCAAAAATGAAAGTGTTTGTTCTGCTGCTAATCTGACTGTAAATGGCGTTTGATTAGACAGTTGATGTTTACAGCAGATTATGATAGAACTTTCACTGCAACTTTCATGACACCAGGGAGTTCAAAGAGATTCTCTGAAAGATGACCATGACGACTCCTGTTGGGAGTAATATCGAATCAAACTATACATGGCAGTGGGCTCTGATGTGAACCTGTTCAAGGAACAACTCTGCCAAAGTCAGATAATATGTGATGTCATGAATGAAACAACATAGAGAATCTCAAATCTGAACTTTGCCATGTGCCTCAACACGCTAGAGTGAAAACACAATGAAAGTTAAAGACCAAAAACCCTTCTCCTGTGCAAACTTCATTTATAGGGGTACAGCTCCATTGGTCTTGCAACTACAGACGCTCCCTCTCCATTTGATATTCTTTGGCAAAGCCTTATCAACGTGGTGTTCAGGGTGTTTGTGTTTTCAAACTTTCATTTGGTAAACAATTAAATGAGAAGCAAATTTAGATGTATTGGCCACGTTCAGCTGCTTTAGCTGATACGAACCTCTAAACAGTCAGCTGACTCAGCAACACTGTCCATCATGTTTTACAATTAGCTAACTTCATAAGCTGTTGCTTAATAGGAAAACTTACTCATCAGAGTGGATTAAATTGGGACGTGCTTTGTGAGGGTTATCTCTGGTTTCAAGGTTTCAATAACTGTAAATAAAACAACACAACACATCCCTCTGGCGTGAAGAATAATCAGAGGGTTTTAACTACATATGGGGGTTTATGTTTAGTTATTTCAGCCTGTGAACACAAGCGGAGGGGAAAAAAAGAAGGTAAAGCTGTATCACTGAAAACGATTCAATCAATAGACTATGTTTTGCGACTGCCAAGAGACTGCGTTGGAATAACACTTGTGCACGTTCTCCTCGACGTGCGGCCTGGATAAACATGTTTTTGCTTTCAGCAGCATCAAATTCTATATTTGCTTATCCTGTCAAGTGTAATTGATGGTAATAGAGCTTTTCTCATAACCATTTTGTCATGAATGAAAGACTGCTCTAACTGCACAACCTGAAAGCACACGGGTCATTGAGCTATCAGCATCTTCTGTTTTGTTTAGTATTGCTGGTCCACTTTTTAGTGCAATGAAGCAACCTACAACTTGTGGTAGTTTTGAGCTTGTCTTTATTGAAAACAACACCTCCCTCCACCCTCTTATTGTGTTCAGTGACGAGCCAATAAACAGCCACTACTGTTCACATAGTACGCTGCACGTGGCTGATATATTTAAGTTTGAGTCACTGTTGTTGCGCGTGCTGCCTGGGTTGATGTATTAGTAGGCCGCTGTCCAAGTCAAGATCCATATGTTGCAAGATGCAGATCAGAAGCATATGTGAGCAAAAATAATGTAATTATAAATAATGCAATGTAGTGTTTATTAAAAATTAAAGGTAAATTAAGCTTTGATGATGTCAGCCAAGCTGCTAATTACTTCACATGCAGGATGTTGGTATCTGACTGAATCCTACAAAATACAGATGTCACACAGTCAGTTTCAGCCTTTAATCAGTGTGAAAAGTTGCCGTAGTGATTATTTATAGTAATATTTAAAAACTATTTTCATTATTCTCATATTTTATATGAAAACAGAAAACGGAGGAAGAGGTCACCAGGCAGTTTCTGGAGGAAATCAACCAGTGGACCAGTCAGCATGGAGTGTCTCCACTGTCCAGGGAGTTAGCCATCAAGTTTATCAGTCCTCGCAGGTTTGACGTTCTGCGTGGCATCGAGCTGTTTCACCGTTACAGGGAACTACGTCTTAAAGAAGGAATTGTCAGGAATTTTTCGATCCCTAAAGATGGCAGAACAGGGAAAAGACTTTGAAAACACAAGCATCACGTGATCACTATCATCCCCTTTTTTTCTGACTCCTTATGTTCTTTGGTGCCATCATTGGACTACTTATGTGTGGAATGGAGTAGGATTACTTTTAAACACCAACGATGATTGGAGCACAAAGGCAGATCTGAAATTCAACTCATGAGTCCAGTAGAAATTATAGCAACTTCACAGTCAATGAGCTTTTCAAACTTTGTATGTAGCCTATGCTGCTTTGAAAGGACTGCTCAACTGAAAAAAACAAACAAAAAAACCCTAAAATGTTCAAATATAAATCAGTCCAGGTGCAACTTGTAGTGCACACACTGATCCAGATTTCAAAGTCTACAGAGTTAGAGCTGAACTTCCCTAATTCATATTATTCTATTTTGAATGGAGAAGGTGTGCTGATTTTCAAATATGGTTTAGGACTTCAAAGTGTGTAGTTTAGTATTCAGAGAGTAGAAGGTGTGGTCCTCCTCTTAAAGTTGATTAAAAAATGTATAAACACATACTTAAAATACCTTACCAAAAACTCTGCTCATTTCCACTTCAGGTGAGGAGATGATAACCTCCTGTGGTACCTCATGTATTCACAGAATCTTCAAAACCCTTCAACAGAAACTGAATATTGATTGTTCATATTGCTCCCAGCCAGTATCAAAACGTACCCTGGAGATGTTGTTTCTTTAAACTAACACAATCGTTCCGTAAACATTGTCTCTCGCATTAAAAAGCATCTCTTAAAAACATTTCCAGGAACTTGATTGAAAACACAGAAATGTAGCTAATTAACAGCAGAGCTATGGTAACATCTTGCCGACACAGCATTACCAGAAACAGCTTGTCGAGAGCTCAGCATAGCTGGAAACCATGAAGGCTGCCACTGACAAAACTTTAGTTTGAACTGTCAGCGTGGAAAAATGCATAAAATGGTCCAAAGAGCGCAGGAAGTAGACAAAGGACTAGTGGAAGAATGTCATTTTCTGTGAAGAATCATCCTTCACGCTTCTTTTTCTTGCTCAGAACAAATTTATTTGAAGAAGATGTCTAAAGGAGTCTTTGATTCTGTTTGTCTAACCCGAAAATTGAAGCATAGAGGCAGTTCTGTGGTAATTGGAGGAATTCTCTTTGTCCTCAGTGTGGTAGAGGTTCCTTTAATGACTATGTCAGCTTTGGATGACAAACAGCTCAGCAAGAGTGCCAACATCTTTCAGGATGACTATCTACTGCACTGATCAAATATATAAAAAGAAATGGCATAAAGGTGTGGAGCACTTGCACCTGATGTATTCTAAAGCAAAAATAAATCAATTATTATTACATTATTATGGTGTTTCCATTACTTTGTCCAGCATCTTCTACTCCAATGTCTTCTTTAGACATGTCTTTCTAGATATATCAAGCTTAGAATCCTAACAGCACATAAAAGTACTCTTTTGATCACTGCAAAAACATGTTTTGTACTTCATAAAAGCACAGAAACCTGGAAAAAAAAGGTGCAGATATGGTCACTAGTTTAACTATTAACCAACAGAGGCACATCTGTGAAGCAGCTTGTACTGCAATGAATGAAAGAGTTACAGTTGTGATTTATGTGTATGGCTTTGAAAATGGCACCAGTTTCAAGGGACTCAGGGGTCTGAGTCTGTGTTGACAGAGTAAAACAGATCTTAGCCAACACACGTCCTTTGGCTTCATAGTTTCTTTATCACATATCGCCCGCTGCTGTGATTTAGGGAGCAGGACTCCGACAGGTGTAGTTCCACTTACTGCATGCCAGAAAAATTGTGTCCCATGTGATAATGGACACAAAAAAAAAGAATAACAAAAGCCAAGTATATAATGCAGCGTGTTTCTAAACGACAGTCTTACTGTGATAACTAATGAAACACTGAGAGATGTGATGAACAGAGAAACGCTGCTGAGAATATGGGTTCAAGCTTGTTTAGAAGTAAAACTTTTCTTAGGAGCCCCTTTTTTATACCAAAAAAGATGCATGGTTCTTGCAGAATACTTCATATTATGGGATATATTCATCCTGTGATTCGGTAATTAATTGCATGACCCTGACCTTAAACTATTCCAAGAAGTTTTGATTTTTAAGAAATAATTGCACAGTTGATATAATATGCCATGAGTGAGTGATATCTGCACATAATTCATAAAAGGTATACTAACATGTACGACTGAATCAGAATCCACTTACACAATTCTTAATTGCTGCTTAAAAAACACAAAAAAAACACTCAAAACTACAAGTCTCCGCTAGAGGATTGCATGACAAAGTAGGTAAACAACATGACACACAAC
>JBAMYA010000005.1:3759241-3775065 GCA_037176975.1 Arrhamphus sclerolepis
TAGACATACTGAATGATGCATGACATGATTAATTTAAAATTTGTGCATTATCAAAGCATGTTAGCAGATGTGTGTGTTTGTTTGTGTGTGTGTGTTTTAATTAATTTTTCTTAAGCCTCTTCATGTAAAAATGTGATTATATTTCCAGTGCGTCAAGCAATTTTAGTTATTTGTTGCAAATCCATCAGGACCTGCAGCAGGTGATGGTGTCTGGACCCAACCTGAATGAAACCAGCATCGTGTCTGGAGGTTATGGGGGACCTGCAGGTGGCATCATTCCTACCAGCACTATCAAAGGTACTCCTTGCAGGCTAGATTGCTGTCCTCTGAAGGTTTTGCTTTGGGATTTTTTAAAAAAAATTTAAGAACAGACAGAATTTGCTCTGCAAACGTGTAACAGATTTTAATGTGCATTAAGAGCGTATTGCACCTTCTCAGATGAATGTTGGGTTGATTACTCTACACCTGTTCCCTTCAATTATTTTGTTGACCGACATGTCTTCAGGTAGCACACTGATCCATCTGCTGTCTGTTTTCATTCTGTTGATTGTCAGCTGCAGGCTGTCTTGAGCTGTCAATTTTGCTGCAATCCTTCAGTAATATTGTCAGCTGCAGGCTGTCTAGAGCTGTGACAGAGAGCTGTTAATATTGCTGCAGTCCTTCAGTAACTGACAACAGTCAATACTATGCATCTTTAAGAAACCATTGTAAGGCAGGAGCCTTTCTAAATGTATTACCTGGAATCTGATGATCTTTAGCTTGATAGTTTATGTTTCAAACATCATATTCTATAGGACCTGCTGTATGCTTCAACCCTGAGTATTTGGACAGAAGACGAGCTCCTGCACCAGGACCAGGTTGCTGTGTCTTCTGCTGGACATTTTTTGGTTTCTTACTTTCACTTTATATGTTGGCTTTTGGCCTTCCAAAACAGGTCTTTGCATTGCTTGACTAATGGAAGTGTATGCAACCTTTTTTTTTGATACCTATTCAACTTGTATCTTGAGAAACAATTTTTTTTTCAGCCTTCAATTTTAGGGATGCACTAACATGAGATTCAAGGCTGTTACTTGAACTGTTGTGTTGATGTCTAATATGAATGTCCCCCTCTGTGCTAGAAAATGCCTTGTGAATGACTATTTGGTCATTACCTTTCATCCCACGATATCCATGTCCTTTTTTTTTCCTTGAAATCCTGTCATTCTGCATGTGAAACGTGCATGTTGGGTTATTTTACATTCAAAACCCCCATTAACCCCGGCTTATTACATGTCCTTTGTTCTTCTATCAGTCCACATTCACTGTTGTTCAACTACATTTTTCATAGCCGCGCTCTTCTACATAGATATTCATCTTTCTCATTTCTCCACACGTCCTCTGCTCATTCTTATTCTTCATCACCACCATACTCATTTCAGACATACGTATGAAATCCAGGGGTGTTAACTTGCCTAACAGTCACTCTTCGGCCAGTCGACTTGCCCATCACACAGATGCTCATCCAGGTATCACAAAGCTCATCATCATTCCCATTCTGCCCTCATTCATTGTCATGAACCCACCACCTTAAGACTTTGATAGGATAACTTGCATTTGAGCAAATTTAGTAATTCTTTCCTCTTTATTAGGTTCTTTGAATCATAACACCAATTCAACCGAAGAAGTTTCTCGTGGTGTGGCAGTGGAGAAACTGGATACTGTAAAGAAATGGGGCATTAACACATACAAGGTATAGTAGACTGTGTGTGGATGCTCTGCTTTTATACATCTTTATAGAGTGTTTTGTTGGTTCCTTACTGCTGCATAGATGAAATTTAAATTTAGTCCAAATGTTATTTATATGTCTATGTACCTTTCAGTGTACAAAGCAGATGTTTTCGGAGAAGTTTGGCAGAGGCTCGCGAACAGTAGACCTGGAACTGGAGGCTCAGATTGACGTGTTGAGAGACACCAAGAGCAAGTACGAAAACATCCTAAGACTGGCAACTGCACTCATCAACCATTTTCAAAGCATGGTGCAGACACAGCAGGCTCTGGGGGACACGTTCACCGATCTGAGCCAGAAGTCCCCGGAGTTGCAGGTATGGCATTGGCTCAGCTCCCCTTGTTATATGATGCAAAGTTAAACAAGTTAAACACGTGTGTTTCTCCGTAGGATGAGTTTGGGTACAATGCAGAAACACAAAAGCTGTTGTGCAAGAACGGAGAGGCTCTGCTTGGTGCCATCAACTTCTTTGTATCCAGTGTGAACACCCTGGTCAATAAAACAATGGAGGATACATTAATGACCATTAAGCAGTATGAAAATGCTAGGTAACCCTGACATCTTGTGTGTTTACATATATATGTATATATACATTCTATTATTTTAACGTATAACTTAAACTGCTCTGCCCAGACTTGAATTTGATGCCTATCGTTCTGATCTGGAGGAGCTCAGCTTGGGTCCGAGGGATGCAGCAGCCATGGTTCGCATTGACATGGCTCAACATGATTACCAGCTGCACAGAGATAAGTATGAAAGGCTTCGTAGTGACGTCAGCATCAAGCTTAAATTCCTGGAGGAAAATAAGGTTTGTTTTACGAAGCCCTGCATATGATTTACTTTTTTAGATGAGCGCTTGTAGTTTAAAGTCTATATTTTAATCAAGTATTAATTTCTCTATATATAAACTGTGGTATTCAAATTGATTAATAACATACTGTTTGTATTTGGTTATACATTTGCAAATTATCAAAGAATCTTACTCTTCCACTGGCAACTTGCATACTTCCAGTTAGTTAAAAAAAAGAAAGAAAAAAAGAAAAGAATTACTATGAAAAACTTATTTCACTTTTATCCTTGTAACTTTTCACCATGCTGAAGTTATGACCCTGTGACATTCCATCTATCCATCTATCCATCTATCCATCCATCCATCCATCCATCCATCTATCCATCCATCCATCCATCCATCTATCCATCCATCCATCCATCCATCCATTCAATCCACTCATTCCTTTCCACCATCCTTTCCACCTTTCTCCATCCATCCATCCATCCATCCATCCATCCATCCATCTATCTATCTGTCTATCTATCCATCCATTATGCATTTATTTAGGTCGACTAGATGAAAGTAAAAGGACTAAATGTGCAGCAACAGCTGTAGTTCTAATGCAGATAAAAGAAAAGAGACAGTGACTCAACTGTCATGTAAATGACAAAGATATAAATCAATGTTTGTTCCTGTGATGTTACTGGAATAGCTTTCAAAGCCTGCATGTTTCTTGTGAGTATATATTATAGGAAGTTATTTTTGAGTTGATTCTTTGAAAAGTATTTTTAGCAGCTGCTGAATTAATTTCTACACTCTGCAGACTGTGCTTTCCTATAAATATTTAAAATTGTTTTTGTAATGGAACGTATCCTCTTTTCTTTTCTTTCTCTTTTCTTCTAGGTGAAGGTGATGCACAAGCAGCTGCTTCTCTTCCACAATGCAATCTCGGCCTATTTTGCTGGCAACCAGCAGCAGTTGGAACAAACTCTAATACAGTTCAATGTAAAGTTAAAGCCTCCAGGATCAGACAAACCGTCCTGGCTGGAGGAGCAGTAATGAGCAGCCCGGGTCCAGCTGCTCGGTTGTACAGTTACACGCTGATCAGAGTAAAACGTGGCGTTGTGGTTAGATGGACAACAGTCGAAGGTTTAATGGATTATTTTGTAGGATCAGTAGCAGCCAGACTTATCTCTTTTTTTGTAATGTTTTTCAGTATCATTTATTAAACAAATGAAGAGGATTTTTATTTTCTTTTGTTAAATCGCAAATTACCTTTTGTTATTTTGTTATTCTTTATAGTTAGCACAATCATTTACACATGTATCTCTTATTTATGTATAAGATCGTGGTCTAGTGTGGAGATTTCCTGGGGCAGTTTTGCACTTTTCTTTCTTCTTTTTCTTTGTAGTGTATTAATGTGTTGTAATCAAAAATCTGATTAGACGAGTTCTACAAATTGGATTAGTAGAGAAATTAATGGGATACTGTTGATAATGTTATAAGATAGTGTCAAATTGTATTTATTTTCTGAACATTATTCAGCTTTCTACAGATTTTAAGTCAAATATATCAGCCTAATTTCTCAAATTAACACCTTGTGCTTCTACTGGCACTTTGTGGAATATCTGCCTGAATGGTCATATATGGCGATAGTCGTTTTTCCTGAACATAATACTCAAACATAGGTACATCTTCTAAATTTTGTGTACCCTCAGATACAGTATGTTGTTATGAATCCAGCACTATTATCTCCTTCGTCACTACAGCGTTCAAACAATGAATGCAGGCCTAAAATCATATATGACATTTATGTTTTGCAGGAATCAGAATCGATACATAATTATGTCAAATGCTTGGATAACGCTAATTGTAAAGATCCCCAACAAAATGTGTCACATAAGCAGTGTTTCTTTGACTGTGTTTCAGTAGGAGGAGCCTGTGTGCAACTTCAAACAGGCCACTGAGACGTATTCGAGTCTCAAATATTAAAACACAAATTAATGGTTGTATGAAATAAGCATATATGCACTTTAGGTTGCAATACAATGTCAGTGTCCCTTACAAGACCGAATGTATGAGTACATTTGTCATATGTTGTGTTATTTATTCACTTGTTTGTAACATAACATTGTATGTTAATTAGATTTCTTTTACAAATCAGAGTCAGTTCATTGTGTTTTATCTTGTTCTGTATTTCCAATAAAGTGCTGGATGTTTTGTTTCGCTTAAATGTGTGGTTGATGCACGAGTGTCACTTTCATGTGAGTAATCTTCAGAGACAATGTACAGAAGGCTCACAATAATGTACATCCACCGAAGAGTTACATTAAATCACTTTCAATCCTGCAGCTTTTATTTTATTTATTTATTTATTTCCCCCACTTTTCAGCGATCTTCACTTGCCAACATACAAAATAATGTCAGACGTGGAGATAAAGACGACGGTATGTTGTCAGTAAGATTAACTTGAATTACTGTGCCAGTGGTTACCTGGCTTGTGTAAAGAAAAAAGGGCAAAAAACACTTCAAACAGTGTTGGAGAAAAAAAAGCTCTCTTGTATACATATATATATATATACATATACATATATATATTGTTTTTGTACTACCTTGGTTTAAGGTGTTTTTTGTTTGTTTGTTTTTACACATATCTATGGCATAATAGATAAATATATTGGACATTTGAAGTTGAATGTCCTTTGTGATTAAAATCAGGGAAGAACATTTGAAGAAATATCAAACCTTGTTTGGTCTGATATTTCCACTGCAAAGCTGGTTTCCTCACAAACTGGGTATTCATGGATGTGTACAGTTGGTTCATCTAAACCAATCGTACATATGATGAAATTAAAACCTCAAACATCCCGACTGGTGATTCATGGTGACTACTATTATTACTTTTTTTTTATGTTTCAAAGGAATTCATTTTCATTTTTCAGAGGTAACTGCATGCGATGGCCCCGCATCTGACATGGCTGCACAGTTATTCATTTCTTCCATGCTGCTGCCTCCGTCACCAACAAATCTGGATGTGTTTATGCAAGTTTCACACTTTCCAGACAAAACAACTTGTTTCATGAATCCCTTTTAGGGGGAAAAGGCATTGACGAAATATTTCCCCATTAATGAGAAGCTTGCGATTTTCTTTCTTCTTTACTTTCATTGTGCACAGTGGCATCAAAAACCTTTGAAATGTGGGGGAGGACACACTGGCGGGGGGTCTGGATGTCTTCCCCCAGAAAACTTTTAATGAAGTAGAACTATATCTGGCATTCGGGTGCATTTTAGCAGCTTGTTAGACACCTACTTTTAACTGTAAGTAAATATTTTATTCAGACTATTTCAGAAGCAGATTCCACAATAAGTCTTCATTCAACTATATGCATCAGCCTGTTTTTAATCCACTGCAATGGCTAAGACACCAAAATTAATTTGATACACTTTATTTATTCTTTTCTGATTTACTTTTAGTTGTGACACAACATGCCTTTGTGCCAAGCAACGGAGACACTGAAATAATGAAATTGCTACTAAATTAAACACTCAAATGAATAATAATTCATAGTTTAAACGTGCTTTATATTATGCCTTTAATTGCTTTCATGAAGTTTGTACAACTGACTGCACTAAAAGTACTGATTTGAGTGTACATTTTGCATTTGCATTTTGAAAGTGAGTCAAGCCTAAGATGAGGACGCATCACGTTTCAACTGCCCAGCAGCCCTCAGCGCTCACCTCAGCAGCAGAAGTCGCTCCACTGCTCCTGAACGGTGACCTGCCAACGACTCTCAGCATAAGCCGTCTCCAAGAAGTTTGTTTATTAGGATAAACCCCTTGAGATGTACCATCCCGTTTTCGAGGGGGCCCCAACATGTATCACAGTAACAACATAACCAAGGCGTTACAAAAATAAATGAGTAAAAATACAATTACCAATATGACAAAGTACATCTAACAAGCAAAAACAAAACAAAACAAGACATCAACAATTACAACAACAACAAAAACATTTAGTCTATCAAAATATTACAACCAGTGGCCAACATGGCCAAAACAGTACAGTATAGTGTAGATGGATCATCAAATACATTCATCCATCCATTATCTATACCCGCTATGTCCTCTACAGGGTCACGGGGGTCTGCTGGAGCCCATTCCAGCCCTCCTCGGACAAAAGGCAGGGGTCCACCCTGGACAGGTCGCCAGTCCATCACAGTCATCAAATACAATCAGGTATAAATATTTGACAGGTAGGTAGACAGTGACGGCTTTATTAATAACAAGAGCAGTCCATCTTAAAGTGAGAAGACAGGGTATGCTTAAACATACCAGGTACTGAAGTAGATTAACAGGTAAAGTATTCCCATCTGCTGGAGCTTTAAACTTAAAGGCTCTTTTGCCGATTGTTTTCTTAGCACACGGGACATAGAAATAAAGTTGAGCAGAATGCCGAACTTGATAATTTGAGGTAAAAGGTACAAGATACTGTTGTCTGGAGATGGAGATGGATTAAGATTGACAAGTTCTGCTGACAGGTGTGAGTTTTAAAAAGCCAAGAAATTAGAACAAAATAACATGGATAAATCCCAAATGACATACTTAGTCTACTTTTATTAGTGATTGTGGTCACCTTGAACCCAATGGTCTTATCATATTTCAAAACAGAAAATGTCATAATATTAATCAAGCTCTGTTTTATGCAGAAAATACTGCAACACTAAAATAATAAACTCCTCATAAAAGTTATAGATGCAATCATGTTATTTAATCTTATGCGATTATTTCTTGCTGATGGCGCTCTGTGTACAATACCAAGTGTAGCTGACTTTATTAAACTACAGGTGTATGGTCACTGTATGTACAGTATATACATATAAAGCTCTTCAGTATGAAAACAATACCCGTTAAGGACTTTTGGGGGACACATGTGAACTTTTCTTCTGCTATTCTGCCACTTCCCTGACAATCATAACCCTTGAGCCTATGCAGAAAAAAGGAAAAAGAAAGAAAGGCATGCAATCCAGCCCTCCAGCTAAATTATTACCTAGGTTTAGATGGGGTTTGTAGTAAACGCTCGGATAGGTCTATAAATCAATATGCATTCCCTATCAGTGAGGACGTTTATCTTGCAGCCTGTATTCCAGTGGACCTCTCACATAACCAGTGACAGCTGGACAAAGAGCCTCAAACTCCAGCCAACATGACATAAAAATAGCTTCCGTATGAATTCCTGAGTGGGAAGGTGTGGACTGCCATGGAAATAAGTCAGTTACCTGGGTGTGTCGTCAAGCCCACAGGTAATTTCAACACTCTTTGCCTGGGATATCCAGGCTGATGTCACTCCGTAGTTTTTTAAGGGGATCAGATGAAAAGACACAAAAAAGATACAGACACGTTAATGGTGCTCAAGCTGAGAGGTAAGTTTTTATTTTCTGTCATATCGTCTGGGCTGTTCATAAAAAAATAATACTCTTAATACTTTAATGATTTTAGTCATCTGGTTGAAATGCAGACCTGAATGTACAAATAAGGATTTAGCCTTTTGTTTTTTGAAACTCCTAAAATGCCCTACTAAACCCTTAGTCACATGTTGAGTAGACATTCTTTATGTATCTTCCTCAAGTGACAAGCTGTGCGAGCTAAAGCACATAAGACAGTGGCTGTGTATTGGAGCTCTAAGGGAGCTTTTTTTTGGAGGTTTCAGGAAGTCTTTGTCAGGTTAGTGGGGTCCTACTCTCATTCATTTACATACTGTGAAGAAGTGAGGACTTTATCTGCTATTTAACGCTCCTGTTGACTCTTGTTTTGAACTTGGCAGTGTTTTTAACTGTGTCCACACCCTATTCTATTTCTTTCAGTCTTAATTCCTTTTCTCCACTGACAACATTTTGGACAAGTCTCTTCTTGACCAACGATTGCGCCAGCCACAACTACTGTACTTGTATTTTACTGCAAATTCTTCATGAGCTCACATCCTGACTTTTACGTGAAACAGATCATGAATGCTTCCCAAACCCGCTGAGATATCCCCTTTCAGAAGATGCAGCCAGCAGGTCCACCTGTTCCACCACCGCCACCACCTCCTCTTCTTCCACCTCCACCGCCGCCGCCTCCACCACCTCCAGGTCCTGGACTTGCTCCATCCCAATATGGACCTTGTCTCATTGGTAAGGGCAACCGCCGGCGCTCCAAGATGCGCAATTTCAACTGGGAAACCCTTCCCAAGCACAGTGTGATAGGAAAGCACAACATCTGGACAGCAGATAAAACTGATGTGGGATACGAGCTGGACACTGACCACATGGAGGAGTTGTTCAGCAAAAGCCCGGGCCAAAAACATCTCAAGGCTCCAAACAATCCAAATGCAAAGGGCCTGCCAACTTCTGTCACAGGAGGGGAACTCGTAAGTACAGCTGCTGTGGACAGGGTATCAAACATCACTTCACATAGGACATTTTAACCCTGGGGGTTTGCTGCAATAGACTGAAATGTTTGGAAGTCACTGCAATATAATGTTGAGATATGTAAACATGTTTCTTTGACCTGGATTGATTTTTTTTTCTCTTTGCGTGCATTTTAGATAAAAGTAAATCATCTTTTAAAAGCCTCTCTAAAATGTGCAATCATGATCAGAACAAACTGTCACTCGGAAATGGAGCCAATTCCCTTTTATTCAATTTCTCATGTTAAATGACAATTCATTAAGGAATAAGAACACATGTTTTTTTAAACTCTTTCCAAAAAATGAAAGTAAAATGTAGAAAAAAAAGGTGCCTTTCAGACATTCTATTACCAAAAATACCATGTAAAAAAGTGATGTCATAGAAACATTGTGAGTTGATGTAGAAAACTCAATAGAAGGGTGGAGTCTCTCTATTCTTTTTATGTTTGCTAAGGGAAGGCATAATTTTATTTTCATACAACAGAAGCTGGCAGAGGAGTACTGAAGAGGAGTACTGTACTCTGTATTTATGCTGTTACACACTGCACTGAGCATTTATTTAGAGGACAGAGGATCCGTTGAGTTTTGTTAAACAAAAAAAAAGGGTAAAATCTGTTCATTAAGTTTTATTTTGACCTATGTACTCTCCTGAAAAAGAGCCACTAAGTAAATGCATTGCTGATACAAAATACTATCTTTACTTGGACTGTTCAATACAATCAACTCAAAGAAACTGTAACCTTTGGAATCTACTGTGTTTTGGAAAGCTGGGGTTTCTGTGATGCAGAAGATGCTTCTAAAGCCAGTGGTGATGGCAATCTTAACAACCGACAAGTTGATTTCAGTCAGGTCTCTGTCTGTTTTCATTCCCAGGTGTCCATACTCAGCTCCAAGAGGAGCATGAATATTGGAATTTTCCTAAAGCAGTTCAGGCGGTGAGTCAGTGTGCTGCTCTTAAGGTGTGATTGTTTTTTCACCATAATCTATCTGTGTCACAGTGCAAAACAGCACAAGATGAGCCTGATAGATTTGTCTGCAATATGGCCGCATTAAACAGACCTTTGAAAGCCAGCATGTCTGTACAGGTCTGATGTACTGTATTGCTTACAGTTCAGGCTGGTGTCTGTGTGTGTGTGTGTGTGTGTATATATACACATATATATATATATATATATATATATATGTATATATACTGTATATTCCAACTCTGTTTGGAAAGGTTTTTCTGTTAAACTTGGAGAAATAACACATTGATCCAACTAGAAAATATGGAAAGAGATATGAATCCATCCTTTGTTGCTATTAACCGATATGCAACTTCATGAGCATTTTTGTCAAAAGATATTTCATCATTTTCACATCCTTTACAGCATGTTTGTCTGGACTGAAATAGGGAATGTTGTCATGTCGCAAAGCAATTTGAACAGGCAGAGACTCGTCGATGTCTGCAACCCACGTTTTAGCAGCACACACAAATGTGGTCTGACCGTAGAAATACAGCTCATAAGATGTCTCAGCCCTACACAAACATTAAAAACATTGTGATGAGTGGTGACAACTGGGTTGGATCATTTCTCTGTCTCCACTTCCATCCGCAGGCCTGTAAAAGACATGATTGCTGACATTAAATCAGGAAGTGGTCTCGGTTTTGGTTCTGGGAAACTGCGGGAGTTGTGCAGGTTGCTGCCAGATGAAGGAGAGGTATTTGTTGCAACTACTCCTTTTTTAAAAAAAAAAAATCATCATGCAAATTCATACACAAGGGCAAAGACAACAATAGCATAAATTGTTTTTATGACTTGACAACATTACTTTCCTTGAATTCAGATGAAACAGTTGATTAACTTCAAAGGTGACCCCTCAGCTCTCCCTGAAGCCGATCTTTTTATGCTCATGTTGGTCAAGATTCCCAGGTAAATACCAGCAATTTTATTCTATCAATCGCACATTATTGTGAGCGGTGGTTTACTAATTTATTTCCTCTTGTTTGTTAGTTATGAAGAGCGTCTGAACTGCTTGGTGCTGAAAGAGGAACTTTTTCCACTCATGGCTGAAATTAAAGAATTCCTCTGCACTCTGACAGCTGCTGGAAGGGGTATTGATGGTTTTCCTAGACTTATAATGCACAATACTCATAGCATAGAGTAAGAGCTGTTAAAGTCTTTGATTTTGCTGTTAATGCCATATGTCTTCTCTTAGAGCTTTTAGAGTGTGACAATCTCCATTCTGTCATTCGCTTGGTACTAAAGACTGGAAATTACATGAATGCTGTGAGTGTATAACTTGTGATGCTTGAGTGTTGGATGAGTGTCCTTTGTGTTTGTTCATCTTTGATCTCAACATGCTTATTTGATCACAGGGTGGATATGCAGGCAGTGCAATAGGCTTCCGAATGACTTCACTGCTGAAGCTAGCGGATACCAAAGCAAACAAACCTGGAATGAATCTCATGCATTATGTCGTGATGGCAAGTACTCTTCACAATCATCTTCATTGAACTGTGGAGTTCACTTTTCTGCGTTGTCACGCATGGTTGCAGAAATATGATTCTTATATAGACTTATTTGTTCACCACAGCAAGCGCAGAAGGCAGATGAAGCACTGCTTAAATTTCCAGAACAGCTAAAGCACATTGAAGCTGCAGCGAGGTAAACAAGTCTTCTTTTGCATTGTATTTCTTGCTCATTAAACTGTCTGTTGCCCTGAGATAAACATGCATAAGCATCCATGAATACACATATGCACCTTTTTTGGATTTGCAGAGTGCTTTTCCTTCACTAAATAACATTCAATCTTCAGTAAAAAAAGACTTGCAAAAAGAGGAACATGACCTGTCAAAATTGACATGTTTTGTCCTAAATAGAGAGATTCATTTTATTTTTGTATGTGGCTGCTCCTCAAGGTAATTCATTCTGTTATAGATTTCTTTTGCATATGTTTTATTGCAGAATCAATAAAGGTGACATTGAAGCAGAGTTCAAAAGACAAGTGAAAAAAGTGCAGGAGGCCAAAGCTGACACATTGAAAGAGGAAGAGCTAAAGGCACAGATGGAGGATTTTCTGAAGGTGAGGAGCGCTTCCTTGGAAAGGAAAACATTGTCCGGTTTGGGGAGAAACTAAAAAAATAAATGCATTTTTTATGTTGTGTGCTGGGCTCCAATTAGGAAGCTGAGGTTTGCTTGGCAGGAATAGAGACCGATCTTCAAGAACTGCAGGCGGTTAGTGACTCTGTGGCTGAGTACTTCTGTGAAGACCCCATGATGTTCAGAATGGAGGAGTGTTGCTCAATATTCAGCTCTTTCTGTGAAAGGTTTATGCGGGCCATGCAGGTAAACCTTTGTGCTGAGATGTTCCTTACTTGTGCTGAAGAGTATTTCCTCTTAATCTGCTGAAACTGTTTATTTCTTTATTTGTTGTTATTGTTTTCAGGACAATAAAGCCAGAGAGACGGCAGAGATGAAACGGAGACACATAGACAGATTACAGAATGCAACCAAGCGCAGATCTACAGCTACCTGCTCCAGCAGAGACAAGGAGATGGATGGAGTCGCATTAGAGTCTGTACTGCAGAACTTCCTCACCAAACGGGTCTCAAGAAGGAGACTGGGAAGGCCCTCATCAACCCACGGAAGCCCCCCCAGTGGGAGCCCTACTAATGGGAGCCTATCAGAAATCACTTCACAGACAAACCTTCCCTCTGGAAATGAAAAACATGGTCACACTTTCAGAGCAAAAGAAGCGGGAAGGAAAGAGTGGAATTCAGCAGCGGAACTTATGGGGAACTCTCCAGAGCAGAAAAGCCAGTCCCATTTGAAGGACAACAAGTCCAAAAGTGCCATTACTCATGAAGGAGAGAAGAAAACTCTCAAAAGAGAGGACTCGAGGGACTCCACGCGCTCAGCAAAGAGGATTACCAGTATTACCCCTCCGGGTAGATCTTTCTCAGTCACCACAGATGATGGCGAGGAAGATCTGCAAGACAACACTAAGGAGGAGGCCCAAAGGCTGCGTGAAGCATCAAAAAAAGTTTTGCGATTTCAGAACAGCCGTGGCAGTACCTCATCTGGGGATTACTCTCTTGAAAATCTGAAATCTCCTGCTACAAGTGTGGCTTTAACACGTCAGTTCACCTTTGATGAGGAGACACAAAGGTATCCAGGAGATCCAACTGATGAGGATTTGGTTGAGTTTTTGCTCAGTTCTCAGTCCTCTTCAAAACGTAACTTTGGCCGCCGACATACTCTACCTCCCAAAATCCCTAAAACTAAGGAAGAGGGAGACAGACTGCAGTCCCCGCCTGCATTTAGAAGTCCAAACCACGTGACAGCAGACCAAGGAGCCCAGCCAGGAGAGGGTGCTGGAGACACTCCCTCAAAAACAGTGTTTGATTCCTCTGACATTTCTCAGAACTTGAAAACATTTGGTGAAGAGCAAAATTCTCCATCAGCAGAAAAGAAAAGTAAACCAAACGATTCTTCTTCGGCCCAGGAATCCAAATCAGGGTTTCCAGAGGAGACCGATGAGGACAAGTCAATGGAGAACACAGTCAGCAATCTACAGATGAACAGTGAAAATATTTCCCCGAGGAGTATGTGGTTTAAAACGGAGACCCCTGGACTTTTTTTCAATTTTTTTAAACGCCTTGGAGATCTAAGCAAAGTGCAGAACAGCAAGCAAAATGTTCATAAACACACAGAGTCTGGTGTGTAGACTTTAAAACAAAAAAAAAAACAAAAAAACAAATACTGATGCATTTTATTAATTTAAAACTCTTTTAACACATGTGTTATTTAAAATTGATTAGCTGAACATTATGATAAAACAGTAGTGACATCATCATGTTATATCATGGTGACCCTACAGTGTTTTCTTCATTTCTGATATAAACAGAAAGTCTTGAAAGGAATTTGTAGGTTGGACAATCTTTTTGCTGAGGAGGGTAATGTGAATGTTGTACCACTAGATGGCAGGATTTGACAGGAAGTTGAAAATAGAGGTTGTGACAAATGCAACACTTATTTTGCTGATTAAGAAAAAAAAAAGATAGGCACACCAAATGTAAGACATTCTGTCTTTCAATGAATAATAATCTCTTGAGAATATGGTAATAACTTGGAAAGTTGGACTGTGACTAAATGCTTACAGCATGCGTCTTTGTCAGGATTTAAACCCACAACCTTGTTGAATGTGCAGAGTATGTGTTGAAGGTGTTGAGAGTGGAGTTAAGAGATGTTTCAGGATAGAGAAATGTAACTGTTAAGATAGTGGTTTGCTTGTTGTATTCTATGCTGTTTTGTTTGCTTGTACTGTACTCTCATATACAGTATTGCTAATTTCTCATAATTATAATTCTAAGTAAATATATGTGTTGCTCCAGTTCCTCTCTTCTTGTCGTCTCACAACCACTTCAGAACTGCAGCATCTTTGGTTGCTGCGAGTCTTACAGAATTGAGCCATTGCTTGGATTTTAATTAATACAGAATAAGACGACCACAGACGGTTTGTGGAATAGATCAAAAGTTGATCTAAGAAGAGATCTGTCCTCGTTCTTAAAGCAGCTGATCATGGCAGAAATATATTAATATACCTTAGATAAGAGCAGAAGCAAGCGTCAAGCCAGAGTGTGGGCAAAAATATTGAGTTCATCATGCTTTGTCAGCAACTGGCATATCTTAATTCACTGATAACAGATTAAAATTATTCATTATAGAACATTATATATATGTGTGTGTGTGTGTGTGTGTATGAGTTAGATAGATAACAGTCAAAAGCATGGCCACTTAAATGACAGAGATGTGAAGAATATTGTTACAAAATGACTTCTTCAGATGGTATCAATAAATATTCAGTGGTGAGTAAATGAGTGTAGTGTTTATATATTGTGCATATAAAACTCATAAAATAATCAATAATGTGTCAAGTTATATTATGGCAACTATAGTCCCCACCTACATGTAGTCATTAATATTTGAAAACAACAACAACAATAACATATCCATACAGCTATATATTGTTTGCAGTTTGATGAGTTTGGACCTAAAAACATTTAAAAGACTGGCCTACCCCATTCTTGATGAGTTTGTGTTTGCTTAATTTTATAACAGTCTGAACAGTATGTTTTGCTGAGTTACAGATGAGAAAGCTATGCTCTTTATTCTGCTAAAACATTAGAATCATAATCAGTCATATTTTATAATGAAGTTTTAACAGACTGATGTAATGAAAACCTGTAGCATTATTCCATGATTTTTTTTTTTTTAATTTGTAGTTTGATGCCAATTTGTGGCTGATAATGTTATTGTTTTTATTCTGTCCATTATTTCATGTTCTACATTATTTAGATATTTTTTCATGTATCTGCAGTTATAAAGATAGAAATAATTTTTTAAAATGCCATATGGGTCAAATTAATCACTGTAATGTAATGTAACTAAAGGAAGATTCTTTATTTTCTGATATGTTGCAAGCAGCATATTAGAGATATTCAGTCAGTGCCCATCCTGCCACTGAAGGCCTTCACTATGTATGCATGCTCTGTTCACTGCTGCCAGACTGCAGCAGCCATCTTGACTAAACTGGAAGCAGTCTCCATGGCAACTCCTTGTTGCAGAATAAAACCAAAAGATGACTGTGTTTGTCCCTCACCCTCAGCCCCACCCCCCAACAAACTCCTCATTCGCTGCAATATTACATCAAGCACAGGCCCAGTACACCACTAGACACTACCTTCGTTCCAAAGATTTGAACATTCAGCAGATACACTTCACTGATCAACCCCTCCGATAAATCCGCAGAATGAAAGATGAGGTCCTACATTATTCTTTAACCTATGCATATAGATC
>JBAMYA010000005.1:3779641-3813293 GCA_037176975.1 Arrhamphus sclerolepis
ATGTACCAACATCCTCAACAACAACTGTGTGATAAGGGTCCAAACATCAGTGAACCCTTCTGTTCTTCCCATTATTATTATACTTCATGCCATCATAAACATGAAAAGTTGTTATTGTTTTATATATATATATATATATACAATTTTTTTTTCTTTTGTTTAAAAAGGCAGAGTAAGAAAAAAACCCTCAGATGGTTCAATAATTGAGCAATAGTTTCAGCATTATTGCCTGTTTTATTTGTGGCCATAACAAAAATACTTTGCACACCAGTAACTTAAAGCTTAAAGGTAATAAAGTGCATCCTTTGTCCTTTTAAGGGTATTGGGTGGTCAATGCAGAAGCCAAACCCCTTTGCACCAGCAAGGCTTCTTCCTCAGTCAGATCCAGATCCAGAGATGTCACCTGATTTGCATATCCCCCGCCCCCACTCTGTTCTTATTGGCTCCTTCAGTTCCTCCCACCTGCAGCCCGACCAATGCAGCGCGTGAGCCCCGCCCCCTCCCTCCTTCTCTCCCTTGTCCTCTTCCTTACTGTCCCCGTCTTCTGCCAGACAGACCCTGCCCTTTCCTTTCTGTCGCCCTGTCTGTGGATTCTGTTGTAGGGGATCGGGAGGCTGACAATGGGACGCTTTCTCTGCGGCCTGCAGTGCTGACACTCTGCTCCCTCCTGCTGGGACTTCATGTGAGTATAAACTGGTCTTTCACTTCTTTATGTGGGATCGGGTTTCTGCTTTCTCATCTTGTTTGTGCCTTCATCTGGAGCCCTCAATTATACAATGACCGGGGTAAAAGCAGATGAATAATTGATCACCACATCCCAACCAGCATCTGTGCATTGGTAAATCACAGAGGGGCTGTGCTTATTTGTCATGATGTTTCATTTTCTTATTATAACCTGGTGTATTTTCTTGGATTATTTAACATGATACCCAAGAACAAACATTTAGGGGAGAAAAAATGATTTTGTCCCAGCCCTTTTATGAAAGCAACTGTTAACATCCTGTGCTGCTGTGATTCTTTAATGCTGGCTTCCTCAGCCAGCCCACACACTTCTCCATTTTAGCTGGGAGCTGGCTGCCGGCTGTCTGCCGGCTCTGTGGCAGGTGGGCATCTCTGCTGCAGTTCTGAGGGCTGGGCTCTGTAATCAACCATACATGCTCTTTTGTTTAGAGGATTAGTGAGCTTTCATTGCGTTTCTGATTTAAATCTGTATGGGGTGTGTGGCTGGGAAGGCGCATGTGAATCAGCATATTGCTTGCTTCTATCAATCTGTGACTCTTGTGTTGCATTGAACTGCAGTAACAGCACCAGGCAATGCATCATTTTGACACCTCTGGCCTAGACTGTTACCAGATTTGTGGTTTCCGAATAGATTGATTGATCTGTGTTTAAAACAAACAAACAAACCCTCTTCATCATTTTTGCAAAATGGAGTCAACTGTTTCTTTTGATGAGTTCAGCTATGAGAGGTGTTTGGTGGGTTTGGCTCTGCTGGCTGCTTGCACCAGGTCAATGAGAGGTTGCCAGACGGTCCAGGATGCTGTGCCAGAGGGCAGATTCCTAGAAAAGCTTACATTTACCGTTTTAGGGATCCTTAAGTACCGATGTCTAACAAAATGGTATATCAGGCCATCAATGTGCAAAATATGCGAGAAGCAGACAAAAGTGCTTTGTTGGCCTTGCTTCTGCACATACATGTAAACCTCAAACTAATGGTAAAGTGTCGACTCACAGGACTCAGCTTAAATTGTGGCTTAGAAGTGATCAGATAGAGTGTGACCTTTGATTTGATCAAAGGCAGACATGTGACGGTGAAGAAGATGCAACATGGACTCTACATGTTGGCAAGATCAATATTCTCATCTCTCTAAAACTATAGGCACACTGATGTAGAAATAAAATTACAATCATGGGAAGATTAAGACATTTAAACCCAAACACATCAAACTAAGCATAATTTCATATCAACTGAAGTAATCCATTTTTTTTAGTCTCATGTAGAACAAAGGTTTGCATCTTTATAACCTTCCTAATCTGTCCTATTAGTCATCATGAGGTCTTCATAACTGGAGTTTGTAACATTAACTTAACTTTGCAGTGTAGAAAATGTGGCCTATGAGACCGTTCTAAAATTAAAGTTTAATTGAAAACTAGTACGAACAATAGATTTAAAAAAAACAAAACAGGACAATATGTTTTGTCTTAAATCCTATTATCTATCTGTCTATCTATCTATCTCCATATGTAATGTGTCTTCTCAAATTACAGCTTTACACTTTTAAAATTGATTTAAATGCAGTCATGAGGAGTTTCTTAGACTTCTTGTTTATATCATTTCTTGGAACAGAACTTTCACTGTGTGATTTCTCTACCTGCTTCTTTGTGACTGTACCATAACACAATTAAAAGGAATGCAGTCGCAGCCGAAACGTTGAAAGGTACATCATGATGTCACTTTAGGACTTTATGGACTGCAGAGAAATATTTTCTCTGTCTGAGATTAATGTCGATAATTTCAGGGAGAATCATCACCACCGCTGAACATAGAGGTACAGTGGTGAAGATTTATTTCCTCAGTACAATTTCGTGAATGTCAGAGACTTTTAGTGAACTGTTGTGTATACCAAAAGTATATCTGCACTGAGGCTAAATGTATCTCCATCACATGAACCTGATTTATGTTTTTGTGTTTTTCCCCTGTTATGATAGATGGACTTTGTAGAGACTATTCATCATGGATGTAGTACATTTAACCAAGCGATTGTTTTTCAACAACTGTCAAGACTTCATTAAATTTAGTTCATTATACATTCTATGCACTCACGTATCATGCTGGAAGTCATTATTTCTCCAAATTGCAAGAAGATAAATCCATCAAGGTGTGCAAACACCCAATGAAAGTGAAAAATTGCAGCCTAAAGCCTAAAGTGACATCATTATGTACCCAGGACAAGACATTGGTGTGACCATGTGATGACAAGTGTTGGGTTGCTCTTAGCGCAGGTTGCACTGCAGGCGCTGCTTGAGCACATGTCGACCTTTGTGAGATCAGCAGTGTGTATTGTGCCCGCAGACGCGCTGCCTGCATGCTGCATTGTCTTTTGCGTGCGTCCGTCGTAGTGAAATCACAGGGAAACACAGATAATGTGGTCGCTTTGTCATGTCTCAACACATTAGTGTCAGAGCTTATCTAATGACTGCAGACTAAGAAGATAATTGTAAATTAGAGTTCAGTTATACACCTTGATGAATATTGATACTGAGCCTAAATGTGTGCCATAAAATAATTAAAAAAAAAAAAAGATCCAAGAGCCTTATGTCTAACGTTCTCAAAGGGCTCATTGAACATGCTGCAGACTGTTTTCTTTCATTAGTGAAACCTAACATCCACTGCCGTGACTGTCCTGACAGAGACTGATGCACTGACACAGATTCCTTCATCTGGTGTAGTGAAGTGTAAGAGGAGCTTGTTAATATAGACATTTTTGTGGATGTGGATAATAATTGATGAGTCATCGTAGAGCTACCGCCTTGGCTGGCCCCTTAGTAGAGCTTTAACATAAAAAAAAGAGAGAGAAAAGTATATGATCCTATTATCTTGTTGTCCCAAACACTGCCTGGACTCTGGATTGGTATTGGTAATACAAAGAAGATCATATATAAAAGATATATATGCTAAGTTTTCGAGTGAGATTGATAAGACATTTTAAAAGACATTGAATGCCAAAAGAAGATATTTAGGGCAGTGTGATGGGCTCTGTCACTCAGATGTCGTTCTCACTTGAATCTGTCTTTTCTGTCTCTCAGTGAAACTTGTATATCTTCTTAATTCGCTACAGGATTCTGCAAACCTCAGATCTTCTCGGGAAGCACGTAGAAACAATCACTCCATGAAGACACATGAGCAAGTGGTCGGAAACATAAACTGCACTCTATATTTAAACACAATCTTGACAGCATATCGTGGCCCAGCACCTCTGACTTCAGGTCAGCGAGACTCGCCAGTGTTTTTGACTCCAGGAAACAGCCAGCTACTGAAATAAACTGTCCAAAGTGCTTGGTGCTGCGTCGCTTACAAACTGAGACCACGGCAACTACAGAAGACTTATTCTAAATAATGGTGCATGTAATTTAACACATTTTCCTAAAATAGCGAGACAGTTATACAGACTTACAAGGCCGCGGAGAGAAAGGTTGTGGCTCTAAACGGACGAGGGAAGAGGAAGGGAAGAGGAAAATACTTTTTATGGCCGTAGAAGCACACACATCCTGGAATCCCGAGTAGTCACTCGTAAGGAATGATGCTAACAATCTAGAAATCACAGACTCCTTAAAGTGAGAGATTTCCATTCATTAGCTTTCAGTTAGGTCATATCACGATGCTATTTATAGTCACAGAAATGTAAGAGGAACAGATAGGAACTTTATTAATCTCTTGGGGGGGGTCACAATGAAAATTTGTAGCGTTACATAACAATGAAACGTACTGTAGTAAACTGCTTTGCTTATCAGTTGAATTATTTTAGATGTGATTTTGCATACATTCAAATCATCTTGAGAATAATCAATGTTCATATAAAACATAAATTTGGGTGTGTGGTTTTATTCTGTCAGCCTTGTATTAAGATCACAGCCTCTGAGATGTCTATTCAAGCTCATAACAGTGAATGAAATATCTCAGGCGACTCTTTATTTCCAGAAACATAATTCACGTTTTAACGATGTTGCTTGTTTTCTAACGCTGAACTCTGAGCGTACCAGGACAGAAAAAAAAAAGGAAATCCATCTCTTGAATACAATTTTCATAATTTGATGACTTGCCTATAGCATTTTAAAGATATTAAGACAACTGTTTCTGAATTTAAACATATTTATTGTGATATTAATAAAGTCTGGCTACGTTATGAGTTCTCAAGCAGTGCAAAAAAATAAAAATGTGAGCAAGTGAGACAGGTAAGCTGTTGAGTGTCAAGTCATTAATACATTATTAGCGCATTAATCTCATTTACACAAATAAAAGCACTTTCTAGAGGAATTAAAGAGCAAAGCTTGGCTGCGTGTCCAGCAGACACAATCCAAGCAGATTAAGCCGAGGGCACTGCTTTCTGTAAATGTGAGCTCAGGTTGATAGAATCCCATTAAAGCATTTATGTAAAATATCCTTTTCCTCAAGAGAAAGGTGTTAAGCGCACAAACAACTTATCTTAAGCAGGTAATACCTGTGTATCATCTGGTCTAAGGAGAGCCATTGCCTGTCATTTATTGTTTTATGAGCTCGCAAAGCATTTGCTTTCACGAACATTTGAGTCGACTGGGCATTATGGTGTCATCCGAATCTGGGAGACTCAGTAATCCAGATGGCAGACAGGACCTGAGCCTGTGGGGGGACATTAAGCCACTTAAGTGTAAATCAGGGTGAGAGTGGCTCGTGATGCTTCAGTCATACAGCTGAATGTGCAAACAGTCACATTCTGAGGATTTCTGCGGGCAGCGTGTCCTACCATGACAGATACAGGGCAACATGAGAGGACTCTGTAGCAGAGTGACAAGGAAAATTGATGTAATGTGTATGAAGTGCTGATTATGCACTTCCCATGACTAAGCCTTACTGTGGACATCAAATTACACATTACATTAGAGCAGATACTAAAACCCAAATTTGTGCTCTTACAGGCCTCTCTTGAATAATGATCACCCCTCCTATTCTTTTGATTGGTCTTTTTGCCTTATGCATTATTTAGAATAAATAAACCCATTAAGAGCTTCAGTTACATCTTTCAACCATCTGTAGTAATTTTTTTTATATTGTGCATCTCTCATTGTTTTCTTTTTTAATGGCTTTTTTGTTCTTCAAGTACTCGGACATCTACTTAGGGCTGCTGTCGGGGAGAGGCTGTTTTTAAAAGAACGATCATCTTTCTGTGGTGAGGCAAGTGGGAGTGACTGAGCCAAGGAGGGCTGCTGGAAGAGCAGACCAGGCTGGAGGAAGGGAAGGAAGGCGGGGGAGACTGTTGCAATCCCAGAGGCTGCAGCCAGCAAGCTGAGAGGGGGAGGAGCCTCGGGGCTTTGGCTCGTTCAGCTTCCTCCTGATGTCACTGCTCAGCAGCTATAATTCTCTCCATGCAAAGGGAATACTGCACAGGGAGGGGAGGGCCTGTGAGGGGAGGAAAGGGAAGGGGGAGACATGGTGAGTTGGGGAAGAGCTTGTTGTTTGGACAGTAAAAGGGCTCGTCAGGGGCTTTCTAATCACTTGGGAAGCAGCAACAATGGAATCTGTGTCTGTCTAAGAAAATTTTCATGTGAAAGAAGTCTCTATGAGATGACGACTGCAGATGCGATGAGTTTGTTTATGCAATGCACAAGAGAGAAGAGAAACATGATGGGGCGATTAAAAGATGGTAGAGAGGTGAATGTGGGGTGCTAAGCTGCGTGCAGAGCTGGAATGCTATTGTTAGAGCTTTTCTTTTTGCAGGGAGGGACAGCTGCATCTGAGGCCTGCTTGCTCATGTGAGACAGGCAACCCTACTCACTGAGAGTCCTCCCAGAGTGGCAGACAGACAGGTGGTTTCTGAACTCAGCCTTCTGAGAGTCAAGGGAGCGAACCAGAAGGAATTTGGGGAGTGGCATTTGAAATATTTTCCTCTTCTTACTATCAAAGAAAAGGACTTGGACAACAATTTGTCTGAAATGGGTCAGTGTGGGAAAGCATTTCTAGAAGAGGATATTCGTGATTCTGGTGATGCAACATTAAAACTAATCGCAAGTTTCAGTTGAGCAGAACCAATTTTGTCTGGTCTGTGTACACTGCATCAAACACAATGTCCTTTTTATATTCATAAGCTTTTAACATGAAGCATTTGGCTTCCTGTAACTATTACAGAACATCACCAGTAGCTGTAAGTGACATTTTTCAGCTTCAGATGATGCTTTAACTTATGTTTGCTCTGGTTACATTAGCACCATTATTTTACAGAATAATTCCTCAAGCTGACACAGTTTCCTGGTATGCTCATGACGGGGGAGGGGGGGTACCGTTTATATATGTGTTGTACTGAGGCTGATGCTATTGTTTGCATGTTTATTGACCACATTAAAGCAGCATGCCCGTGTTTTTGCAGTTCATTTAATCCTTCATGTGCTTACGTACAATATGACAGATGTACAACATATCATAGGCACGCTGAGTTAATCTGTGCTTGACCCAGTGATACAGTTCCATGTGACTGCAGCTCTTTCAGAGTTCCAGCATCGAGTCCGCTTGACATCCAGTGATCTGGAACTCAAGTAAACAAGGAAGCTGACACAGTGCCTGGTGAAATATAGGAATCAAGAAAACCCTTTATCTTTTACTGTCTTCTGTCAATATTTAGAGAGACCACTCTAAGTACAGGGTCATTTAAAGAGCATAAATTCAAATAAATGTCTTGGCTGATAGCTCTGCCCTGGGGTGTCCATCACATGCATTTATGTCTTTCTCCCCACTATGTTCATCTTATGAGATTTTTCACTCATAAAGTCAAATGATCTCTGGCTTAGAAGCTCACACTGCAGACAGTGTTTGCTGAGGAAGAGCGTAAAATGTTAGTAGATACAGGATTTAGAGGTTTTATAATGCCATCAGTGTTATGACTCAGTTTTTCCTTGGGTGGCTTAAATAAATAAATACACCCGCCTCACCCTGCCTGAGTGTTCCCATAAAGATTTCTTAACATTTCCTCTGTTTCTTCCACCTTGTGTGCAGGTTAAATTGTGCCTAAGTCTCCTTTGAATGTTAGTCATCATGGCAAAGTGCGAGACCGGCCGCACCAGCCCTGTGGTCAGGCAGATAGACAAGCAGTTCCTGGTCTGCAGCATCTGTTTGGACCGTTATCACAACCCCAAGGTTCTGCCCTGCCTGCATACATTCTGTGAAAAGTAAGCTCTTTTGTCATGAAGTGCTTTAAAGATAAATGAAGAGGGATTAAAAGCACATTAGGACCATAAATACAAAAAAAAAGTATTTTAAAACAGCATATTACAGCAATTTACTGGTTTTAAATTGTTGAATAAAGGTAAATTTGCAACCATCAGAGCTTGACATGGATACATGCTCACTCTAGTCCTCTAACTAATTTGATTTACGTCTTATCTCGTCGTAGATGTCTACAGAACTACATCCCTCCCCAGTCTTTGACACTATCCTGTCCAGTATGCCGACAAACTTCAATCTTGCCTGAGAAGGGGGTGGCAGCCCTACAAAACAACTTCTTTATCACAAACCTAATGGAAGTCTTACAGCGAGACCAAGAGTGCAGCCGGCCCGAAGCGTGCAATGCGCTTGAGTCAGCCAACACGACGACGACTTGTCAGTCCCTTTCTTGCCCCAACCACGAGGGCAAGGTAAGCCAAAGCAAAATTGTGTTAAACATGAGGATGAAACTACCATCTGTGCAACAAATTCATGATCTTTGTGTTGAACGTTGTCAGAATCCTCATAATTTTGTTTTCTCTTAATGATGTGCTGTGCTCTGCTGCACCATCTGCAGGTGATGGAGTTTTACTGCGAGTCATGTGAGACAGCCATGTGTTTGGAGTGTACAGAGGGAGAACACAGGGAACATGTGACTGTTCCTCTGAGGGATGTGCTGGAGCAGCACAAGTCAGCTCTGAAAAATCAGCTGGACACCGTGCGCAACAGGTATAACCTTCAGAACTTAAACCAATACATTAAAAGCATAAACAAAGCAAGAAGAAGTCAGAGTTGAAGGTTTTTTTATGTCCTCTTTCTGCTGGCAGGCTACCTCAGCTGACAGCTGCCATTGACCTTGTTAATGAGATCTCCAAGCAGCTAACAGAGAGGAAAAATGACGCAGTGACTGAAATCAGTAACACTTTTGATGAGCTGGAGAAGGCCTTACACCAACGCAAGACAGCTCTCATTACCGAGGTGGAAAATATCTGCAGCACGAAGCAGAAGGTCAGAGATCTTTGTGATTCTTGTCTTGATGGGAAAGACCAAAATGCCCTGAAAGCCCCCCACATTTTAGTACTTGCAATACTGACTGTCTGCCTGTTTTTAGGTGCTTCAGGCTCAGCTGACCTCTTTGCTCCAGGGCAAAGAGAACATTCAAAGCAGCTGCAACTTTACAGAACATGCCCTTAGCCATGGCAGTGCCACTGAGGTCCTACTGGTCCAGAAACAGATGGGTGAGCGGGTCAGCGCTCTGGCGAGACACAGCTTTCCTGAGTATCCTCACGAAAATGGACACCTGGAATGCCAGGTAGAGACGGAGGGACTTAGGCGCTCCATTCAGAACTTGGGAGTCCTCATCACAACAGGGGCTGTAGGCCATACCAGTGTCGCCACTGGTGAAGGCTTGAGACATGCATTGGTTGGCCAGCACACCTCCATCACAGTCACCACTAAAGACAAAGATGGAGAGCTAGTGAAAACTGGGAATGCTGCTCTGAGGGCAGAGATTGCCTCTGCAGATGGAGTGTGTACTGAAGCTGAGGTGGCGGACAATAAGAACGGCACTTATGAGGTCGGCTACACCATCCGCTCGGAGGGAGAATACACCTTCTCTCTGCTGCTGTACGAGCAGCCTGTGAGGGGAAGTCCATTCCGGCTGCGTGCTGTCAAGCCGTCAGATGTCTTGCAGTCACCCGATGACGTGAAGCGAAGAGTGAAATCCCCGAGTGGAGGAGGTGGTCATGTTCGACAGAAGGCTGTGCGCAGGCCCTCCAGCATGTACAGCACCACCAAGAAAAAGGAGAACCCAATAGAAGATGAGCTGATCTACAGAGTTGGTGGGTGTAAATACAATACAATCCCAGTTTCAATAAAGGCTGGCGATTTGTGTAAAATGCAAATAAAACAGATTGCAATAATACGCAAATCTCACAAATCCATATTTTATTTTCACTGTGGGACATAGAAAGCATGTCAAACACTAAGCGTGAGATATTTTATGGTTTAATGAAAACTATGAACTCATTTTGAATCAGGTGGAAGCGGCATGTCTCAAAAATGTTTCATGGGTAACTAAAGGCCCTAAAAATAAGTGGCACTAAAATACTAATTGTAATTAATTAGGTTAACTCGCAATCAATCAGTGATGTGATTGGACATAAAATAGGAGATCTTGTGGAGCCAGACCCTTTCAGAAGTTTAAGATTGGCAAAGGTTGACCAGTTTGTGTGTGTGTGGGAAGTATCTATAAATTGTAATTGTTACAATTTCAAAATGATAATTGTCAGTGTACAATTGAAATAATATAAAATTTCTCATCATCTACCATGCACAATGTCATGACAGTACATAATGTCATGAAGAGATTCATGATGTCCAACTCCATGGGCTCAGGAACGCTTCCAGAACCGACAGCCAAAAGAACAGTTTTCCGTGCCATCCACAAATGCAGGTTCAAACACTTGTGACACAGAAAAAAAACATTTGTTACACAGAAACTGTGCAATCTTTGCTGGGCCAAAATGAATTTGAGGCAAAGTGGAAACTGTCCTGTTGTAACCGTGGAAACCACGGATGCCTCGATTCAGCATCTTATCAGTGCTCAGTCCAAATGCAAACATTTCTGATGGCATAAGGAATGGGAGGTTTGCACATCTGGAAAAGATAAATCAGTGGTAAAAGATATACAGGTGTAACAGTAGTGAAAGCTATTCAGATTTTTATCAGGGGAGGACTTGCAGGACTTGCATTGGTCGAGAGGCATGGCTTCATGGTTGAAGGGTTGGGGTGCTAGACCGGTCTGCCTCCAGCACAAAGATCTCATCAATTCAAAACAACATTATGCAAAAAAACAAAACAAAAAAACATCAAGGAAGATGCTACACCATGATACATGTCAACTTGTTCAACTTTTTAAGATATGCTACATCCATCAAATTCAAAATGTCTTTGAATTTGGATTTTTTTTCCCATAAGATGCTACATTTACTCAGTTTTTCTGTTTTACTTTGAATAAAATATAGGTTTATGGGATTTGCAAATTGCTGCTTGCTGTTTTTTCTTTTTAATCTAATCTTTTTTGGAATTGGATAATGAGTGTAATGTTTTGGATAGTTTAGATAATATAAAACGTATGATTTAGTGGCTCAAAGTGTTTCCCCTCTATTTCCTCTATTTCTTCTGTGTTTACCCCTTTTCCCTCTGTGAAACTGCTTAAACGTAAGCATTATACACCAGAGCTGATAAGTGCAACATTGTCACAAATGCTAAAGCATTTTAATGTCATCTGGGTTTGACAGGAACAAGAGGGCGAGACAAGGGAGAATTCACAAACCTTCAAGGCATCTCAGCCTCCAGTAACGGAAGAATTGTGGTGGCAGACAGCAACAACCAGTGTATACAGGTTACTATCACTCACTCTGTGTGGAGAAAAAAGAAATAAAAGGACAAATGGATCGCGTAGTAATTCAGTAGTTTCGTTTTACAGGTATTCTCGAATGATGGGCAGTTTAAGATGAGGTTTGGGGTAAGGGGCCGCTCACCAGGCCAGCTACAGCGCCCCACAGGGGTGACAGTAGACATGAATGGTGACATCATCGTAGCTGACTATGACAATAGGTGGATAAGCATCTTTTCCTCAGATGGCAAGTTTAAGGTGAGAGCTGTGAGACTGAACACAAAAAAACAATTATTACCAGATTAAGTCTGAAATCATAAATAAATAAATAAAACTAAAAATGAATGACCAAACTGTCTCTCTGGCTAACGCAGAATAAAATAGGTGCTGGAAGACTGATGGGACCCAAAGGTGTGGCTGTGGATAAGAATGGGCATATCATCACAGTGGATAATAAAGCCTGCTGCGTCTTCATCTTCCAATCTAATGGGAAGCTGGTGACGAAGTTTGGCGCCAGAGGAACTTCAGACAGACACTTTGCAGGTATTGTTTGCTTTTACAAATAACCTGCAGTGTGATTTATTTGATCAATACTTCTTGCAGGAAGAAACTGAGATGTTCATTAAATGAAGCAGCATGCATCATGACATGTGATTGGGCCAGATTTACAGATTTCATTCATTTTTCTTTCACAGCAGTATTTCAGTTATCAGCATGTTTTTCTATGATTTATGAATTAATCTTAAACACAGAGATGAGCTCGTTTCTGCATGTACGGCTGCTTGCTTACTTATAAACGGCAGCAACACAGTTGCTGGTTTGTTGTTGCACTAATTACCTTAAACTGTATAAAATCACCAAATCCTCTTACAAAATACAGTGGAGCTACTAAGAGGCATGAAGTTATGATTCACACTAATGCATGAAACAATGTTTTGTTTATTAATTAATTTATTTTTTTAAAGTGGAGCAGTAATTTGCTTGTGTCATGGCAATCCCTCCATCATGGGACTTCAGCGATACAGCCTTATTTAAGTTGAAATTCACTCTTCTTTCAGTTTCATTTCTCACTTGGACCTTTTCTTTTCTTTTAGAGAAAAGTGGTGCAAACATTGCACTGGAAACAAAGCTTAGTAAATCTGGCCCTGTTTTCAGTAAGTAATGAAATGATTGTGAGTGTGAACTGAGAAAACAAATCTTTGTCCTTTCTACATGTCGACTCATCAAGCTCTTTCACCTTTCACATGCTGTCCCACATCAGCCCACAACGTCTCTCTCTGTGGCCATTTTGTGTCTTGTTTCCTAAGTCCAAAAATAGTGTGGAACTTCCTCCTTTGTGTTGAAAAGCAATGATGACTCACAGTTACTCTTCCCCTTTCTGTCCCCTTTGTTGTTTGCAGGTCCTCACTTTGTGGCCGTTAATAACAAAAATGAAATTGTTGTAACAGATTTTCACAACCATTCAGTGAAGGTATGACTTTCTTCAAGTATGAGCATCCATTATTTATTATCGTAAGCCTCCACTTCAAAGGATTATTGATAAATGGCTTGAAGAAAGATACGTGTGTTTTAGAGCCCAATTAACTTGCAATACAACAGCAGGAAACGTCTTCCAGTCTCTTTGCTTTGTAATGGCTTTTTTTTTTTAATTTGTTATTCTGAAAGAAGTGCTGAGGTACACATAGTGTTATTAGCAACGTTATTCTCCCCCCTCCCCCCGCCATTTTATCTCCACATTTCCCATGCTAGATTTTTCAGGGCTCTATATCAAACACTAAAACTGGAAAGAGATGGCTAACAGTTGCTGTGTCAGACTGACTGTGATTGTTTCAGATAATTTTAACAAAGTGCTTTGTATCCTCTTTTTGAATGCATGTTTTTCATTACGTATGGCAGCGTCATCCCCTCATTCTTTTCCATGTTTAACCCGACAGGTGTACAATGCAGACGGGGAGTTCCTGTTTAAATTTGGTTCTCATGGTGAGGGGAACGGCCAGTTCAATGCACCAACAGGCGTGGCTGTGGACGCCAATGGAAACATCATTGTTGCTGACTGGGGCAACAGCCGGATCCAGGTTGGCTCAACAAAAGTAGATTTGCCTTTAATGCATAAAGCAGATTTTATGAATATGCAAATCACTCACCCGACGCATGTTTGTGTTGTAGGTGTTCGACAGCTCAGGGTCTTTCCTCTCCTACATCAACACTTCAGCTGACCCTCTTTACGGCCCTCAGGGCTTGGCGCTCACATCTGATGGCCATGTGGCAGTGGCAGACTCTGGAAACCACTGCTTTAAGGTCTACCGCTACCTGCAGTAGAGAACTGACAGAACCATCTTCACCACTACAAGCACTGATGACACAACTAATGTATTCCACAGGGTGCAGTGATATTTCCAGCACAGCCTTTTGATGTGCACATCAGCATATTTCCCAGATATTTTACCTTTATCATGTGTATTGAAGGTTGATTAATGTAGCGTCCTTGGGAGAAATGAAAAGCTATGTCTACTGGACTGGACTGGTGCAAGGGCACTTTTGTGGAACGCTGTCATACAAGACTTTCTGTAAAACCTGACACTTTAGCAGATAGACTGAAATATTTAATCAGCCATAACTTGTCCAGATGCATGAAGTTTTCTTTTTTTTTTTTTTTTCCTCCTTCTTCTTTTTTTTTAAATTTTATTTTAAATTTTTTTTAAATGTTTTCTGAATGGCTAGGAAACAGCACCGCCGCGTACCTATTGGCCGCTTTTAACCTTAGCTAGTTAATGCTTACAGTGAGATGAACAGTGCCATGCTTCTCCAGCAATGAAATGTTGAAACTTATCTCGTATAAAAAAAAAAAAAAGTCGCCACCATCTGTGCATTGATTTGCTGTATGTATTGTATATACATGAATGTATATTGTGTACATTAGATCACTCTGTATGTATGTGCTATGATTTGAAAGAGTCTTTTGCCTTTTCAGTGAGCAGCAGAGGATGAAGGATTTTGATGAAGGTTTTTGAAAATGTTTGTGGCAGCTGTAAAAAGAGTGGGCTTTTGAAACATACTCAGCACACGCATTAAAGAAAAAGTGTCACATTATTGCTTATGTAAGCAGCACAATTATCAGTTTGTTTATAACTTATTTTAAAGGCTAGATAAACAATGGAAGATGTTAATTTATTTTATTTTGTACAAGCTCAGCATTTGCAAATTATTTTTCTAGATTTTTTTTCCCTTGTTTCTTTCTGTTTGTTTTGCTTTTTCAGTTGGAACTTTACTCTTTTATGCAGAATTCAGTATCCACCGACATTTTGAAAATGCAGATCAGTATTTGTGCAAATGGGCAGCTCGTCTCCAAAGCTTCATTTGGATGCCAAAAAAAAAAAAAAGTCAGACTGAAGAATTGAAGCGATTGTTTTGCCTTTAACATTTTAATATCTGCAACAATATGACAGAAATAATACACGTACTCTCAGGAACAATATCAAACACTTTTGTTTTCGTAGGGACTTGAGTGTGAGCAGCACATGAATTGCTTTCTAGGAAAATTTGATTTGGCCAAATGTGATCTGCATCAAAGATCACAAAATATTGGGATGGAGTGTGGATTCTGTTTTGCAGTGTTATTATTATTTTTGTTGTTGTTTTGTGGCAAAGACACAGAAACTAATATACTACTGTAAATGAGCATTTATTAGATGACGTTTGCTAGTGAACACATCCATGCTTGAGGATCCAGTCACTATGAAACCTTTGTAAACTATGTCTCTTAGAGCTTAGATCTGCTTAACATCAAGCCATGATTCAATACCAAGGACTTGCTGCTCTTGCTCCCCCTCGTGTTCATCCTTTGTAATGCCATAAGAAAGCACAGAGCAACAGCAGAACAAAAAAAAGAAAAAAAAAAAAAAAGAGCTGAATCAACACAGGCTCCTGGTCTGACTAAATTGTCCACAGCACTGTGTTTAACATCCAAACACCAGTATCAGTCCTCCGCACTGTGGAGCTTCTCTGAGGACCTGAGAATAAGCCACATATCAGCAGTTAAGTCGTTCAGGATGCTGTTTTTCATGCACCTAATCTGTTGTTTGACTGGTTGCCAAATGGGAGCAAAGGCATCTTTTAAGAGTAAAATGCTCGCATTTTTGAGGTGTGTCTAAAGTCTTTCACCCTACCCATAATTTTGTTTTCTTTATGAATATGCACTGGTAATAAAAGCACATGGTTTACCGAGCTGCTGTGAAATCAATGTGACCGTCTATTTAAAGCTCAAGTTTTCTTTGAATTGGATGCTTTTATCTCCCACATTTTGAAGTATTTGTACACATTTTAATAATATTGTCCTTAAAGGAATAATGACAGCATCCACTCAACAAAGCTTCGCACTCTTCTTATGAAAAATGTGTAAATTGTGCCTTTTCTGCACTTTGTAAAACCATGGAACAGTTTTCTTGAAAAAGTATTTATTTGCAGACCAGTTTTGCTTCTGGTCTGAGTTACAAATACATACAGAGCACATATAGAATGCATTTTAAACGACAACCATTCCCAAAACATCTGAGCAGTATATTTATATTGTAATATAGATGTATATACATACATACATATGTGAATGTGCGTAGAACTCAGTATAAGAGTGTGATTTAAAAACTAAACAAAAAAAAAACAGTACATTGTTGTAGGCTCAAATTTAGATAAGCAAGCTGGCTGTATGCTTTAAAACAAACACAAAAAGAAAAAAACATACTTGGAAGTAACATTTAATGAGGGTATTATATCACAGATTGCATAGAATTGTCTTCAAATTCAAAACAAAATTGCAAATAAGCCGAACATTTATAAAGCACAAAGTGAAGTTAGTGTTTATCGTGGGTTGAAGAGGTGATCAGATCCTGTGGTAATCTGGTGCTGCGTATGACAGAAGAGCACTGACCAATGGACAGCTTGTAAAAATGTTCATCTTATTTACATAATTCTTCAAAGAGAACACAATACATCAACTTTTCAAAGCATGTTCTTACCACAATCACCAATGAATTTAAGAAAAAAAGAATCAAATTTAAATGCAAGAGAAAAGTCGTACATGATTTATGTCCATAATGACGATGCATTGAAAAATAACTTAACACATTTAATTCTAATAAATCATGGAGAGAAAAATATTCAATTCCCTTTGTGATTAAAAAACAAAACAAAACAATGTTGTGAAAGTGATTGTGTGTGATCGTTAACTGCAAAGTCAGTGCTTGATTTTTAAATGTAGCGGTTGTACCAAGAGTCAGAACGGCTCCATTAAAAAAGCGGATCTAGAGTCATTAGTGTTAAATGTATTATATTGCAGACCAGCTGTCTTAAAAGTTGCTTCAGTGCCACTCCTCTTACCAAAAGGCTTCTCGTAAGGAGACATAACTTCCTTAAGTATTAATGATAATAATGATTGCTTTGTGTTTAAATACTACGGGGATACAGTGCAAAAGCCCCTTTTTCAAAGTGTGTTCATAGCAGCCGGTTTCAGGGTTTGGCTGAGCCACTCCTCTGTATTCTTCCTTGGGATGTGTCTCCTTTTGTCAGTGTTTGAGCTTTGTGCTGCAGCGCAAATAAAAGTGGTGCATTATGTGAGGCTGGGTGAAGGTACAAATGGGTTTATATATATGTTTTCTCAAGTACGGCGGGAAAAAAGGAATGATTTTTTTTCATGTCCCCTTTGAATCCTAAAAATTATACAGGATTTCAACAACTAAATATCATAGAATATATAACAATAACAATAAACTACTGATAAATACTGGAATACGCAGCGAAATACAAATGGGTGACGATAAAGCGGATCAGAAACATTTGTCACAAATCCATTTCAAATCAGCATTTAAATTTTTCAAAACACAATGAAATGAAATGCATGCAAAAACATAAGCACAAGAAGCAATATTCATTCAATTTTTTTTTTTTTAAATTTGACGAAATCATTTACTGAACACACAGGGCAAATATTTTACATAATAAAACCTCAAAGTCCTGTGAACATCGTAGGCACACACTGAATCTAAGGACAACTCATTCTCTATAAGAGCAGACGGATTTTTCCCAGTGTAAGCAAAAAGTAGACAGCGTTATGGTGCTATTAAATATACAAAGGCTGCCACTGACAACTACAACAGTGAGCAAATTATCCAGCTTCTTTTGACCTACTCAGCCAAACAGCCAATGGCATTCAAGTTAAAGTAGGATCTCCTGTAGCACCTCTGGAAACACGAAGCAACACTTTTTTATTTATTTATTTTTGGATCAATTGGCATCAAAAGTCAATCAATAACAGTAAGTGAGTGCTGACGACTTGACAAATGCCTTGAAACAGCTTCCGAGACAGTCCATCTTCTCCTCGGTGTACTGACCACTCCGTGGCCGCAGGAGAGATTTATTATTTCAAGTAGTTTTCTGAATAGAATCAAAGCTCTTAAGAGTTTGTGTTGACACAATCTTTAGCTAAATGTGAGGCACTTGCAAAATAAAAACATCAGCTGAATCTCTTAAATCACTCATCAAACTGCTAGACCTCTGAACTGTCACTGCTGCCAAGGCCTTGAGTCATCATGGGCTCTGCACTGCTGGAGTTCCTGGGTACCTCTTTCTTTGCCCGTTTAGAGTTTACCGCCAACACCACCACAATGATGAGGAGCACCGTGAGGAGCAATCCCACGAAGATCCCAATGATCAACACCAGCCGATCATCGCCGTCTCTCTGGTTGAGCTCACGGGGGACGCTTCCTTGAGTGAAGATCTCCCTCTCTGGACTTGTCTTTGGCTGACTGCTGCGGTCCAGCGCAATGTGCAAGATGTTGGTGCCACGGTTGTTGTTCACGCCAATTTCCTCTATTATGTCTGGCACATCGTTGGCTGATCTCCTGGCACGATGTTGACTCTTTGAAAGAGGACTAGGGTGCTGGCTCATCACATGGTACTCCAGACTTCTCTTGCCTATGCCACGGTTAGCATTGTCCCGGGAGCGTACGGTGTAGATGGTATGTATGTACCACTCTCTCCCTGCAGCAACCTGGCAATAATAACAACATATTATTATTATTATTAAAGCCATAATGCAGCATCAGGGGGTCACAAACCAGTGTCTTTTAGAGCCGACTCCTAGCCTGGAGAAATGCAGTGGGTTGTGTCAGGAAGGGCATCCAATGTAAAACTATGTAAACCTAAACATGCAAAACACGAGACCCAGGAAACCCCCCCAAAAAAACCATACTGGATCGGCCGAGGCCAAAGCACACCATCGGTGCTAATGACTTACAGGACACCGATGGAAACTGGGCTACTGTTAGTTGAAGAAGTAGAGGTGGAAGAAAAGTCAGCAGGCAGAGACGAAAAAAAAGAAAAAGCAAGAATCCAGGACTGAGAGTAGGAACTTCGAATGTTGGGACAATGACAGGAAAACGAGAGAGTTGGTTTACATGATGTAGAGGAAGACGTTGAATAATCTGTGCGTTCAGGAGACCAGGTGGAAAGCTAGCAAGACCAGAAGCTTAGGAGCAGGGTTCAAGCAGTTTTATCCCAGTGTGGATTGGAAGAGAAGTGGAGTAGAGGTTATACTGAAGGAGGAGCTTCTTAAGAATGTTCTGGAGGCGAGAAGCGTGTCAGACTGATGAGTCTGAGGCCAGAAAGTAAAGGTGGGATGTTCAGTGTTGTTAGTGCTTCTGCCCCACAGGTGGGATGTGACTGGAATGGTGAGACTACAGAGATGAAGAAGGTGGAGCATTTTAAGTACTTACAGTCAAGAGTCCAGAGCAAAAGAAGAATGAAGAGGTTATCTTTGGGAGTGATGAGGATGGAGGATGGATAGGATCAGGAATGAGTACATCAGAGGGTATGTGTATATATATACATATATATATATATATATGTGTGTGTGTGTGTGTGTGTGTGTGTGTGTATAGAATATATATTCTACCTAGAGGAAGACCAAAGAGAAGATTTGTGGATGCAGCGATAGAGGACATGAAGTTAGCCGGTGTGAGAGAAGAAGATACAGGATAGAGTTAGATGGAGACAAATGACTCGCTTTGGTGATCCCTGAAGGGAACAGCCGAAAGGAAAAGACAAAGATTATTTAGAAAGCCATATTAGGGTGATATACAGATTTATAACTTTATGTTTTATTGTTGTTGTTGTGTAACAAAGCATGAGCCTGATGTGCTTTCTGTCGCAGAAGCATTTCTCTGAAAAACCACTTGGTGTCACAGTGGAGTTAAAGACCAAGTCAAAAACAAATAAAGCCAGAACAAAGAAATGATTTTTTTTTTTTTGTGTTTATTATTGTTATTTTTTTTTTTTAAATCTCTCTTCTTATATATATGTATGTTGTGGACCAAACATAACACCATTGTTTTCTTGCTTACATATAATGCTGTTAGAAATAATCATTGTAAAATATTTTAATATTTATTTTTTAGGTACCAGTGTTAATCTGGTCACATGTAAACAATATGCTCCCCGGGCGCCGCATCATGGCAGCCCAGATGGGTCAAATGTGGAGAATGAATTTCCCCAGGGGGATTAAAAATAGTGTACAAAAAACCCCAGAAACAAACATATACATACATGTAAATATATAATATAATTCACACTGTAAAACTGAACATTTTCATGTACTTGAAAATATTTCCTGCGTGTACACTGAATGAATAGTTTTTTTTTCTCCTAACAAGCCCAGAAGTACATGACTCATTGATTAAATAGAAGCTGTGGACTCTGTTATTGTAGGCCACAGGAAATGAAACCAGCCCACACGCTGAGACAACTGTTCGCTCTCAGGCAGTTTTCCACAAGGACACAGGTATTGTTTGGCTGGTGAATGCAAGGTGGAAAAAACAAAACAAAACATATACTGTTGTAAATTTTCTGTGGCTCTTATGTGATTCTAATCTTGCTCTTTAGTCTCTACATAAAAGAAATGTGATTACACCAGTTCCATAAAAGTTACAAGGCCGAGTACGGTAGCCAAATACAACAACCATGAAACAATTCTGTGGGGTGTGTTAGACATATGTGAATTTAAAAAAAAAAAAAAGACATTTGCAGTTGTTCACTGAATATTTTCCCTGTATTTGACCTTTTTCTCACCTGGAAGAGAGGTGTTGAATCCATTCTGAACCCATCCGCTCCAGGTTGCCTCACCAGAGCTAAAGCACCAGGGTCGTCCACGGCCAGGAGGGCATTGAAGGCAACGCTGCCAAATGCTCGAGCTTGGGTCTCCGGCTGGGCCTTATCCTGGAAGGACAAAATCCCAGAGCAGAGAATAGAAAGCAAAGTACACGTGACAGGACAAAAAGTTTTTATTTTATTTTATCCCCCCAAACTTACAATAATCTTGAATCTGTAGAGCAGCGATGGAGCGTCAGCCAGACAGCCAAACTCAAAGTTGCTGGGGTTGTATTTGGGGACGTATCCATCTGCGCCGGTGCAAAGAAACACTTTCTCTATGTTGCAGATAAATGAGTCACCCAAGTTCTGGACAGGATCCACCATCACTCTGCCATAAACTGTATCCCCTGAGAAAAGAGAAAAATCAGTTTGCATCACTGCAAAAATGCACAGGGTTTCATTATGAACATTGATAATTACATTAATAGCTAATTATAGTTTGCTTTGTGAAAGTACTCAGAAAACATTAATTTGCCAGCAAGCAACACCTTCACAGAAATTAAAACAAAACACGTCTATTGGCATTTGGACAAAGCCTCTATGACTTTACAAAGTTTAGCAAGAAAGGAACCAAATTATTGAACATAGTTTGCTGATAAAAGGAATTTAAGTAGTCAAAAGAGCACTTGATGCAGTTTCTTCTTTTTTTTAATCTTTAGTCAGGAAATAATTCTGCTAAATCAACAGAAAAAATCCACTCAGAGACAAAGAGAAAGAGATCAAAAGTGCTTAGCAATGAAAAAACTCTGTTCAGCCTCAATATATAAGATTTTCTTTTATAAATTCATTCACACAAACTCAAGGTTAGCTGAGTAGCTGTCCTTTTACCTTGGGAGAAGGCAGTGTCACTCTCTTGTCCAAAGCCCATAGAGCCATCTGAGAGCCAGAGTGTCCGTTTAGACAGTAATATCATCTGTGTGTTTAGGCTGAATTCAGCAGCCACTGGATCACTGACCTACAACAAATTCAACGTGGACAAAGGTTAACTAAAGATTCGGAAAAGACAATGTCTTTTTTGTTGTTTCAAAGGGATGGGAGTGTAAAGTTACATGGAAATAGTTTCTGACATTAACAGCATGACTTATACACTGTTGGAACAAATGTGAAAAAAAATGTCAAAAAGCTGACAGTGCATCTGTCAGTTGGACAAAATGTAATATTTGAAAACATTTAATCGAGATGGGAGTCATTTGGAATATATCATTACTGAATTTGAATTTGATCAACTTGGTCGTAACCTTGGATCACATTTTGATTCAGCAGCAATCAGATGCGGTCATCAGTTCCAGTAGCTGGACACAATACATGTACGATATAACTAAATGGATAAAAACTTCACTGAAGATTTATAGAGCACGGAGCCAATAATCGTTACGAACTTCTCTCAGTCCAGTTGTTCTCTACTTAAGCCAGTGTTGCCTGATTAGCTCGCTATATAAATGACAGGGATCATTAATTGTGCTTGCTCTGTGCTCACTGCCATCTCATCTATCCTACCTAGCCTTTCTCCTCATTTATAAGCAAATTCTCTTTGTGCTCACATTGTAAACATGGTTTGGTGTCTTGTTTGCCCAGATTATTCCAGAGCATAACTCATGTCGCATCACCACCAATAACAAATGCACTGCATGTTAATGCTGAAATTACAGCTCGTGTGGATTTTTAGTTTCCTGCATTCAATTTTTCTGCTTCGATGATGTTATATCACCTGCTGAAAGCGAATATCCAGGTCAAAGGTGACAGGCTCTCTGGGATTACAGACAGGAGGGATGGAGTACTCCAGGTTTGGAGGTGAAGTGCAAGGGATCAGCCTCACAGTGTACATACCAGAATAGTCACGGACCTGAGAGGGGAAATTATGTTAGAATAATGCTGAGAAAACAAAAACAAAACAACACGGCAGTAAACAACCAAACAGCTCTTTGCAGAAGTAAGTGTCCCCTCACAGCAAAATCAGAGGAGAATGTCCACTGCTGGATAGGCTGGCTGTAGGTTGGCTCACTCCTCACAAGGCTGAGGTTAAAGGTCAAACCAGGATGGTCCGGGCACATGACCATGGATGTGAGGGATGACACTGATGGAAAAAGAGGTACCAGTTAAAGTACCTGCCTCTTGGAGAGAAACTAAATGTAGAATTTAAGTGAAGGCCTTAAAACCAAAAGCTTTCAACAGACATTTTGTTGAATTCAACTTCTGAGCAAAATATTCAATAACATCCAATGTCACATTGAGTATAGACTGTACCTGGGTGTGCAAACACAAACAGGCCCCTGAATCGCGCCTCTGTGCGAAAGTTTACTACCAGTTGTCCCTGGTCATTTATACGCATACTGGTTGGGTAAAGGGCACCTGCAAAGACAGCGACATAACACTGTAGTTTAGTAAACATGACACTTGCTTAACGCATCTTCAATCATTCTACAGCTCAACTCTTGCCTTGCAGTTCAGCCTCTGGTGGGCTACCAATACCATCCCTCCACAAGATGGCAGTGTCATACACAAATGTGAGCCTGAGCTCTGACTGCAGGTCGAAGTGCTGCCATCCTCCTGCACCCACAGGGGAGTGAAACACATATGACACGTGCAGTGGGACGCGTAGGGTCACATAAGACTGGACCAGATTCAGCACCTACAACAACAACAAAAACACCATGATGTGTGAACTGAATTCAAACCTCAATGACTAATCTAGTTTTGATATGAAGACATTGCAGGTACAGGATAAATAAAATACCTTCTAAATAAATGATAGAATCACATTCTGGTATTATTCATGATGTCTGCTCCTGTATGAATTTATGGGGCCTGACAGCATATACTTCAGGGAAACTACAGCTGAGCTTTCTGGGAAACTGTGCCAGTAATGTCCTTTTTTTTTTTTTTTCCTTGTTAAGTATCCATCTTTAAATCGACTCATCCACAGCTGACATATTCACGGTATTTTCTACAGGGCTTATGGCATTGCAGATGAAAAGCGACATTTTTCATGACTGAAAATATAAATGACTGACTCTTAAATGTTTCTCTCCTTAAAAGACCTTGCTCTAAATTGCTCATAGTCCTTTTTCGGAGTGCTCTCTGGTATCTGCACTTTCCTCTGACCCGTGAGAGGTACCTGCCCGCACTAGCTTTGTGTTCATGTGGAGACGTGCATATGCCTCTGGGTACTGAGAGCTCAGGCAAATGATTTGCTGAATGGCCTTCTGACACAACCTGCTGGGTTTTAAAAGATTCCTGTGGTCCTTTAAGCTGCTCTCTAAGCCCTGCGCTATGACATGTCAGTGGCCTCCAGCCTTCACTGAGCTGTCCCCAAACTGCCTGCCTCCCCTCTTAGAGAAGCACTTGGGTCACCCACACACAAAGGGCGCTTCTTTCCCTGTTAATCCTGTCTTAGAAAACAACAGTCTGCGAAGCTTCGGTGCTAAACATCTACATGTGGTTCTGTGTTTTCAACAAACATGGAAAACTTGAATGAAGAACATTTTCCCCTTTGAGTGAAACACACTTTTTTAAAGAAACTTACCAGATAATCTCCAGTCAAATTTAACAATGTTGTCTTTACAGAAGACTAAAAAAATAAGTAGACATATCCACCATTTATTATGCACCGTCTATGAGATGCTTGAGCATTGTTTGATTTCTGACCTCAACGTGTTCCTAGAGGGTATAGAGTTTAAATTACCAGCAGTAGGCTGCTTACTTGTCAAGACAAGTTTATTACTGCTACATTCATATTTACATTAAGTGCTTACAGGCAACAAAGCTCCATTTGTTGCTGCATCACCTGGGTGATGCCTTTGTTATTAAATAAACCTACAGCTATGTAAAATGAGAATCTCATACAATAATGGAAAAACTAATTTACAGGCGCAGTCTACCAGACAAGAAATCCAAATATGTTCGCCGTGTGCCTAAAGGTTGAATTAACATTCCTTGGTAGGGATTGAAGTTAAAATTTTCACCATGATGTGCCCCCTACATCTCTTTCAGAACTTTTTTTTTTTTTTTTTGGTCAACTTTCTGCTTTAATTAACTCAATGTGAACTAAGAGCAAGTGTCCAAGGTGAATGCAAATGCCGAAGGCTATAAGGCATGTGTGCCAGAAGATGTCTGGTACACTGTGCCGAAGGCAAAAAAAAAAAAGAAGACAAACAGGGACTTTTTAAAGCTGCTGGCTACAGAGAATGTGAAGGTGTATGACGACAGGCTGCATGTAGGGACATGAGTACCATCTTTCAAGAAAGGCTTTACCATTAGTTTCTACTGCCAACCTTTTTTTTTATCAGTTGCCTGGTTCAGTTCAGCTAAATCACTATTTTAGTCATTAGTCAAATTTTGGTGGGAAATGTGGAGGAAGAACGCAAGAAAAGAGCAATGAAACAACATAGAAATCTGAAACAAACCGATTTACTGACGCTAAATAAAACAAGATGCATTTTGCATGAGTTTGCAAGTTGCATGTCAAGCTCCTGAAAAATGTTGATGTGACTGCAAGAACAAGCTAGTGTTTTGGGGGAAATCTGTTATATGCAAAAAAAAAAAAAAAGTTTCTTTTTGTCAGTTGCAACACTTTCAATTACATTTATATGTTTTTTTAAAAAAATGAAATCAGTCAGATGGCTTTGCAAGATGAAATAAGACATTATTATTGCGAAAGTTGCATTTCTCACAACATTTACATAAATCCAAGACTTTGTGATGTTAGTATGCAGAGTTCATCTGTGCCGTCCGGATCCTTACAATGTGGTGCATAAACAAACCCAATTAACCAAAAGTCAGTGTGGCATGACGTTAATTTCAGATTCCTTATTGACTTGCCACTCTGCAAGATGAATAACTTGTCTTGGCAGGACTTAGAGGGAGCATGTTTTGGGTTGGACATTACTATGGAGGATAACACGAGTTATGTAAATTATTGATGACTTCTTCACAGGATTGTGTTTACTTTGGGATCGCCTTAGAGAAGTTTTGTTGGGCCGACCAGTTAGTGCTGTGATAATGTTTCTATCCTCAAGGGGGGTAGATCTAGTTAACTGACTTGTTTCTGGAGAAGAAAAGGGGTCGAAGGTGATTGTTTTACCTGTCCATCAGTCCCGATGGTGCCTCCGCAGTCGCTAAGCAGCTCAGACATATCATAATAGCTGCTGAATTCCCACAAACACGCCTCCAAGTTGAGGTTTTTGTAGAATCGTAATGTGCTAGATCCCCTGAGGGAGGTGCTGTATTGATATGGCGCAGTCTCGCCGATTACTTCTGGGTTTTTTGTGGCTTCAGAAAGAAAGCCATAGCGGGTCTTGACCTCAGTGTAGTCCAACAAATTGGAGCAGCGATGCTGGCCAACACGGGTCCCGTCAGGGCTCAGTGTCAGCTCAAAGTTAGACAGGGGTCGGGTGGATACTACAGGCAACATTCCTGCAGGACGATATACAAAAAGTAGTTAGAAAGTGGAAATACCAGAGTGTTAGATTAACAATAAAGGACTGGATGACTAATGTAGAATTCTATCAAAATAATTTGGTGGATTAGTGGCATCTCCATGATAAATGGAACCTTCTGAGAGGGGTTTCAGATCAACAAATTTGCCTCTAAGTTCAGTTACTGAAAATATTTAGAGCTTTAAAGCTGCTATTCTCACCATCAATGTGAGGCATGGTGACAGTTAATTTGATGAGGTTAGGGTGATCGATATCCTCTGCTCCGCTGTACCGCAGCTTGGCAGAGAAGGGCTCGGCCCCCACGGTACCTGCAACACGAGGCTGGCACATACCTGCAACCACGCCATGTACAAAAAGAAAAATTAAAAAAGAACAAACAAACGTGAAGCATTTGTTCCCAAAACGCAATTCGGTTCTCTGAAATGGAAGGACAAATACCACTGCAGTGGGAGACAAAACACCAGGCAGCAGCTGCTTATTATGCTGAGCCATGCTCATAAAAGATACTTAAAAATCTGAAGTCAGGAAAAGGCCTGAACTTACCCTCATCTGTGCTGATGGTCACTATTGGACTGCTGAGTTCTAGACCTTCATCTCCAATAGAGTTCACAGCCCTTGCAGCACACTGGACCCTGGAACCAGCCTGGAAATAGACTGAGTCCAAAGTTATGAGCTTGGAGGAGGTGAAAAAAGTGTTGAAGTCAACTTCCCTCATAGGACTGGTGACACCATCTGGGCCACTGGGGGCGCTAACCATCCAACGGTACCGAGTCAGTGTGTTGTTGATATTCTCGCTCACACAAATGGAGCCTGTTTTGTCATAGTCAGGATACTTGAGGTTGCAGGCCTGGAAAAAGGACAATAAATTATGTCTGTAAGGGAAACGCACACCAAAAATACTGTAGCAGCCAAAGTTATTTCTGTATTCTACTGAGGTGTTCTCAAGGTAGCAGATAGGAAAGTATGGCCATTGTGCTGAATACTACCTTAATAATGGATTTAGCTGGATTACACCTGACTTGTATGACATAACGCTTTTTGAATTAGAAAATCAGTGACTGATAAGCAGAAAGTAATTACATACAGTGATACAAATGACAGGGTATCCAGCCACAGGCTGAGAGTCCCTGATCCTGTCGATGTCGTCATAGTGATACAGAGAAACCACTCTGGGTACTGAGGGAAAGGTCACATCTGCCATGCTGTTGGCCTCTTCAATATAAATTATGGCTTTGCTCATCTGTTGATAGATGAACAAAAGCAGTTAGAAAGACATCAAAGGGAAACACAGTCAAATTATATATATGAATGTGGTACACTTTCACCTTTGTTTCTGCTACCATGTTTTCATCAGGCTTCAGGTGGACAGTGAAGGCCTCCCTCATTTCTCTGACACCGTCATATAAAATCTCCACCTCCACATAGTGCTCCGTTTCACCCTGCCTGAACACAATTTCTGCAGGGAAAATGAGAGACATGGACAAATATATTTCAGCGAATTACAGTCTGATGGCTTGATAAAATAGGTGGGTATTATTGTATTATTTACCCTCAGATATGGGATGATAGTCCTCCCCAGAGGCAGCAGATCCATCTTTGGTGTGAACTCGGACAACAGAGACCTTGGAGGTGTCTCCAACACGCAATACTGGGATCTTCACCACAGAGACGAGGCCATTTTCCTTCGGCTCGTTCACACTGAATTTGGTCTCTCCAAAACTAATAATAGGCTCTGTAAAAAAACAAACATGTAATGTTGTTGTGATTGTATCATGTTATCAGCCATATGTACAACTCTAAATCTTTTGCCACTGTTCTACAGCCTCCAAAAAAAGAAAAGAATTAAAAAAAGAGCAAAACAAAATGATTTGCATGATAATTAACCCATATTTTATTCATAATAGAACACAGAACAATAATGTTTGAACTGAGGAAATATATCATTTAAAAGAAATTCAGCATTTGATGGTAAAACAGCTTAAATAAGATTAGATGGAGCATGGCAATGTTCTGTTTACAGCAGTACAGGTCTGGTAACCAAAGAGACCAGTTTCTGGAGTTCTGGGTGCTCTGATGAACATCTTGTTGTGAAATTGTTTCATATTATGTAGACAAAGTTTTTCACAGATTGGTAAACCTCTTCTCTACTTCCCCTTCTTCATAAAATTTTATACCCAGAGCTGTTGCCATTTTACCTAATTAGCAAGATGTTCGCAGTTTTGAGATGTGCTACTGCCATCAAATAAAGAATGTCTAATTTTCCACATGTTGTATGTTTTCTATGTTCTCATGTGAATAATTTATTGGTTTTTGAGATTTGCAAATCATTGCGTTCTGATTTTACATTCTTCTTTTTCTGGAACTGGGGTTGTAATATCTTAAAGCTCACTGTGGTAGATCCGATCTAATTTTTTAAAGTGGCTATATTAGCAGAAATCTTTCACGTAACTCCATTAAGTTATTATGAGAAATAATGCATAACAATAAAGCAAAGGATTCTCACTGTCTGCATCATCTTTTATTTTAATCAGTGTTTCGTTCTGCTTTCCAATAGATGCTCCAAATGGTGATTCACTCTTGGGGCTTCCCAAAACAAGACGGAGCTCTTCCTCCTCTTCATGCTCAATGTCATCAACCAGTACCAGTGAACACGGTTTCTCAATCTCTCCTAAAAAGAACATGAAACCAAAAGCAATATGAAACTTGCATAATGTCTCTGCATATGAAATACGGAAGCATGAACTATGGAAAGATGCCCATGTTGGGTTTTTCTACAACACCTGGTAAGAAGGTGATGATGGAGGCATCTGTGTTGGGCCTCTCAATGAAGTCCATCATGACTTGCGCTGTGCCCTGCCTGCTGTAACAGCGCACTGTGGACTTGTAGCTGATATCACCACTACGGTAGACAGTGGCTGAGACCTGTCCCGAGCTCTCGTCGCCCGTGTACGCAGCATCGTGGAACTGCACCTTTGGCACTAAAACAAAAATCATTTCATCCACACAAATCAAAACCAGAAACCGAAGCCACCTGTGCAATGAGTGGACTAAATGTTGTGCAACAGGGAATGATTTTTTTTTTTTTACATACAGTCAGAAACAGAGTCGTTGATGAGGATTGTCGTCTTGCTTGGCTCCCCAAGGATGCCATTCATAGGCATGCGTAGCACCAGTTCAAACTTCTCTGGGCCCTCGAGCACCGGTTGGCCAAGGTCATCCAGAATGGTCACGCGAAACGTTTGCATGGTGACCCCTGGTGCAAAGTCCAGATTCCGGCTGATCCCCACGTAATCCACGCCAGCTGGCACACACAACACAATATAGGTCATGCCTGTTTCAAACAACGTGCATTTATGGGATTTGCAGTGACAGCCCGTCAAACACCGCAGTGCATGATCCTTGACAACTTCATATGGACAGTAGATTTCATGTTAAATGGTCCAGGCTGAGAACAGTGATGGAAATCATGCCAGCAAGCTGACAAAGCATGTTGCATGGTTGCTCCTTAAGACTTTGATCTAAAGTTCTAAAATAAAGAGAAAAAAAACAAAAACCCAAACATCTGAGACGTCAAATCTTCTGTTTTTCTTAATGAAAACTACTGACTTTGCTCTGATGTTTATTCTTTTATTTTTGAAAGATATAAGAAATTGTGCTACCAGAAATATAGTGGATTAACGCAGCATTGCAAGAAAAAAAAAGTTTCTCAAGGAATCTTTTTATTTAGGGCAAAGTCTTTACCCGTAAGCCTTTTCTATTGTTTTAAGGGCCCAAGTTTTTTTGTTGTGCTTTACATAATTGGGAGCTAGTTACTTTTACATTTAGAGCACAGGCAGGAGAACAGCTAGAATCTGTGATAACTGCTTGGGGGCAAAAGATAATAGACGCTGTAGAGAAACCACAGGAAATGTCAGTCATCCCAAAGGGCTTGCTAACATGTAGAACAGTCAATACTCCTGAAACTCTGTCCTCAAACACCATTCCCTTCACAACAATCCATACAGTGAGTACCTATAAGACATGGCCTCATCTAAGAAGCCCTGGCTTTTCTTCCCCCAACCTAAAACAATGTTTACATTCCCCAGGTCATCCACTCAACTTTTCCAGAGTGGAAATCTCTGTGCACAGTTGAGCACAGGAATACAAAGACTGACAGGATGACAGCTTGAGCCTCATTGTTTTGTGTTATTTACATTCATCTAAGCGTGAACGAGTTGACGCCATCAGAGAAGCGTTTATCAGGGACGTACCCTCAGCTGAGACAGGATCTGTCTTTCTGGAGCGCACTGTGACAGTTCCTGTTTTGGAGAGATCAGACCCTGTCCTCCACACTTGTACCTCCACGAAGCCAGCACTCTCGTCCACCTGGTATTCTGTGGTGCCAAAGTAGAAGACGGGATCTGGGAACAATGACAGAAGAACGAGTGAAAGAGATGAGGAACAGCACACAAAAGGACTCAGTCCAGAACACTCTTAGAACAGGATATTTGAACCCGGCATGTAATTGCAGAGTTGAATCTTTAATGGCTAGCATACTCTGTCAGATATTCTGTAATTACAAGAGAACTGAGGATCATTTCTGAATCTGCAGCACTGTAATTTTAGACCTTAAAAGCACTTTCTAACTTCCTGGAACAATGTTTTGGGGGTGTTTTTTTGAACTGAAACAAGGATTAAAAGACAAAAAGCAGCCCCAAGGCAAAATTGAATTTTCCTGGTTGAGCCTCGTAGTGGAGCTGACGTTGACAGGGATGGGTCTGAGAGGCAAACAGGAGGGCTGACAGGAGGTCTGGGGGATGTAAAGCTCAAAGTGCCAGCCCAGGCCTGCCTGACTGCAATAAGTGTTTCTATGAGCTGAAATTCCACTGCAGCCAAACTCACCCACTGTTATATTAACCCTTACGTAGCCAATCTGGCTAGCCAAAGGTGAAAACCAACTCAGTTTATTTTTCTAAACCCTGATATTGCTATAATTGCTGAAACTACAACTGACATTTAAAAACCTTGTTCTTATGAAAGAAGCTGTGAACAACTAGTGAATAAATCTATTGAATGGCGATGGCCATGCAAGAGTTGTGGTTTCCATGACAGTGGATGTCAGCACCCACAAGATATTTCTTAGCTGCTTCTCATCACACGATATGAGGCGGAATGGTGAATGTGTAACTGAGCGATAAATGCTCTGAACAAAAACAAATCCACGCTGTTTTGCATGATGATTATGTTATCTGGTGAAACCAAACTACTGGAAAGAAAAAAAATGGAAAGCAGAAACAAGGATTAACTGTCATTCAAAAGTGCTGCGAGACACAATTACTGATCAGGACAACAGTTTATCATCACAAACATAATTGTTTCCAGCTCCCACAGGAGCCTTACATGTGGTTGAAACAACATTCCCCTGCAGTGCATGTGAAGGGCAGAAAGCCTCTATACTTTTAATCTGTCACAAAGGTGTGGCCAGGACAATAAGTGCTGCATCAGGAGGCTTACAGCTGCCAGGCTTTTTCCCCACAGAGAAATCAAACAAAGATGGTTTTGGCTACCTGCACTGGGACCTTTCCTAAAGGAGTAATCAGATCTACAAGGCTGGGGTTGGCAGCAAGGAACTCTGGGCCCTGTTGTACTAGTCCAGTAATCAGATAAGGTTTGTGCAGCAGACAAACAGCAGGCTTCAAAGACCTGAGGCCCATTAACTGAAAGATAAACCAACAGCTCCATCAGCGCTGCAGCAGCTTCTAACGCCTCAAAGCTCATCTAAGATTACATGCATGTAAGCGGAGATGAGCCACATTTAGTTATCATGTAAAAGATGTAACACACACCTTTAACGAGAACATGAGAGAAGTCTGTCCTGTATTTAATAGTTTTAATTACCTGTAGCTTATTACAGACTCTTACTTACTAGTCAGTTACAAACTTAGATTAATTCAACAAATTGCTTCCATTCTTTCAGGTAGGAGCAGAATCTACTTGGAATATTTTTAAAATAAAAAAAAATCTGAAATAAACCGAACAGAATCAGAGCATCAGATATAAATGTAAATATTTTTGCTAAAAAGGAAAGATGAAAATATTGATGAAAAGTATTCGGAAAAAGAATATAGGATGTAAAGCACCTTCTTGAGGCAGTAGTTTTTATGCTGATTATTATTATTATTTATTGTGCATTGGGCTTGAAAAATAAGGCCCACAAATAAACCTTTCATGTTTTATAAGTGTGTAAATGAAACAGATGATGAGACATGGAGAGAAACAGACATCTCAAAGGGGACTGTTAAATTCTCGCTTCCAGCTTGATAATACTTGAACTTTGCATGACATTTCCACAGCGCTAAGTGGCTTCTCTAATCATAAGAATTAATTGCGCCCTGGAAATTCTCTTCTGCTCACCCCATTCTAGACAAATTTCTCTCCAAAAGGAGAAATCTCAGCATCTCCCTGTTCAGTTCAGAGAAACCAGCAACTTCACACATGATGACAGCACCAAACGTCTAACTGTTGATTAAAGTCTGCAGTTCTTTGCTTAAGTGTGTTGGACATCTGCTTATATTAGAAAGAACGCAATTCCAGGTGAGACATAATGACAGGGTTTGCAAGTTTCCCCTCGACTCATGCCACCTATCTCTTAAACTGATCCTAATCATACCTTCAGAAACCAGAGTGAAATTTACAGGCAAGTGACACAAGACAATAAATACACTAGTCATGTCCTGCTACACAAGCATTATCATGTCTTACAGCGCCCGACCACCAAAACATTTTCCCCGGATGCAGAGTCAATATCAAACAGCAATTACCTCTGCAAGAAAGGGCAAGTTTGTTCAAACCCATTGCAAGCAGAAAACAGAGTGGAAATTGTAGGGATGTAGCATCTCGATGGTCTGCCACTGGGAAAATAACAGGTATTCGAAGATTGCAGCTGTCCACGTTAATGTAGAATACCTGGACAGCTTGTAAACTTTATGGGTTTTTCTGTTTTGTTTTTTTGTTTTTTTTCTCCAAAGGAGTCACCTCCGTGCAGAGAGAAGGCATGCAGAACTCCAATTTAGGGGAAGACTGAATAAATGAGGGCGACAGAGACAGGTTTGCTTATTAATGGCCACACTGCCTGTTCTTGTCTTTGCTATCTACAGGTCACGACACACGATAAGGCCACGGGTTATGACTGATCCAAATAAGCTGAAACAAATTCACACGTAAACTAATTGTTACACAGTTCACTTTTTGGAAAATCCTCTGAAATACACTCACGATAACTTGTCAGCCAAACAAGATCCTTTAGAAACCACAGATTTGGGAATATTATCAAAAATGGTCATTTCTGTCATAAAAGCTGATCACAATCATTCCCTTTCTGGGTGAAATTGGGTTAGAAAAATTAACCTTTGGGTTAGGGAGAAAACATGCTCTCCATCATGTCATCAGGTCAGGTTAAAGCTGGTTATTAGAGCGCTTGATTTCAGTTTTGTTTAGAAAAAAGGCTGATTTTCAACGTTAAGTGTTCCATTAATTATGAGAAGCTTGGCCTACAAACTCCACCACTTAATTTCATTCCATGACGGTACTCTAGTTAGCTTTCTTGGCTAGAAGACATCTTTTTGAATGGGGGGGGGGGGGGGGGGGGGGGGGGGGAGGGGGGGGGGGGGGGGAGGGGGAGGGGGGGGGGGG
>JBAMYA010000005.1:3813393-3831307 GCA_037176975.1 Arrhamphus sclerolepis
ATAACATTCTTGTCAGTCAAAGAGGACTCAAATGTCTTAATTAACAGCCAGCCTCATGGTTTAGAGAGCAAAAGCCTGAACCCTCAGTAGCAATGGGAGTAGCAACAAAAGGTTGAATTAGCAGCCACAGGGCTTTTTCAACATTCACAGAAAGGTCACCGTGGATTGAAAATCTTGAGTTTCTCGTTCATTACCAGTCAATTATATATTGCATCAACACCCTTACCGAAAGGTTGCTAAAGTAGCTTTGGAAGTTTTACTGTGAGCCACTAACATAAAAACATATTTACAAATGTTTGATTTTCATATGTGAAGTTATTACAACTCAATTTCCAAATTGTTTGCTGGAAAGATTTTTTTTTAAATCATATAAGGAGCTCAAAAATCTGATTCCACCTGAAGCAATGAAGACTTGACCTGTGTGAAGGTGATTACACAGAAAAGAGCAAAGGTAATGAAATAACAAGAAGACACATGGATAAGTGCGGAAATATGAGTGAAAACAAAGCAACATAAGAATACAGGATAACAGGACTTAACAAAGGGAGGGGGATGTGCTTCTTCTTGACCCTTGAATGCACAGTGTTTGCTCTCTTGTCAGACCGAATAATGGTGGACTGTTTGCCTGAAAGCAGCAGTGTGAGGCCATAGAATATAAAACCCCATCCCAGTCCCGCAGACTCATGAGCTCCATACTAATAAAGCTGGGAATTTGCTCTCAGGGCTGTCCTTCAACTCTTGTCATTTATAACAACATGTTTCATCTGCTTATTTCAAAGTTGTTATTCGCAAATCCTCACATGTAGAAAGGCTTTTTCCCAGAAAGGAAAATGCTCCCTGAGAAGATGAAATGGTAATTCCCAAAGAAGTGTTAAATGACTCCTGGTCCTTTGTTTACAGCGGGTGAAAAAAATCATGAAGTAGAACCGTGCAAACCTGCATGTTAAAGATAAGAATGCTGTTTTGCATTCATGAAAAACGGGAAGAAAATGTCTAAGGATTTAGTTCCTTTATTGTCTCTTGCATGTAATATTGGACTGGAGATTAGTCTATGGAATAGAATAAACCCTGGTTTCATAAATGTGCACTTATACCTCTGAGGATATTTAGAAAGTTTTGGGAAAGATTCAAGCTGCAGGTATTTTTCTTCTCCATTAAAATCACTGTAAACACTGTCTGTGTTGGAAACTGTAAACATGACAATGAATACATCCCATAGATACAATGACAGCCTTTTTTTTTCAGTTACTTTTGGTAACTGGGACAGCACTGGCAAAACGGAGAAACACTGATACACATTAAACGTCAAGAATTTTGCCATAAAAAGCACTTCATCCTCTCCAGAGGATTTTAATTTACGAAAAAAAAAAAAGGAAACCAAGAAGCTCTGTGCCAAAGATACACAACCTGTCATCTCCAAGACTAATTTAATGTGGTGCAAGTTACTTTCTCCAGACACTAACAGCTATTAGCGAAAAGTCGATGATTTATCTGTAACATTTTAACAGGTGCGTCCTTTAAAGTATGTCCTTTTAAAATACAGTCAACTTTTCAAAACATTTAATTTCAAAACATTTAAATAAACTCTGTTGACTGAATATCCTAAAGGTTCAGCAATAACTCAAAGGAATAAAAATCCTCTCCTTAAAAATCAGCTCCTCTGCTGGCCAGTTCTAACATTTAAAGAAAAAAAACAGAACAATTTAGAGCTAGCTGTAATGGCTAAGCCAATTATTTAAGGATTTAAAGAGTGAAATGTGACCACTGTATCAGATCACGCTGTTGACCTGCACCCTCTGGCCTTTCATTCTCTCCATCGTCCACGTTTGCATGTTAATATGTCACTGTTCACTCCAAGCCCATGTGCTGGAAAACTGAGATAAGCCCATGCATGGTCTAGTTAATTTCAGTCGGCGGGACATTCCTCAGGATTCTTCATGGGGGAAGGGTCCATCCAAACTCTGGACACTTCTGTGTTGTCCATGTGCTCAGCAGCAAGTGTTTATTTATTTATTTGTGTTTATTGAACTGCTGTGAAGCACAAAAGTAAAAACTAAAATAGAGAAAAAGAACAGTTGACAAATCAAAACGTATGTGACAGATGTGCAGAGCCCCATCTAATTTCTAACAAAAATAAGACTTGAAAATAAAACATGACAATTTTACAGACTATCATCTTTGGGTTTTTTTGTTGTTTTTTGGTCCAAGTTAAAAGTTGGCAGAGATGCTAACAGAGTACTAGACAACTAATTTGAATATACTGTTAAATAAATAAATAAATAAAAGGTTTCTTCTCTGATTTAAATAATCACAGTTTGAGGCTTATATTTTTAGAAATGTAGAGATACTTCACATATGAGCAGGCAGCAACCACACTTCTTGTTTACAGCTAATCACACTCATGGCAAATATCAAAAGTGCTCTATTCATATGGAAATGAAGCTGCATTCACATAGGGCTCACCTACTATGTTTCAGTGTTCAGAAGTTGTCGACATGGGTGCCGTTTAGAAAGAGAACAGCACATCAGCGCATTCATAGCATCACTACCGGCAACAGGAAGCAGCTTGATGCCATTCCCGCCGCCAATACTGGGGCCCACAGAGCACTTACATCTTTCATCTCCTCAGACTGCTCTTCCCTGTCATTTCTCAACACAGTTTCTTATATCCTGTCTATCAGACCACACTTGTGGTAAGCAGTTGGTGGAGAGGAAAGGCTTGATCTACCAACAGAATCCCCAAAAGGCATGGACCTTTGATCAGACGTCACTCTAAAGATGTACTCCTACCATCTCTGAAAATGAAAACCATCTCATGAGCATGTAACATCAAGTGGTGTAACATTTTTCAGTCCTCACTCTCCTTTGGATGCGGAAATGTTGTTGCTATGAAAATAAAAGTGGCCAGGCTTTTCAATGAAATGGAGGTGATGCCTGGCATCCGGATGAAAACTCTTAGCAGTGCCAGCTTCATCTCTGATTATGGAGTCAGGCAGCTGGTCTCTCAATGGCTAGAAGGTTGATCCTTGAAGAGAGCGACTATGAATGTGTATAAAAAAGAAGCGTAAGGGAAAAAGTGTGCGTAAGATGTGTATCACACACTGGATTCAAACAGTTGAACCCAGGCTCATCTGGGCAGAGATGGGGGTACTGCAGCCCTAGCCCATCTGTCAGGGGCTTATCATGCAGCAGGGCTGAGAAAAGAAGGTCTGTCCCACTGCTGGGACTCGGGGGCCAAAAACACATTATCCTGCATGATTTTGCAAAACTGAACAAAAGCTTTACTCTTATGAAAAACAGGCTCGTTACGGCCACAACGGCGCTATTTCTGACACTCGAAAGAGTCTCATTCAAAACATTTGTTACATTAAAAAAAAGACAACATAATAAGAAACGGGATTTAAATTTTTCTCAGTCATTTCATATATCTGAGCATAAATGCATTCATCAGGTTTTCCAGAATTGAGAAGCAAGACTGTCCAAAAAAAAAAAACCAAGAATCTTTTGAGTCCTAAATCTCAGTTCTGTTAGACCGATATCCTCAGGCAGTCATGACGACACATATTATCATGCACAGACAGGCCTGGGCCTGGGATTCTATACTTTTGGGAATTTGACTTTGCTTTGTTAACAGAGGCTCCACACAATTACTTCAGCGGCACATTAAGACGGAGGGAAGAGTATCATGAAGCTGGGTTACACTTCTTTTATCTAAAGGAAAAATGAGGACACAGCGAACTCCAGAAAAAGACAGAAAAGCTTTCGCTGGTTACATCAATGCTGAAATCATAATGCAACAATGAAATCTTTTATTACTGTGTTTTAGATTACTTGCTTTGTGGAATGAGCCAATCAGTGGTTGGGTCGTCTTCGAAGACTCAAATCTGTTTGATCACAAAGAATGTTTGATCCCCTCTGCCAGCCCTGTCTCAGCAGAGAGCATGTAATAGGTACATCTGGATCTCACACTACCTTAAACCAAGCTGACTGAAAAATAATTCACCGGAAACTCCCATATACTTACATTTTTGCCATCTATAACACATAACACACCTGTCAAACAATATTTCCTTTGTTATATACTGGCTTGTTAACCTCCCAGCTTCGGTATCACATTCATGTTTTGTTTTTTATTTAGTTCTAATGCTTTAACGGGCTGCATCTCATTAATGTTGAACCCCTGTTACTGATGTTGCTTTCAAGGCCATTAGGAAATTGGAAGATCCAACTTCTAGCTTGGACAAAAACAAACAAACAAAACAAAAAAAACTTTGAAGAACACTAATCAGCACAAAGTTATGATTTCTTGGTCAATATATAAACAATTACTGCTGGAGGGCGACTATTAACAAAACATGATTTCTGGGTTTTGACCTCCCACTTTTGAGGTACAACAAATACAGTGGAAATAATTATGGAGAGGTTGAATAATTTTGCTCTGAACAGGGTGTCTGACGTACTGGTACCCTTCAGTTCTGAATGGCTCACTGATTTATATGTTTTCAAGCCTCGGCAGACCCTGAGTAGTGTTTTTTTCTGAGCTTGTTGGCACTTTAAAAAACCAAATATATCCTCTTAAAACGCTGCAAGACAATTTTTATGATTGTTGTTGTTTTTTTAAAAAAACATAATATGTCCTCTTGACACGAAAACAAATTGGCATGCACAACTTGTTAAATTGTGTTAAAGACGTAAGACTGGTGCATGGTCATAAACCTTCCAAATGTACTGCTGCAGTGCAGACAGTTAGGTACATGAGGGATTGGGAATAGACACAAATCACGCTCCAATTAAAAAGATTAGCCAAAATCCTCTCTGTAATTCAGTTTTTCCTCCCCAAAGTGAGGCAGCTGTTACCCAGGCAAAGCTCTGTAATCAAATCCCAGATGTTTTATCAAAAAAAAAAGAAAAAAAAAGGAAAAATCCCATAACAATAACAATTACATTACTATACCCAATATTTAACTGAACGCAGCACAGGTGGACTTTGAAGAAACTCTGACACCCTAAAGTGCCTTTAAAACACAACAACTGGATCAGCTATGTAATTTTCTGAAGTTTACAGCATTTACTTTATGCATGTGATTTATATGAAGTAGGTCCAGAAGAAGGAAGAATGTTCTACCTCTCAAGAAAAGTATAGGGCAGACAGTTTCATTAATAACCGGATAGAAACATGGGAGAAAAAAAAGTTTTTAAAGAAATGCAGCGTCATCACCTGAGCTGCAAAGGGGATGTTATCTTATACACTATCCTCTCAACTGCATGTGCGTGCATGTTCCACTTTAGTTTAGTTGTACTCTAGCACGCCATGGGAGTAAGATAATCCCTCCGAACATGGAATTAAACAGCCAGGGAGGCAAGGGAGAAGCAGTTTTCCTCTCAGTGTCACAAGCGATTACACACGAATGACACAGAAGATGTTGAGAAGTGACATATCAGATGTTACTGCCGTCAAAAATGGTCTGGAGGATTCATTAGCTCAAGGCACTCACTGTGACCTGAACCTGCATGAAATGCAGCACAAATGACAAACATAACAAACTTGTTGAGGTGGGTTTTAAAGACAAACACTGGAATGAAGAAAAATTCCCCTCCAGAAAAATGTTAAAGTTAGGAATTCTCTCTGTTTTTGTATTACTTAAAGATTTAGAAACTGCATGGTTCCTTTACTGTACAAATGCTTTTAGTCAAATGGAGGGGAAAAAACACGAGGAAACCCTTTGATTAACCTTCAGACATAGAAGATATGTCATAACTGAACTATTGATCTGTATTATTTAGTCTCTTGTTACCTAGAAAAACTATAAGGAAAAAAAAAGAAGTTGGAAGGGGGTGTCTGGAATGAAAAACAAGGACCACAGCAGTTGTGTCTGTCATTAACAACATCCGTAACGCTGACTGACTGGCTGGAGGCAGACGGGGATTCGGCTCTATAAACATCTACCTGGGAATGCTGGGGATTGTGTGTGCTCAGGTAAGCTCAGCTGAATGCACTTGAATCCCCGGGAGACAAGGGGAGTGCTGGAGTTCACCAAAACACAGCAATTAACTGACAAGAGCGGTTCCATCCTTAGCACAAATACAGGCACAAGAGAAATGTCCAAATGCCTTTCTCATTCTAAACTACGCACTTTCTAAGCAATTGAAAGAGGTTTCTGGCTCACGCCTCTTTTGTGTCTTTGATTTCTAAATATCATGCATCTCCAAAACAGATAATTGACGCCCATTAATTAATATGTATAAATGCAGTCTTCAAAAAGCATTAATTCAGCGCTTCCAGAAGCTCTGCGTATAATCAGCTCTGTGGAAATAAGCCCTTTCATCTCCTGTTTTGTTAAGAACGCTGTCAAATTTTGAAATGGCACAAACAAGAGGACAAAATTACACAAATGTCTTTTATCATTAAGCATGTAGAATTCAATTTTGTTAAGATTTTTACATTCCAAGAGAAAAAATTTTAAGCATTAATCTAAAATGCATAGTAGTTTCAAATAATGCTTATACACCCAGCTGTTGCTTAACGTACCAAAGAAAGGTAATTCAAACAGTATAAATTGCATGAACATATATCTCAACAAATCAATTTAGTTTTGTTATTTAGTTCTCAAAAACCCTCTTCCCAGTAATAGTGAAGGTTAATGGTCAGATTCAAACTTTCCAAATAATGGATGAGAACAGGTCAGGTTTAATAGAGATTTAAATTTGGGCCCCAACGCAGCATGTACATTTTAAATGCCGTATAAAGCAGCAGATAGATTGCTTTGGCGAAGAACTCCAGCCCCTGGCAGCTCAATTTAAAAGCCAAGACTGTGGCCCTGTAACAAGTCAATCCATCTACAAGAAAAATGACATCACTTTCTAGAATTAAAGAAACCTAATGATCAGAAGTCAGATTAACATAAGTTTTTGGAAAGTGCACAATAAATGGCTTGACGCGTTCCATTCATTCATCTTTTTTTTTTCACCACTAAAATAGGAGTTTTTTTTATTAGGTACATAAATTTTTGGACTAATTGATAACAGTATCTAGAGAGACAGAAATCTAGAGAGAAAATGTTTTATTAATTGTCAAGAGTTTGTATAAATAATTTTGTATAATTATTTTTGTTTAATTGTACATACACCGACCAGCAAAGACGGAAACCTAAACTCTGACTCATCGTCAGTCAGCAGCAAATGCATCCTGTGCGAGCTTTTAAAGCTTTTTTTTCTTTTTTTTTTTACAGTTCACAGCTGTTGGCACAAAGTCTTGGAATACCACGGAGCAGCTGTGACATGAAAAGTACCTTTTTTTTCCCCAATAGCAATGCAAACTGCGGTTGATAAAAAAGTTCCCCCAAATGAGTTTGAAGTGAGAATATTTTCCATTGCTTTACATGAGTAGTGCAGCTGCGTGCCAGTCTACAGCATTCAGCTCCTTCATAACACAACCGTTCAAAGAGCTGCAGGCGCTGTCTAAGGATTCAGGGCAGCCACCAACACAGCTTACATCTCATAAAAAATGATCACTGACTGTCTCGCAAGCTGCAGTGCAGTATGCAGCGTATCCTTATGGATGGGTTATTTGACTATTCATCAACTTCAGACTGTAAAGAAAATTCCCATGTCAAATAATGACATTTTAAAGATGCGTTTTCTGCCCGAAAGTGAGAAAATAACTGCATCTGAGGACAGAATAAGTCACATATTGATTTGAGTCGTCTTACAAAGTAACGTAAAAGATTCTAGTGAGTGCTAGAAAGTGAATCTAATTGCCAGCTCTGGAAGATAAAGTACCAGTGTGGGATACAAGTATGTCATCAAGAGACTGACGGTGTGTGTGTGTGTGTGTGTGTGTGTGTGGAGGGGGGTGGGGGGGGGATCCACAGAGATCCGTGACAAATAACCCGAGTGAGGTAATAATAGAGGGACTGATGGAGGCTCACTCAGCAACAAAGGGGCTCTGCTTGCACTCAACAGTAACACCAGCTCAGGTGAAGAGCTGCAAGAGGGAGTCAGTCTCAGCTTTTCAGTCAGCACTTATTAGTAAACCATCTACCTGTTTTTTACTGAAGCAACAGACATGGGAAATGAGGAAATGGGTATAGGGGGCACTGAGGTACTTGTGGGAAAAGAGGGCCCCATTAAAGTGGTTCTTTGTGCTCATTCATCCCAGCTGAAGGGTAGTAGAAAGGACACACTGTAAGGCACGCTGCTTCTGCTAATCGGCTACATGATTGCCTCAAACCTTTCATTAGACTTGTGCCTGATTGCAAACCTATGTTAGAAGCAAGGTCTTCACTAATTGCTCTAGTAATTAGTTATTTGCTAAGTCAATCATAACTTATTCAAAAAAACAAAACAGAAACATATTGAAAGATCATGAATGGGAGCTATATGACAAACCTACCCACAGAGTAATTTCCAGTGTCTGAATGTTTAGATAAGATTTTAATGAGCAAGAAACTCATTTTTAAATCCCTTGTCAGAGATAATAGCATATTATCCTTAAAAAAAAGGAAAGAAAAGTGACCAACAACATAAATCATACATGTTTCTCTCAATTAGTACATGCCTCTTTTCAAACACAAATTGAAAGGAGAAATAGTAGGAAATTATGGTGCTAAAAATCTCTCCCATACATCCACACGTCTTTCCTTGGAGAAATCTGAGATTCTCAAAGTTCACGATGAGAGAGTGCAACCAATTTCAATATTTTAAGCATCATCAGTCCACATATCTTTTGCTTTCACGCAGTACAACTTCAAGAATGAGTGTTTAAATGCAAGTACTTACCAATGTCTTCAATGGAGAAATGAAAGATGTCATTTGTGGCATTGTCACCATCCCTCAGAACATAGCATATACTCAAATCGTCAATTTCAGCTAAAAAAAAAAAAAGAAAAGAAAAAAGAATTGGTTAAGTAACTGCAATATCTTATGAACTGACATCTATATTGGTTATTTAGATACAAGTACGACAAGCAAGAACACGTTTGAATGAGTCTTGTTGGACTCTCAGAAGACTCTTGAAGCATCCTTCACGAGGTCGACTTATGATGTGGAAATCAGGGGATTTTAGAAATATAAAACTGTCTGGTAAAAAGAGTTTGCAAATCTTCTAGACTCCTCAAACACTATTAAGAATAGCTTGAATCTTGGGGATTCAACCATCCATTATCTGCCATCCTGATGATGTGGTACCAGACCAGATTTTGAACAGCAACTGATCTACCACGATGTAAAGTTTACACCTTTACTGTCCTCAGTATCTGATCTCAAAGCATCTCCCTTCATATAAAGTGGTCTGTTTACTCTGAGAACCCCTGAAATATTTAGAGTCTCTGAGGGAAAGCGTTTCACAGTAGCTCAGTAAATATAAGCAGGGGAAACATGGATGCTGATATTTACCATGTATCGAGGCACCCCTGCGATTTGTTTGAAATGTAACTTCTGCACTACGCTGTGTTTTGCACAAAATCAACGATTACCATGCTGCCCTTCCACTGCAACATAGAGACATGATGATATTAATTTGCATTAAACACCACCATGTCTCTAATTCTCTTGGCTGCTGTTAGAAATGTTCTTTCCCAGTGTGAAATACACTGTTGTGTGTTCGAAAATGCTCTCCTCTAGAGATCTGGTAAGTCTGGTGTACAAGCATACTTCTTCTACGTAAAGTATACTTTCTTGAGTGAAAGCCTCATGACAGAAATAGCTGTTTTCCAGGCATCAAATGAGTAGCACAGTTGGCAGTGCAATAACATAGTAGAGTGAGTTTAAGAATAGCATCAAATACCTCTGAGAATTAAGGCATGTCCTTTGTGAGACTATCTGCAAGAAGGTACAAAAGTCACAGCATATAACAAGACTGCAAAGCACTTTGAGAAGTAGCTCCTTACCTTGCGTGAAGCTGGTGACGGTGGCATTTCCTCTGCCTACGTTGATCAGGTAACCATGTTCTGGAGCAACAGTAATCCTGAAAGTCACAGAATCCTGAATGCTGTCTCTGTCCTCCGCTTTTAGGGTCTTACTGGTGATGACAAACCCAAGGTGACCTGTCTCCAGAACCCGTAATGTTGGGGCACCTTTGTTCACCACAATCTGTGGTACGCCGTTATCCACAGACAGAACGGTTATCTTCATCACTTGGGGCTTTCGAGTTTCAAATACTGTGTCAGGGAAGACGTAGAAGTCTGTGTGGGTGCCATCAGAGACAGTGAAAGAGAAACTGTCCTCTTTACTCTCTGTGCCATCATGTTTGTAGCTGATTAAGTTCTCATTAAGGTCCTGCTTTGTGAAGGAGGTCACAGGCCGGGTGTTATTAAAGAGTAGGCGACCGTGAACTGGGATCTGGGTAACTGTAAATTTTAAGAGGCGGTCAACTGTGTCCCTGTCCTCAACTGTCAACTCAAAAGGTGTGATGAGTTTGTTTTCTCCCTCAGTCACCAGCAGGCTGTGTATTGTCACAACGGGCTTTTTGTTGTCCACGCCAATTATGGAGATGCGGAAAGTGCGGAATACAGGGTTGTAGCCATCAGTTACTTCAAATTCAAAGCTGTCCATTTTCATTTCATCGTCAGCAGTGTGGATGTAGTAGATTTTGTTACCAGCCAGTTGGAGCTGTGTAAAGGACGAGATGGGCACCCCAGGTGTGTCCGTGCATTCCAGATGTCCTCTCACTGGTGCGCGGGTAATTGTAAAAACCAAGTGCTCATCTGGGCTGTTAAGGTCACTGGTACTGAGAAGGTCAGTCGTCAAAGTAACTCTGCCACCTTCTTTAAGGGATACCCCTTTACTAACCACATCAGGGAAAACCATGTCAATTCCACCAATTGTAACATAGAAGTACCTGTCAATCAAAGCATTGACGCCATCTGTCACATCAAATTTGATGAGGTCTCGAATTCCTTCTTGACCATTATGGATATATACAATCAAACCCTGATCCACTTCATTCTGTGTAAAATTCATCCCAACTGTGATATTTTGCAATATTCCCGATGCTGTTGCTCTCTGCAAATATCCCTGACCCGGACCATATCTAATAACATATGTTAATGTGCTGTCTTCAGAGTCCAGATCAGTAGCTTTTAAAACATTGCTGCTAATGACTTTAACATCACCTATCTCCATTTCAAGGCCATCATTGATGGCCATCCTTGGAGTTTCATCGTCCACAGGGATAATCATAACTATGACTTTTTTCTCTACGCTGAACTTTCCATCTGTGAGGACAATATCAAAACTGTCCTCTGTTGTCTCTGAGTCATCATGCTCATACACAATACTGGAGGCCTCTCTGATCTGATCCAAGGTGAAGTTGGACACAGGGAGGGTGCCAGTAGTGAGCTGATTTAGAATAAATCCGTGCCTGGGGGGTTTGGTAATGAAGAACGTAAGCTGATCTGAGGGGACGTCTACATCAGCGCCATTCAAAATGGGAGTGTCAATGACTATGTTCATGCCCTCCATAACTACAAACTCTCTCATGTAAATCTCAGGCTTTTCGTCATTAGCGGGGATTATGGAGATGGGGAAAAAGTGTCTTTCAGAGAAATTGATGCCATCAGAGCATCTGAAGGTAAACCTGTCTTCTACTGGCTCGACTCCCTTGTGAATGCTTTGAACATAGTAAATGTGATTTTGCCTGACGTCCTTGATGGTAAAAGCACTGATAGCTGTTCCAGACCTCGATTTCTCTGAGCCTGGGGCAGGGGAGATATTTTCCACATATCCAGACGTTGGCTGTACAATAATTGTACAAAGGAGGTCGTCGTTGGGGGTGTCAGCATCACTAGCACTGATATGAAGAATCTGAATGACATTCTTCTCTCCTTCAGTAACAGTGAATTGTGGACCAACAAAGACCTCTGGAGCCTGGCTGTCCAGGGGGAGAATAGTTACGTGCACTCTGACACCTGTGATTTTATTTCCTCCCACAGTCCACTCATCAGACATATCTGTCAGGGTGAGATTGAAAAAGTCCTCTTTTGTGTTCGGGCCTATCTCCCCGCTGGTATGAGAATAGACCACAAAGCCGTTAATGATATCAGCTTGAGTGAATGTGCCAGATGGAACCCCTTTCACCAGGATCTCCCCTAATGATGGCCTGTCTTCAACGATGAAGGTCAAACGCAGGTCATCAGTGTCTTCATCTCTGCCCTGAATGACATTACTTGTTATTTCTGTAGCTCCGTTTTCCAGCACATCTATGTAGGAGCCTATTGTGCCAGCTGGGAGACTGATAGTTGGGGTCTCATCATCAATAGGCTTCACTGTAATCCTTATAGTTATTGGGACAATGTGCACCCCATCACTGACATCTATTTGTATTGAATCCACCGTTGATTCATCCCCGTTATGGATGTATGAAATCCTGCCATTTCCAATATCGTCTAAGCTGAAAGTGTCTCCTTTTGTCAAATCAGTGAATATAAACTGAATCTGACCATGTAGCGCAGGCTGCGTAATCGTGAAGGTTATCTTTCTGCTATCTGTGTCTGTGTCGGTGGTGTCCAGTTCAGCACTAGTAAGGATGTGTGTGCCACGTTCAAGCACAGTAAACCCAGAGTTTGTTATCTGAGGTGGCTGGTTGTCCACAGGCTTTAAAAATATTGTGAAAACTCCTTCTATACTATTTCTAGAAACATCCTCCACAGTAAAGATGAACTGCAGAACATGTGTGGTAATGCCGAGCTCAAGATCAGGTGGTTTGTAAGCTATTTTATGATGGTTAATTTGTGCTTGGGTGAAAGTCGTCACTTCTGTATTTGGGTCTTCAGTCAATACCAGAGCTCCCAATATAACAGGGCTATTCTCATCTGTGTCTGTCGGGGGTTGAATAATTGTGTATTTGAGATCCCGATCCTCTGAGTCGAGGTCAGTGTAACGGAGGAATTTCTTTCGGAAGTAGGTGAGGTGATACTCATGTACAGTCATTTCCAGGGTCGTACCGGGATAAAGTTCAGGCGGGAGGTCATCAACAGGGAGAACTTTGATAATGAATGAGCTCTCTCCGGATTGATTAGGTGGATCATTGTCATCGTGTACTCTAAAGACAAACTGATCCATCACTGTGCTGGTGCTGTGTGGCCCGATGTGCTTGTAGAATAGCTTTCCATCAGTAATATCCTGCTGAAGCCATTCAGTCACAACTTTCTCATACATTTCATCCTCTGTATTAAATTTCCAAGTAGATGGGTCCTCTGGTGCCTCGGACTGACGAAGCATTACCTGCCCCACGATTGAAAAGGGAGGCTCTAATGTAAATTTTATTGTAGAATCCTCTGAGTCGATGTCAGCTGCACTGAGCATATGTGAGGAGATTGGCATCATTTGGTTTTTGAATAAAACCAAACCAGTGTTGGCATTGATAATAGGAGGCTCATCATCTGTTGGCACAACAGTGATGGGAAATAGAAACTCCACCTCATTTGCCCCATCTGTCATCCTGAAAATAATATTATCACTATATGTGTCACTACCATCATGTTGATAAATGACTGCTCCGGAATCAAGATCAGCTGGGGAGAAAAATTTCCTTCTAGAGCCCAGAATGGTTAAGTCACCGTGCCTCAGCCCATCAATAACAGAAATTTTGACTTTGTCCAAGTTGTCTTCATCACTGATTTCCAGATTCTGAGAACTAGACAGAGGTCTGGACTGACCTTCATACAGTAGCTGTCCAGTGTTTCGTGTGACCACGGGGGCCAGTGTGTTCATAGGCTTAACCACAATCATAAAAGCAAAAGGGTCTGACACAGCCCCCTCTGTGTCCACAACCTCAAACTCAATCTGGAAAATCCGCTCAGTGTCTGAATCCACAGCAGGGGGTTTATATGCTATTTTCAATTCTTTGAGGTCTCCTTGGTAAAAAGAGGTTATTGGCAAATTCCTGTCATCCGTGCTGACTATGTAGCCCTCCTCAAAGGAGAGAGGGGATGTGATGTTGAAAATTAACTCATCGGGATCCGACTCCAGATCCTCTGCAGCCAACATGTCCATCGTTATTGCTGTCATCACAAACTGGTCCACTTCCATCATCATCATAGCAACAAAGCTGGGTTTGGGCGGCGTGTTGTCCTCCCCATCTTTTATTCTCACCAAAATCTGGAAAAATTCCTGCTTCAGCAAATTCCCCTCTTTGTCGTGTAATTCCACAAGCATGGGGATGTAATCTCTGTTCGGAGATTTCAGAGCAAAAGTGTGCTGATAACGGGTGTTCATGCTGATAAACTCATCACAGCCCACCATCGCCCCGAGTCTGTCCTCATCCACAAGTTTCCCGTACCTGGGCAGCGCGCTGCCGCTGGAGAGGGAGGTTACTTTGCATTGTTGTGCGCTCCTGTCAAAGGTAAACTCTAAAATCCTTCTGTCAATGGGATTACTTGCTCCGAGCAGTTTCTCAACGATAAGTGGCATATTTTTCGTCAGCACTTCTAGCTGTGTGAAAATGACTTCCACTTCCATCATGAAGGGTATAATAATTGTAGCCGTCTGGGTGTCATACCTGAGTTGTAATCTCACTCTATCCCTCGGAGGACTCCGGGAGCCAAAGTGAGAATATTTCACGTCGTTGGGGCCAAATTCACACGGAAACTTTTTCGGAGACAGGTGCCCAGGCCTCTGTGACAAGGGATCATTATCCAGCACTGTTATGCTGCATCGATCGCCGGGCTGAACTTGGATAACCAGATCGTTAACGGGATCAATGAAAACTGATCTCCCGAAAGGCACGCGGATTCCATTATTGGCAACCAATATCGTGTCTTCAGAAAGCTCGGACCTCAAGGCGTATATTAATCCATAACTGTCAAAAGCCTGTACAACTGCATCACCTGTCAGAATCAGTGCGAGCAGAAGGAAAGCAGCGCCAGTCCCGTGCAGGTGCGGAGAGATGATCCAAGCCATTTGGAAAGAGCAGCCGCAGCGAAGACTCGTTGAACTTTACGCATACACTCCTGTTACATACACGCACCTCTGCTAAAGTTTAAGGAGTATAAAATGGTATTTGGGAGATATTACGCACCTATGATCACGGAGGTGCACCATCCTCTCAAAGCAGCTGTGCACTGTTAAGCTAAACTTCATGCTCCTGCTCTGCTGGAGTAAGAAGAGTCACACCCTCCTCTCAGCCAATTGGTCAATATCTCCTCTGGAATGCGTTTGCCAGGCTTCCAGTGGACGTGGCTGGTGTCAGTTCCGTGCATAGAGAAATGAAGCCGGGTGGGATGGGATTTATTGGGTTGACTGAGGAAAATAAATTAGTCAAAAGATATTTGAGCGAAATGTATGCCATCATTTAGCCTTCAGGCTGCAGCGCGACTTGAAATGAAGCGTGAATTATTCCATTTTCACGCGTCGCAAGAAGATCAAAATATGTTCAAATCTATTTCTGAGATTATTAAGTTCCTTCAGAATGATTTCTCATGGCCCTAACATTCAAGAAAAAAAAACCAACAGAGGTAAAGTAAAGCGGCATAAATAGAAATAATCTCCCACTCTGATTGGAGAAGATCTTTGTCTCCCCCTCCTGGTTTGTGCGCTTGAAGGCTTGAAGGATGTTGTCATCACTCATGTAGCCTATTGTCTCTACTTCTCCTCGAATTTGCCAATCTAGAAAAAGATCTGTTATGTTTGATTGTTTGTTTTATTCAGGCTGCATTGCACAAGAAACCCCAGTATTAGACTTAGAGTCCAGGATCTGTCAAAAAGAAAATGTATAGGCTATGTATATATAATGTTATATTAAATGTGAGGACTGATGACATTGTTTGCTTTATCTGTGCAATTGTACAGCACCATTGTTTTAAAGGTGCTATATAAATAATTTTTGACTTTGACAGTGGACAGAGTTGATATAAAGCAGAAAGCAGAGCAGGAGCAGAACAGAACAGAGCAAAATACTTTTATTGTCGTTGTAGGCTGAGAAAGCAATGAAACTGTTAGTAGTGCACCTCTGTTGGTGTTAAAAAGAGACATAAAGGCACATGACAATAAATATATGAAAAGCTTTAAAATGTATAAAATACGAAATATTAATATATAAATAAAAACCATAAAAGACTGTGGATGACAAAGGAGCATGACATTAAATCGGTAATTAATGAATGTAAAGAATGAGTCATTAAACTAAATCCTTGCCACTGAATCCATGTAAATAATACAGTGTCTCATCTCTAAAGATCACTCCCAGTCCATAATCTCCTTTTTACACGATCAAAGTTCTGTTTGCTGAATTCGTGCACAGACATTGTCCTATTTTTCTCTGTTCTCCAGGTGTCAGGCACTTTTCCCAAGCAAAGCATTAATTCTCCTCTGACTTCCGGCAAGTTCAGTCATGATCCAACCTCTTCACTGTATGTGCACAAGCAGTGTTGATTAGGCGAACACCCACAGAGACTCTTGGCTCCACAGCAGGGAAAGTCAGAATGGCCGAATTATAGTATATTACGGGTAGATTTGTGTGGAGCTCAAATAACACTGCTGTAAACTCAGATATGAATTACAGACATGGAAAAGATCAAAATAAGTTCCAGAGGGACTCTAAGCAAAGAGATGAGGCCATGAAAAATCCCAAATCCCTTATGTCATTTGCTCTGTTATTATACCCAATTAACTTGTCAGAAAAATGAGAGATTTAAAAAGAAAACAAACAAACAAAAAAAAAACCTCACTGATTTCTACAAAACATGTCTGGTGTTCATTGTACAGCAGGGACGGATGCTCTGAATGCCTGATCAGTTTTACAGCCTTTGTATGTATACACATACCTTTACCCCTCTGCAAATGTGGCAACTCTGGAGCCTTACATTGCCTGGAAGAATTTAACTTCAGCTGTGCATAGTTTCCTTTGATCCCCTTTAGATGATTTTTATTCCGTCCACAAGCCTGTTGGCACAACCATTGTGTCTCAGCCGTCCTATAGTTATGCATTAATGACAGACAAACCGTCTCACAGCTGGGATGTGTTGAAATCAGTACACAGTAGCTGCCATAACAAACATTGCACTTGAGTTGCTTGAACACTGTTGACAGGGTCCAATTATAAATACAGCCAAGCAAACCAAGGCCAAGCCTCTGGGCCTTGACAGCTTCTAGTTACAAGAGAAAATGAAAAAGAAGATGAATAGAATGTTCTGACAGCGGTGATGGCTTCAAGGGAATTGGATCATACCCAAACCTTTGAGCTTATTTTTGAAGCAAGGGAAAGTTTGATGATATTCTGTCATATCACATTTATATCAGATTTATTGTAAATGACCAGTCCTTTCTTGTAGATGAAGGTGTCAGTCTCAAAAGAACTAAAAATTGTAATCGCTCACCTGGTGTCTAGAATTTGTTGCTGGGCAGTTGCACAAAGTGCTGGACCGAATTTGAAATACTTCAGTTCACCTTTCTTACTCTTGCCAGAACGCCAAATGATGATTTTAGGTTGCTCATTTATTTAAAATTTTCTCACTGATGAATGCTGACAACAAAGGGGTTTAGCAGCTCAGACTGTCTTTGTTTGTCGGCATTAGCGCTCAAAATCCCAGCCTGTTTTGCCTTGTGATGACTTTGAGGTGGCGAACTATACTTTTTACTTGCTGTTCAAAGATAGTGTCTGCTTAGAAAGAAAGCAATAAAAGCAAATTTAGATGCATTCATCATCTACACACAGTGGTGCTAACTGTCAACTGAATGTCCTCACAGCTGAATGTGTCATTGCCTCACAACAAGAAGATACTTAACAATGAAGGACTTGCATTCCCTCCCGTCAGTAACACCACTGTTATTTTAACCCTGTTAGCTGTTATATGCAACATTTTAAGTGCTCTAAGGTGATATTGAGTTGACGTGATGTGGAGATTATGGGAGGATGGGCAATCTTTGTCTTCAGCTTGAGCTCAAATCTGCAGGCAAACAAATCCTTTGCGGACTCTTG
>JBAMYA010000005.1:3832416-3848935 GCA_037176975.1 Arrhamphus sclerolepis
GATTTCAACACATTCCAGCTGTGAGACGGAAATATATATATATATATATATATCTGCATGCAGATTTTATCAACATTTTATTTTTGAGTGACTAAAGCGGCATGAAAATGTGACTGAAAAAAAAAAAAAGTATAATAACAGGAATGATTTTTATGATACAGTATAACAGCATATTTTACTCTACATAATTCAAAGCTGTGCTTTATCTTTCCTTTATTGATATTACCTCAGTTTGCCTTGTTTGTACTACATGTTGTGACAGCAGTATCTCACATTCAACAGAAACGCTCCTAATATTCCTCTCCTCTGGGGCAATCCTAATATTTCTCCTAGTGTGGCTAATGTGACTCAATTCTAACAATTGCTTGCATTTATCAGGGCTATTTTTACAGCTGGTTATTCCCTTGAGGCACGACAACCCCTGCCTCAGTGATCTCATTAAGGCTATTTTTGCTCATTTCATCTCTGTCACACACAATTCCTTTGAGCTGAAGCCCTTTTCCTAAAATGATTTCAGCAACTTCTCTGAAATCCTACCCAATAAAAGTAAATTGTGAAACTGTGTAGAGAACCACAGCACACAGCCGACTGGCAGCCAAATCCATCTTCTCCAGCTTACGTTACCCCTGGGATACTACAGAACAAAAAAAAGCTCTGAAACAGTCAGGTTTAATCATATTCTGATTGTGTTGCAAAATTCCCCAGGCCTGCGTGGACCCATGGATCGGGACTTTGACATATAGCCAGAGCAATCGTACCCCAAACAAAACAAGGCAGGTGTGTTTACAGCATGCTTTTACCAATTGGGCCCATTGCAAAGCACTTAGCTGAAATCCACAGATATTTATGATAGGACAAATGCTATGACTGTCTATGTGTGGATGTTTACTTGTTAACTTGTTAAACTCCATCCCTCCTACATAGACGTGTTCTGTTCCACCTCACAGAAGTCTGGTCCTAATGCAGCTTTTCTCAGGGGAGTCAAAATGCAAATTAAAGCTTGAGTTAAGCTTTTGTCTTGGCATCTGATAGCATATCAACATATTCCAATTTCTGACCTTTAAAATACATTTTATTTATGGAAGCTGAAGATAGTTCAACAGCGAGCTATAATAAATAAATAAATTCAGCCAAACCTAAATGTCTTTGTTAGTGAATAGATCAAATACATCACTGATGAAAATAAATTGGAATCATTAGGAATTATTGAAAGTAAAGCTTGGAAATGGAAAGTATATTTTGTAAATTGGTCACAAAAAAGACAAAGGAAAAGGCAGAATTTTGTAACTTATAAATAATTCAAGGTGTATAGGCTAGCTGAACCACGGCAGAGGAGCAATAGAAGGCATTCCCAACCCTAACCCTAGCCCCAACGCAACCGGTCATAAAATTATATCCAGAAAACCGGGACTGACTGCTGAAATAAGAGGAATAAGGAATAAGAGACAATTTAGTGGTGCGTGAGCAAAATTGGTATAGTATAAGTAGTGGCTAGGCTAATGGGAAATGGGAGCAGGAGCATAGCCATGGGATGATTATGATCACTGGAAAAGTCTGACAGCTAATGGTCAACAGCACAAGAAAAGGTCTGGGAAGCGCCAGAGACTGCAGAAGAAAATGTGATGAGGGAGAGGCTGTGTCATGTCAAAATACCGCACACATATGCATACGTACATTTAAAAATATGACTCAAATCTAGCTGTCAAATGTGGCCAAGGCATAAATATTTATTATTTGAAACTCTTTTCTTTGTACCAGCCTAGCAGGGGACTCATTATTTTTTCCTTGTTCTTCAACAGACTGTTCATCTCTTTTCGAATACATGTTTTGTAGTATCTTGTGAAATAACAAGGTACAATACACAATGTAGATCTAGACATGTTAGAATCAGAGAGAGAGAGAGAAACTTTGTTAGTTTTGACTTTATTAAAAAGTTATGTTTGGTTCCAGAAAAAAATTATGATTTCCCAACAGTTTAAAAATTACTGAACAATTTCTGGATTTCTGACTAAACATTTACTCTTTCCACTCATCCATCCATCCATCCATCCATCCAGTTTCAACAACTGTGCCAACAATTTACTTTTTAATGGTGTTGTTGCTTCTAAAAGCACTATATTTTCTTGAGATTCTAATTAAATATGTTATATAACACTGCAACTAAAAGCCTCTGCAGTGCAACAGTGCAAACACATTTGTATGGTCTCCAGGGTACTGTCTAAACTGCCTTTATGCGTTTTGTGTGAGAAACATATGAAGTCTGACTGATTCAATGGCAGTTAAGGACAGAAGCCAAGGCCAAACCAGCATGTAACCATTCATCCGTTACTGACGACTCTGTTTTTGACTGTAGACTTTTATATATTATTAAAACTCATAAAAGTGGGCTTCCTGTAGAGATGTGGTCAGCTACAGGTCAAAGGATACATTATTTAATTGGATTTCTACTGGATTCCCCACAGGCCTTCCTGCTCACGATGACTTTTCAAACTAAGACTTAACATGTTTGCCCATCTGGGCTGAACCTATTTATCCTGCTGTCCTTCGTGATGTCGTTAGCAGAGGGAAAATAATCATTTCAGAGTCGATTGTGAGAAAAAAAAAAAGGAAAAATGTAATTTTTTTTAAATTTAAGACCACTTTCGGAGAGCATTTTTCTATACAAAAATCTTTACTTTTTCGTTAAATTAAACTATAATTTAAATTGAGCACTTTTATTCCTTTATTTTTGTTTGTTTGTTTGTTTTGTTAGCTAAATTATATAATTTCATCACACACAACCATTATGAGTGCACACGTTATGCATAATTTAATATCTTTAATATAAATATATGACATAATAATAAATGAAACATGGAGCGTTCAAGGCTTCAAGTGGGCTGCACATACATTCAAATATCAATAGACTCTTTAATAAAATATAACATGTTTTGTTTTACTTTATTCCAACATAATGACATTTGATATCACATTGTGACAGTTCACATAAATGTGCCTTTTGTCCCAATATTCTTGGGGAATGTTTCAAATATTTCGGAGTCCCCCTGCTGAGCTGTAATTGACTTAATCTTTCCTTCACCCGAAGCTGTTAAACTGTCATTTGTTACATTAACTGCTGTAACAAGGTGCTTTTCATGGTTCCTGATTGAGAGTGAGATTTAACTATGAGACTGCAAAAGTGACTTTTAACCCTCTGACCAATAGTACCATTTACAGACACACACACAGACACACACCAGCTGACAGCTATAATAAGCACCAGCGCACGAGCTGACAAACTCTTCATTGTAATCCAATGGCTGGGTTTTGCTGATCTTATTGAGCTGCAGACAGACCTAAACAGAACCAATACCCGTCACGCATCATCACTTCGCAACAGGTAGCCAAAAGAGAAAGCAAATCTTTTCAGCACATTTGGTGACGGATATGAGAAAATGATTACAAAATGAGCTAGACAGTGCTAAGAAGGTAATACCCGAACATAATAATACACTGTGGATGCTGCATGAACTTTAATGTTGAGATGTGGGTACAACTTCTCAATTTAACCTAATATACTTCAAAAGATAAGATAATGCAAACCGCAGATCAAAAAAACAAAAAAAAAAAGAAAATCTCTGGCCTTAAGGAATTTGGAATCTGACCCATCTTTTGAAGTATGGCTATAAAATGTCTTTCTTTCAGAGCTTCAAATAGCTCAAAATAAAGCTTTAAGCCTTGCATTGGCCCATCCTCTTACTGTGAGGATGAGTACAGAGAGGATACATGCCAGTCACTCACAGCCTAGAGGAGATGAGAGGTTGGCATGCAATCCTATGAATTTCTTTTTTAGGAACAGGTATTAGAGTAAACAGCTGATATCGCCGCATTTACAATTAAATTATGTATAAGATCAACATAGTCACTACACATATCACAACGTGGGAGAAATTTAAATGCGGAACAACAGCTTTTGTTATTTTGGGGCTTTAAATAAAGACTAAAGAAGTAGTGCCACTATAAATGTTTGGTCAAGTAGTCAGTGGAGCTTTGCATTAAGTGGACTGTGTTGTCTCACTACTCAAGGACTGACAGGCCTAATTAGTTCAAGCCTTTACCTAATGACTTTGAACCTGTGCTGCGAGCTTCACGATTGCATCAATGTTCATTTTTAGAAGCAGAGTTGAGAGCTGGCCGATACAGACTGCATGTAATTGACAGAAAGCTGGACTGCGCGGCCAAATGAGCTCTACGCCCACATGGAGGGCAAAGGTAGATGAGGGACCAGGTTGACAGTGTTGAAGGAGCCGTGGTTTCAAGATTGAATCAAACAATGTTGTTTTAGATGGGAAAAAACATATAAACTAATATAAATGTATAACTCAGTTTAGAAAAGTATTAATTCAGACATTTGAAATTAATCATTGAATGAAGAGTGTGTTGCGCCATTTTTGGAATGTAGTTGTTAAAATCTAAACAATTTTTAGTCTTTTTGTGCTAAGTTCAACAGAGACAACTTTAAGTATATTTCAGTTTCAGTTATTTACTACATGCAGATTAAAGTCATAATTCCCAAATGGCGGAGGAAGAAAGTCAATCGGTGAGTCACGCAAAGAAAAAAAAAGTATTAAGAAACACTAATCAGGAATGCCAGGAACTGGGTCACATAAATCTTTGGCAATTGCAAACATCGTTAACAAACACTTGGCCTAGATCTTTGGAACACCCACTAAACATAAACCTTTGTAGGATGTTTGTATTTATTCCAATCAACTTGACTGCATCAGAAAGACAAATCTTTCTTCAAAAGGGGGGAAGAGGCAGTGATTTTTACAAGGTTCCAAAAGTGGATACAACTGAAAAAGATGAAAAGACAGTAATAATACAATCAATTACTTGTTCCCTGGCCATGAAATATTTGGATGAGGCGAGACTCATCTGAATTTGGTAAAAATAGAAACATATTTCTGCCATCTAGTGGCAAATGAGTACAGTGTTTCACTGAGTCAACTAATAGGTTATTAATGTCCTAATTATATTAGATGTGCAATAATAAAAAAAAAAGGTTTGATTTCTGAATTTCTCAAGTAACATGTCACACCTAAATATTTAAACAAATTGAAAACCTTAAAAATGTTGGCACACTTTACAGATGTGTTTCCAATGTTTTCAGCACAAACTCGTGTTCTATAAATTCTACAGTATTTCTCTGAGATATGGGAACAACTGTTGATAGACCAACAACAATATAACCACAAATGGTCAAATGTCAATATTAATAATTTTAATGCCTGTAAATCCAATGAGCCACTTCACTTCTTTCGCTCTGCAACTGACCTGCTACAGCAACAGACAGCAGTCAAGGCAGCAGTGCACCAGTTATCCTGCAATCTTTACTAGTTCAGTCCACAAACTCTGAGCTTGTGCTGCCTTTCATAGCACAACACAGAACTTCACCAGATGACATTTTAAGCAAAGATGCCTGAAATAACACAGGATATGGCCATTACTCATGTATGTACCCACACAGACTACACTTCAAATGTCAGGTGGACATGCAAAGCGTCCCGTAGCAGCGTTCCCCCAATCCAGGCCCTTGAAGGCCACTGTCCTGCATGTTTTCAGATGTTTCCCTGCTCCAAGACACCTTTTTCAGTTGAATGGACTTGTGCAGACTTTGATGACAAAGTGATGGTGATGCGTTCAATCAGGTGTGTTGGAGCGGGGAAACATCCAAAGCATGGAGGGTTCGGCCTCTATGAGCCCTTGCATGTGACTTCTGGCTCAGACAACCAGACATGTTCCTTGATGTAAGTTAATAGTACATAATAGTGAATAATTTTATAGCACAGATTTAGAATCCGCAATCTGTACACTACACAAGCTAAGTGTGTTTTGTTTCTCTGTCTGGCACAAAAAGAGTAACATTGTAGTATTTACTTTTGTTGTAATTTAGTAATCACATTATTATAGCTTTAAAATTGGTTCCTGGTGGCTGTGACTGCAATGCACAAATGTGTATGAAACTTTAAGACCAGGTTGTTTTAAAACAACACAGCAAAGTCAAAACCTTTCTGTATGATCATACAGTACGAGACTCAGAAATATTAAACAGAAGACAGTTAGATTTTGAGGATGACGGATTTCTGTGAAACCCTTAAGGCTACTGAGAGACAAGAAATATAGTAATGCAATGAACTGATTCCATTATGTTCTTTTCTTGAAGAAATCTGAGACCGAACGAATAAGCACATTTTGAGGTCAGTTCTAACTTAATCATCCAATTTTTCAAATATCAGTCAACAAGGCCTCTGTGTTTGTAAATGTCCTCAGCATTTGCACTGCATTTATCTCTGTGCCTTCCTGGTGGTTTCCACAAAACATCACATGACAAAGTTTCAGCATTGTTGAACAACTTCACTCTCTGTTTACTTATCTAGCGCTCATGATGGCTTTTAACATAAGTGCATTACTGTCTTCTGAAGAAAAACAGTCACTATATGTTGCTTGAAACATTCTATATCACTACACTATTTCAAACTTCAAGTAGTAATGACTTCTTCACTGAGATGTATGCTTGTAATTAAGATACACAGAGTAAAAGGAATATATTAAAAAAGAAAAACAAAACAACAGACAAAAGTATAATTTGATGTATTGTTATCTCAAGCATTTTGGTGCAGCTGCATAAAGTTATATAAATCTATCAATCATTATGAATGGGCTGCTTGGTGGTGCAGTTCTTAGAGAAGGCAATTCCAGTGCAATTTGTTACATCTGACAACCCAACTTGCAAATAACAGTAAATGGCTGAGTTTACTAACTCCTCAAAAAAAAAAAAAATACACTGAGCTGAAACCAGCTATTCACACACCGGGAAAATCTAAGAATTAAATAATTGTATTGATTAGAGCTAATAAATAAAAGGAAGGACAATAAGCATGAAGTGTATCCTGCTGAAAAGCAAATATCATCATCACACCCTGCTACTGTCACGTACACTAAATACATAGTGTAGCGCAGACCAGTGGTTCTGATCTGATTGCCAGTTAAAGAGGGACGGACCACAAGCTTTACTTCCATTTCTGAGTTTCAAATGACCAAAGGATAAATACCTACTGTTGTATAAAAGTCTATGGTATTGACACACTATCTCTCAACTCCTGCTGCCTGCTCTCAAGACAAAAGATCATCAGAAATTTAACAGGAGAAACAGAAAAAAGTTCATCCACATGTGAAATTTAGGCAACAGTTCTCTCACTAAAGGAAGTGGATAATCACCTGTATAAATCTGTATAACACACATCTATCTGCCTGTAAATAACAGAAAGAGACTTAGTTTATGTTACACAACCCTATCACCCAGAGTTTAAGCCTTTCTGGGAGTAAATGTGTTCATTCATTTGCAACGTTTTAGCAGCTGAGAATTGCTCAGAAGGGCAGCTGAGGACAAGATAAAGGATGATGATGCTGGCAGTAGACATTGCATGGGTCAGTTGTCTCATTTTGGAAAATGACAAGGGTGGAATTGTCAAAATGAATGAATAAAGAAATAATTAGCCTACTGTACCTGGCTACAATATGTTAATTAATCACAAGATTGCCCCTAAATTGACAGCAATAACTTACTCAGCATCAGAACAATGTTCCAGCAGAACTGTGAAATCTGAGGCGAGAACTTGACTTGGAAATTGTCTTTTACACCCAGAGGACACGAATTAAAGTTATATTTACACATTTAGCCTATATGCACACATCTAGAAAACAGACATTTGTAGAATGTTTCATAATAGATGTAGTTGTTATTAGTATCTTTGGAACAAAATACCCTGTTGCTTGACAAAGCTGTGGAAATACAGAATCTTTCTTGTTGTTTTACACTTTAAAGCGCGTAAAAGCAGACTAGACACCATCAGGATTTATAAATATTTAAATAACAAAATGTTTACAAAAAAATGGGAACCAAAATACGACAGCTCGGCTGCAGTTTGATGCCTAACAGAAAAACCACGTGTAGATTGGGCGTTGGTGCAGATTTAGTGAGTTTCTGTGCGTGCGGGTGGATGTGTCACTTGAACCCCCATGTCCACTCGACGCATCCATTTAGCAGAAGAAATTGCTGCTCTGTAACTTGAGAGAAAAGGGATGGGCAGCACCAGGGGACAAGACACTCCACGGCTTCTCAAAGGAAGATTTCGGCGATAAAAGAAAAAGGGGGGGGAGAAGAAAGAAGAATATTGACGCAACTTTCCTTCCTCACTGCAGCAGCGCACGCTCCTGTTTCCAGCAATTCATGTAAATAGCGACTAGAAAACAAGACAAAGGTAAAGTTTCCGTTTCTCTTTTGCATAATCGAATTGCCATTATTTTATTTAGTTTTGTTTTTATTTTTGTTTTGTTTTTTTGTTTTTTGTTTTTTAAATCTGGGAGTTATGTAGCCCTTTCCTCTTCAACTAGAAGTTAAATTCTAAGATTAAATTCTGAATTTATGTTTTTATATGTGTTTACTGTCAAAATACATGTATATTTTCATATTTTTAAATCCTAGAAAAAGAAAAATAATCAACCTTAACTAACTTTTTTTGGCTTTTGTCATTTAGGCTTAATGATATTTGAATATGAACAGCTGACAGTTGTCATTCATCCGTTCTGAAACACCAGACAAATGCTGAAACGCATCCCCATGTTTTGTCTTTTGCTTTCATTTTTCATCAGTTCTCAGTTGCGTCTGAGCTACTGTAGCAGCAATGTCACAGTTGTATTACAAGAAAGCTGACAGCTCCTCATACAGTGACCGCATCCCCCTGCGGATTGTCCGGGCAGAAGCTGAGCTCTCTGTCATGGAGAAAGCCTACCTGGGGGCTGTGGAGAAAGGGGACTACGCGAGCGTGAAGCAAGCCCTGGAGGAGGCTGAGATCTACTTCAGGATCAACATCAACTGCATTGACTCCCTGGGTCGCACAGCCCTCCTTATTGCCATAGAAAACGAGAATCTGGAGATAATAGAGCTTCTGCTGAGCTATAACGCGCATGTAGGTGATGCCCTGCTGCACGCCATCCGCAAAGAAGTGGTGGGGGCTGTGGAGCTGTTGCTCAACCACAAGAAACCACGTGGAGAAAAACAGGTAACTGAACAGTATCATAACACAGCCGTGCCTTTACATGATGACTGTTCCAAGTTTACAATAATAGGATTTGTGAGTTGTCCTAACATTTTGTTAAAGCAATAACATCAGTGAGAGTTGTTGCACTTTGGTTTACTTGTGATTACTGACAAAAGTACCAGGCAGACCACAAGTGTTAGGTTACAATGACATAACAAGCCATTCAAGCCAATGCTTTGTCACTTCAAACTATCTTGGCTTCGGCAGAAGTTTTCATCAATGTTTTTATTAAATCTAAATGGAATGCAGACATGGATGAAGGAGTGAAAGCAGAGACGTTCACTCTGGGAAGCAAGCTTCTTATTTGTTGCAGAGCTGTTGATGTTAGGAGTCTTTCAGCTACAAGTAAAGCAGAAAATTCATTCTCTGCAGTTGGTGTGGCAGGCGCTTTGATAAAGACTCTGATTACTTAATATTATTTGCCAGATGTAATTCGGTCTAAACGATTTTGACTTTTTCTGTGAAGACAAAGTCCTTGTGAGAGCAGTTGAACTACAAGTCATTAGTTGTTTGCTTATTGTCAGATGTCAGTCAGAGGACAGATTAAATTAGATTCAGTTTGTCCGGCTCCTGCAAAGAGTTTAAAAAGAATATTATATCATGAACTAACTGGGAAAACTATTCTCCTCTGTAAGAAAAACTTCTGTTTAGTGTCTTTTGTTTGTGTTTTTCTCTCTTCTCACTCTGGAAAGGTCCCACAGATTCTACTGGACAAACAGTTTTCAGACTTTACCCCAGACATCACCCCAATCATCCTCGCAGCTCACACCAACAACTATGAGATCATCAAGCTGCTTCTGCAACGAGGTGTTTCCATACCTCAGCCGCACGCTGTGCGTTGCAACTGTGTGGAGTGTATGTCCAGCTCAGACGTGGACAGCCTGCGTCACTCACGCTCTCGTCTCAACATCTACAAGGCCCTCGCCAGCCCGTCTCTCATTGCCCTGTCCAGTGAAGACCCTTTCCTCACAGCTTTTCAGCTCAGCTGGGAGCTGAAGGAGCTCAGCAGAGTAGAGAACGAATTCAAGTCAGAGTACGAGGAGCTGTCGCACACGTGTAAACAATTTGCAAAGGACCTCTTGGACCAGACTCGAAGCTCTAAAGAGCTGAAAATAATCCTCAACTACCGTGATGACATCAACCCTCTCCTGGACGAGAACACCTATGATCTGGCTCGACTGAAGCTGGCTATTAAATATTGCCAGAAAGAGGTAAGCACCGTTTTTGTGAGTGCTTTGGACCATTCTTATATACAATAGTTCTATTCTACAGTATATATATTCAAGGATACAGAGTAATCCTTGACGCCTCCCTCGGGAGGTGTTCCAGGCATGTCCCACCGGGAGGAGACCCAGAGGAAGACCCAGGACATGCTGGGGCGACTATGTCGCTCGGCTGGCCTGGGAACGCCTTGGGATCCTCCCGGAGGAGCTAGAGGAGGTGTCTGGGGAGAGGGAAGTCTGGGCGTCCCTGCTCAGGCTGCTGCCCCCGCGACCCGGTACCGGATAAGTGGAGGAAGATGGATGGATGGATGGATGGATGGATGGATGGATGGGAGAGTAAAAGAAAACCAAAAATCTAGAAAATTATCACCAAAAACCTTGTCCTTTTGTAAGTAAAAGCAATGTCAGTGTACCAATAAAAATGCAGAAGAGTAAGTGATTATTATAGTGTTTGTGCAACATGGTATCAATGATAAGAAAAGTGCCAAGATGAGCTGTAAATGGCCTGAGATGGGTGGATGCATCCATTGGGAGTCAACAACATGTAATTGCCAGGCTGACTCTTAGCAATGCATTACAGTCGAGCTCTTACAGGGTCCCATGATGATTGGACAATTAGGGATAATGATGGAAGAACCAATGGCCATTTCCCTGAAATACTAACTCATGATATTTTAATAAGGGAGGAAACCTTTTACTGTCTTTAATTGTCGCTTCAGTTTGTATGAATGGTTTCGTCTCTAACATCTTTTGTCAAATAGAGCTAGTTTTTGAAGTTTGCAAATAGTATTTATAATGTGGCAATGGCACAATAACAGTAGAGGCAATGCAAGGTTATTTGTATAGCACATTTTAAAAATAAGGCCACTCAAAGCACTTTACATCAAAAGAGACACATAAAGACATGTAGTAAATGAAAGAAAATAGAAAATAACAAACAATACAGTAAGTTAGGATGGAGGTACAATCCAGTATTGAATTAATTATTATAAATTATAAATTAAAAAGGGGTTAAAGTTAAAAACAAACATGGTAAAAGAAAAAAAAAAATCAAGAAATTTGACAACTATCATATCACAAATATCAAATACAATTTCACAGTGAGATCTTACTACAAGGACATAGAGTTTGTTTGCATGTGAAGTTATTTTATTTTCTTCATTCCGACGGTTAGATTTTCTAATCACATTTTAAAAATTAATTTGTGCAAATTGGACAGGTGTACAAGCACAGGGTTGGAATAAAAAGCGTCTTTTTATCTCATCATCACAGATCACACTCAAGGAGGCTCGGCACCTGTAACAAAAAGACATGAGATGAAAATATTTTTTGCAAAATTTAATCAATTATTGACAGTATGCTTTTGTTTTTGAGACACAATACAGTGATCATGCATAAAGTTGTTGAGAAAGTTCAATTAACAGCACTCATTTGTCTTCTCACAGCTGTCCGTCCATCATGCAAAGTGTTATGCTATTTTCTTTTGTTATCATTATCATTTTTATTATATTCTTGAATTGTATTATTATATAAAATAAAGGATTAAAAGCATGACAAATAAATGAGTAGGAATCTAAGCCGAAAGGGGCTTCCGTGTAAATCTCTTGGCACTGTTGATTAATGAATGAAAACCTAAAGCACTAACACTCTTTTTGTCTTCACGTTGGTTAGTACTAACAGCTAGCTATGAGGCTTTGTCATCACATATCCTGTGATTTCTCTTTTTCTTTTTTTTTCTCCAAACCCATCAAAACAGAGCCTTCTCTGTTTTTCCAGGCCCTCCCATAATACTTACATGATAAGCTTTTGATGACCCTACTGCAGGAGTGGGATGCTCCTTGTAGACAAAAACAGACAAGAAGCTCCTCCTCACAACCCCGAGAATACGGATGCACTGTAAAATCAGACTTGTGAGAGCAGTGTTCCAACGCAGCTTAGCCAGAGGCGGGGGGGTAATGTAAAAGATCTGATTGTCACAGGGCTCGAACCAACAAAATAATGAGCTGAGCGAGGGTCTCTAAACTAGAAATTGAGCTAATCTTTTCTAATTGGCAAAAATTTAATTAAAAGACAATTAAGTTAACTACTCAGCCTAAGTAAACATGAATCCAAAGGAAAGCACATCCTCTGTACTCAGCATAAAACAAGCGTCTTTAGCGTATTTCAGTGTCATGAATAACAAGTTAGCTAATCGGTCTGGCCAGCCATAACCATTCACTTTGTGAAGGTTTTTTCTTGGAAAATAGGCCCTCCCATTCAGAGGCATTTTCACTGGTACAGAATGTACCAAACCCACTGCAGTGGAGCAGACTCTTCATGGGATGACTCTAAACAACCATAATGGATCTCAGACTCCTGAATCAGTCATTCATCCTGGCTGTCCGTACTCCAGTGCACACATACCAGGTTAAAACACAAAGGACAAAAGAGTGCAGTCATAAGTCAACAGTTACATTGAGGGAGAAGTTATAGTTTGGGGTTACTTTATACTCAGCTTTTATTTCAAAGCTAAATGCACTTAGTGGTGAAAACCATATTGGTACTGGTATGTCGAGATGTGGTACATAAGTGATACAATCATATCAGTAACACATGACTGTAGGCCTATTAAAGACGTGTGTGGTGTATACACTCACAAGATCAATAATTATAAAACGTGTGTGTGTGCAAGATTGTAGGTTGCGACTTGGACTGGTCATGAGTCCATCATAAGGCTTAAAGAAAGACCCTTTTCCCCCTTAATCTAATTTTTATTAGTATGCATCATCATGTTTTTCTACAGTATCTTATTTTGATGCCTCAAAGCACAATCAGAAGTGGTGCACATAAACAAAAACTTTGTGTTTAATTGAGATGGTTATTTCATTCTGAAAATCCCCATCATCTCCAACAGATATGCACAGTTCTAGCTTTCTGTTTTTGTCTTTCCCTCAGAATTTCCCTAGTGTAAACAAAATTGAATGTATGCAACCAAGTCAAATTTTCTTTTTTTTTCTTCTTTTTTTTTCTTTTTTACTACATTTTGAACAAGTGACAGCTTGACAGCAATTTTTAACTCTACATCTTTCATAAAACTGACTATGGACCAGGCAGATCGACCTTGTTACTTGCTTCACCCTTTGCATTAGTAGTAAAATATAAGTAAAACAGTAAAACTGGACAGGGGACCATCTATTATTAGGCATTCACGTTGCTACAAAGACATTTTTAACTACGTGGAAAGAAAGCTGTTTCCTTAATGTTAACAAAAGAGGGTGCAGTCTGTCATTGCTATCATTTGTTCCAGCTTCCATTAAGCTGTTGGACAATGATAAATATGAGTGAAACAGAGCAATGTGCAACATCAAACACTTTATTTTCTTCAGTATATCTTTTAGAATGTTTTTATCTTTGTGTTGGTTTTCTATTGTTTTTTTTCTCCAGTGTTGATATTTTTATCCTGTGTAGAAGTCTCCTTAATCTTGTGAAGCAATGTACTGTACTGAAGACAAATTTCCCTTAGGGGACAATATCCCCCTTAGGTTCTCTAATATTGGACACTAAAGTACATGCTGAAGTACATGTTTTGGCTTGCGGCCTTCCTTAGCCAATAAACGATCAAATTAACTCATTTTAGAGCTAAGGCTTCATTTAAAAACCTCTTCTAAAAACCCAAGTTAAAACCATCCTCTGAAGCCTTTGATTTCTCAGCTTTAGAAGAAACTAGAAAAAAAAAGGAACATGAAAAATGAACATTTCGCTGATCTGAGACCGTTTTCTTTTAGTGAAAATTACGGACCATCTTACCCACACTGACAAATATAAGAAATACATATAAAAGGTTATGCTTTTTGAAAATGTTTATGCTGCATATGTGTTGCTCCAGGATTGCAACGCCAAAGCACTCATTACATCATAACAGATTTAAGTTTATTCTAAGTCTAATTAGCCAGAAACCATGTCGTTAATAGCTGACTTTCACTGTAAAGATATGCAGGTAGGCAGGTTGACTCAGGCACAAACTAGCTTATAGGTGAGCTCATATCTCAAATTTACAAATAAAAGTCACATGTCACCAGTTTTTACTTAAGTTCAAATTTCAAAACACAGTTTGTAATTTGAAAAACGCCGGTTTGTAATGTATGACCTTATCACCCTCAATTTAACACATTCTACTCTAGAACTATTATGGAAATCCATTTGGCCATAAAAACATGAAGCTGAAATTACCATCCATTAACATCTGAAAGGGATATGAGATATTCTCATCAAATCTTAAAATGCAGAGAATTTAAGTATGGTAAACCATTAACGAAATGTTTGTCTTCTGGAAACCTTTGGTGTGCAGCATACGATGACACTGTTTGAAGGTTATACAGAGTTTTCACTACGACTCATTTGATAAACATGGGTATTTTAAAGATTAGGGAGGTATATGTTTTTTGCCATGTAATATATGTTTTTCTTTTACATCAGGCTCAGATAAATATGTCTACTGTCTGGCTTAAGCTTGGTCCTGACTGTTGGTGGTGAAGAAAACACTGACAATCATGAAACGTACTTCTAGACAAAGAAGGCCGGACCAGCCTTTGACTAAAGGCGTTTATACGCCGTTTTTACTGTTAAATTCAAACCAAAGTTGTTCATTTGTGATTCAGTTGTGGTTCAGTTTGGTTGGGTCTGAACGTTTTTATGGTTTTCAAGGTTTGAATGCATGAGAATAGAATTAGAAAGCTGTGAAAACTAGCTCTTCTCCATTTGAAGTGTTTAAACTAGAAGTCACAACTAAAAGCAATCCATTGTGATATTGAACTGATGACTCTATAGCTGTCTGGTAAAGTTTTTAACATTAATGAATTGACTGTCAAGCTTGACCATATGATATCATAGAGTGTATACATCCTGTAAGGGCGAGCACTGTCGTTTTTTAAATCACCAAACAATCCCCCATGACTCTGGGATAAGTGGACCCCCGAGACACTGAGTATGATGAAGGACGGACTTTTGAAATAATTCATATTAATGTTAATATTTCATGTGTTAGTATCTTAGAATGACAATGGTTAATCAAGGCATATTAAAGCCCATAAAGTCTAATTAGGGTTAGTTTGGCTTTCTTTGAAACTAAATTGCCTTCATCCTGATTTGATTTTTTTTCCGAATGCATTTTGAAGACAAAATGTAGATAAAAGAGAGTTTACTTTCAGATGACATCCTTTATCTCTCTTTTTTGCTTTCTCTCCCTTAGTTTGTTGCTCAGCCCAACTGCCAGCAGCTGCTGGCATCTCGGTGGTATGATGAATTTCCAGGCTGGAGGAGGCGTCACTGGGTGGGAAAGCTCGTCACCTGCGTCTTCATTGGTTTCCTCTTTCCATTGTTGTCCATCTTCTACTTGATCTCTCCAAAGAGCCGCTATGGCCTGTTCATCCGCAACCCTTTTATCAAGTTCATCTGTCACACTGCATCCTATCTGACCTTCCTCTTCCTGCTGTTCCTGGCCTCACAGCATATTGACTCCAAAAACCTAAAGTGTGGGGCACTGGACTGTCAGGGTCCGGAGCCCACCACCGTGGAATGGATGATCCTGCCATGGGTGATTGGTAACAAAACACATGGGTGCTCACAGCCAATAGTTTGTTCTTTATTTAGCATGCACATGTATGTACATCTTATGTTGTATTAATACACATTTTAAAAAGTGAAAATACTTTTCATATTTCACATTTTCAGTTTCTCACATAATTGCTTGCATCCTTGGCAACCATACGTGAGCAGTTATGTTGCAATGCCACATTACCTCTGTTATCTGTTCATCCCTTCAAGGCTTTATATGGACTGAGATCAAACAAATGTGGGACAGTGGTCTGGAGGATTACATAGATGACTGGTGGAACCTAATGGATTTTATAATGAACTCCTTATATCTTGCAACCATTTCCCTGAAGATTGTTGCATATGTAAAGGTAACGTATAGACATTATCATTTACATTATATCACATGATATGACTACGATTAGTAGATCATTATATAAAATACTGATTCCATTTCCAGAAAAGTTGCTTGCTGTAATTATACTATAATGTTACTTTCTATAATGCATCAAAACTACTACAGGCTAATTTGCTTTCACCATTATTAATATTAAAATAAGATACGATAACATGTACTTAATT